>OZ007598.1:37803224-39011367 GCA_963931845.1 Maratus michaelseni
AAAATTGTCTTTATTTTGCTTCACATTTGAACAATAGAGCATTTAAGTTTAGTTAAATGGAAAAATTATTTTCTATATATTAGCAAGTACATTTAATACATTTGTAACCGATATTTTCTTTGGAAGATAACCAGTTTATTAAAATATTATTTTAAAGAAACGAGAAAAAACGAGGAATAAGGAAAATTAGACGAGCATCTAAATTTACTCCCATTTTATTAAGTTTATTTACAATCATTATTTTATTATCAATTTCTTAATTGCTTACATTTTGCTACACATTCGAACAACAGAGTATTTAAGTTTGGTGAAACGAAGAAATTATTTTGCATATATAGCAAATGCATAGTGGTACACAAATAAACAAGATTTTCTTTTAAAGTTGACCAGTTTTTTTAAATATTATTTTAAAAGAAACAAGAAAATCGATGAAAAAGGAAAATTAGATGACCATTTAAGTTTATTCTCATTTTATTAGGCTTATTCACAAATATTCATTTTCCATCTTTCTTTTTCTATAAAAAACTACAGGTAATAGCAGTATAAAACCTGACAATCTATTTCAATAGCTTTAAACAATTTTCATTTCTTTACAAACGAAAAAAAAAATGTTTAAGCTATATCATAAGAAAACAGACATTTTTTTCACTTGGAAAAAACAATGGACATATATAATATTCCTTATCAATTTCACAAAAGACCTTTCTTAAAATATTTATACCGAAATCTCAAGAAAGGTTAAAAATTGTCTATTTTTTGCTGCACTCTTGATTAACAGAGTCTTAAAAGTTTATGGAATAAAAAAATTATTTTGTATGTTCATGCAACGTATTTAATAACTGCATAATCTAACTTAAATTTAAATAATAATGATTTTTTTATTTATTACTTTAAGAAAAAAAAGAAAGATTCTTCGATGGTGATCTGTTTAAAAAGCTTGGAAAAAAGTAACTTGCCATATATTCATGCCAAATTGCTACCGTTGGATGTAAAATAAATATTAATTTCACAAAAGACTTTTTTTTTAATCTTTATACAAAAATGCCAAGTATAGTCCAAGTATAGTTAAAATTTGCCTATTTTTTGCCACACATATGAACAGTAGAGAATTTGAGATTGCAGTAATGAATAATTTATTTTACATATATTTCCAGATGGATTCAATACATGGATAACTGAGTTTTTCTTTCAAGAAAGACCAGTTTTTAAATTATTAGTTTTAAAGAAAGAAAAAAAATGCATCAAGCATTGTAACGTTTTCCCTTTCAATATTTCAGTTCCAGTGTACTCCGAGTCGATGCTTAGCATCTAAAACAATTTATTCACTTTCATATTTACAATTTAAAAGCTACACATATTTTCGCACTCTATATGCGGCATAACTCAATCCTCCAAATGTGTACATTTCTGTATTTCCAACACAATCCAGCTCTTATACAATCCGCCACACTTTTATCAAAATTGCGTCTTCATCTCTCAACAAATTAGCTCTCTTCGCTACACTTGACCTGCCACCTAACATCTTCAGCTCTTTTTCCGAATATTGAAAATTTTCCTTCGACAGGACAGCACGGCTGATCAGTCTCTGGAACCTAGGCGGCGATTCATGCACAAGATCTGAATTCAGGTTGCGATTCATGGACAAACGCTGGACAAAAGTTAGTTTTGCAACTAACGAGACAGGATAGGCTGCGGGGTTCTTCGATCGTTACAGCATTGCTTATGAAACATTTTCCAACATTTCCAAAATATTATAATGCAAATTCAGCGTTTGATAAGATTAAAAAATTATATCTTAAGTAAACAACGTCAAGGTCAAACCGGGCGGGGAGGCCTACTTTTCAGCTTAAGTTCAATTTCAGAAAACACATAACACATTACAAAACCTAATTTCAGCAGTTACCGCCTATAGTCGGAAAAATACTTGAATTCTTTTGTGCTGCTCTGTATATATTAATAGATTTGTATTTATACTACATAATTCAATCCAGTTTTAGAAAACGCATAACAAAATTCAAAAGTCGCCTTCAGCAATTTCTTCAATTAAACTAAAATGCACTAGCTTTTTTTTATACAACGCTCTATTTTATCTACAGATTTTTATACGCACCACATATTAAGCCGATTATATTAAGCCGAGCTACGATTTAATTCCGGTAAAAAACGCACTTCCAGCAATTACCATCCTTAGATTTTAATGTATACAGATCTTTGCATAGCATTGTATAGGAATTTAGTTATAGTCTGCAAACATCTTTTGTTCTACTAAATATATATAATTCAGCTAAAAAATGTATTGCACAATTAAAAACCACCATTAAGCAATTCAGACAGGACAATTCAGCCTATAGACAGGAATGCCTTTGAATTCTTTTGTGTAACCCCGTACATGAACTATAGAATTTACTCACACCATGCAGTATGCATAAATTTAGTTAAAGTTGAAAACACACTACCAGAAATTATTTCTCATGGAAGTAATAAAACGAATTATTTATGTGTCGCTCTATATGAACGATAAATGCTGCGCACTCCTTTTTGTACAATAAGAATCTTGTAAATAAACTCAGTAATGTATATAAATTTCATTATGTTTAAAATAGTGTAACATCATTGAAATATACTGAAAACAATATTTCCATGTAGATTATTATGTAATTAGATTCCTTTGTGTGACCCTGTAAATCAATGATAAATGCTTTGTACTTCATATTCTACAGAAAGCATGTTTTACTTTACCTCATAAATGTATACGAGCAGGGAAGACCGAGCTATGCTCAGTCAAAATTAGCTTTGAGTTCAAGTATCATGACCCATGACCAAAATGACCCACTAATAGAATTTTCTCGAATATGTGACCAAACCCAATTGTCTCTCGTGCCCGAAACCCGTAAGATATAAAATTTAGTCAAAATAATCTGAGCCGGTTTTAAATAAAGTTAGCTTGACCCACAGTGACCCAAAAATGACCCACTAATCGGATTTTCGCAAGCATGTGACGTAGCCCAATGATTTTTTCGTGCCCAAAAACCGTAGGGTACAAAATTTAGTTCAAATCGTCTGAGCCATTTTTAAATGACCCATGACTAAAATGACCTACTAATCGAATTTTCTCGAACATGTGACCTCGCCCAATAGTTTCTGGTGCCCCAAAATTGTAGGAAAGCCTGAAAAATGCCGTCGTTAAACAGCAATTGCTTATAATCTAAATTTAATACATTTTTTAAAAATATATTATTTAATACTCTTATATTTTTAAAGATATAAGAATTTAAATACATTTTTAAGACATTTAAAAAATAAATAAAAATCTTTATTTGATTTCATATGCCTGTAATGCCTGTAATGCCAGTAATGCCTGTAAATATCATGATTCTACATGCAAATATGACTCTGCGTATGTGTCAGAAAATTTCGTGTTGTTGAGCAAGGAGTTTTTTTAGAACATCTTTAAATACTCCAAATACAGCCTGACAATATATTTCAAAAGCTTAAAATATTTGTATCTTCTTTTACAAACGAAAAAAAAAAATCGAAGCCGTGTTACAAAAAATGAAACATATTGTTTTCACTTGGGAAAAAACGACATGACATATATTGACCCCATAATGCTTCCGTTTTCTGTAAAAAAAATATATATCCCTTATCAGTTTCATAAAAGACCTTTCATAAGAGTTTTAGAATAAAATGTCAAGAAAGGTTAAAAATTGCTTATTTTCTGCTACTTTCTTAGAAAATGGAGTATTAAATGTCGATGAAATAAAGAAATTCTTTGGTATATGTGTGCAAGTATGTTTAATACCAGTGTGATCCCCGGTTAGGGAATGTTTTAGGGGAATACCAATATTTCTGTATAGACACCTTATTTCATCGCGCGATAAAATAAGACGAATTCTTTCATTAGAAAATGCTCGTATTTTCCCTGAAAATTTTCTTGACCTGCACACATAATCTATACTAATATTATAAAGGAGTAAATCTTGTTTGTTTGTTTGTAGGGGGTAATCTCTGGAACTACCGAACCGATTTCAAAAGTGATGGTGACAACCCCTGCTCCAACATAGGCTATATTTTATGTCGGTGCCACTAACCCCAGGGGGTGCAGGAGCAAAAAACGTTCTAAAATTGCGATTTTTCAGTTATCACACTGGCTGTCAAGCCCTGAGAGCTTGGCAGCCGGTTCTGTATGTATGTATGTACGTACGTAATGCGATAACTCTTCATAGAAATATCCGTTTTCCTTCAAATTTTGTTTATAGGTTCACTGTGTTAAGGCTCTTCCCTGATTAGTTTTCGGGATTGATTGGTTAAGTATAAAAGGGGGGGAACAAGGGGCTAATTCCCCCCCCCCCCCCCCTTAATTTATATAAATGGGTTTTTCATGCAGAATTATTCCGTTTGCCTTCAAATTTTGTTTATAGGTTCACTGAGTTAAGGCGCTTCCCTGATTAGTTTTCGGGATTGATTGGTCAAGTATAAAGGGGGGAACAAGGGTCTAATTGCCCCCCCCCTTAATTTATATAAATGGATTTTTCATGCAGAATTATTCCGTTTCCCTTCAAATTTTGTTTATAGGTTCACTGAGTTAAGGCGCTTCCCTGATTAGTTTACGGGTTTGATTAGTTAAGTATAAAGGGGGGGATCGGGGGGGGGGGGCTAATCCCCCCCTTAATTTACATAAATGGGTTTTTCCTGCAGAATTATTCCGTTTTCCTTCAAATTTTGTTTATAGGTTCATTGGGTTAAGACGCTTCCCTGATTACTTTTCGGGATTGATTGGTTAAGTATAAAGGGGGGAACAAGGGGCTAATTCCCCCCCTTAATTTATATAAATGGGTTTTTCATGCAGAATTATTCCGTTTTCCTTCAAATTTTGTTTATAGGTTCATTGGGTTAAGACGCTTCCCTGATTACTTTTCGGGATTGATTGGTTAAGTATAAAGGGGGGAACGGGGGGCTAATCCCCCCTTAATTTATATAAATGGGTTTTTCATGCAGAATTATTCCGTTTTCCTTCAAATTTTGTTTATAGGTTCACTGTGTTAAGGCGTTTGCATGATAATTTTCGGGATTGATTGGCTGAGTATAAAGGGGGGAACGGGGGGGCTAATCCCCCCCTTAATTTATATAAATGGGTTTTTCATGCAGAATTATTCCGTTTTCCTTCAAATTTTGTTTATAGGTTCGCTGAGTTAAGGCGCTTCCCTGATTAGTTTTCGGGATTGATTAGTTAAGTATAAAGGGGGGGGGATCGGGGGGCTAATCCCCCCTTAATTTATATAAATGGGTTTTTCATGCAGAATTATTCCGTTTTCCTTCAAATTTTGTTTATAGGTTCACTGTGTTAAGGCGCTTCCCTGATTAGTTTTCGGGATTGATTGGTTAAGTATAAAGGGGGGGAACGGGGGGATAATCCCCCCCTTAATTTATATAAATGGGTTTTTCATGCAAAATTATTCTATTTGCTTCAAAATTTGTTTATAGACTCATTGGGTTAAGACGCTTCCCTGATTAGTTTTCGGGATTGATTGATTAAGTATAAAGGGGGGGGGAACGGGGGGCTAATACCCCCCTTAATTTATGTAAATGGGTTTTTCATGCAGAATTATCCCATTTCCTTCAAATTTTATTTATAGGTTCACTGTGTTAAGGCGCATCTCTGATTAGATTTCGGGATTGATTGGTTAAGTATAAAGGGGGGGAACAAGGGGCTAATTCCCCCTTATCTATACTAATATATAAAGTAGTAAAGATTGTGTGTTTGTTTTTTTGTTTGTTTGTAGGGGGTAATCTCTGGAACCACTGAAGCGATTTTAAAAGTGATGGTGGCAAATTAATGGTGACAATCCCTGCTCCAACATAGGCTATATTTTATGTCGGTGCCACCACCCTCAGGGGGGTGCAGGAGCGAAAAACGTTCTAAAATTTCGATTTTTTGTGTACTGAAGGAGATAGAAGCATCAAATTTGGTATGGTAGTTACTTATAAGATGTAAATGCTCTCTAAGAACAAATTATAAAAACATTCGCAATTTAAAAGGGTGAGATGAGGAAGAAGCGTTCTAAAAACATTCTAAATTACAATTTCTATGGAATCTCTGAAACTACAGAACCGATTTCAAAAGTGATGGTGGCAAATGGATGGTGACAGTCTCTGCTCCAACATATGCTAAATTTTTTGTCGGTGCCACTGCCCGCAGAGGGTGCAGGAGCGAAAAACGTTCCAAAATTATGATATTTTCAATAATGAAGGAGTTAGGAACTTGACATTTTGTATGGTCGTTACTTACAAGATTTAAATGCTCTATAAGAACAAAATCTAAAAAAAATCGAAATTTAAAAGGCTGAAATAAGCAAAAAATTTTCTAAAAACATTCTAAATTACAATTTGTATGGAATGTCTGGAACTACTAAAGCGATTTCAAAAGTGATGGTGGCAAATGGATGGTGACAATCCCTGCTCCAACATAAGCTATATTTTATGTCGGTGCCACTACCCCGAGGGGGGTGCAGAAGCGAAAAACGTTCTAAAATTGCGATTTTTGCGATGCTGAAGGAGCTAGAAACTTCAAGTTCGGCATGATTGTTATTTATAAGATTTAAATGCGCTCTAAGAACAATTTCTAAAGAAAAATGATCTAATGATTCTGCGATTTTTCAACTATTGAATTTCTAAAATTACCAAATTTCACAATAGAGTACCATAGCGAAACCTTCACGCGTAAAAAGATAATGATAAGGGCGACGTGTCCTGACGTGTATATTGACTATAGCACTAGTCACAAATTATAGTATCCTTATTATTCTGTTAAAATATAAAAGTGAATTATGAAATGTCAATATTTTGTTTGATTAAAGGTTCGTTAAGAGAAATTGACCAGCGTAGCGGGCGTAGCTTGCTAGTAATCTCATAATCTGACGCGTGCATAATAATCTAACCAACCCATGCATAATCCGACTTCGATTTGAATAATAGTGATTTTTTTTATTATTACTTTAAAAATAAGAAATATAAAAAGAAGAGTGATTACTAGATGGTTATATCGATAAATTTACCTGGATAACTATCTAAAGATTGCAGAAGTTAATGCTCACAGATAATTTACGATATGTGTTTTGCGTTTTCTTTAACAGTGTTTCGGATGTTTTCTCTAAAACACCCAAATACTTAAACTCCACTTGTTATATTATTATTTAACAAACAACACTTATTGCAACAATGTTGTTATTAAATTAACCCCCAACTGCGGATATTTTTTATGAAAAGCGGACAAATAGACAATGAAAGAATGAGCTGAAAGAAATATGAGTATTTGAAAATAAAGCTAAATTTCAGAAGGAAAATAACCCATTGGAAGGTTTCCAAATGCAAAAGAAAAGTGGTCCCCAAGTTAAAAATGCAGTAGGAAAATGTTCCTCAGCGTAAAATATATATATGCTATTTTCCTCCCCCCCCCCCCCCACCAAATATAGGAATAAAATTAATATAATTCTGTAAAAACAAATTCAACTATAAATTATTTAACAAAGTGTTAAGAAATTTTTTTGTGAAAATATCTTTTAATATAAAGTAATTACCATACATAAATCACAGCATCAAATGTTCTATAGTAAAAAAAAAGCAATATGTTATAACATTTTTAGATTTTTTTTTACCCAAAATAAAATAAATAAATAAACATTTCATTTTTTCTGATGATAGTTTTTGGCGTTGGTCATTATCGGGGCACTATTAAAATTCTTCTTCTTAATAATTTAAAATTACATTTTAAAAGAACCGTCAATAGACATATATTTTTCTGTGAATTATACCTGTTAATTATCGAAATATTTCCTCCTTTTTTCAAAACACTGAAACGTCACTAATTCTGATATAAAAATTACCTACTCAAATACCCAATTCAATGTATATTTCCGTCAAATCACGGAGTTCAACAGAAGCACGAAGGAATAAAAGCGACATCGTATGATATGCTTCCTTTCTGTTGAACATTTTTTAACATTATTTGAATATGTCATTGACACAAATGAAATGCACATTGAACAAATGCTGTGATTAAATAAAGCTTTAAGTTTCCAATTTGTTTTTCCGGTTCCTTATGTGTCATCTTTTCACTTGATAGGCAAAATTTGAACTATTATTTTTGACTGGATATTTCTCTTTCCCATGATCCATATAACGCATATTCTAAGGTTCAACGGAATCCGTCAACAAGAACAAACTCTAGATTGGTCTTAGTAATGTAACTTTTATTTTAACCATCCTGTATACTATAAAAAATACCAAATAATTACCTAAAATGACAAATTAAGTAGACTTTTAATACTATTATCGGGTAAGGATACCGTAATTTTTGGCGTATAATCCGCGGATCAAACAATCGTGTTTCGACCCAGAAATTTGATTATATAAAATGTAGCTTTCTAGATCGCTGAAAATATTTGACTTCATTTATTGAATAAATTTCAGGGTTGAAACAGAATTGTTTGATACACGGATTATACACAGTAAATTACGGTAGTCTTAAATCCATATTCACTAATTTCTGACTCATACACAAAATCATTTTTTTGGAGAAGACAATTCTGTAAAAATTTGGAAATTATATTGCAATCGAAGACATTTTTTTTTCTTTTACAGTATGATAAAAGAAATAAATGCTACATAGAAACAAAATGCATTTTAATAGATTTTCTCATTCAAAGTATTTGTATTTAATTAACAAAAAAACCCAGAAGATTAGTAGCTCCGCTCCATCAATGCATTAAATTTAACTACAAATAAAAAACCAAAACCTAAAATGAATTATTTTCGTAAATCAAAAATGATTTCATAAAAATCATACATATTATTTCTGATGTCAACATCCTTTTTCTGTGAATTTACTAAGCGCACAGCAATGAATGAGGTATCATTCGAAAGGTTTTTGAACCAGCTTCTGACATAGCATACTCACATTACGTTAAAACATGATTTTTGATTAAATATTGCACTTATATGAAAATTAAATAGGCTTTGTTTTCGTAAATGAAATGAAAGATTCTTCTCAAATCAATGTTGCCACAAAAATAAAATGCCGCATTGTATCATACTCAACAATGATTATAAAAAAATAAGTAGTACAAGAAAGAAAAAGTGGGACGTCTCTACACGGGCTTATTTTATATTTACGATTAAAAAGCAAAAGTTAAATTGAAATGTTTAGAAGATAAAGACACCATCGATCGATCGAAGCAGTAGTATTTCACGTGTAGTTTAAAATGCATTCTTTGTTATATTATGCCCCACCAATGGCTGAGAGGTTCTGCTCTCGAAGCTGGTAGACGGGAGGTGCTGGGTTCGATCCCAATCGCGCCCGTCGGCCTAATCGTTCGGAGTTTTCGTGGTTTTCTTCGAGCCGTGGATTTATCCATGCGTAAATACGGGTTAGGTTCCCTTAGAAAGACCCCCACGAAGGGCACTGCCCCCGGGCCTATATCCCAAGTGTCGATAATTGGCCGTCAATAATCAACCCAAACCAACCCTTTGTTATATTATATTAAATTGTACTTTATATGCATTTAATTTACTTTTCTTTATCCCGCGTTTTTCGCGAAGTGGATGACGTCATCCTCTAATGCAGTTATAATACGACTGTTAATATTTTTTTTCTCGTGCGTGCCTTTTTCTACCTTTGATCAGTTTTTACTGTAACTTTGATGGGATAATTGAGATGATATTCTGACTTGATTAATGTTGTTTGCAGATATTTTTAATCTTTAATTTTTATTTAGAAGTTTAAACCTGCATCTAAAAAATATTAGATATTGGTAAAAAATATTAGATTACAGTAAGAAAACCTCGCACGGTTTCACTGGTATAAATTATTCCTAATTAAAAATATTCAGAAAAAAAACACTTAAACGATTTTATGAAACGAATTTATGAAACGATTTTATGAAACGACTGATTATGTTTCAGGGCTATTTTTAATAAAATATTAAACGCTTGATGGTGAAATTAATACCAATTGTCCATAAAAATCCGCGGATGTCAAAACTGGTAATATAATTTTGAAATTGGAATTAATTTTCGAGATATTAATTTTTTTCTAATTTTAATGACATTTCTGTAAAATGGCAACTAATTACTCATTTTTTTTGTGACAAAAAAGGGGAAAAAAATTAAAAGGATCCCGATAGGGATTATTGATTTCTTTTTATTCGTCATTTTCAAATTGAAATTGAATTTATCTTTTATTTCAATCGATAATGAAGACAAGATTGTGATTAAATTATGTTTTTCAGGAAAATTTGAAAAAAAAAATCACATTTCTATCGTCAGGATTCAATCGTCTGTCAGCATTTAATTTAATTTATAAACTGAAAATATTTTGAATAAATTCGTCCAAATGACGTCATTTATCTAAACGCAAAAGAAAGAGGGGAAAAGGAATTAATAGTAATTATTATTTATTGATATCATTTTGTTATTTTTTTGTAAAATTTAATTAAACGAATTTATAAAATAACTAATTCAGATATTTGAAACGAATATATAAAATAATAATTGCCCAACTGAACGGAAGGAGAATAAAATATCCTGCTTGGTTTTTTCCGCCCAACTTTTTAAAAAAGCGTCAAGAACTCTATAACAGAAAAGCACCAAACGTTCATTGGGTTTGTTTTCATAACTTTTGGCAACAAATCTATGTATACTAACGAATCTATCCCTTTTTGAAGCTCGAATTACGCCAAACCTAAAAGCAAAGGATCCTATACTGGAAAAGTACCCGATTTTCTTATGGACAATATTCAAGTGACAAAACATGGTGTAAAATTATCGCGGATAGCAAATTTGTTTAAATATGCCATCAATTGATGCCGAATAAATGCAGGCATGCATAACAAAATATTTAATAAATTTTGTATGATAAATAATTATTAGAAAATTCGTATATACATATTAATTAAAATAAATAATTTACATATTAAAATAACATGAAAATATGCATGATGGTGCACTAAAATAGAGAGAAAATTAAAACCTGTTACTGAAAATGTCTATAACATAGTACTTTTCAATACCGTGGTTCTTAATGTTATTCACAAGCAGATGGAATTTTTCTCATCCTTAAACGCAAAGGAAGAATAAAATACAGATCGTTGTTATAAAAGTCCGAAAGGTAGCCACAATTTAAACCTAACCATTTTATACATGCTGGTTTTCAAGTTGTAAGTGATTTTACTTATCAATCCCGAAAACAGTCGTCAGTTGTCGCAACATCTGTGTATGAGGCCATGATAATCAAACAATGCCACATTAAAACGTTAAAAGCATAGCAACCCAATTACAGATTTACCAATATTTTTAAAACAAAGCACGCTGTCATGTTTTTAGAGGCCTCGAAGTCTGAGCGGGGGTTGGCGAGCGTAGCTCGCAGGGGGTAGGCCCCCTAGTATTCATATAAAAGAATACACTGTTTTTTCCTTCTACTTTTTTATTTTAATTTTGAAAATTAAATTTAGAAGCCATAAAAACTGCAGCAATTTGTAAATGCTTTTCAATACATATATTTATATAAACTAATAAAAACACTGCTCGAATCTGTGAGATGAATCACAATTTCCAAGAACTGCTGAATCCAAAGCTAAAAGCAATTCCATTGTCAATTTATGTCGATAAAATGATATTTAAAAACAATAAGCAAATTGCTGAGAAATTGTGTTCGGAGCAAAAGTGCTCAGAGCAATTTTCAAAACGACGCGTTTTTTTTTAATCAGGCCATTACTTCCGGCTCATCATGCATTTTCAAAGAAATAAAATATTAAAATCTCCATTACAGATTATTTCATTTTTATTGTCATTGCTATTTTAAAAATCCCACGATCATCATTATTATCTTGACCATGGACATAATCTTTATCATTGTTATTATTATTGTTATTATTGTGTTATTATGTTAAAGATGTTTACTGTAGGTAAAAATAAACTTAAGTGCAATGAAACATGCATAATTTACTTACAGCATGCTTTTTTATTGAAGCGGTAAATGTAAGACTTTGTAAAAACTAGTAATTTAAACTTTACATTGTTACATATTGTAATTATGTCAATAAAAAGTAGCATTACACTTTTTGTAGCAACTGAAGTGAGCTTAATTGGCGGAATTAAGAGTTTTATGTTCAATACGTGCGCAGCATGATTATAATAACGGCTGTCACGTATATCCTATATTGTTTTTTTAACTTATTAGAAATAGACTTATTTTTTTAATTAAAGGTAATAATAAGATTATGAATAATAAGGACTGCAGAATTTATATAAATGATTATATACATCAAATTAGAACAACTTGAAATCGGAGGTTTTGCACATTTTTGGAATTTTTATGGAATTTGGATCTTATGAAACCTATGCCACACGTATCATGGGTGACAAGCAGTTGATTATTTTTTGGCACGGCATAAATTCGGGTTCTAAATCAAAATATAATGAAATTGCTCACTGCATAAATTTAGAGTAACTGATCTAAATTCTGTATATTTCATATTTCATTTACCATATAAAATCCATATTTATTATTATTTACGACTAAATTTCTGTAATGTTTACAATAGATACTTGGAATTTTGTAATAGTGTATGGTAAAGTAAACAGTGGGTTTGTGTCTTCGCCCGGTATTGTAGTTATACTCTAATGTGAAAGCTAGGTTCTCGGAGCGGTCATCCCTTGTCATCCCTTGTCTGAATTATGTTTGTCTGCTTGCCTGTATAGATCTGTTTGTCTTAATTCAACTGTCGTTTTTGTTATACTGATTGAAGGAATTGAAATTCAACTTAACGAATCTCAATCTATCGCAATATTGGCTCAGCAATTTTTTACACCAAGCAAAGATTAGGAAATTATAGAAAAGATAATATTACAAGGTATAAAAAGCAAAAATACCGATGGCAAACGTATGGCACCTTCGAATTAAAATTCGAGACACGATGAACAGCTTAAAGACGCTGGTGCTTGTCATTTTGACAATTTTGTTTGCTTGTCATTATTTTCGGAAAAGAATAATACGAAAAACTCAAGTAGTAACCTCATCAGAGGATTTCTATTCAAATAGAATTCCCTTAAAAATAAGTAAGTACAAATTAAATAATAATTATTTGGCATCTAAAATGCACAGACAGATAAAAAACAGAAACAGCATTAAAAAAAAAATTCTAAAGAATAACACCAAATCTTAGCCATGTTTTTTTTGTAATCCTAAAAACTAAATTTTAATTAATCTTGATTCATTATTATTTGATCCACTAAATTTTTTCGTTGTCGGCACGTCATGATTACATAAAATATTTTTTTGGAAAATTTTGACACACGAATTTAAAAAAGGGTTCACCATTCGTGTTTTAGATGATTTTTTAAACAAGTAGTTAATATTTTCCGACATAGTTGAAAAGTGTTCATGAATTCGCTTTATCTGTCAGTCTCTCCGTCTCTGTTCGTTTGGCCGCCTAGATGTGCTCTAAGTCTCGTAAATATACTCAGAATGATATGTAACTTTGGCACAGATATCATATACGCACCATGTTGGCGCGATTTTTCCTCCCGCCAATTTGGCGAAAAAAATAAATTGTTGTTTATTTACTTTTATTTTTTTATTTTAATTCTATAAATTATTTTTATTGTGTATATCAATATCAAACTATCGTTTATTTATTTTTATTTCATTTTTTAAAATAGTAGAAGCTATTTCTTTTATTACGTTATTTTATTTTTATATTGAAATAAAAATCACGTGCTATTATTGCATGCTATATTTGTAACTAATATTCAAAAACGAAGTTTTCTCCAAATTGGCGGGGGCGGGGTGGGGGGTGGGATCGCGCCAACGTGGTGCGTATATG
Organism: Maratus michaelseni; assembly: GCA_963931845.1. Taxonomy (NCBI): domain Eukaryota; kingdom Metazoa; phylum Arthropoda; class Arachnida; order Araneae; family Salticidae; genus Maratus; species Maratus michaelseni. The sequence goes on from OZ007598.1 coordinate 37,817,105, forward strand.
ACATTTGTGCCGTAACTTATATGTATTATTGAAGTTTACTATTGAACGTTCGGCATTAAAAATGAAGTGCGTAGTATTTATTGTTCCTTTACAGGGACACACAAATACTTTCGTTAGATTATGATTTATGGGGAAACTGTTCGGCGATGCATTTTTAATGATGTTATGATTCGCATAAGACTGCAAACAAGGAAGTTAAGAAAGCAAACATTAGGATCAAACATCCATCTCACAGTTCGCGATTGGCCAATTGGGTTAACGGTACGAAACATCATGATACTGATCAGGGGTCGGAAGTAGCACGCTACAAGTAGCAAATCTACAGTAGTCGCTACTTTTTACAGTAGTTTGTAGTGTAGTGCGCTACATTTTGAACAATGTAGTGTAGCGAGTACCGCGATATAAAAAATTGGTAGTTTGTAGCGAAAACCGACGCTACTTTTAACACTACTTCAGGGGAAAAAATGTGTCATTCTGCAAATCACATGGTCGAAACTTCCTTCTTTTGTGCAAAATTTGTTTCGCTCAACAATCTGAGTGTCTCAGCGATAAATTTCAGTTGCAGTGTATTAGCAACGCATCAAATGAAATACATTTTTCCCATTGACACTTGCAGCTAAAATCAAGTATAGCCCACTGAAGAAAATTATTTACTTGCTGGCAACATTTGTCTACTTATTTTTTATTAGGTCTTCATGTTTTAATCTCTGTGTTTCTTATTATTCGGAATTGCTAATTTACAGATTTATTTATTGTTTGCATTTAGGGTTGTTTTTCTGTAATTTTCTAGATTATAGTATCTTTCTCAGTTTTGCTATGAAATTTAAAATGTGTGCATAAACTAAAATTTCGGAGATAAACACAATATCTTTCTTAATTTTTTTAATGTCCTCGGTTATGTCGCATTTATTTATTTATCTCGGCCGACATGATATAACGAGGGGGCGCTTTATTTAATCACTGTCTTCAATTTCTAGTGTAAATTGAACCCTTTGTCAAAATCTGAAAGTAGTGAAGTAGTGACTACTTTTCAAAAGTAGTTTGTAGTCGCTACTTTTTAAAACAAGTAGTTGTAGTTGTAGTTAACTACATTTTCGATAAAGTAGTTGTAGTTGTAGCTTGCTACAATAAAAAAGTAGTTTTTCGATCCATGATACTGATACAGGTTACTCTTTTCTAATATTCTTATGGCTTCCAATCTTCCCTTTCCGTTATCTTTAATATCAGGATGTATCTGAAACCAAATAGTATAAATACGAGTACATATAAAGTATGTTATTTTTTCACTACAAGCCATAATTTTATAATGTTTAGAAACTGTCAAATTTATTCCAAAGACCATGTAGAAACCCAATCTTCAAAATGCTTATCTCAATACTGTCACAATCCCCGACGTAAATTTTGTTTGATTTTGAAGACTGAACAATAAAAATTTATATTTAGGATAAATTTTGGCATGAATGGCATTGAAATGTCACGTTCTTATTTGTCATTATCAAATTTATAATTGTTGTAATTCAAATATATTTGGTGCCCTTAAATTATAAATATTGTTATTTTTATTATTCAATGTCACCAATTTTGGAAGTTAAAATTAATACTATGAAATGTGAAAAATGAATTAACGTGCACATGAAAACCAATTTTAATTGAGTTTTCGGTGTCCACAACTTTACTTTTTTCCACTAAATATAAAGAGAAATGAGATTTTTTTTCTGAATTTTTTTTAGAAAATTTCATAACTATTTAGTTTAAATAAGTTTTCTCTTCAAGTTATATATATATATATTTAATTAAGATCTACTTATTATTTTTTTAGCTATCAAATTAAGTTGCTCATATGACTAGAGAAAAGAACTACTTTAAATACGCTATATTTCTAAAAATTATAAGTAAAATATTTTTTATCGGTTTTAATATTTTTAACAGCTTTAATAATTTACGAAATTTGTCCTGATTAATTAAAATGTTTATTTTTTAATTCGATGCAATTATTTAAATTTTTGAACACGAACAATGTTGGCTCTGTTTCTGTTATAACATTTCCGATTACTGAAAGAAATAATTAGAACTTTTTGCACAATTTAGAACTACGTGCACTAATATGTACTACGTACAATAGAAAGCACTGTTAAACTATATTGTAGAAACCACTTCCTTGAAAAGAAATATGATGCCATTTAGACTTTGTTCAACACATGTTTAAAATTTCAAGTGATATCTGCAAATTTGGCAAGCGTAATTTCCCTTTGTAACTTCTGTTACTTCAATTTTATATTTCAAATAGTGTTTTAAATTGCATTTCAAATTTTATAATATTAAAAATAAACAAAGTCAATAGAAACAACAAATTTATTTACGAAAGATAAAAAGTTTAGTTTATTAAACATGTAACTTCTGTTATATGCGGTTTATATTAGAATAGTTTTACATTTTTATTTCAAATACTACTTTAAAAGTCTGTAGTTTAACTTTAAAATTGAATTTTTTCATGAAATTTTTATAGAGACTATCATTGCTGTTATTCAGTAAAATCTGTTCCTTAAAAAAAGGACAAAATATATCCCAAAAAAAGCTAAAGCAAAATTGTTTTAATGCATAAAAACTTCTAATTTTCTTTATGAACAAAGTGGTATCTCTAGCACAATTTATGTTCTGCCGATTACATGCAATGAAAACTCAGTTAACACTTTATATTTATAAATATATTTATCTCACTCTATCGAAGTAATATTTTAAAAGTTTTTAATACATTTTTTCAGTAAACTTTGAAATGTAGAGCGATAATTGAAAGAAAAAAAAATAAATAAACTGGCATTTGATTTTGTTCGTGCTTAGAAAGTTCAATGCAATTATTCAATACTGTATCTGTTCTCGCATTTGTTTGAATATTTTCTGCTAACAAAACTTTTATTTTTTTATTAGATATATATTTTTTTAACACAAAGTTATATTTCTATGTTTTCATTACTTTTCAGCATAGTTGAAAAATTTTTATGACTTTGGTTTGCGTTCTAAGTATTGTAAGTATGTTTGGATAGTCAGTGAATTTTAAATATTTCATTAAGATGGCTTGTTTTCTCTTAAAAAAAGTAAACATGTGGTCGTAAGTATTAAAAGTATATTTACATAGTTAACGAATTTTAGATATTTCATTAAGGTTTAATATGGTATGTTTTTTCTGTTAAAAAGAGTAAGCAGATAGTCGTATGGACCGTAAGTATGGTTACGTAATTACTGAATTTTACGTATTTCACTAAGGTTTACTATGTTTCCTATTAAAACAGTAAGTACCTGGTCGTAAGTATCGTAAGTATGCGTAGATAACTTCTGAATTTTACTTATTTCATTAAGATTTACTTGGCATGTTTCCTATTTTAAATAGTAAGCAAATGGTCGTAAATATCGTATATTCTTAGATAGCTATCGAATTTTATGTATTTCATTAAAGTTTACTCTGTTTCTGATTAAAACAGTAAGTACATGGTCGTAAGTATCGTAAGTATGCTTAGATAATTACTGAATTTTACTTATTTCATTATAAGATTTACTTGGCATGTTTCCTATTAAAAAGAGTAAGCAGATGGTCGTAAATAACGTATATGCTTATACAGCTACCGAATTTTATGTATTTCATTAAGGTTTACTATGTTTCCTATTAAAAAGAGTAAGTACATGGTCGTAAGTTCGTAAGTATGCTTAGATAGATAGCTACTGAATTTTACAGATTACATTAAGGTTTATTATGGCATGTTTCCTATTAAAATGAATAAACACATGGCCGGAAGTCTTGTAAGTATGCTTTAGATAGCCACTGAATTTTACATATTTCACTAAGGTTTACTATGGTATGTTTCCTACTAAAAAGAGTTAGCAATTGTTCACGAAATTTCAAAAGGGCGCTGTAATTACCTACAGCATGTTCCTCATTAAAACTGTGTGGTCCGCATTTGTAGTTCTGTTAATGGCTCGCACACAATAACTTTAGACTTTGTAGTCTGTAGGTGGTTATTGTTGTCATGACTTTTGTGGCATTGTTTTAAACGTTTCTAAAAATCTTTAAGTCGGGATTTATAATCGCTTGGTTTTTAAATTGTTTTATAAAGTAGAAAAGGATTAAATTTAAATATTTTATTGGGGTCACTTACAACATGTACAACTATTGTGGATGGCGTGTATAGCATTTATAACTATTTTTCAAAGTTATAATAAGGAATTTTATACATTATCGTTTATGGATAAGAATTAATTCAAGTGCATTTTATGTCAACAGTTTAATGTCGTTAAAATAACGTTTTACTGACATTAAACTATTTTACTAATAAAAAAATGGTACATGTTATTAAATAAAAACTGTGTGATAATATACTCTTTTAAATACTACACTAGTATGACGACATCTGCAGTAAATAATCTAAAAACAATTTTTCCTTAAAATGCGTTTTCTGATGTCATAACCATTTCTTAGAAAGCTACATGTGTAAAACTACTCACTGGAAAAATCATAACGAAAATTCAAATACATTGCTGTCTATTGGCAGTTATTGCTTAAAAAGCGTTTTATTGTTGTTAAAATATTTCTATATAAGCAAAGTTTTAGAAAGAATTATGGTGTATAATACGTATGCTTTTTACTTGTCTCCACAAAAAAAAAAAATATATATATATATAATACACTGACGTCGTTGGGTTATTAATTGAAATACATTTTAACGATAGGAGGTAAAAAAAAATCTAAACATTTTTAAAATGGTAATTTTTTTTATTTGTTAGTTTATATTTTTCTTAGCATTCTACAAATCGTAAATTAGTTCCAGTACTGTGAAAATAAGATTCTTTTTTAATCCGCAGAACAACTTGTTCCTGATTGTAAATAGTATATATAACGTATGAATTTTATTTATAGGGCTGCACAAAATAATTTGGATTTATTAAAAAACAGATGTAAAGTGCATATATTAAATTAAAATGCCATAATGTTGAAAAGTGTTTCATAATCTATGCATAATACATTATTTTTCTTTCTTGTTTTAAGCACAAAATTAAATTGTTAATAAAGAAAAATGCATTTGTAAACGCGCATAGATTTCTTTATACAGAAAAGATAAATCTCTAGCACAGTTTATACTCGGAAGTTTAGTATTATTTCTTGCTGTAATACACACAGTAAATAAACTTATATTTGTCAAGACATTTTGAATTTATCTCACGCTCCAAATCAACATTTTAAAAGATTTTTTTTTTAAAGATTTTTGGGAACTAAACAAGCTTTGATATATTTTCTAAAAAAATAAAGCAATGACTGGAAGAAAAATGAATAAAATTTAGTTTCAGTTGGCTCGTGTTTAGAAAATGTAATGAAATTATTCTACATTTTTATATTTTTCTTTATCTGTTTAAATATTTTTACATTATGTATTATTTAATCTCTTCTTCTATTTTTGCGAATAGTATTTAATATTTTTCTTTATTTCTTTTAATTCTACACACAGTAAAATAAAGACAAATCTTTTTTAATCTACGAAAATATAATATAAGCACGTACAAAAATGTATAATAACCTCTTCTGAGACCCACGATTCCGAAAATAGTTCTTTCTCTTTATAAACATCAGAAACTATATACTTTCGAAATTTAAAGAAGAATTTATGAATACAAAGTTTCTTTTGTTGACACTGATTTTCGAAAACGTTTCCGAGTAATGTGAATAATATATCCATTATACACTAAAAACACCAACGTTTAACACACAATATCAAACTATAGTACAATGGACGGACGTACGTTTCGTGAGCAACTTGGACTCACATCCTCAGTGTCAATAAAATAAAATTAAACATTATTGTATCCCCCCATTAAGTTGAATCAAAAAACCCAAATGATAACAACAACACACCGAAAAACTCATCACGCACGAGCCACCAATGACATTAAGCCGGAAATGATTCACTATGACATAGTAATAATGCGGCTTAATCTCATTGGTGGCTCGTGCGTGATGAGTTTTTCGGTGTGTTGTTGTTATCATTTGGGTTTCTTGATTCAACTTAATGGGGGGATACAATAATGTTTTATTTTATTTTATTGACACTGAGGATGTGAGTCCAAGTTACTCACGAAACGTACGTCTGTCCATTGTACTATAGATTGATATTGTGTGTTAAACGTTGGTGTTTTTAGTGTATATTTATCCACACAACATTTTCTTCATAATATACTCATTAGTTTTCTTAAAACAAATTTCAAATTTTTAGATTGCTATCAATTTTATATTAAACATTTCTAGCTGCATAACTTTATCTATGCATGCAAGAGTAACGAAATAAAATTAATGTTAACATTAATGTTAAAGCTGTTAATTTATCATGTTTGTTAAACAGGTTTGTTGAATATGAAAATGCTTACTTGAGAGAATGGATAACATACTAGAAACCTTTATTCCAAATTGCGAAAATTGAAATAGTTGTACACTATAAGAACTACTCGGACACGCTTCTGAAAGTCAGTGTCAGTTAAAGAAACTTTGATTTTATAAATGTTTCTTTAAATCTCAAAAATATGTTAGTTTCTGATGTCCCTAGGCATAAAAAAACAAGAACGAAAAATCATGCGTCAAGCATATAGATTATGTAACACTTTCCAACGCTTCCAAAATAATTTTACAAATCATTACAGTTTAATAAGATGAAAGATAACATCTAAGTAAACAATTTGGAAAACGCATAACATATTTAAGAAACGTAATTTCAGGAATTTCCAACATATACAATATTCGGAAATATATTCAAATACTTTTATTCAGCCCTGTATATGATCTATAGATTTGTATATACACTACATAGGATGCTAAATTTTAGTTTAGTTAGGAAACGCGTAGCACAGTTTAAAATTCTCCGTCTGGAGTTTCTGTCACTAAACGGAAATGTGCTCGCGAACTGTTGTGCTTCCCTGTATAGGATCTACAGAATTTATACACACCACGTAATAGACAAAAAGCGAGTTAAAATTAAAATCGCATTCAGTAACTTAAAATGCACTTCCAGGAATTATTGTTAACAGACAGTAGAGAATTCTTTTGTGTGTCCCTGTAAATGAACGATGACTGCTATACACACAGTATTCTGTAGTAAGCCTCTTGTAATGAATCTTAGTGATATATATGAATTTCAATGCGTTTAAAATAATGAAACATTATTTAATTAAACCGCAAACGATTTTTCTCCATACACGTATTGTAACGGAATTATTTTGATTGTCCCTGTACAGTAACTATAAGTGCTATGCACACCCTATTCCATATTAATCTTTTTGTAATGCACCTTCGTGATATATATCAATTAAAATGTGTTTGAAATTGTGTAACATCATTTTAACAAACCGCAAATGATTTTTCCCCATAGACCGTAATGTAACGGAATTCTTTTGAGTGTCCCTGTAAAAAAACTATAAGTGCTACCCACTTCAGTTGAAATAGGGCACATACTATAGATAACGACAGTAACATATAAAAATTGCAAGGCAATATGAGCATATTTACGAGAGTTCGAGCACAGCCAGACGGCAGACGGCAGACGACAGACGGTCAGACGGTCAGACGGCCAGACAAACCGAAGTCATAAACACTTTTCAACTAGGTTGGAAAGTGTTAAAAATGTTTCAGAATCGTGGGCAGCTCAGAAGATGTTATAATAAATTTTCGTTTGTGGTTATATTATATTTTCTAAATTAAGAAACATTTGTCTTTTTTAACACGTTCCAACATTGTTGAAAAGTATTTATGAATTCGGTTTGTCTGTCTGTCCGTGCTCTAACACGCATAAATAGAATCCGATTGCCATGAAATTGATATATGTTATTGGAGTTTACTATGGAATGTTTGGTATTGAAAATGAAGTGTGGAGCATTTATGGCTATTTTACAGGGACATTCAAAAGAATTCCGTTACCTTACGGTCTATGGTGGGGGGAAATCGTTTCCGGCGTATTATAATGGTGTTGCACTACTTTAAACACATTCAAATTCATACATGTCACTGAGGTACAGTACAAAGCACTAACTATAGGACATGGTGGGCATATAATGTATCGTTCATTTACAGGGACACTCGAAAAATTTGGTTACAGTACTGTCGTCATTTGCAGTTCATTTATAGTTTATCGTTACATTACGTTATTAGTCATTTACAGTTTCTTTACTGTAACCATTCAAAGAATTTGGTTACAGTATTGTCTATGAGCAATAATTGTCGGTAGCTCGTTTTCAGTTGTGATACACGTTTTTAAATGTAACTAATGTTTTGCATATTAATTGGTATATAGAAATTCTATAGATCATATACAGGGATACTCAAAACATCTCATGTCCATTTCCGTTTATTGACGTAAATTGCTGAAGAGAGATTTTAATTGTGGTATGCATCTCCTAACTGAAGTAAATTTTAGCATACTGAGTACTATACATACAAATCTATCATATACAAGGCTGCACAAAAGAATTCGGATATTTAGTTCGACTATTGGCAGTAATTGTTGAAATTGGGTTTTCAAATGTGTTATACATTTTTTAAATTGTTTACATTGTAAAAGTGTGAAATTTTGTTATAGTATTCTGAATGTGTTGAAAAGTGTTTCATAATCTATGCTTGACGCAGGATTTTTCGTTCTTGTTTACAGTGTAAACTGTAAATTATATTAATTCTTGCTTGTTACATATTTTGATATTCCGAATTAACTCATGTCCATTCTCCTTTTGTTTAATAAAGTACAAACCGTTATAGTTTTTAACTATTTGCAATGTAATTTAATTGCGTTTATGTGTCGTCTGTTGTCCCTCAATGTCTCTCTTCTTTTTTCTGCATTTTAAATTGCTTAAAAATATTTAGACAGCCATACTTTTCACTGAGTTAACGTTATTACCTGATTTGTTACACTTATCATTGATTTGTTTCCTATTAGAAAATCCTCTGTACACTGTAAAAAATGACCAATGTTTCTTATTTTATGAAAATATACTATAACCACGAACGAAAATATAATAAAATCTTCTGAGTTATCCGAAATTTAGAATAGCGTGTTCCATTGTCTTTTGAATCCCCAGAAACCAATACATTTCCAAAATTTAAATAATTATTAATAAAAACAAAGTATTTTTCGCTGCCCGTATTTTTCAGAAATGTTTCCGAAGGGTTTTTATAGTGTATTAAGTAGTGACCTCAGCCTGGAATACCCGTTTTTCGAATGTCATCCATTCTCAAGTAAACGTTTTCAGCCGCATAAGTTAATTTATACATGAAAGAGTAAAGAAATAATCTTCATTTTAATATTATTGTTAACGCTGTTAATTTTGCATGTTTGTCTGTTAAACATATCTTTTGAGCATGAAAATGTTTACTTGAGAATTGATTGTATTCGAAAAACAGGTATTCCTGGCTGAGGACACTAATTAATACACTATAAAAACCCTTCCGAAACGTTTCTGAAAAATACAGGCTTTTATAAATAATTCCTTAAATTTTGGAAATGTATTGGTTTCTGGGGATACAAAAGACAATCGAACACGCTATTCGGAATTTCGGATAACTCAAAATATTATAATATATTTTCGTTCGTGGTTATAGTATATTTTCATAAAATAAGAAACATTGGTCATTTTTTTAGTGTAATGCAGGCCCGATTAATCTCTGAATCTAGGAGAAGCACAGTATAATTTTGGGCCATCCTTTCATATGGCAAAAGTTTTCTTAATTCTTCTTTCATGAAAACTCACCAATGACACACATATAACTCACGGGAATAGCTTAGCTGCTGTCACATATATTTCATGAAACCGCTTTTTTATGTCCCTTTATACACTTCAGATATATTTAGTACATATATATATGGTTGTGTGCTAAATTTCCCGGATTGTTTCTAACAGGCACATCAGGATGCTACATGATTCATTAACATCCTATATATGATATTAATATTTCCTTGTTAAACAAGTTTCGTGAAGTTGTGAGTGAATTCCCTCTTGGATTAAGCAAACTTTCTTTCCCAAAACAAATTAAAAATACAATGTAAAAAAAAATGGGAATTAGAGGACCCTCTTCACAGTCATTTTGGGGGGCTTTTAATTTTTAGAGGGGTAGCATGTGTTTCACGTGCTTTTTTGGATAGTCAGGCCCTTCTGCAATGTTTGCATTCGTTTGCTGTAATTTGTATGCCAATTGTAGATCAGAACAATATTGCCAGTTTGGCCTCTCTTTTTTATTCAGAAATTTTCAATTCATACCAGAAATTCCGAATATTAATTTAATGACAGATATTTCGTTATTACATAAAGTAAAATAATCTTCTTTCGGAATTTCCGAATTAAAAAGGAGGCCAAATTTTTAACCCTACTGGGAAATTTAGAAGACATTCTTTCGGTCATGTTAATGAAAATTGAAACAACTTTTAAGGACTATTTTTTTAAATCCTCTCTCTATAACCTAAGAAATGTTTAGACCAATGTAGAGCTTGGATCGATTATTTTCTCTTTTAGGTAGCTTTCAATACAAAAAAGTATAAAGCTACCTATTGCAGCCGTTCGGAGGAAAGCAGTTCCGGAAAATTTTGATATATTTTCACCGATCATGACCCCCAGACGCCAAAACCACCGTCCGTTCAAATGTTCATTTATATATATATATATATATATATATATACAGTGCCGTAACTAGACAGGTGCAACAGGTGCAGCCGCACAGGGCCCCTGACAGGAGGGGCCCTAAAATGATGTGCATAAGAAATAATATTTTTTAATTGAAAAAGAAATTTCTGCCTTTCTACTGCGTGATTTGACGGTTAAGTTTTGTGTTATTTAGATCCTAGATGTCTCTGCTTATCAACATGAACATTCGAATTATTATAGAACTGATATTTTCAACTTACCTACGTACCTGCCAAACTTATGCTAGGTTATAGTTTGAATACAGTAACGTATACTTGTGTTTTCGCTTATGTTTTTACCAAATGCCGGTTTTTTGTTTCCGTTTTATCTTAACTTCCTTTAACCAAACCATTTGAAATATGGAAGATACAGTCTTAAAATTAGGACCTTTACGTCTCAAATTCTACAATTAGTTCGAAAAAATATCGTTGTTAGCCATTTGAAAAATGTTTGCAAAAAAGAGTCGTTTTCGCAGTAAACATTTCCCATAATATGCCAAAGGTCCACCCCCCTCCCTCCCAGGTCGCAATTTTAGGGGCACCGATAAGCAAAAAATATGCCTTAATGCCGATACTTTCTTCTAATCGTCAGTGCAATCGGTTTTCAAAAATAGGAAAATTTTAACTCTTTTAAAAAATTCACGACTGCAGGTCACTTTACCTCTCGGAAGCGATATTTTTTCTACATTAAAAGTAAATAAACGTCCCTATTTCGACACAATTTTTTTACAGCATCTCGGCAGACTGGATTTACAGCTACTACAAAAATTTTGAAACATTCGGGGAAGTACAAATATTTTTTAAAAAATTAATAAAATCTAAGAAAAAATCGACGAAAAAGTGGGATATTTCGCTGGATTTGGCTTACGTTTTCACTATTAAATATGCATATTGTTTCATAAAATGGTTAAGGAAACATCATATTTTTAATTCCTAAAAATTTCGAAAAAATTGAACGATAACCACTGAAGAAAAAAAAAATCTAAATTACAGGACAACCCCCCCTTCCCCTTCCCCTTCTTTTATCGGCAGACTTCAGAATTAAGCATTGATTCCGAAAATGAAAATACGCAAAAAAAGAAAAAAAAATCCTAAGCAACATGTACGCTGAATTCGTTTTCCAACACTGCAAACCATTTCAATAAATATCATCATTAACCTTATGAAAGAAAATTCATTTCCGAAAGCCAGTTTTGTCAAATTTTGAAGACAAGTAATTCGTGGGGAAATAAATGTTCGGGAACAATAAAATTTTTCGAAAAAAACTTGGGTATTTTCTTTTCCGTATTTCACGTAAAGTTTACTTTTAGTCATTTGGCAACATTGAACCTGTCTCGAATTCTATTCTGTTTTTGCTTCCACCGAGCTCTATGTTTTTATGCGGAAAGCGAAAATAAGTACGGAAATCGATTTTATTAAGTGGTCGTGCTTTATAACGGCACAGTTTACTCTTTTATCTAATTCTAATGTCTCTTGATATTTTTAATTTGTATTTCTTATTTATTTCTTATTCAAAGAAAAAGAAGTACCAAGAAATTTAAGGCCAGAATTTAAAAGTAAGTGTGAAAATATTTATGTATATAATCTTGGAAAAACTTTGGTAGAAGAATTATTTTAATTATTATTATTATTATTATAATTATTATTATTTTAAATCCTATTAAAGGTAAACATATATCGAATTTGAAGGGTCCATGCAAGTTTTTTTTTCTTTCTTGTCTCTCAATTTATAAAACAAGAAAATGTTATTTTTATGTAATTTATTATATTATTAAATTTTGTGAAGGGCTTGTTTTATTAAAAGGAATTATTAAATATTTTATTTTATTTTATTGAATATATTATATTTTATATATACATATATTATTTTATTAAGTGTTAAAGGAATAATTAAAAGGGCCCATTTTTGTTAGTTTCGTGGAGGGATTCTAAAAAGGCCCTGTTTCTGTCTGGATCAACCAACTGATTTGATTTAAAAGTTCTAAAATTACTCGCTTATTTTTAAATCTGTGAATGAAATTGTTGTCTGGAGACTTTTATCTGCTATTTCAACATCGTTAATTAAATTTTTCCTATATTTTGCTTGATAGACTTCATCCCATCTTCTAATCAATCTGGATAGCAGACAAATGGTCGCGACTTTAGAATTGTCTACTGGCGGTAGAAAAAAAATATTTGCTTCTATTTTTTTTAATCGCTTTAAACGAGAGGATTTATTGTTTAAATGTTTGAAACCTTTTACGATTCCTTTTACATTTGAATTTTATGGCGACGTTTTAATAATTAATTTTATGTGTAACAAATTTTTAGATTTTTAATATTTTCTGAGAAATGTTTGATTGGAAAAAAAACATCGAAATATGGCAAATAAAAGGCATCCAAGCAAGTGATATTTCGTCACACGCTTGCATTCGTTCTACAAAAAGTAGTTTATGTACGTTATAACAGTTTTATACTTGTACAGGCAACATGTTAACAATAATATTTTGTTTTCTAGTATAAAAATGTCTAAGCATTTGTCAGGTGAACAAAAGAGAAATATAAGGAAACGAAAATTGGAAGAATGCAAGTCAATGTCGCAACAGTTTGGTAAATGGCTAAAAACCGAAAACTCAGAGAATAGAGGAAGTGTGGAAGAGGTCAAATCTAGCACTACTTCACAAGGTGATAAAAAAACACTACATTTGGCATCTACCCCTTCAATTAATGACAATTCTCCGAGTAACAAAAACGATCCATTGCAAGAAAAGCAATCTGCTGCTTCTCAAGATATTCTACTACAATACCCTCATTATAAAGAGGATGAGCCCGCACAAAGTACTGTCTCACAAACTGATAATACCGAACATTCTGCTGCTTCACTGGGTATTTTACTACAATTGCCCCATAATAGTTCAAAAGAGGATCAGCCTGTACAAAGTACTGTCTCACAAACTGATATTACCGATTATTCTGCTGTTTCACAAGGTATTTCACTACGTTTGCCCCACAATAATTCAAAAGAGGACGAGCCTGCACAAAGTACTGTTTCACAAACTGATAATACCGAACAAAATAATGTTCTGTACTGTTCCAGAAGAAATACTGCTTGATTACAACGATCCCCATTCCTGGCCTGCCGTTACTGGTAAATTAATGCATTCTCTTGTTTCACATAGTGCAGATCAAGGCGACAATATTAACTTTAATACGTTAAAAGTAGACGATTCAGGTTGAAAATTTACAAAGGACTGGTTTTATGTTAAACAAACTAACGGAGAAACTGTTAAAAGAAAATGGATTTTATATTCCGTTAATCAAAATGCAGTATTTTGCTTTCCTTGCATGCTTTTGGGGCAAAAATCGCATAATCTTTCAGACCCACAAAAAGGTTTTTATGATTGGAGGCATCTTCATCAGGTTATTCCCCGACAAGAAAATTCTCCGGAACATCGAATTTCGTATGTGAAATGGAAAGTAATGGAAAAGAATATAAAATCAGGAAATGCAATTGATGATTATGTAATTAATTCCATTAACAAGGAAAAAATGATATAGCGTGAAATATTGAAAATAATATTGGATGCTATTCTATTCTGTGCCAAATATAATCTTGCTCTTAGAGGTTCAAATGAAATTATTGGAGTTCCAAATTGTGACATTTTTTAAAATTTGATTGAATTTGCTAGCTATTATAATACTACTTTAAAGGAACATATTGAAAAACATAAAAAAGGGTTCAGTGTCTTATTTCTCACCCACTATTCAAAATGAAATAATAAAATTAGTTGGGGACAAAACTAGAAATGAAATCATCTGCAGAATTAAGAAGGCAAAGTATTACACAATTTTATTCGACTGCACTCCTGATGTTTCAAGAAAAGAGCAAATGAGTCAGATTATAAGATATGTCCATGTTGACTGTATAGTCAAGGTAATGGTTGAAGAAAGCTTCATAAACTTTATTCAATCTCATGAAAAAGCGGGAGAACGTTTATCATCTGAAATTTTGAATAAACTAAATGTTGATAAATTAGACATTCAGGATTGCAGAGGGCAAGGATTTGACAACGGTGCCAATATGACTGGCAAGTATAATGGAGTAAGTGCAAGTATTTTGGAAATTAATGATTTAGCAATATTTGTACCTTGTGCAGCTCATAATCTAAATTTAGCCGGTGCCCACGGTGCATCTACAACTCCAGAAATGATTGCTTTCTTTGGTACTGTGCAGAGGTTGTTTAATTTTTTCTGGTCCTCAACAATTCGTTGGGAAACTTTAATGAAGTGCTTAAAAATATCACTTAAAAGTTTTCTGATACAAGATGGTCATCAAAGGCCAGAGCAATAAAAGCGCTGTATTTACAATTACCTGAAGTAATGGAAGGACTTCAAATGATTACAAACGATTTTTCGAATCCGGAAACTGTATCGAATGCACAAAGTTTGATTCTGCAAATTAATTATAGGTTTATCTGTACACTTTCTATATGCAATAAAATTCTACAATGCATCGATCGAACAAACAAAGCATTACAACAGAAAGATTTGTCAATAGATATTGGAACAAAACTAATTGCTGGTATACGTATTACGTTACAAGGGCTTCGAGATACAGGTTTTGAATAAAATATCCAGGAAGCACAAAGTTTGGCTGAAAAAATGGATATAGAGAAGGAATTTCTTAATAAAAGGAAAAGAAGAGTGAAGAAAATGGAAATAGATGAGACATCAGATGAAGGAAGTAAATTAACAGCTGAAGAGTTATTTAAAATACAAATGTACAGTGTTCTTGACACTCTGTTGTCTCAGATAGATTTGCGTTATGAAAAAATGAAAACCATCTGTGATTATTTTTGCTTTCTGTATGGCTCGTCTTTACAACATATGAGTGTCGCTGACTAAAAAAAATCGGCTGCAGATCTCGCTATTAAGTACAGCAAAGATTTAAAAAAGTACGACTTCACATGTGAAATTGAAAGTTTGAAGTTTGAAGTAACGGCTCTTATACAAAACATACAAACTGCATCTCCGCTTGATATTCTACAGACTCTTCATGATTTTGGTTTAATTGAATCTTACCCAAATATCAGTGTCGCCCTTCGAATATTTTTAACACTTCCCATTTCTATTGCTTCGTGCGAGCGAAGTTTTAGCAAGCTGAAATTAATAAAAAATTATTTACGATAACTATCGGACAAGAACGTTTATCCAATCTGTCTATTATTTCAATAGAATACAATATAATTAAAAATATTAATTATGATGATGTTATTAGCAAATTTGCCGAAATGAAAGCCAGAAAAGTGCAATTAAAATAAAACTTAATAAAAATTTTTATTGTGACGTATGTTTTTTTCATTTTTCCAAACCTAATTAATTAAGGGTCCCAAATGCGAATTCTTGCACAGGGCCCAGGAATGGCTAGTTACGGCTCTGTATATATATATATATATATATATATATATATATATATATATATATATCTGACCTATGTCATACGATAACGCTCGTATTTATAAATCAATTTTGATGAAACTAATTGTGTGTATTAAGCTCACCAATGTCTCGACCGAGTTCGTTGGCCAGCTTGGTCCGCCATTTTGTTTCAAGATGGCGGCCATTTAAAAATTTAAAACTAAAATAAATATACATAAAAACTAAAAATTCAAATTTATTTTTTAATTAAATGTTAGGCCTTGATACGAGGATTCCAGAGCATTTTTTGGTTTATCTCTATCTTAAAAAATGGCTGAGATAGAGCAGTTTGAAATTATAGGGTGGCTGACATTTTGAAACAAGACAGAAACAATTTTGAAACAATTCTCGCCGAACTTGGCGACATTTGGCGAAATATCGCCAAATTTGGCGACCAAAATAAGTCTTCATGAATGAAGCCAATTTGGCTCAATAATTTGGCCAATTCCTTATTCAAATTCAGTATTAACGAATCTTTTGTAAACGGTTTCTTTGCATTTTAGCTTGCTGTTTTCGTGTAACATTAGCTAAAATTTTAAAACGAAGATATAGGAAAGCTACCTTTTCCTCCCGGTACAGGCCGGAAGGACTTACAACAATGAAACTTACATACAATGGCATTAATTTAATGACAGATATTTCGTTATTACATAAAGTAAAATAATCTTCTTTCGGAATTTCCGGTGTGTATTTCGAATTTCTAAATTAAAAAGGAGGCCAAATTTTTAACCCTACTGGGAAATTTAGAAGACATTCTTTCGGTCATGTTAATGAAAATTGAAACAACTTTTAAGGACTATTTTTTTTTTTAAAATCCTCTCTCTATAACCTAAGAAATGTTTAGACCAATGTAGAGCTTGGATCGATTATTTTCTCTTTTTTAACAATCTAGACGTAAAAACACTAAACTTTAATTACTGTCATTTTGTGATCTTGTGACTATAATAAAAGAAAACGGTAAGGCTTTGCCATAAATAAAGCTATACAATGAGATTTTCTTTGATCAAACTTTTTCTGCGATTTCAGAGCTTATTACTTCAGAACATTCAAGCTTCCGAAAAAAAAAGTAAAGGTCGAATGCAAGAACCACTTACCTTTTAATCTCAGATGTACCAGAATCCTAATCCTTTACCCTGAAAAAAAAAAGAAAACTATATAGATATATATAACGCCTTTTTTTACACATAATAATAGAAGAAAGCAAGCGATAAAAAACGGGTGAGAAAATATACAATACAAATACCTATTCCGTATAAATGTACATGTACATGTATAATTTTTATATAGATTTTTCTAATATTGCGCTATTGCTCATATTTATTTTGTGAAAACATATATTTCTCTTTATGAATAGCAGCAAACTTTTATCTTGAAAACGGCGAACTACCAAAACGGAAGTTTTGCGAAAAAACGGAGAATTGACGGGCAACTTTGTGCTAGTACACTTTCCGTTTTTTCAAGCAATTGTTTTTGTTTTTTTTTGCAGTTTATATATACGCAACGTTTTCGTATAACAACCCTATCTATATAAAATTGCGTCTCTAACAATATATCAGATTATTTTAATAGTGCAGAAAATCAGATAGCTCCTATATTAGACAAACAATTATGCAAATTTGTTGTCGTAATTCCCTTTCCAATAAAACAGAAAGAGGAATCATTCGTTATGAATTTTTTTGTACTATGTTTTAAAATATAAATATATATATATATAGATATATGATTTATTTTAACACAGAAATAATTTTCATTCTGTCTTTAATGTCCGTGGATGTGAAATAATATTATTCAAGGACTGATAGACACACATTGTAAAGAAGTTAAATGGTCTAAATTTAATATCAAAATGTTTCGTTGATTTTTTTGTCTTGAGAATTTTAACAGATATTGACGAAAAAGATTGTCAACTTCTAAGCAAAACATTGATTTATTTAAACATTTATTTGATGAAATATCGATTCGAAATTTAATTCTATTTGAACTTAACTTAAAATGTTAAACCAGCTTTATAAAGTTGTAAGCTTCTTTAACAAGTTGACAGCTCAATTTGAAATTAATTACTTTTTCGAAGCCACCCAATACTGGTCCTTATGCATTTGATTTCCTATGATCAGCAACTTTTGCCTGCGAGTTTTTACATAAGCCTGGCAATCTTGTGCCATAATAATCTGCCATGAGACCATATTGCGTCAGTGTGCGCAGAATGGAAGTCGCGTATGAGACCGTATGTGGACTCGTCAGCATGAGACCATATGGACTCATGGGGCTTTCAAAATGTTAAATTTCCATGATTAAAATGCGTACAAGTAATGCTTTTCTTCTATTTTAAATCTTTCTACGGAGGGGAGGATCTATTTCTTTGGCTTAACATTCACGAGATTTTTACGATTTTTTTTCAGTTACAAAGAACACTTATAGTTTTCACGATATTTGACTGTTCTTGTAACATGAGAATTAACTATCAAATCATAGTATAACTATAGAATTAACTATCAAATCCTACAAAAAATCTTTGGTATAGTTCGCGCATGCGAAGTTAACAATTATTTTATATAAATGCTCTACCTTATCAAATATTCAAGATTTAATGTTTTAATTGCAGTATACAGTTTTTACTGTTCCTGAAGTCAAACATGTGCTTTACATACTCAAAGTTCAAGGACAATTCATCAAAAATTTCAGTAGATATTTGACAAACCGTGTAAAAAACGAAAGGGTACGGCCACAGCCCCTGAATTTTTGGACAGCAGTGCAGTGTGTATATAAAGTTGGCTATTCGTAAACTCTCAACATTTGTATGTAATTTAAATGCTTATTAAATATTATAAATAATTTTAACATACAATATATCCATCCAGTTGGCCAGTAAACTTTTTATCACAATCGAATAAGGGGCATTTTTTAAATGACCTAAGTCATTTCAACCCCAAACCCCTCAAAAAATAAAATCAGACCCGTGTTTTGTGGGCCAATGGCGTTTTAATATGCAAATCGAGTTTCAAATAATTCTAGAATTTCAGCCTTGAACTCGATGAGGGGATTATCTGTGCTGCCGCCTCTCGGTCTATAAGCAAAGTACAAAAATTGAGTAAACTTTGCTAGTGGAATCGCTTTCTCATTCGTGATCGAGCACAACTTTTTGAGTTTCACATGCACAGATGAACCCTGTTGGTGCACCTCATTATTCAAGTTGTCTCTCCCCGCTCTCAAAAAAAAGAAAAAAAGGAAAAATGAAAAGGAAAAAAAAGAAAAAAGAAAAGAAAAGAAAAGAAAAAAAGAAAAGAAAAAAAAGAAAAGAAAAAAAGAAAAGAACGAAAAGAAAAATAAATCGTACATGGAATTGTGATAGAGTGCTTGACCAGTGATATTCACTACTTGACCCGCAGGCCGAATTTTATAATTGAAATCTTCCGCTTTTTTAATCTCAGAATTTATGTCATTAAATAAGGCGAAAGTCACCATTTGAAAATAGTGGTGTGAGAATATTTTTCGCAAGTAATAGTGAGTAACACTCGTGGTAGACGATTTAAGAACTTTATATTGTGGTGTTATGTTTTTGTTTTACTATATTTAATATGAAAAAAATAAGTTATATTTATTGAAAAGCTTTTTATGTTGTATTAAACAGTTAACACAAGTTATTCGTTAAAAATATTTAAAATTTAAAATTTGTTAACTCTAAATATTTTCTTAAATTTACATATTTTAACTTAAATAGTTAAATTTAATTTAAATATTTACCCATTAACAATACTATTTTTGTATTATTGAGACTATTAGAAAAATTCAAAGTCGACAGTTTCCAATAATTCTGTATTTGCCTTCCTCACTAACATAAGTGCATTAAGAAAACTGAAAGAATTTCTTTCGAAGCATAGAAAAATGTCAGTAATGAGATAATACCAACACCGTACTTCTTTGCGAAGAAAATGTTTATTTGTATTTACTCAAGCCTGGTAAAAAAATGTAAACGCCTATTTAATTACTTGCAATTACGACGACAAAAGTCAGTAAAAGTAAGAACATCTTTGATAACTTAATTATATGCCAATGAAAAACGAAAATTATTTTTATTAGTTTGTGTTCCTGTGTAAAAATCTTTCACGTAAAAATAGTCTGTTCTATTGAGCAGAATTCGAATGTCAGTGATTTTATTCTGTAATCACAGAACACTTATTTTGTAACCTTTTTAAATACACTTAAAAAGGTTACAAAAAAGTACACTTAAAAAGGTTACAAAAAAGTACACTTAAAAAAGTTACAAAAAAGTACTCTTAAAAAGGTTTTAAGTACACTTAAAAAGGTTGTTGCGCACATTTTGCAACAGTTTTTAGAATAAATCTGAGAACACTTCTTTTGTTCAGCACACTTTCTAGCGCACTTTTTGAAAGCGGTGATTTCACAAGTGCGCCCAGATGTACTCCCAATCCGTTCTCAAATGTGTTCCCAAGTGTAGATTTAACAAATATCCTGAGCAGAACACTTTCGTTACACATTCAGAAGACTTTCTTTATAGTGGAGCATATTCGGAACACATTAAGGGAGCACATTCAGTACACATTATGGTAACTAGAACAATTTTTTTTAATCAAAGTGTTCCAAATCTGTTCCCAATGTGTGCTGGGAATTTGCAATGTATAAAGGGACGTTTCGGCACTAAAAATTTTAAACTTTTAACATTTTGCCACGTATATATATATATATTTTTTTTTTTAAGGAATTCGTTAACCTGTCAAAAACTGTTTTTATTTGTAAAAACTTCAGTGATTTTCTATGATAATTTTTATGACACTTCTTTCTTTATCGGTCTAATTTTAAGCGGTTTATGAGTTAAGGATTATTTTCAAATCCAAAGGAGCTACTTTCTGACAAATTTCTTTTATTCCGTTTGGTTCCGAAACACAGTAAATTGGCAAATGTTCTTATTGAGAAACTTCGTCATCGAAACACGTTTTCCATTTTTTGGTAAAAGCAGACGATCTTTTAGAAATGCTGCCAAAGTCAGCATTTTGAGCCGAATTCCGAATACTCCAACCCGAGAAGGGGGGAAATGGTGTTGCCACGTGACCAGAATTGGTTAAATTTATTTACCAAAAAATCGAAAACTCATTTCGATTCCAAATCACTTCAATAGTCACTTCAATAGCCTGCCAAGTTTATGTTTTCACTTTATTATCAGATGTTTATGTCAGAAAGTTTCGCGTCGTTGAACAGGTCATTTGTGATATTTTAAAACCACCTTAAATATATTTATGTATATGAACATGGTTATGAACGTGGATTAATTTCATACGTAAATACGCTAATAATGTGATACCTAACTTTCGTTTTACGCCAAGTTCCAGTATTTCTCTGTGGAAAAGCATTTTTTTTCTTTTATGAGTAAAATCCTAGTATAATTTTAGAAATTCGTGATTTTCTATTCAAAAGAAAGTGAACTATTTGCGAAACATCTTTTGTTTATTTATTTTTTTTAGAATTTTAGGCACAACAACAAATATTTCGGTACAATCTGTATGTTTTTAAACATGTTTGCTTTTGCCATGAAGATGTTGTTTATGAACGTATTACATAATTAAAAACATAACTGTTTTTTTAAGAATGACGACGTCGCATTCTTTTGAGTAGGGAGTGATTATTTTTATTTTCTCAAGCCTTGAAGGAAAGGTATAAACGCCTCTTTAATTGCTTGAATGGGTTTGGCAAAAGTTACTAAAAGTACGAACATCTTCGATAATTTCATTATATGTCAAGGAAAGAAAACTTCCATTTTATTCTTACGCTACATTCAAGGTAAGGTTTCTCTCCGTAAAATATCACTTCACAAAAAGTCTGTTTTATTGAGCAGCAATCGGCTGTGTGTGATATAACTCAGAAATAATCCAAAAAGCCGTTCTTGCTCCAAAACAAATTCATTTGTAAATCAATGCCCACATACAATTTTCAACAGGTTTTTTTGGTACTTACGTATTATCCGTGCCAGTTTTAAGCCAACTGCGCCAGGCATGGAGCCAATATTACTAATTATAGTAACCCTTATATATTTTTTTCTTGCTACATGGTACATGCCTGGGAATAATCTATAATATTATTATTTCTTATTTACTATGCTATTTACCATTTATTAATTTTATTAAAATAATGTTACTTACTCTTTTTAACAATGTTATAAATTTAATAAGCATATATTACATTTTATTTATTTTATATTAATTACCATTTTTAACAATGTTATTTCATAATGTTAAATTACTGCGTTTGAAAACATGATTGGCAACGATAAACAAGATTGGTACTTGGCAACAATTTTTGGCGATCAATCTCCTGGCACAGATAATACGTAAGTACCTTTTTTTGCTAAAAAAGCGTTCTTTAATGCATAAAATTAAATATGTGCTTAATTGTAAATCTTCAGTGTTCGCCAATCTGGAAGCAAGGGAGTGCCTCCGCCAAGTCGAGAAAACACAGCCTTTTCTGGAAGCAACTCAGTGTACTCTTGACACCCCTATATCTTTGAACTGGAGTTTTCCAAGATCCTGAAACTTCGTTTATCTAGAGTACGTTGCAAATGGGACCAAATTTTCAAATTTCACGTTTCTATCTTTTCTAGTTCAGAAGATACAGGAACTCAAAATTTCCATTTTTTGACACTCACTCACTCACCGATCATTAAAAATTTAAGGTACATCCCGTAGCCCTAGAAACTTGAAAATTGGCATAAATGTAGTGTTTAGGATACAAAATAAAAAATAAATAAAAAATCGGGAAAATTCGAAAATAAAATCTAAAAATAAGAAAATTTGTAAAAAATCAAAAGTTTGAAAATATTTCGATTTTGAAGTCCTAGAAACATGAAATTTGGCATAAAGAAGCATACAAAGAAAAAACGGGAAAAATTAAAAAATCCAGAAATTTCGTGAAAAAAAAAAAAAAAAAAAATTGAAAATAGTTCGATTTGTTGGAATTTTCTGGAATTTTTAATTTTGTTTTTCTTTTTATCCTAAACAGTACTTGCCAAATATCAAGTATCTTGGACTGCGAGTAATACCTCAGACCGAAATCATCTTTCCTGGAAGCAATTGAGAGTACTTTTGACTCCCCACCCCCCTCACATAACTTAGTACTTGCCTAAGTACCTGCAATTTCTTTTTATCTAGAGGATTATCACTTTGAAAACGGAACTAAAGCTCCAAATTTTTAGTACCTTCAAATAATAGGGACAGGATGTGGATTTGGCGAAAACCTGTGGATGATGTTCAAAAAGAGCCCAAAGTCCAGAAAAAGAGGATTATTTACAAATAAAAGATAAACTATTCTTATAGATAGAAGAAAAAATTCCCATCAAAAACATCACATGTAAAAAATGTAGCCAAGTCTCGTGATTCTTTAAAGCGTAAAAAGATATGAGATCGTGTAAAACCAAGTTTATCTATCTTATAAACTCTAAAATTTGTATTCACAAATCACTCCTAGTCTCTACAACTTTAGTTCATGACTTTGGAATTACGCAGCACAGGGAAGTTATTACGCCTTACTATGTTAAGAGATAAGATGGGATTATTTGATTAAGGCTAATTATATATTCACATTCTCGTCTATGCATTTAAATGTATTTAAACAGTTAATGTTTAATTATTTTTATATATAGAAGTTATTAATTCAAGTACTGTTTAAAAAGTGTGCATATAGACTTGTAATCTGGCTGACAATTTTATTAACCCTTAAAAGTTGGACGTTATTGTCTGGAATCTTTAATGTCAAATTTAAAGATGGTTCTTCTGACATAAGTTTCACTTTCCCCAAATTACAACATTACATTGTAAAAAAAAAAAAAAATAAATAAAAGTAAAACTTTAATATACTTTGTTAGCTTATGTGCCTTAAATGTAAACTTCTAAATAATCAATGTAAATTTAGGTTTTTAAAAATAGAACCGCTAAGACGTGTCATTTGAACCGTACCATTCTCGATTTGCACCAGAAATTTCTTAATAAATTACGTTAAATGTACACCGTATAAAAATAAGCTGAATAAATAAGTTAAATAGTTTTAAATATTAATTCTGGTGTAAAATATTTTTTTTATAGAACTTGAGTAAAATTTCTCACGGTTCTGGTGTTAAAAAGTCCTTCCGGCCTGTACCGGGAGGAAAAGGTAGTTTTCCCATATCTTCGTTTTAAAATTTTAGCTAATGTTACACGAAAACAGCAAGTTAAAATGCAAAGAAACGTTTACAAAAGATTCGCTAATACTGAATTTGAATAAGAAATTCGCCAAATTATTGAGCAATAGCCAAATTGGCTTCATTTTTGAAAACTTATTTTAGTCGCCAAATTTGGCAATATTTCGCCAAATGTCACCAATTTTGGCGCCAATGTCGCCAATTTTGGCGCTAACGGATATGAATATCATAGAAACTCGACAGAGTTTCTCGCCAAGCATAAGAAACAGCAATGCATTGAACTGTAAATGAAAGGAATTTCCGCCAATGGATGCCAAACGATTTTACAAAAAAAAAAATTTTGAACTCCGTCTAGTTTATATTTTGCGGACGGGACAAAACGGGTTTTTGACACATCTATATCTCGCGTTCTACTTATGATAGAAACAAAATTCTTGATTCTATGGAATGGGGCGTGCCAAGGGACTAAGGATTCAAAAGTAAAGCAAAATCCGACGAATAGGTTTTCAGTAAATGCGATTTTAAAAGTGCTGTTTTTTGCACTTTTTATATCTTGTTCAGACCAAAAACTGTTGACAGGGCTACAGCAATGTGTAATTATCGGATTTTTATGCGGTTTACGTCATTTGAATTGTTTTTATGAGTAGTTCAAACCTTTGTAAGTTTCATGTAAAAATATTAATTAGTTTTTGGTTTATATCAGTTTAAAGTTATTGATTCCTATACTTAACATAGAGCAAAAAACTGTTGACAGGGCTACAGCAATGTGTAACTATCGGATTTTTACGCAGTTTACGTTATTTGAATCGTTTTTATGAGTAGTTAAAACTTTTGTAAGTTTCATGTAAAAATATTAATTAGTTTTTGTTTTATATCAGTTTAAAGTTATTGATTCCTATACTTAACATAGAGCAAAAAAATAATAAATGACCCAACTCTTTTAGGAATGGTCGTATACACATGATATTAAGATATGTTATTACACTCGACCCAAGTAAGCTTCCTATTATAAAAAATCGTAACATTTAAGGTTCGTTTACAGGGTCTCACAAAAGATCTTTTGATATAGGGCTAAAGAGTTGTGTAATTATCCACTTTTTACGCGGTTTGCAGCATTTGAATTGTTTTTATGAGTAGTTCAAATGTTTAATATTTCGTATAAAAATATTAATTAGTTTTTTATGTATACCACTTTAAAGTGATTTATTCCTATACTTAAGATGAAGCAAAAAAATATTAAATGGTCTAACTCTTTTCAAAAAGAACGTATGCGCATGATGTTAAAATATGTTACATCGAACAACCTAAGTTAGCTTCCTATTGTAAAACAGAATTGTAGAATTTACTGTTCGTTTACAGGGTAACTCAAAAGATTTTTTAATAAGACTAAAAAGTTGTGTAATTAGCGAATTTTTACGTTGAAGTACATGATTCCTGTACTTAACACAGAGGAAAAACAATAGTAAATTGCATAATTTTTGTCAAATTAGCTATATACACAAGATATTCAAATATGTTACTACATCCTCTCTATTGCAAAGCGGCATTGAAGCATATACGTTTCGTTTACAGAGTCTCTTAGAAGATCTTGATTACATTACAACCGATGTATATTTACTGAGTGAGATGTATTTTAATGATTTTACACTGTTTCAATCTCTGTAAGGTTTCATTATCTTGAGTAAAATTTAATATGAGTTCATTTTGTCCGTCTGCATTCTCGTCAATGTTAAGCTCTAAATCTATTAAAATATAGTATTTTCATCGATTAAAAAAACTGTGTTTATATATAAATATATAATTCTAGCGTATCAGGAAATGATTGAAATAGCGATTACAAAATTCCAACTTTACGTTCATGCGCTGAGTAATAGAATGTAAAAATGTTGCTACCCCAAGATTACAAGTTTTGCGTTTAAATATTTGCCGTTCATCGAATCTCCGGCTATGACGAACTTAAAATGCTAAATTTCGTATACAATAGGTGATCGCGGTAACGAACTGTTCGGTTAACGAACACTTTCGCGTGAGATTTTTATGTTCGAAGAACGAACACCTCACGAAACAAAGCCATGATGAAGCAATGCCGTGTTTCATATTTGCCGAGCTATACTTATTGCCTCTATTGTCAACTTTGAGAACATTTTAACAGTTGCATACATATGTCCTAATTAATTCATGGACTGCCGGAGATTGGGGACCTATATTTTAGGATCACCGAATTGGAATGAACAGACTATATGAACAGAAATCACTTTAATAGTTTTTATACTTTTGCAAACGTTACGAATTTTATATTTTTCAAATTCTCGAAACATTGAGTTATAAAACTTAAACAAATAAAAAACTTCTAAGGTGCTCAGTAATTTTCAAAAATAATATATTTAATATGTTAGTATAAAAATCCCTGTAAATTTTTATACTAATAGAAATAGGTTCGTAGAAAAAAAAATGTTGATTATTCTCGGTAAAGTATGCTCCATAAACTTATCATTGTAGTTGACCAAAAAAAGTGCTTCTTATTTTTCCACATTTTTCTGAAATTGTAGTATTTTAATTAAAGTTTGTAAACTACTGTAAAATTGTCTAATTTTTTGTTTTTGTATGTATATAAACGGAAGAGTGATATAAACAAAAGAAAAAGGAAAATAAATATGTCATAAATAATCTGATGAATACAATGTAAGGAAAATAATATAAAAGTTTCCCCGTTGTTATGGTAGCGACATGTACATTGGAATAAGTCACTCAATAAATTGTATAATTCTGATGTATAATTCGGTTTATAGCATCACTATTATTTTTTTTGCCCCTTTCATCTTTTCTTTTCTGAATAAAAATGGAATCCGTATAATTGGAATTAAATACCTTACAGAAAGGAGTGATATCTCATCAAAAACAACTCGTTGTAAATGATCCCGCCAAGCCACAAACCTAAAGCGTCAGTCACAAAAAGAAGTGATATCACATAAAAAGAAGCGATGTAGAAGTGCATACTCCGAGTCCCGTATAAAAATCTATCACCACTCATAATGTTTCCAAAGGATTCGGAGTGAGGTACAGTATGTGAAAACTGCTTGGCGACCTGCAGGCTTTTATAATGCTTGCGTTTCCTGCAATTACATATGGCTATATTATTTTTCTTTTCTTTTCTTTTCTTTTCTATTCTTTTCTTTTATTTATTTATTTATTTATTTTGCTCCCATAAAATTGTAAAAGTTGAAGCTTCTGTGTTTGCATGTCCTTTCTTATTTATGAGCTTGAAAAATCAATTTGTTGATTTTATTTACCATTATTTAAACTAAAAACACCACTCTTACGAAGAGGATTTTTTATGTAAACGTATAAAGATTTTGAGTTTGTAATATATATATATATATATATATATATGTAACCATAAATGAAACATTACCATAACATCAACTTAAACTTTGAAATAATAATTAAGTATGTAATAATTAGTTGACAATGAATGTATTCCCCAACACACTGAATATAGTGATATAAACCATATATACCAAAAACTTATTTAAAAGAAGAAGAAATTAAATTAAAAATTGAGTAAATGAAATTGAATGAATGAATTGAAATTCGTGGATATATAAACCTTATAATAAACGTTAACTAAATTGAGATATATTGCAGTAATTCTAGCGTAAGGGAATGGCATAGATCTGGGAGAAAATCCGTTCTGTCAGTTCTTTCGCATACAAAAGTATTTATAAAAGTGGTATAACAAAAATATAAAATTTATTTTTCGATTTTCAAAATTGATATACTACATATATTATAAAAGCCTGCAGGTCGCCAAGCAGTTTTCACATACTGTACCTCACTCCGAGTCCTTTGGAAACATTATGAGTGGTGATAGATTTTTACACGGGACTCGGAGTATGCACTTCTATATCGCTTCTTTTTATGTGATATCACTTCTTTTTGTGACTGACGCTTTAGGTTTGTGCCTTGGCGATATCATTTACAACGAGTTGTTTTTGATGAGATATAGTTTTATGCGTATGATTGGGAAAATTATTACAACAATGAAAGAAAATAATTTGCGAGTAATCGCGTAAATGTGCTGTTTTGTTTCAAAATGTCAGCCACCCTAGAATTTCAAACTGCCATTTTTTAAGATAGAGGTAAACCAAAAAATGCTCTGGAATCCTTGTATCAAGGCCTAACACGTAATTAAAAAATAAATTTGAATTTTTAACTTTTTTGTATATTTATTTTAGTTTTAAATTTTTAAATGGCCGCCATCTTGAAACAAAATGGCGGACCAAGCTGGCCAACGAACTCGGTCGAGACATTGGTTAGCTTAATACACACAATTAGTTTCATCAAAATCGATTTATAAATACGAGCGTTATCGTATGATATAAGTCAGATATATATATATATATATATATATATTATATATATATAATATCTTTGAATTTCAAAAAACATATCAAGTTCTTGTAACATTCTAATTAAATCTCCAAAGAAATAATTAATAATAATGTGTAGACAGAATACCACATAGTTAATAAATTAACAAGTGCAATCATAATTTTACCATAGCTTGTGCTTCAATGGTAATTGGCCAAAAATACTGAATATATGAAGATTATTTAAAAAGAGAGAGAGAAAAAAAAAATTATAATAAACTATAAAATGTTAATAATTTGGAGTTGATATCAAGTGAATACAAATGGATTAAGAAATGAAATATGAACTAAATATAATGGAAAATTGGATAACAAGAGATTTAAATTATAATTGGATATGAAAAAACACGTGTTGGTATAATCTTCAGCCTGGATGTACCCACACGTGTTTTAAATAATAATTCAGTATTTCGTAATTATACTGGCATATATGCTAAGATCAGTATAACCATCCAGGTATACTGATTATTACCAGAAGACAATTGGAAATAATAAAAATGGAAATAAAAACTTGTAAAGAATAGATAAAATATTTTTACCAGATAACAGTTGGAAATAATAAAATTGCAAATAAAAAACTTATAAAGAATAGATAAAATATTTTACTCACAATAATTATCCAAAATCCTTGAACAACACAAGGTCTAATTTATACCAATATGACCACATGGCGCACATCATAAGATATCAAATACTTGATGATATAGTTAAGTTGAGAGAAATTATTTGAAGGTTAAGTTGAGAGAACATATTTTGAAATAGCCCCTTAATTATTACACCATAACACAAATTGATTTAAAACACACAAATTTATTTATGTGATAAATACACTCAAAAACAAATTTATATTTGTGAATATAAAAATTTTCCATTTAATTTTAATCTTTAAAAGTAAAGTTTAAATACACAAGCGATAAGCGCCCTCTATAGGTAAATTAAAAATATTATTAACATTTATTTGACAAGTAATGTGCTGCCCTCTATTGGAATAATAATTATTCAAAATTAAGTTTGACTTACAAATTTATTTTATTATGTTTAATAATATATATAAATAGTAAAAAATAATAATAATAGTATCATTGTAGTTTTACATTAACATCGTACAAAATCCTATGATATGAATTAAATTTAACCAGAATTAAATTTATCTTACATAGTATTTCAAAGATTCTTACATTGAATAAATATCATGTAAAAAATTTAATTAATAATAATTATTTTAATGCAATGCAGTACACATACATACATACATACATATATATATATATATATATATATTGCATATAGTTATGTTTGTGATTTATAATCAACAATGTTATGAACAATGTTATATATATATATATATATATATATATATATGGATATATCTATATATATATATAAATCAACATTTGAACGGAGGGTGGTTTTGGGGTCTGGGGGTCATGATCGGTGAAAATATATCGAAATTTTCCGGAACTGCTTTCCTCGGAACGGCTGCAATAGGTAGCTTTATACTTTTTTGTATTGAAAGCTACCTAAAAAACATAATTTTTTTGCAGAATACTGAATCATACTTTTATTCTATTTTTAACAAAACGACATAAATATTCGTTACATCCGGTATATTTTAACACGTATTTGATTCTTCTAAGAACATGTTATTTAGTGTCATAATATATTATTTATTTTCCCTATAAAATTCTTTTGTAAAAATATAAACGTTAAAATGTAGGGAATTAAGTCACTTAATTTATATTAAATTTTAGTTATTGTTTCTTTTTTATAATTTGATTTATACTGTTGGCACAAATAATTCCCATCTCGTTAAAATTACTATACTTCTGAATTATTCTAAATGTGTGACAGAAAAATTCAGCAGCTTCCAATCAGTCTTCTTTCGTTTTTCTGTGTACAATGTGTACAAAAGAAGTGCAGAAATTTCTTTTCAAATATAGAGAAAATGTCAGAAATGAAAAACACCATCAACGTATTTCTTTGAGAAGGAAGTGCTTATTTTTATTTACTCAAGCCTTGGGGAAAAAGTGAGAAAGCCTCTTTAATCGTTTGCAAAGACTCTGACAAAGTCTGTAATTGTAAGACTATCTTCGATAACTTAATTGTATACCAATGAAAGACGAAATGTCCCTTTAATTCGTTTACTCTTCTCATGAAAAACTTTTCTCAGAAAAAATCCTTTCATGGAAATCTGTTTTATTTATCAGCATTCTGAAGCCAATTATTTAACTCATTGGTTAAAGATATGAGCATTTTGATACAAAATCATTTATTTTTCGAAAATATGCTGTAAGGATAGCATTGTAAACACATTGTAAAAAAAGATAGATGCTTCTTAATCAAGGAAAATATAATATATTTTAAAACTTATTGGATTCTGCTAATATTATTAAGTGACAGAATATATTATTTATTGCTTGTATAAAATGTTTCTGGTAAAATATAGTTAAAATGTAATCAATTAATTAACTTAAAATACATTTACTATATAAAATTTATAGTTATTGTTTCTTTTATATATTTTGACTTAAATTGTTGACGTAAATAATTGCATTTTCTCCATAGAAATAACGTTGCGATTATTTAATATTAATTGAAAAATTTGGCCCCATTGTTGCAACATTCATACATTTTAACCACATTGCTGCCTGCATCATTCTAACGTCAGTATTGGGCGATGCACACATTTGTGCTGTATAATATAAGTTAACTTTTTTATTCTTTTTTTTTCTGTATGGAAATAAGTTTAAATGAATACACATCGTAAATATGAGAATTCTCGTTATCTATCGCAAAGTAACCATATCATGCCAGGTAACCTTATACAGGCCTGTATTGTAAAACAACTCTTGGAGATACATATTTTATTTTTTATTTTTTGTCAAATGTAAACCTTATACAAAGTTCAATAACTACTGTGAAATACAGCAATAGGTAAGAGGACCATTTTCTTTCCCAAAATTTAATTCGAAAATACGCCTTTGGCAATTTTATTGTCTGTTCCGTATTTGAGATGATTTCTCAAAGCATTTCAAGTAGAATCCTGTGCTGTCGAGAACCCGATACACTTCCACCCTAACCCGAACCAAACCCAAACTGAAATAAAATAAACGCATATTTTAAACCATTTATATGTCTAATAGCAATTTTATCTTTTATGTGGAAAAATGAACATGCGTATATGCAGTATGCTGAAATATATATATTTGTTTATCTGAAAAAAATATTAGCTTTCTTGAAAAATCGGGTCGTTTTAAACCCGACACCGAAGAGCCAAATCCCGAGCCGAAACCGACTGGAACTCAAAACAATTAAAGTTAACCCGACCCGAACCGCAAGTCGCTAACCTTGACAGCATTTTCTGAATTTTTTTTTGTATCCTGTCTCTATCAAAAAACGAAAATAATAAAGAATCTAATTTCGCAGTTTCCTATTAAGAGCCTACACGAGTCACGGGAAGAAACGCTCAAGCTAATGTTAAAGTCTATGGGAAGGTTCTATCGCGATTTCTCGCTCGCATTTTAATATTTTTAAATGCTTTTTTTTGCATAGGATAGCTGAGGTCAATCTCCAACGTTGCTAGTTTTTACTTTTTGATTTTTGTTGCAGTTTTTTTTATAAGCGGGCATTTTCAATTTTGGAACCGGTTTGAACCGGTTCTGAAAGTAAAATTACCATTATATAAAATAACTGGAACCAAAATCGAAAAAGTAAAAACTAACAACGTTGGAGATTGACCTCAGCTATCCTATGCCAACAAAGGCATTTACAAATATTAAAATGCGAGCGAGAAATCGCGCTATAACCTTCCCATAGACTTAACATTAGCTTGAGCGTTTTTTCGCGTGACTGATGTAGGCTCTTAAGAGCAGCTGCCAATGTGATACGTTTACAAACAAAAATGAATTAGAAAATGTGTCAGAAATTAGCCAGTTTGGATTTGAGATCAGCTATTTTTTATAACAGAACAAAATGAAGTTCGTGTTTACTAAAAAGCTCACTTTTATTAATAATTATCCTTAACTCAACTCATTAATATCACAAAAATAGTAAAACAGATAAAAATACACAGGTGTATTTTTTTATCATTATTATTGCAGAAACCCAATAAATGCTAAGGAGTAAATTTTCTTATTTACCTTCTCCCCTGTACCTTAATAAATAAATTGCGTTACCACTTGATGTAGCACGCATTTATATTCTGAGGTTTTATTTATTAAAAAAATACCTAATTCAGTCTCGTTAGACAGTTTTCTGAAATATCTCAAAACTTGAAATTCTACTTTTAGAGGATTTCTGAAATATGCTATTCACTTATTTTACTATTGTTAAACATAATATTTCGTAATCTCAAAAGAAAAAAGATTTAAAGGAAAGATTTCTTTTGGAGATAATTTATAAAATACTGATTTAACAACCGCCCATTCGAACGAAATATTCCTTATTTGTGTAATTTGTTGTATAATTATTTTTTGTGAAAGTTATATACACTAATTTCAATTGATTACGTGACTGAAAAAATAATTAAAAATAGTATATATCGATGTAGTTTATGCTTTGCTTCTTGCAGATATTTTAGTTATTCCTAAATGTGAGACATAATTATCCATTTAATAATCAAGTACAAAAATATCTTTAAAAATAAAAGAAACTAATGCATTAATCACTGATTTTTCGCTGTCCTATATGAGATAAAATATTTAAATAAAAAACTAATGTTCAGTGACTTAAATTATTTATTTTATTCATTCATGCATTTACTCATTTATTTATAACAAAAAATATCCGGCTGAAAAAAAATAATAA
The DNA here is from genome assembly GCA_963931845.1 of Maratus michaelseni. NCBI lineage: Eukaryota > Metazoa > Arthropoda > Arachnida > Araneae > Salticidae > Maratus > Maratus michaelseni. The sequence continues at coordinate 37,850,671 of OZ007598.1, forward strand.
AAAGATTCGGGCTTTTATTCGATTTTAAATTAAAAGATTTTGATGAATTAAACTGCACAACCGGAAAAGAAAAGTATAAAAACACTTTTTAAATGTCTTTTATTGCATTGTAATTCATTACCTTTTATTTCCTTTCAACCACTGTCAAATAAACATGAACACTATCGTCTTTAAACAATTTTTAAGAAATTACAATCAATATATATTTTTTTCTTTTGAAGCAGCTTCAAATGAATGCAAAGACAAGAATTGTAAAATAGCTTCTTTGCAAATAAAAAAAAAGCAATAATACAAATCCCAACTTTTTCAAAAAAATTATTCAGTTTTATTTCTTTAGACTTTAGTTGACGATAAATGAAGTAAAAGATTCCTTTAAATGTGTGTTGGGGCTTTTAGAAATTTTCGAAATGAATTTAAGGATATGTTCAATAACTTCATTTTCCACGGTAAGGATAAAAAATACTTCCTAATACGTTTGCTCTTTTCGCGAAAGGAAGTTCCTCGGAAAATGGTATTACTGGAACCTTTTTTCTTATGTAGGATTGAAAGAAAAGTAGATTGAATTAGAAATTACTGTGGTTTATCATATTGACCCAAATCTTCTCTCTTTCTTTCACGTACAGCAACAAATTGCAATTTCAATCTATCGAACCCCAGACTTTGTGTGATTGGAGCTGTAACTTCAGCACAAATACACCTTTACGTAAAATGAATCCTTTATTTTAGAAATGGCACAAGTCACTTTTTTTCTTTCTTTTTTCTTTTATTTATTTATTTTTTTTTTTTTTATTGATGTGATGATAAAAATATATTCTATTGGGGTAGCCGCATTATGTTTTAAAATATGACATTTCAAACTTGACTCCATTCATATTTATGGACGTTAGAAAAACGCGTTTGTTTAAGAAAGGAAACATAATCTGGATATGTGCCCTCTCTTCTCTAAACTGTCTGTGGTGAACAGTCGCGCATGCGTAAAACAACTGGCGACGATTTGTTTGCAATTGCGAAACTTCATTTCAGCATGTTTATTATACTAGTATTTCCTGATTTATTATATTTTATTGGTGAAATAAAATATATTAAATTTATTCTTTCTTAAATTTATTCTTTCTCTCTTAAATTTATTCTCTTAAATTATTTCTCTCTTTCTTTCACGTACAGCAACAAATTACAGTTTCAATTTATGGAACCCCAGACTTTGTGTGATTGCAGCTGTAACTTCTGCACAAATACAGCCTTTACGTTAAATGAGTCCTTTATTTTAGAAAGGGCACAAGTCACTTTTTTTCTTTCTTTTCTCTTTTTTTTATTTATTTTTTATTTTTTATTGATGTGATGATAAAAATTTATTCTATTGGGGTCGCCGCATTATGTTTTAAAATATGATATTTCGAACTTGATTCCATTCATATTTATGGACGTTAGAAAAACGCGTTTGTTTAAGAAAGGAAACATAATCTGGATATGTGCCCTCTCTTCTCTAAACTGTCTGTAGTGAACAGTCGCGCATGCGTAAAACAACTGGCGACGATTTGTTTGCAATTGCGAAACTTCATTTCAGCATGTTTATTATACTAGTATTTCCTGATGTATTATATTTTATTGGTGAAATAAAATATATTAAATTTATTCTCTCTTAAATTTATTCTTTCTCTCTTAAATTTATTCTCTTAAATTATTTCTCTCTTTCTTTCACGTACAGCAACAAATTACAATTTCAATCTATGGAACCCCAGACTTTGTGTGATTGGAGCTGTAACTTCTGCACAAATACAGCCTTTACGTTAAATGAATCCTTTATTTTAGAAAGGGCACAAGTCACTTTTTTTCTTTCTTTTTTCTTTTTTTTAATTTATTTTTTTATTTTTTATTGATGTGATGATAAAAATATATTATATTGGGGTAGCCGCATTATGTTTTAAAATATGACATTTCGAACTTGACTCCATTCATATTTATGGACGTTAGAAAAACGCGTTTGTTTAAGAAAGGAAACATAATCTGGATATGTGCCCTCTCTTCTCTAAACTGTCTGTGGTGAACAGCTGCGCATGCGTAAAACAACTGGTGACGATTTGTTTGCAATTGCGAAACTTCATTTCAGCATGTTTATTATACTAGTATTTCCTGATTTATTATATTTTATTGGTGAAATAAAATATATTAAATTTATTTTCTCTTAAATTTATTCTTTCTCTCTTAAATTTATTCTCTTAAATTATTTCTCTCTTTCTTTCACGTACAGCAACAAATTACAATTTCAATCTATGGAACCCCAGACTTTGTGTGATTGGAGCTGTAACTTCTGCACAAATACAGCCTTTATGTTAAATGAATCCTTTATTTTAGAAAGGGCACAAGTCACTTTTTTTCTTTCTTTTCTCTTTTTTTTATTTATTTTTTATTTTTTATTGATGTGATGATAAAAATTTATTCTATTGGGGTCGCCGCATTATGTTTTAAAATATGATATTTCGAACTTGATTCCATTCATATTTATGGACGTTAGAAAAACGCGTTTGTTTAAGAAAGGAAACATAATCTGGATATGTGCCCTCTCTTCTCTAAACTGTCTGTAGTGAACAGTCGCGCATGCGTAAAACAACTGGCGACGATTTGTTTGCAATTGCGAAACTTCATTTCAGCATGTTTATTATACTAGTATTTCCTGATGTATTATATTTTATTGGTGAAATAAAATATATTAAATTTATTCTCTCTTAAATTTATTCTTTCTCTCTTAAATTTATTCTCTTAAATTATTTCTCTCTTTCTTTCACGTACAGCAACAAATTACAATTTCAATCTATGGAACCCCAGACTTTGTGTGATTGGAGCTGTAACTTCTGCACAAATACAGCCTTTACGTTAAATGAATCCTTTATTTTAGAAAGGGCACAAGTCACTTTTTTTCTTTCTTTTTTCTTTTTTTTAATTTATTTTTTTATTTTTTATTGATGTGATGATAAAAATATATTATATTGGGGTAGCCGCATTATGTTTTAAAATATGACATTTCGAACTTGACTCCATTCATATTTATGGACGTTAGAAAAACGCGTTTGTTTAAGAAAGGAAACATAATCTGGATATGTGCCCTCTCTTCTCTAAACTGTCTGTGGTGAACAGCTGCGCATGCGGCGTAAAACAACTGGTGACGATTTGTTTGCAATTGCGAAACTTCATTTCAGCATGTTTATTATACTAGTATTTCCTGATTTATTATATTTTATTGGTGAAATAAAATATATTAAATTTATTTTCTCTTAAATTTATTCTTTCTCTCTTAAATTTATTCTCTTAAATTATTTCTCTCTTTCTTTCACGTACAGCAACAAATTACAATTTCAATCTATGGAACCCCAGACTTTGTGTGATTGGAGCTGTAACTTCTGCACAAATACAGCCTTTATGTTAAATGAATCCTTTATTTTAGAAAGGGCACAAGTCACTTTTTTTCTTTCTTTTCTCTTTTTTTTATTTATTTTTTATTTTTTATTGATGTGATGATAAAAATTTATTCTATTGGGGTCGCCGCATTATGTTTTAAAATATGATATTTCGAACTTGACTCCATTCATTTTATGGACGTTAGAAAAACGCGTTTGTTTAAGAAAGGAAACATAATCAGGATATGTGCCCTCTCTTCTCTAATCTGTCTGTGGTGAACAGTCGCGCATGCGTAAAACAACTGGCGACGATTTGTTTGCAATTGTGAAACTTCATTTCAGCATGTTTATTATACTAGTATTTCCTGATTTATTATATTTTATTGGTGAAATAAAATATATTAAATTTATTCTCTCTTAAATTTATTCTTTCTCTCTTAAATTTATTCTCTTAAATTATTTCTCTCTTTCTTTCACGTACAGCAACAAATTACAATTTCAATCTATGGAACCCCAGACTTTGTGTGATTGGAGCTGTAACTTCTGCACAAATACAGCCTTTACGTTAAATGAATCCTTTATTTTAGAAAGGGCACAAGTCACTTTTTTTCTTTCTTTTCTCTTTTTTTTTATTTATTTTTTATTTTTTATTGATGTGATGATAAAAATTTATTCTATTGGGGTCGCCGCATTATGTTTTAAAATATGATATTTCGAACTTGACTCCATTCATATTTATGGACGTTAGAAAAACGCGTTTTTTTAAGAAAGGAAACATAATCAGGATATGTGCCCTCTCTTCCCTAATCTGTCTGTGGTGAACAGTCGCGCATGCGTAAAACAACTGGCGACGATTTGTTTGCAATTGCGAAACTTCATTTCAGCATGTTTATTATACTAGTATTTCCTGATTTATTATATTTTATTGGTGAAATAAAATATATTAAATTTATTCTCTCTTAAATTTATTCTTTCTCTCTTAAATTTATTCTCTTAAATTATTTCTCTCTTTCTTTCACGTACAGCACCAAATTACAATTTCAATCTATGGAACCCCAGACTTTGTGTGATTGGAGCTGTAACTTCTGCACAAATACAGCCTTTATGTTAAATGAATCCTTTATTTTAGAAAGGGCACAAGTCACTTTTTTTCTTTCTTTTCTCTTTTTTTTATTTATTTTTTATTTTTTATTGATGTGATGATAAAAATATATTATATTGGGGTAGCCGCATTATGTTTTAAAATATGACATTTCGAACTTGACTCCATTCATATTTATGGACGTTAGAAAAACGTGTTTGTTTAAGAAAGGAAACATAATCTGGATATGTGCCCTCTCTTCTCTAAACTGTCTGTGGTGAACAGTCGCGCATGCGTAAAACAACTGGCGACGATTTGTTTGCAATTGCGAAACTTCATTTCAGCATGTTTATTATACTAGTATTTCCTGATTTATTATATTTTATTGGTGAAATAAAATATACTAGAATCCGTCAGGCCGAAATGTCGGAGCATTGAGTGGGATAAACATAAAATATAAAATTAACAATATATAATATAAATTTTTTATTTTTATATTTACTGTTTAATAGTATAAAAGAAAAATTACAATAACAGCTGTTGAATCTTCAAGTGTTTATTCGGTCAACAGTTGCCTCAGATACTGCTCAAATGCTAATCTATCAGCAAGTGCCCCCATTCTTCTAATTTGGTCTAGCCTATCCTTTGCGAAAGGCACTTCAATCAGAACATCCTCTAAACGTCGAACCCTGCTAAACGCGACATAAGTTGCTCCAAGTGACAACTCCTTTTCACCAATGTCCACAGCCATTTTTGACAAAGTTAAACCTTGGGATTTGTGTATGGTGACAGCGTATGAAACTGTTAAAGGTAACTGAGTACGGGAGCATGAGACATTGTTTTCTTTCCAAGACTTTGTAATAGGTGTGACAGGAAAAAGTCTTTCAGTGAGAAATGGTCCTCGATAATCATCAAAATGAACCATTACTGCCTGTGGAAAGCCTGGAGGCCGTAATCCTGGTCCGTAGACAATATCTTTTACCGTACCAAGTGCACCGTTGACCAATCCTCCCTCTGTCCACAGATTGGTACGCAACATAATTCTGCATCCAATTGCTAAAAAAAGTTCAGCCTGAAGTCCAGACGCGTGCTCATCTTCACTACATCTTGCTATTTGATTATTGTGGTCTGCTAATATTCTTGCCACTGGCCATTTTGATTTACGAAGTACTTCTTGATTATGTTCTTCAGCTTGCTTGTTTGTGGGAAAAAGGCGTATGGCATCTTGAAATCTTTTAAGTTCAGCCGGAAGCTGTATAGCTTTACGTCGTTGCATAAGGGATGCGTATTGGTCGCCTGTAACTTCGCCTACGGAAAGCGAATCAAGAGTCTCTCTAAACTGTATTTGCTGATCGTCGCTTTGTCTCATTGACTTTGTTAAGGTGAAACATTTTTCAAACATCTTAAGAACTGTTTGTCCACGTAAAGCCAAAATGTCTTTTATAGAATGTCTCCTATATAGAGGTGTGTCTTTTACAGGCTGTAGCTGCCTAATATCTCCAATCAGGTAAACAAATAAGCCTCCAAAAGGTTCAATGCTGTCTGGTTTACCTTCGCGACATCTTTGCTCAAGTGCAGCCATCAGACGGCATCCGATCATTGAAAATTCGTCAATAATGAGAAATGAAACTGGATTCATGCGGAGTTGTAGATTTCTTGCTGCTTCACTTCCTAAATCAGCAAACGATTTAAAACATGTTGGTACTTTTAGTGCAGAGTGAATTGTTTTGCCCTCGACATTAATTGCAGCAGCACCTGTTGGAGCCAAAACCACAATAGCTTCCGGTCCTAACTGCTCGGTAACTCTTTTACGAATTTCTTTTATTACCGTACTTTTTCCAGCTCCGGCTTTCCCAATAATAAAAGTACGTTTAGGGCAATTTATAAATCTTGATTGCAAAGACGAAAGCTGTTGCGTGCATAAGTAAAGTATTTTTTGCTGCTCATCTGTAAATCTGATCTCAGACGTATCGTAATTTTGATGCACTGTAAGTTGTTGTTCTTTACAGTAATTTAAAAATGAAGCAAAATTGCGATGAGGGTACTTGTAACTCTCACTTTTCCACTCACATGCATGATCAATCACGTGTTGCCCCAAAGTATCCTCGTTTTTCTGCACAGGAACTATGGCAGCTGCTGCCATATATGGATCAATCTCGCGGTATTCTTCTTGCAGGATTTCTGTCTCATGTGTACTGCTAACAGCAGGAAAATTTATTTCTTCGTGTGCATCAATATTTAGATCATTGAATGCTTCCTCCCATGAGTGATACGCAGACGGCAGGCCTTCTTGCAATAAAGAGTCAGAATTACCTCTCCAAGGATAATTGAGTAATACTTGTTGCCTATAGTATTCTTCGGCTAGAGTTGGGTCGTGGTTGAATGATGTAAGAGGAAAAACTCTGACAACTGCATCTTTTCTTCTTTGGTGATAATCGACTCCTCTTACTGAGAAAGATTTTGCAAACTTAAGAAGCGTGCAGGAAATAAGTTTCACCGGCCGCGCGCAATATTTCTGAAGCATGCTTTTTGATGGTCTTTCGTCGCTTGAAAAGTTGATTTCTTCCCAGTTCTTATCATGAAGCCGTATTGTAACTACTTCCCGACTACTGTGATACATTGGCCATCCCATTAATATGTGTACTACCTCTTGGGCTGAGTAATCCCTTTCAGAAACAGAAGACAAAATAAGTTTTTGGACTGCTTGAACCGCGGGATTTGTTTCGTTCATCTTATTTAAAATCTCAGATAACAATTCCTTGTAAGGAACAGAAGCTGTTTCTGATTTTGAGGCATATTTGGCAATGTAATGCAAAACCGCATCCTTTGATGTAATAGGACTGAAATCCGTGTTAGCTCTCCAAACTTGTGACACGAAGCAATTGTAGGTATTCATTTCAGAATCGTTTCTTTTTGGCAAAAAGCTAATTATGCCATTTTCTACTTGAAGCTTTGGAGAGTCTCACTCCGCTTTTGGGAAACCAAATCTGCAGCTATAACTATTTGTACCTCTTTTTTTCCTTAGGCAATAATCTCCATGTCTTGTGTGACGTTGGACTTGATTTAAGAGCTGAGCGAGATCTTTTTCACGATCTTCACTGGAAATGTCTGAAAAGCGAACTCGACAGCGGTGTATATCATTTACGAGGACGTCCTTGTCAGGATTAACAGCACTGCATAGTTTTTCAAAATATGCTGTTACGGCTGCTACATTTTCAGCGTTAGTCATGTCTAGTGTTTCCATGTTTGGCGCCTTTCTCTTAACCACAACAATCCATGCATGTGAGGACTTCCACGCCACTGCCATTCGAAACGAACCCAGTAGTCGTCTATTAAAAACAACGGCGTCAAGATTTTTCTCAAAAATATATCACAACGTTTTTGAAAGAGCCAACCAGTCAACAGAGGGTTGTCGTGCATTAATTGTCTGCGTTCTGTATCAGTCAGCTCATTTGGATCTCTGTTAGGCTCTAAAAGTCTGAAAAGATCAGGCCAGTGATAATCAGCTGCAGACAGTGTAAAAAAAATTGTTGGTGCTCCAATTTGTCCTACCATAGAAAGGAGTTCCCCACAACGTGCACGCCAGTATCCTTTTGTGGATCTTAATTTGCTAGCATAAATCATAATGTGTTTTGCCATTTCTGGTTGCCTATTCAGAATATCACGCATCTGCTCTACCGTCTTATTGCTGAACCTATTTCGCTGAACGAAAAAACGCCCTTTAGCCAAAGACTGCCACCGAAGAATTGAATTCATGGCAAAGTAGCGAAATCGGGGGTCTTTAGCAAATCGCCCATCTTCATACTTCATTAGGAACTTAAAATACTCAACAGGAGAGACTGCTTTTTGACGAGGTTGTCGTAAGTCAGCTGTACCATGTGGAAAAAGATGAGGAAAAGCACGTGCTATGTAACCCTCTTCTTGAAATTCGTTGATAGGCTGTGAATTTAATGAAGGCTGAGGCACACGAATTGCGTCATTTATTAAGTTGTTTTGATCTACCGGTTCAAGTAGTGGTCTAAATGACTCGCGCCTTATTTCCTCGTTCAAAGTATCAATATCCTCAGTAATATCGGTTGCTGTTGGTAACATTTGAGATACGTCACCATTCTCAGGTAATGTAGCGATCAAATCTTCATCAATTGTGATATTTGAATAATAAGGATTGTGAACTTTAAGCCATCTGAGTGCTTCTAGAAGGCGTTGTGAGCGAACAGAAAACTCTGCACATCCTGATAAAGTATCTTTTGTCACTAACACAGTTGAAGTCATATCTGAAGGATTGACAGGCAGGCGCGAAATAAAACTCTCAATATTTTGTTTAAAGCTGATTACATCTCCGCTGTATCCATACTGTGAGCCTCGTATACGGTAAAGAGAAACCACTGGATGTATTTGAGCGATCATCATTTGTTCAATGTAGCTCAGATCTTTGAGACAAATAGGAACTGGACCTGGGTCCATCGAATTAGTGGCAGAAAACTTGAAAGCACCGTCTCTACACTTGCATGTCTGGCAGAGCCCAGCAGTATTTAATATGATATCAGGGAAAGCTCTGTGACATGTAGTACAGGACACATAGGTGATTTGCGATACCTCTCTATCAAACCTGATTGCTTCATTCATTTGAGTTGTCAGTATACCGGTACTCGGCAAAAAATCTGAAGGTAACTGACTTGTGCGACTTCTCCGCATTGAATTACGATTCGCAATTCTTTTCATTTCAGCTGATTGCTTTCTCTTAACTGGCATCCTTGGAAATTCTATATAATAAAAACATATAATCCGTTCATATATAAAATGTTTCTTAATATATATTTTTTTTATCCTGGATTGGCTGGACTATATCAAAATAAACAGATTTACTCTCATACTGCTTTTATACAATAAGTTTGAATGAAAAGAAAAAAAAATATTTTGAAATGGAAACAAAAAGTTTAATTACACCAATTGCTGAGTTCGATTTAAAAAAAAACTAAATTCATGTACTTAATACGATTTAAACTTCATTGAACGTGTTTTAAGATAAAAATGTATGGGGTCCTTATTTCAGAAAAGTAAAATATATGTAAAATATATAAAAGTAAAATATATGGGACCGAGATTAAGAGCTTTTACTAAAAGGTTGTTTCCGAGTATAATGTTATTTAAATAAGTTTCTCATGATAAAAAATGGCAACAATATAAATTATTTCAATTTTCTTTTTATTTAATTCAAACAATCGCAATGTTATCTCTATGGGGAAATGGAAAATTCTAGAGCAGGCGATTCCAGGCGTTAGAGTTGACGAATATTTCTGTTTTTCAATCCCCGGCGAGATTTTGCCACTACCGACTTCCAGTCCAATTTTGGTATCAATGCGGCAAATATTTTGGCCGCTATCGTGTACACAAAAGTGTAATTTTTCATGGGAAGCCGGAGCTTTGCTCCGACAATTAAATTTATTCTCTCTTAAATTTATTCTGTCTCTCTTAAATTTATTCTCTTAAATTATTTCTCTCTTTCTTTCACGTACAGCAACAAATTACAATTTCAATCTATGGAACCCCAGACTTTGTGTGATTGGAGCTGTAACTTCTGCACAAATACAGCCTTTACGTTAAATGAATCCTTTATTTTAGAAAGGGCACAAGTCACTTTTTTTCTTTCTTTTCTCTTTTTTTTTATTTATTTTTTTATTTTTTATTGATGTGATGATAAAAATTTATTCTATTGGGGTCGCCGCATTATGTTTTAAAATATGATATTTCGAACTTGACTCCATTCATATTTATGGACGTTAGAAAAACGCGTTTGTTTAAGAAAGGAAACATGATTTTAAGAAAGGCCTCACTCGACAAGAATGCTTAGTATCGCTTCGTGAAAGTTTTGGTAATGAAGCACCATCAGAAAAGACTGTTTATAATTAGTTTGCAGAATTTCTTCGTGGTCGTGCGTCTGTCAGTGATGAATCTTGTGAAGGACGACCAAAATCGGTAGTGATTCCTAACAACATCGATGCTGTGCGCAAGATGATTGGCATGTCACATATGGTGAGATAGAAGCATCCCTTGGCATATCACAGACTACAATACATTCGATTTTTCACGAACATTTAGCTGTTAAAAAGATTTGTTCCTGATAGAACCCGCATAATTTGACATAAGCTCAAAAAGAGGCTCGTGCAAATTGGTGTAAGGAAATGCTAAAAAAATTCAAATTTGGAACTGCAAAATCGTTACAGGAGACGAAACTTGGATATATTCGTATGAGCCAGAAACTAAACAACAATCCACAGTTTGGGTGTTTCTAGATGAACCGAATCCTACGAAGGTTGTTCGTTCACGAAGCACTTCCAAGAAAATGATTGCTTAATGATTTTCTTCAGCCGTACACGACATATCGCAACCATTTCTTAGAGGATCGAAAAACTTTTAACGCTAAAGGGTATACAAAAATTTGTTTGCCAAAAATCATCAAGGAAATCAAGAAAAACAACAAAAAACGCCGCATCATAATTTACCACGACAACGCCAGCTCCCACACAGCGCATGAAACAATTTATTATTTGACGGATAAAAATATCGAATTAATGTCTCATTGCCCATATTCTCCTGATTTGTCGCCTAACGACTTTTTCTTGTTGCTTATGTCAAAAAAAAATGCGTGGGCAGCGATTTTCATCACCTCAAGAAGCTGTTGATGCCTTCCAAAACTATGTTTCTGAGATATCAAATTCAGAGTGGAAAAACTGTTTCAAGAATTGGTTTGAATGGATGGAAAATTGTATAAATCTTAAAGGCGAATATTTTGAAAAGCAATAAAACAGTTTGTTCCCACTGTTTGCGCCCCCTATGGTGAAAATCCGAACTAAAATCAGTAAGCTCTATTGATGTCGGGTGGAAAGAGCCATACCCCGTCGTGATCCAGCCCATAGAAACAGAGATAGCAAAGCACCCCCTGATGGTGAGAGGAAGTTGATGTAGAATAAATGTGATATTTAATAAAAAGTCGTTTCCACCCCACCCCCTTTATCTCGCCATTTTCGCTAATTATTACAAATATACAAATGTTTCCTAATTACATCTAATGTCCCGATCTGATAATGGGGTTTCCCTATCTACCTATCCTAATCCGCTTTTCCCTATCATAATAGAAAAAAGCATATTTTATCAAAGAATCGCTGGCAAACGCGAATTTCGTCAAAGGTTCGCAAGAAAAACACGAATTTTATCAAATAATCGTTGAAAAAACATGAATTTTGTAAAAGGATCGCTAAAAAACATGAATCTCGTCAAAAGGCAGCAGAGAAAACACGAATATTGTCAAACGATCATTAAAAATCAAATTTCATCAAAGGATCACGGAAAATGCGAATTTCATCAAAGGATCGCGGGGAAAACGCAAATTTTGCCAAAGGATCACAGGAAAAATGTGAATTTCGTCAAAGGATCGCTGAAAAAAAAACACGAATTATGTCGTAGGATCACTGAAAAAACATGAATCTCGACATATGTATGTGGAAAAACACGAATTTCGTTAAATGATCACAAAAAAAGCAAATTTCGTCAAATGATTGCAGGAAAAACTTGAATTTCATCGAAGGATCGCAGAAAAAATACGAAATTCGTCAAAGGATTGTGGAAAAAATGCAGATTTTGTGAAAGGTTCACAGAAAAAACTTTCGTGAAAGGGTCGCGGAAAAAATGCAACTGTCTTTATTAAAAACAGCACACACACAAACCTCTACACAAACAAACCTATTCTGTCTTCCTGCCTGAGGAAAGCACCGTAATTATAACACCTAGGCATGATTTTTTTAATTCAATTTAGATTTTTTTTTAATTATTAAAACGTGCATACGGAATTCTGGATTCGAGGCTATTCCATGCTCTCCGCCAATCCACAGCAACAAAGCAGACAGGTGTGAATATGGGATGATCCAGGATCCAGCGACGGCAGTTCATGTTCACAGCTGAAAGCGGCTAGCCACAGAATTCATTGTTTTGTTTATGTTTGAGTTTTATTTTAAAGAAAATGTATATATTTTTGGCTAATTGAGGTTCACATAAGTTAGTTGCTATTGTCTTCATTCTTTGTATGCGTAGTTGCCCCCATATATTATGTGTTTGGTAAGAATATATTTTCCACTTTACTGAATGTTTTCGTAGCGTTAGACATATCAGCTCATGTTCTTAAATGAAACAAACTGTTTTCAATAACAAATCTTAATGAATCAAATTAATCTTACACTTTACTATAAAATGTACAGTTCTACAATTTATCGCATATTACAACGTTCTTGGGAACTAAAAATGTAGTCCAATAACAGTAACAGAAAGAAAAATTGTAAATAACAATAAATAAATAATCATAAACTTCACATCATTGAATTAACAAACTCATATATAAGATACAACTTTAAACTGATATGCCTCATCAACTGTTGTCGAAATCAATATAATGTAATCTTAAACATTATGAGTTTGCTAAGAAATTAAAACATTCAGTGCAATCTAGGATGTATTTTTTCCTCAAAACAATTTAATATGAAGTAAATATTATGAATTTGTAAATATGAAGTTAAAAAAAAATCCCCGTTTTCTCACATATTATGAGTTTTATCAGCAAGTTAAAACATTAAGTAAATATGAATGATTTGCGGAGCTGTTTCTATCAAAAATTCAATCACATCGCCCAAAAACCCTCAACAAAAATTATTATAAAGAGTGCGATGACAACATAAATTTGCATGTCCGTTCCTGGGCGATTCTTATAAAACACAAAATTTGTCACAAAATGGTGATTTTTTTAAACATGCTTACAAATTAAAATGGTTTATAATTATTTTAAAAAAAACTCGGCCAGAAATAACATTGATTTTACATTTTTAAAGACTTATTCTTTATAATTATTTTGAAACAGCTCTGCAAAACATTCATATTTATTTATTGTTTTACTTTCTGATGAAACTCATTATGTGAGAAAACAGCGATTTTTTTTACCTCATACTTACAAGCCTCAAAACAATTTAATTTGTATATATGAAGTAAAAAAAAATAAAAAAAAATCACCGTTTTCTCACATATTATGAGTTTTATCAGCAAGTTAAACAATAAGTAAATATGAATGATTTGCGGAGCTGTTTCTATCACTAATTCAATAACATCACCCAAAAACCCTCAACAGAAATAATTATAAAGAGTGCGATGACAACATAAATTTGCATGTCCGCATTGTATGTCCGTTCTTGGGCGATTCTTATAAAACACAAAATTTGTCACAAAATGGTGATTTTTTACAACATGCTTACAAATTAAAATGGTTTATAAATATTTAAAAAAAACTCGGCCAGAAATAACATTGATTTTACATTTTTAAAGACTTATTCTTTATAATTATTTTGAAACAGCTCCGCAAATCATTCATATTTATTTATTGTTGTACTTTCTGATAAAACTCATAATGTGAGAAAACGGAAAATCACAATCATCAATCAATAGTTGAAAAAAATCTCAAAAATCATCAAATGGTCTCGGCGGGAAAAAATGCAAATATCGGCAAATAGCTTAAAAAAAATCACAATTTGTCAAATGATTTGGGGGGGGGGGGGGGGTAATTGTGAAATGTACCAAATGGTTTTGAAAATCATCAAACGACAGCAGGGGAAAAAATCTTTTTTCAATCAATCATCACAATTGGCGAGTGTGACTATTAAGATGGCCAGTAGTGGTAAAACAGTCAATCCACAAAGTTTTAGTATTACTTGCAGATTGGTGAGTGCTAATTTTGTCCTATATGTGAGTGATTCTTATGAAACTCAAAATGCACATCATAAATATTTCACGGACTGGGAATTTATAATCAGTTCATCAAAACAATTTAATAATTACCGTAAAATCCCGTTAATCCGCCCCCCTAAATGCGACGGAAAATCGTAAAATAACCAGGGGGGGCACTTGCACGGTATTAGAATTGTAGTATATGATATTTATGGGTGGTGGTGGTGGTTGGATGCTACCGGCCGATAGTCGCAAAGTATGCATTCTATAAAGTGACAAAAGAAACAAATTTGGAAAAAAAATGATATACAAAATAGAAAAACAGTATAACTTTACTATTAATGGCGATTTCAGATTATAAAAAATTCTGGATTTCAGAAGCTTTGAAACTGGAATGCATTTAGATTAATAATAACACTAATATTTGTCATTAATATGGTAACAGAAAAATAAAACAAACTTAATAATTTAAAATAATTAAAAAACACCAAGAAATTGCAGTTGAAATTTTTAGTCGCCCAAGAATCGACTGCTTTTCTTAAACTTTACTTTCTATAAAATGAAAACATTCAGCAAATAATTTCCGTTCTCAGGTGATTAAGATTTAATAATTATTTACTGAATGTTTTCATTTTATTCAAAGTAAAGTTCAAGAAAATCATTAGATTCTTGGGCAACTAAAAAAGTTCTTAAATCATAAACATCACTCAAAAACGCCCCAACAAAAAAATAATGAATATATAGAAACAGCTCAGAAAATCTGTTTCATTAAGAATATTTTTAGTCGCCCAAGAATTGACTGCTTTTCTTGAACTTTACTTTCTATAAAATGAAAACATTCAGCAAATAATTTCCATTCTCAGGTCAATTGATTAACATTTAATAACTATTTACTGAATAAAACATTAGATTCTTGGGCGACTAAAAAAGTTCTTAAATGAAACTTCTTAAATGGAGTTAAAAATGGTTCTTAAATGGAGTTCAATAACAAATCTTAATGAGAACATACATCTTAACAATTTATCGCATGTTATGAATTCACCATTCTCGGGAACTAAAAATGTAGTCCAAAACAATTACAGGAAAAAAATTGTAAACAATAAATAAATACTCAAAAATTTAATGTAAATTGTTTGTTTCCATCAAAAATATTTAATTTGTAAGTATGAGGTAAAAAATAAATCACAATGGATTCCTAACCGCCCAAGAACTCAAATTATTTACTCAATATTTTCATACTAAAAATGTTAAAAAATGAAACAAACTAACTAAAAATACAGTCAAAAACAGTTTTTTTAAATATTATAAGCATTGCACAAATTATTTACTGAATATTTTCATACTAAAAATGTTAAAAAATGAAACAAACTAACTAAAAATACAGTCAAGAATAGTTTTTTTAAATATTATAAGCGTTGCAGATACATGAAGATATACTTTCTGTTCAGTGAAATGTAAGATGAAATAGGCCTAAACCCCAGTGACAAAAGTAACTATCGGGAACTTAATATGATATATATTGCATATTTCAAACTATTTTTGAAATATTATTAGCGTTGCAGACACCCGAAAATAGTTCTGTCACTGGGTTTAGGCCTATTTCATCTTACACTTCACTGAACAGAAAGTAAATAAACTAACTTACGGAAACGTAAAATAAATATATAAAAAGGAACAGAAACTAAAGAAACTAACTTACGGGAATTTAAATTAGTAAAAAATATATTTTACAATACTAAAATGTTTAAAAATAGAAAACTATAGCTCAACAGTAAAAACTGCTGTTTGATTTATATATATGAGTTTGTTAATTTACAATCTTTCTGTTACAGCTTTTGACTACATTTTTAGTTCCCGAACTGTACATTTTATAGTAAAGTGTAAGATTAATTTGATTCATTAAGATTTGTTATTGAAAACAGTTTGTTTCATTTCAGAACATGAGCAAATATATGAACGTTTTGAAACCATTCAGTAAAATGCAAGTTATATTCTTACCTAAAACATAATATATGGGGGCAACCAAACATACAAAGAATGAATACAATCAAAACTAACCTACTTTAATCTCAATCAGGCAAAAATTAATCTCAATTCCTTTTCTTTAAAATAAATCTAAAAAATAAACACTGTGCTACGACTAATAAACTGTCGTCGCTGGTCGCTAGATCCTGTATCCTGCACCTGCTCTCATTGGCTGGCTGCTTCGTTGCCACGAATGGCGTTGCCGAGGCTATTTCATGGGAGGAGCTTGAAATGGCCTCGAACCCAAAATTCCATATACACGTTTTAATTTTTTTTTTTAAATCTAAATTAAAATTTAAAAATCCGGCCGCGAGGTATACTATCCGGTGACAACATCTACACATGACAAAAATTTCTGAGTCCTAGGTGTTATAATTACGGAGAAATCCGCGGGCAGGCAGGCAGACAGACACTTACTCTTTTATAGAGATAGAGATTACCATCTGAAAAATTCTTAATGTTAATCTAAACACAGTCTTACTAACCTAGTTATGGTTTCTATTTACGGAACGTCTGACACAGCATGTTTTAAACTGCAATGAATACTCCTTACGTTAATTGGTGTATAACCTCCTAGCTTTTATTGGTTGTTTGTTTATTACTTGCTTTATTTTAATTTATTTTTCTACATCTTATTTATATAAATAATAGTTATTAATTTGTAACATATTTTTTTATTTAATATAAACAAAAATACAATAAAAAACAAAAACAAAAATTCTAAGCATTTAAAAAAAATAAAAACCTTAAAGTTCTAACCATCTTTTAGACTGATAAGAGAAAGAAATATAGAATAATGTGGTAAATAAGTTTCTTGTGTTTCTTGTAGGAATCAATACAAGAATAAATATAAGCTCCTGTTTGACTCTTCTAAGACATTGTTTCAAGATTTGAACAATAATAATGTGAGAAAAAGGGATTGAAAGATTATTAAATGTTTAAAAATGTATGTATTTTTTTTTTTTTTTACAAAGATGTTTTACAAAGTATAACAATTCATAAATACTTCTTCTTCTATTTTCTATAAACTTTAAGTATACTTCATTAATTGTTAAAAAGTGTTAAATAAAGGCAGTAAATTTTTTTAAATAAAAACTGTGTAAATATTTCGGGTTCACCGAAGCCTTTTTCAAGACAAATAAGAATTTTCTACAGCTGCACGATCTGTAATGCAATGAATTGAAATTCCATATCATCCACTATTTTCATGTTGTCTCTCAGAACACTTCCGTAATATTATTTTTATATTGATGTTTATTTCTCTACGCATAACCATGGAGTAACTCAACCTGTAATTTTGGTCATTTAAAGGATGCTGTATCGTTGCATACTGAATTTTTACGTGTTTCAATTTCAAAGGTTTCTCTTATTCTAATGGATAGATATAGATTGGAGGAAAAGTTATCTTGCTTTCACTGAAATTTATTTGGATGGCTTCTTGACGGCGTTTTGCAAATTTTGTGGTCAGTTTTTTATGTAAACTTATTTATATCAACTATGTGTTCCTTTTCTCTACAACTAAATTCCTTACTAGACATGCCAATAAAATAATTATTTGAGGCATCAACACGTAACAATTTAATATGTAACGATACAGCATCATTTAACTTATCAAATTATGGGTTGTATTATTCCATGGTTACGACGTTACGAGTACGAAAATAAGTATCTAAGTAAAAATAAAGTAACCGTAAGTAATCAGATAAAAAATAAATAAAAAAACAGGAATGATGGCGATTCAAATTATTGCATTATAGATCGTGCAGCTGTAGAAAATGCTAATTTGTCTTTCTGAACATGTAAACAGTTTATATATAGAAACTTTTTTGCTGTTTTGGGGGTTTTATCTAACATTTTTTAGCAGTTAATGAAATATTTTATATATTTTTGTTTGGATTTGCTATAGCTTTAAGTATTCTCAAACCCCGTAGCCATGATTATCAATGCTTTTGCGAACTTGATGAAAAA
The DNA here is from genome assembly GCA_963931845.1 of Maratus michaelseni. Classification (NCBI taxonomy): domain Eukaryota; kingdom Metazoa; phylum Arthropoda; class Arachnida; order Araneae; family Salticidae; genus Maratus; species Maratus michaelseni. Next base: position 37,868,899 of record OZ007598.1, read on the forward strand.
GTAACCGTATAAACGATAAATTTCTATAAGTAAGTAATATTTTTATAGATTTTATTTTGCCTGTAAGAACAAAAAAGGTTTCTGTAATTGTGTGCATTTGCCTCTTTCACAAGGATCTAAAGGAAATTAAGGACACGTATAAAAATTAAATGATTTTAGTCTTTCGAAATAATAAAGGTATTTGCTATCCGTTTGTTCCTTCCACGAAAGATCATTACTCAGAAAATGATATTTACTAAAATCTGTTTTGTTATATAGCACTTTACAAAAATATATTGAAGAAGAATTTTTCGTGGTTAATCATACTAACAAAAATCGTTTTCTATTCAACGTCTTCTAGCATTTAAGGAAGTATATATTACCTCTGGTTGTTCGGATTTGTTAAAACGTTAAGTATGTTGAAACCACGTAGAAATAAACAATACTTTTGCGAACTTCTTTAAACGTAAAAGCATAAACGATATATGTCTTTAAGAAAATAATATTTTTATAGATTTTACTTAGCCAATAAGAGCAAAAAAGATTTCTGTAATTGTGTGTATTGCTTCTTTCACAAAGATATAAATGAAATTAAGGACACGTATAACAATAAAACGATTTTAGTCTATCGAAATAATAAAGGTATTTGCCATCCGTTTATTCTTTCCACGAAAGGTCATTGCTCAGAAAATGATATTTACTGAAATTTGTTTTGTTATATAGCACATTACAGAAACATATTTAAGACGAATTTTTTGTGGTTAATCATACTGACAAAAATCGTTTTCTATTTAACATATTTTAGCAATTAATGAAGTATATGTGATATATCGTTGTACGGATTGGAAAAACGTTAAGTATACTGAAACCACGTAGAATTAACAAATACTTTTGAGAACTTAAAAAAAAGTAACTTAGTAAAAACGATAAATATCTTTAAGGAAATAATACTTTTATAGATTTTATTTAGTCAATAAGAGCAAACAATATTTCTGTAATTGTGTGTATTGCCCCTTTCACAAAGATCTAAATGAAATTAAGGACACGTATAACAATAAAACGATTTTAGTCTATCGAAATAATAAAGGTATTTGCTATCCGTTTGTTCTTTCCATGAAAGGCCATTGCTCAGAAAATGATATTTACTGAAATCTGTTTTGTTATATAGCACATTACAAAAATATATTGAAGAAGAATTTTTCGTGGTTAATCATACTGACAAAAATCGTTTTCTATTTAACATCTTTTAGCAATTAATAAGGTATATGTTTTCTCTCGTTGTTCGGATTTGAAAAACGTTAAGTATATTGAAACCACGTAGAATTAAACAATACTTTTGCGAACTTAATAAAAAGTATTATAAATGATAAATATCTTTAAGGAAATAATATTTTATAAATTTTATTTAGCAAATAAGAGCAAAAAATATTTTTGTAACTGTGTGCATTGCCTCTTTCACAAAGATCTAAATGAAATTAAGGACACATATAACAGTAAAACGATTTTAGTCTATCGAAGTAATAAAGGTAGTTGTTACCCGTTTGTTCTTTCCACGAAAGGTCATAACTCAGAAAATGAAATTTACTGAAAAATGTTTTATTATATATCACTTTACAAAAATATATTGAAGAAGAAATTTTGTGGTTAATAATACTGACAAAATCGTTTTCTATTTAACATCTTTTAGCAATTAATGAAGTATATATTATCTTTGGTTGTTCGGATTTATTATAATTTTAAGTATATTGAAACCACGAAGAATTAAACAATACTGTTGCGAACTTCATAAAAAAGTAACTTAGTATAAACCATAAATATCTTTAAGGAAATAATATTTTTATAGATTTTATTTAGCCAATAAGAACAAAAAAGATTTCTGTAATTGTGTACATTTCCTCTTTCATGATATTAAGGACACGTGTAACAATAAAACGATTTTAGTCTATCGAAATAATAAAGGTACTTATTATCCGTTTGTTCTTTCCACGAATGGTCATTGCTCAGAAAATAATTTTTACTGATATCTGTTTTGTTATATACCACATTACAAAAATACATTGAAGAAGGATTTCTTGTGATTAATCATACTGACAAAAATAGTTTTTCTATTTAACATCTTTTAGCAATTAATGAGGTATATGTTATCTATCGTTGCTCGAATTTGAAAAACGTTAAGTATATTGAAACTACGTAGAATTAAACAATACTTTTGCGAACTTAAAAAAAAGTAACTTAGTATAAACGATAAATATCTTTAAGGAAATAATACTTTTATAAATTTTATTTAGCCAATAAGAGCAAAAAATATTTCTTTAATTGTGTTAATTGTGTTTATTGCCTCTTTCACAAAGATATAAATGAAATTAAGGACACGTGTAACAATAAAATGATTTTAGTTTATCGAAATAATAAAGCGACTTGTTATCCGTTTGTTCTTTCCACGAAAGTTCATTGCTCAGAAAATGATTTTTACCGAAATCTGTTTTGTTCTATAGCATATTACAAAAATACATTGGAAGAGAATTTTTTGTGGTTAATAATATTGACAAAACCCATTTTTTTATTACTATTTCAAGTGTAAGAACAATTAACAGATTTTATTTATAGAAGCAAAGACACCACATGGTTGGAACTGTGATTTAGACGAATACATTTTACGTCATATGATAATGAAACTCGAAGCTGTTATTGTTTGTTTATTTACTTGCCTTTTACCTTTATTTTTATTATCTGATTTTCTCGAGATTTTCTGTTCTATTTTTATGTCTGTTAAAAGTAACATTATTTTATATTTTTTCGTCTGAAACTATAAAATTGTTGATTTTCAGTAACTTCAGAAAAAATGTGAAAAAGATTACATTTATTAACAAATTTGCAGTATATTAACACATTCGCATCAGTATGTTTTTGTGAAATCTGGGTTTTAAAACAATAGAAGCTCCTCCCTCTTCGGAAAGTCTTTCGTATATGGGTTTCCTAGATAGTTTTCTCAAGTTTATGCATCATGAAATATCATTCAGTGGAACGAGTTATTATAAAATGTCTTACAATCTAAAAATAATATGGGCAACATGATATATATGCATTTTGCATTTTCTGTAAGGTTAGTGAATGAATTTTTTGTATGAAAATGTAAATTCTCGTTTCGCGATGTGAATGTGTTAAGATAAATTATCATCTAATCTTATTATGATCTCGGGATTCACTAGTAGTTTACTTTTTTGTCTGTGGTACGTAATAGATCAATAGTTTATATTTCGAAAAATGGAGTTTTTCTGATATGTTCTGCCTAAAACACAGTAAAAGAGAAGCGCAAATTTGCAAATAATTTAAATTGCAAAAAATTCATTCACTGAAGTTCAGTACAACTTTCAGATTTTACGCAAAGACAATTTCACCCTTAAGCACATAATTGCAGAAGAATGTATTACATCAATATTTCTTGTTTCTTTTGGTAATCGATTCTAATATCCCACTAAGATTTCATTTTCAGTAACAAAATGTTAAATATGTAAATAAGAAAAAAATAAAAGGGTAAAGGGAAAGATTTAAATTACATAATAGGAAAATTTATCAATCCAGAAATACTTTTTGTCTTTGATTTATATCAAATTGCAGCAGGCCAGTGTGATTTTAAAAATTGATGTTCTTTTACATCGTATAGAATTTTTAGTAGCTATGAAATTTTTAAGGAATAGCGATAACCCGAGGTTTATTTTAATTTTTTTTTGGGGGGGGGAGGGGGATCAATTAGAGAAATTATATATGAAACTTAAATTCTTGCCAATTTTTATGAAAAAATAAGTGAAATGAAAACATTGATGATATCCTTTTTTAATAAAAATTTTTATTTATTTAATCATACAAATAAAGGGAAGCGTTTCCTCTTGGGCATTACACAATTTTATAATTAATTTCAGCAATCCCGGAGGATTATTAATGAAGGAGTCTTTAGCGAACATCTTTATTAAAGAAATTTAAAAAACGACAATTTTATCCAGCAAAACATTAACATCACCTCAAGACACGAAAGTACGAAGTCGACTGATCTGATCAGTAAAATCAAAAATTAAATTTTATAAAAACAGGGTTTCCAAAATAAAATAGGCAAACTTTAATATGATATGTCGAAAAACAAAACTGCCGAATTTGAAGAGAGCAGTAAAATATCAAGACAGCGCAACATCATCTTTCGCGTATTCGGTCATTCTCCACGCAGTTCATGTCATCCGTGACGCAAATTGCCATACTCACACTTTTGGAGAATTGTTCCGTAACGAGGAGGCAATACGCCGCTAGAGATGAAATAAATTGCTTCGAACGGTGAATTAAAATGCCGATCACAGAAGATAAACAACGTGAGGGACCTTACAATACCCTAAATTTAAGTAGGTCAAACTCCATGTAACATAAAAATATCCTTTTGCAAATTTGACTAAAAATAAATTTAACTTACTATTGGGTTTTCCGGAAAATTCCTGCCGGTTGGAAAAATGAATTCGTACCGGAAAATTCTGCCTGTTAATTATTATAAATTATATATCATATTTAATGTATGATAATGAAAGAATTGAATTTTCCGGTACGAACTGAATTTCCCAACCGGCATGTATTTTCTGGACAGACCAATATAAACCGAAAATTTCTCTGAAGGAACGATAATTTGACAGACCTTATTCTCCGATAACATAAAAATATTCCTCTTTTCGTATTTGTTGTCTTTCTGACTAAAGTTAGAACGAAATTAAGAACATGTTCAATAGATTTTCCTCCACTGAAAAGATAAAGCTACTTCGTAATTCGTTTTTTTCTTTCTACGTAGTGTCGTTTATCAGAAAATGTTATTTACTGAAATCTGTTTTGTTATATACCGCATGAAGAAAAAAAGAGATTGAAAAAGAAATTCCTGTGGTTATTATATAGACCGAAAACGAGCTTCTTTCGTTTACGTGTGCCGACGAATTACAGTTTCTATTTATGGAACTCCAGAAATTGCGTGAATGCTCCAAACATTGGAACTAAAATTTCTGCATATAGTATAAATTGGGGATGTTTGACATTAGTTGAGGATTGACACTCTGCCTTTATTTAATTTAAAAAAAAATCTGGTGAAAAGCATACGATGGAAGCATATTATCAGCCTTTTCCACTAGTTAATGATGTTTTGCAGTCATTTACTGTGATAATAATAAAAACAAATAAAGTGGAGTTTTCCACTTATTTCCCCCCAAAAAGTAAGTTTTTCACGTCCCTGTTCTAAACTCCTATCTTTTTGTAAATAAAGTTAAAGTAGATGATTTACATTTTAGTATACCTTATTTAGTGATCTAAAAGATAAGACAGTTAATTAGAACTTGGTATCGATAGTTCCATATGATTTATACACGTTTTTTCAAAATGGTAGCAGCGGGTTTTTTCACCCACTGCATTTGGAGATGTTTGACATGAGTAAAATCTTCCGTTTTTCATCTAGTGTAATTGAACTAATTTTAATATTTGGGTTTTACTTTATCAAAAACCAAAACGCTTAACTTATATCAGTATTTAATGGAATACTTTATGTAAATAGTCTTTAAATAAGAACTATTTCAATTGAAACTGAATGTAAAAATTACCTATTAATAAGTGAAGTAAAGTATAAATTCAAACGAAAGTGTTTTAAAATTCGGTACCAGTTATTTAAAATACAGTTACAGAAATTTTATGCATAATATATATGTACCTCAGTTTGAACTGAAGATATTGCGTTAATTCCTTCTTATTTTATGTTTAAGCCAACAATTCCAATCACCAGTTATGATTCAAAAAGAGTAGAATTTAAAATGATATTTTTCCCTGGCTATAAAAATATCAATTAGTTTGTAAAATTTTCAATACTCTGTCCAAAGTAGGTTTCAATTGGTTCAGTATTTCGGGCATTATCGAGGTGACAAGTTTTGCATGTTGTACTTATGTGTATCCTATAGACAAACTGTCAGAACTACTACATACCTGATTAACTTGTTCATCGAAGACAGTTGTAAGGTTGTAAGGTCAATAAATTGCCCCAATTACATTCATATTATTTCAGTATTTCGAACGCTATTGCGATAAAAAAAAATTACATGTTTTTGTTTTTGTATGCACCTATAAATGAACTATATACTTGATTAAAACTCATCTAAAATACTTGCCAGATCAATACACTTTCCTAATTAGATTCGAATTTGCTTAGCATTTCGGACGTTATCGTGATGGCAAATTGTTCACGTTTTAGGTAGCTTTCAATACAAAAAAGTATAAAGCTACCTATTGCAGCCGTTCGGAGGAAAGTAATTCCGGAAAATTTCTGTATATTTTCACCGATCATGACCCCCAGACCCCAAGACCACCCTCCGTTCAATTGTTGATTTATATATATAGATATATCCAAATATATATATATATATATATCTGACCTATGGCATGCGATAACGCTCGTATTTATAAATCAATTTGGATGAAACTAACTGTGTGTATTAAGCTCACCAATGCCTCGACCGAGTTCGTTGGCCAGCTTGGTCCGCCATCTTGTGATGGCGGCCACTGAAAATTTTAAAACTAAAATAAATATACAGAAAAGTTAAAAATTCAAATTTATTTTTTAATTAAGTGTTAGGCCTTGATACAAGGATTGCAGAGCATTTTTTGTTTTACGTCTATCTTAAAAAATGGCTGAGATAGAGCAGTTTGAAATTCTAGGATGGCTGACATTTTGAAACAAGACAGCACATTACAAAAAACCAACGATTAATTTATGAGATTCAGTGAACGCGATTTCTCGCAAATTATTTTCTTTCATTGTTTTAATCATTTTCCCAATCATACGCATAAAACTATATATATTCATATCCGTTAGCGCCAAATTCTTGCCAAACTTATTGTCACTTGGCGAAATATCGCCAAATTTGGCAACCAAATTAAGTCTTTATAAATGAAGCGAACTTGGCTATAGCTCAATAATTTGGCGAATTTCTTATTCAAATTCAGTATTAACGAATCTTTTGTAAACGGTTTCTTTGCATTTTAGCTTGCTGTTTTCGAGTAACATTAGCTAAAATTTTAAAACGAAGATATAGGAAAGCTACCTTTTCCTCCCGGTACAGGCCGGAAGGACTTTTTTGCTTTTGAATCTCCCTGTGAACAAACTATTAAAGCTACATACTTCGTTAACGAACTAATCTAAGATTCTGGCAAGATCCATATACTGTTCTAGTAGGTCTGAAGTGGTTCAGTATTTCAAATGTTATATGGTAAATTTTGGATGTTTTTTGTTTTTGTGTATCACTGTAAATAAACTATAAGAGCTGAAAACTTGGTTAACGAACTTATTCAATGATAGTAGCAAGATCAATACATTGCATCAATTATGTTTGAATTGATTCAATATTTCGGATGTTGTCGTGGTGACAAATTTTCAAGGTTTTTTGCTTTTGTGTGTCCCTGAGAGGTAAACTACAAGAGCTCTGAAAACATGGTTAACGGACTTATTCAAGATATTGGCACGATCAATACATTGTACGCAATTAGATATGAATTGGTTCAGTATTTTGGCTGTTGTCGTGGTGACAAGACTTACATTATATGAGGGAGTTAGAATGACAGTGGAGTTAGAATGACAGTGGAGTAAGTCAATATTTAGTAATTTAAGAAATGAAAAGTTTTGTGAAACTTGTCGTATCACCGTTGCATTAAGTGTCCAACTTGTTTTGCCCTCTAGCGACTCTCTAAGGGAACGGTGACTTATTTGACTATCACAGTGAACAGAAATTAATATACGTTCAGTAAAAACATGGTTATCTAGATTTTTTTAATTTTTGACTTACTCCACTGTCATTATAACACCCTCATATATAGAGATATACACATATATTATTCACAGATAAACGAAGTGCGATTGGGTCGATTTCTAAAGAAATAAACCTAAAAAAACAGATAAAACAAGAAATTTCTGTGGTTGATCAAATTGACCCAAATCATGTTTCGTTTTCTCACCCGTAACAACAAATTACAGTTTTTATAAACAGAACACTATAGACACCGCGTGATTAGAACTGTAACTTCTGCACGAATACATTTTACGTCAAATGAGATAAACCTCCAAAATTTTATTGTTTGGCTCTTTGTTTTCTTGTTGCTTTTATATTTTATACCTGATTGCCCAGCTGTTTTGTTCTCTGTCACTATTTCTATAAAAAATAAATATATATTAAGTTTTATTCACCAGAAATTTTAATAAAAGTACATTTTTATCAATTTCATAGGAATTTTGAATTGCACAAACTTCGCTTTTAGGATAGGTAATTAATGTTACAATCTGCTTAATGCAATTACAACACCCATTTTAAATTAAATGGAAAACATTTTTGTAACATAAAGTTTTATTAATCCACAAAGTTTATGTGTATTACAGTGAACTCTTGTCTAGCGATCTCAGAAGACTGTAGTATAGCGTCTAGAAGATATAATGTGGCAACCGGCTATTCCAGTAATGTTTTTAAAAGTGCCAAAAAAATTTAAGCCGATAAATGTCGATCACAGCGACATCTGCAAGCTCTTCACCGACTGAAACGTTTTCTTAATTCAATCCGTATATAATGTTTACGTTTGAGCGTTTGAGCTACATTTATCGTTGAGTATCGTTCAACATTTATCGGACTAATTTTTTTAGCTATTATGGAATAGCCGTTTGCCAAACTATACTTTCTAGACGTTATAGCTGGAATAACCACCAGAGTTTTGTGTTTCCTTTGCTTATAAATTAAACTGAATAAAATAAAATAAATCAAAGCTAAAATTTTGTTTTCAATAAAAAATGCTAGGCATTTAGCAAGAGAAGAAAAATATAGATAAAGTTATAACTATTTTAAAATAATGTTATTTTTTAATTTAACTATTCATGGCTACCTTTACTCTTTCTTTTCTGTTAATATTAATGTTAGGGAAACATCTATAAATAGAAAGCTAATAAAACAACTAGAACGAGGCATAATTTCCCAAATCATTAAGTGACATCAAATCCTTTTTCTCTTGACAGATATGAACACACTGGCGCTAGTGACGTCAAACAATTGCTGATAAGAACGTAATTGAGTGTTTGGGTTCAGTTTATATTTGAATGTTGAATATGTAACTTGTTTTTGTGAGAATGAAAGTTAAATGTTTTACTTGCAGTCTATTTGTTGTTATGATACTATATAAGTAGTCTTTTTTATTATTTGACGAACCCCCCTGATGTTAAAAGTAAGATAGTTTATATTTAAAGTTAAGAGGTTTAACAATTAAGTACATCAAATATATAAAACGTAAAAAATTTATTTTTGCAGATTTAACAAAAACAAGGAAGTATCATATAAACCACAAATTCTTCAAAGAAATAATATTTCTATAGACATCGATAAGCGTATAAAAAGATATCTCTAATTGTGTGCATTTTTTTTTTTTTTTACTTGCAGAAAAGTCCAAGTGAAATTAACGATATATTATATAAATTGATTTTGCTCCAGTTAAAGGAAAAGCTACTTCGTAATTGGTTTTATTTCTAAGAAAGGTCGTTCCTCGGAAAATGCTATTTAAAGAAATCTGTTTAGATATATAGTACCAGACTAAAATAAATTGAAAAAGAAATTTCTGTGGTCGATCATAGACAAAAGTAGCTTCTTTATTTCACAATTACAGCTTTTATCTATAGAACCAGAGACAGCTCGCACTGTAAAAAAAAGACAAATATTTTTTTAATATACGAAAATATACAGTTTCCTATTTCGAGTTACCCATAATTCCAAAAAGCGTTTTTTTATTATTTGACACCTCAAAAATCAATATATTTGCGAGATTTAAAAAAGAATTTATAAAAGAAATTTCTTGTGATTCAGTGATATTCGGAAATATTTAACAGTAGCTTTTATAATTTATTAATCAGTTTCGTCAGCGCGAAATATCGATTTTTAGAATGCTATAAATTCTAAATTAAACATTTGCAGTTGCGTAATTGAATTTATACTTGAAAGAGTAGCAAAATAACAATAACTTTAATGTTGTTAATGTGAATATTGTTAATTTCGTTTATTTAGTATCGTCACAGCAGATTTTTAATTATATTCGAGATTTAAAGAATCATTTATAAAAACAAATTTTTTTCTTTGTTGCCACTGAATTTCCGAAACGTTTCCGAGTGCGGAACGTTTCCGAAACGTTCCGATAATGCATTTAAAGTTTACTCAAATCAAAATATCGATTTTTAAATGCTAATAATTCTCAATTAAACATTTTCAGCTGCATAATTGAATTTATGCGATACATTTTTTAACAAATTTTCAGTCTAATAAAATTATCATCTGATGATTTACCAGTAGTTCACGTTTCTCTTTATGGTATGTTCACTGTAAAAAATGACCAATGTTTCTTATTTTATGAAAATATACTATAACCACGAACGAAAATATAATATAATCTTCTGAGTTATCCGAAATTCCGAATAGCGTGTTCCATTGTCTTTTGAATCCCCAGAAACCAATGCATTTTCAAAATTTAAAGAATTATTTATAAAAACAAAGTATTTTTCAGAAAGGTTTCCGATGGGTTTTTATGGTGTATTAATTAGTGTCCTCAGCCTGGAATACCTGTTTTTCGAATGTCATCCATTCTCAAGTAAACGTTTTCAGCTGCATAAGTTAATTTATACACGAAAGAATAAACAAATAATCTTAATTTTAATGTTATTGTTAACGCTGTTAATTTAGCATGTTTGTCTGTTAGACATATTTTTTGAGCATGAAAATGTTTACTTGAGAATGGATTCCAGGCTGAGAACACTAATTAATACACTATAAAAAGCCTTCGGAAAAGTTTTTGAAAAATACGGGCAGCGAAAAATACTTAGTTTTTATAAATAATTCTTTAAATTTTGGAAATGTATTGGTTTCTGTGGATTCAAAAGACAATGGAACACGCTATTTGGAATTTCGGACAGCTCAGAAGGTTATATTATATTTTCGTTCGGGGTTATAGCCTATTTTCATAAAATAAGAAACATTGGTCATTTTTAACAGTGTATAAATAAATTGCCTATTTTTTTATTTTAATACTGCTAATATTTTTAAGATGTTGGAATCTGAAATACAGTAAAATGCTGTGCTACAGTTGTATATATTTTTATTTGATTACTTCATTTAATCGGATAATTGAAGTTATCTTTATTGGCACGAGTTAAATATTATTATTATTAATTTATAGTTATTTATGAAGTATAAGGCCGTATAGTTTGCGAAGTTAAAACCCGAGAGTCCATGCATAGCCCGCCTCTTGTAGCAAATTAAATTATAGACAAATAAAACAGAGATATAAATGTCTAAGTTACAAGTATTTATTAAGGAATTAATATGAGTAAATAGCACAATTACAATATAAAGCAGTACAACTCTGTTATAAATATATAATATTAATTTAAAGGATGCCTATCTGTACGCCTAACATTAGTGATTTGGATATCTTTAAACTAAAATCAAAGAACATCAAAATATGATGTAAATAACGAAATGTTTACCTGTTAATCCTAGGTAAAGCAGCGAAGTCATCATTCCAGGCACTTAGATCTTTTAGACTCCCAGAAAGGTCCAAATCTTTCTCACTAACCACTATATTTTTACTCAAAACTACTTGATGCTCATTCACTCACCATATTCAATCTTTTTCCGAACTCCCCAAAACTCCATCTCATAATAATCCTTTTTTTTCTCTTCATCCCTTTTTTACCTTTTTTTTCCCTTTTCTCAAACGCCCCATAGAAACCGTTGAGATCCAATCGGTGTCTTTCTACGCCCTCTCTTAGCCCCCCTAATTTTGTGTTAGTGGATAGCTTAGCTTTCTTTTGTTAAAATCCCCGCCTTGGGACAAAATCATTGGACATCATATAAAATGCTATAACTCCTTTAATATTATAATATATATTCCCCTTTCCGTGCTGGCGTCGCCCCGGTCTGGACACGTGCGCCTTTGGGGAAGAAAGGGGGACACCCCTATCTATAAATTATTAGTCCCCACTTTCGGTGAGATCGCGTTATGTATTCTTGCATCCCTTATCAATTGTAATTTCTTGGAACGTTGTTATGCCTATCCTTTTACAGGGGCTTGTTATGCACACCTGAGATTTCATACACCTGGGCTTATTTCAATTGAAGTGGCTTTCCTAAGAATTTTGCATTATATCTTTATATTTGTCCGTGCTGCACGTTGAAAAGCTATTCTTATATCTTTCTAAAACTCCCTTTTCTTTAAATTCAGACACCTATATGTGAGGTACGAATGCAGGTGTTATGCGTGCAAGAATTTCGATACATTTTTGCCCAATAACTATTTGGCAATATACGAAATGCCAATTAAAGAAAAAAAAACAAATAAAAAAAAGAAAATTCGAAAACTCCGCATTTTTAGCTATAGGCATCCTTTAAACATAGAAATAAAAGTAGATAATAACAAATGTTAGACAACATAAAGAAATAGGGTAATGATTAAATAAATAAATTGACATTAACGCATTTGATGAAGCATCATCTCCGCTCTACTAATCAAGAGACATATAGCTAGCTTCGGAGAAAATTTAAAATAAAACATAAAAGTCGATTTTTTTTTTTTTTTTTTTTTTTTTTGAAGTAATGTCTCTTGTTTAGCTAACAAACAAAAATAATTTGTGAATATTTATCTTGACCTACAGCAGCACGTAATTACAGTAGCTAATGTGGTTATAGTTAGACAGATTATGAATAGTGCTGCTCCTATGAATTTTAATATGAAAAATGCGTTCCCAAGATTGGGAATTTGAAGCCAGTCCCACAAATTCGAAGAAGTGTCTGAGCTAACAGTTCTTGTATAGTTCATATTAAGATCTAAGAGATCCACTGATGGTTCATCGAGACAGTATTTAAAAGTCCTACAATGGGAAAGTGTCGATGACTTAAGACATATTTTGTCTGTGTTGCATTTTCTTTCTGCCTGAAATTTAATAGTATGTTCTGTGTCCTCTAATTGAAGGTAGATTGCTTTTGTGTGAACAGCAATTTGTTGTAATTGTATTGTTACAAGTCCTGATTGACATGAAGAATGAGCTATAAGCTTAATCCGCGCTAATAGTTTACACCCATAACATCCTTCAACAATTAAACTAGCTTCATTCAATTGCGGGCATATAGTGTTAGTTTGTACCGTAATTCTAAAGTTTGTGAAATGTAGATGAATTCTGACAGCCGAGGAAAGTAATTGAGTAGATTGTAATTTTCCTTCATTCATTTTAAACAGGTGAATGTTCCTCTGAAGGGGCAAGGCGTGCTCTTGTGTAGCCCTAAGGCGCTCGATATTGTCAGGTGCAGTACTACAGCGGAGCGTGTCCTCAAAATAATCGCATTGTGTTAGCTAAAAATGAAGTCCGTTGTAAAAGAAGTATTAGCCTGAATGGCTCCGATCAATTGTGATTGAGGGATATTTCTATCGCTGGCAGGTGCTAAATACGCCTCGTCGGAATTACCGACTCGTTGAATAAGCTTTTCTGTAATATGAATGTGAGGTTGGTCGTATGCCCCTAGGACTGTTATCTTTATTCCTGAGTCAGTAAATGCTGTATCAGAAGTTATCAGTCGAGAGATTGTATTATTCTCAACATGTGTCACTGATATCTGGTATTTGCAGGTGTGACCAGTGATCTTTGATACTTCGAAACTCTGTAGCAGGTTTGGCTCATACCAGATTCGGTAGAAGTTACAACTTGGACGAGTTAATACGGCGCACCCATTTCCATTCTCTCCTGCAAGACAGGCAGAGAAACCCGGAAATTGGCGACTTTCTTCAGTTTCAGCCTCAAAGTGAATGCCGTCTTTTCCCACTTCACGAGAAATACAATGGTGGCCACGCCCACAGAACTTGTTATAAATACAGGAAATCTGACTTATTTTTTTCGCGGTAACTGGGAAAGTGAAGTATAAACGTTCTTTACTAAACGTGCATAATACTTCTTCAAGTTTCAATTTCAGCGAAAAAAGGTGATTCTCGTTAGGATCAGAAAACCAAAGGCAATTTTCGGCAAAGAGGGATTGTAAAGAGATTTCCGCAGTTGTAAAAATTTTGCAGTTTCTCGATCCATCATCCACTGTAGTACAGGACTTAAGATCCGATTTAACGATAGTATTTGTACTACAATCTGCTGAAACTGTGGATATGTAACAAATACAGGCCATAATCACTAGGGGCAATGTACTTATATTGGCACGTCTCATTGCGTTTCGTTCTAACGCTGTATGACATGTATGGAATATTTCCCGTATTGTTGAACCAATGAATGCTCCTAATAGTAGGGAGCATCTGGCAATAAATTTAAACACTTTACAGACAGCACAACCACATAAAATTAAGGAAACAACGACGAATTTTAGGCTTTTAGCAATAAGTTTCACACATAGTAATAGAATTAGTATAAGTATGGCAAATATAAAATATACACAATATTGAATAACCCGAGGATAGCATTTGAAATGAGTAACTATATCTCTGCATAAAAAACGATGACGAATTTGGCAAATATTTTTCCCACTAACGTGAATCACTCCAGACACCACTTTTCCGCTAATATGGAGGTAAGTAACTTGTATGTCTGTCTTGTATGCAAGAAATTCAAAGGGTATTTTAATAATACCGTCCTGAGGTACAACCAACACATGTTCAAAATCTGGACTGCGTATGATAACCCGGCCTTGTCCAGAAAGGTGCAAAAGCGGGTCTTCGAATGAAAAGGATAAATTTCTATTAGTAAATGTTGCCTTTTCACCTTCCATTAATTTTCTGTGAATGCTGTTTGAGGCATGTTTTTGGCGTGAATCATAGTAACATATGTCGAGAATTAACAAGTCCGGATTTGTAATATAAGCATCAGAAGAGACAGCGATTAAGTCTAATTTCTGAAAAGTCATGGTGCATTGACAAGTGCTGTTACTACGACAATTTCTGATTTTACAAAAGTCTGGTGTACCATCGCAGTTGTCATTCGTACAATCACAATTTTCATTGTTTCTAGTGGCACAAGCGTATGTCGTGGAGAATTCATCTGTCTGTTGTAGGCTATCGCGCAATAAGAATGCAGACGGTTCTAGAAGTTCGAATTCAGCGGTCATAATAAACGTTCTTTTTACAATAATACAGTTTTTACATGAGTGCAAAAAACATGCATTGGATGGAACGTCAATCTTGTTCCAGATTTGTTTTGGAATCCGTGTGCAGTTGAAGTTATTTCGTAGACTGCAGAGCTTTCCATGGCGTGATCGAGATAAGGTGACTGCGTCCTGGCACAACGTCAAAATTACTGCAATAAACAAATCCTTATTCACACCATATTCCGAACAGTAGTTGATTTTAGTTTAAGTTAAAGTATTTAAATTGAATAAATAATTAGTAGGGATTTCATATTAATTTAATTATAAGAACACAAATAAGTAGTAAGTACCAAACCCTGGTGAAATGATGCAATTCGAATAACATTTTGTCTTTGTGATACATATATTTTGTTTGATTAATGACAACATGGAATTAGTGATTGTTAAGAAAGAGAATTTCAACCTTGTCTGTGCGGTGGAAGAATTATCGAATTCAATCGAACAGTGATAATTAAGTTCTATGAAAGTCTTTAAAATTAAATTTTGAGTAAATTAACCAGCTAACAATATGATCAGTGCAATTGGCCATTTTGCAAAGAAAATCGTTATGCGATATCAAATTACTCATGAAATAACTAAAATTTATTTTATCGACGAAATTCATTAATGAGTAACTAAAATATATTTATAATAACTTTTAATTGTTTAATGATTAGAGCTAAGAGAGAGAGAGAAGGGTGGAATTATTAGTATAAAATGGATTACATTCTTTCTCTCTCTCTTTTTTTTTTTTTTTTAATTAAATATGTGACATGAAATGCCCTTTAATAGAAGCAAATTTAAATTTAAATGCTAACTGAAATTAGCATAATTAATTTTAACTCACCAACTACCATTTGTAAAGAATGAGAGAGCAAAATTAAGAATTTCGGAAAAATGATTTTTTTTTTTTTTTTATGTTGAATACGTTGATAAAATCTGCTTCGCATTAAGAAATAAGGTTTAATATCTACATATATTTATATACTCGCTAATAACAGTCCTCACGTATAAGAAATTTTATACGATCATATTCTATTGAATTAACAGTTAGTTAATTCGTAAATAAGATAATATATAAATAATGACAAGACATAATCTAAAAACAGAGAAATTATAGATCTATACGAAAAGATAAATTTATAAAGAATATACTGTACATTCAATGCTTAATTTTTTTTTTTTTTTTTTTTTTTTTTTTTTTTTTTTTTTTTAATACTAGTTTCAATCTAGAAAATAATGATAAGAAATAAAACAATAGAATAATAAGGAGAAAATTTTGAAAACCAATAATAAATTTCTCTGCCAATTCACACATACTAAAAAATAAGAAATAGTTTATAACTAACCTACAATGTTAAAACCAATTGATAATAAAAATATAATATTCGCACATAATCTATCTCTCTTAAATTGATTTGTGAGCATAAGCAAAGCCCTCATTACCAGAAATATAAATTTTAAATAAACACCTTTTTTTTTCCAATAATAGTTGTAAGAAATATGTAGCTATAAAGTACGATTTTCTTTCCAATATTTACAAATCTTGAGAAAGCAGAGGACAGTATTTACAATACATTATATTTTATCTTGTAGGTACTTTCTGCTTGAGGCAATGAGGGGTAGTGAAAGGATTCCTTTTAGAGCACCAACAGGTGTGTCTCCTTTTTTCCTCTCGTTTATGCTATTAGTTAGTAACCTCGAAGGCCCAATCCAAAAATCTGTCAGCTAAATACCGCGGCTGAATATCCCTGAGGTCATAGTGATGTGTTTGAGGGCATGAAGCGCTTGCATCATAGACAATGGTCTTTTGTGAATCGTCCGAACTTACAGGTGAAGCTTGAAGATTGTCAATATTTGTTGGTGAGGGAGGGGACGCATTTGTGTCTGTGGGTAATTGATCTGGACTCGGGCTTAAAGCAGATGATGAGGGAGGACTCCGGGGTGTTTTTGGGGTAGCATTTCTAACCTCTTGCTGTAAGGAACATTTTGAATGCATTATCCAGGAAATTCATTCAGGAGGTGTGTCATCGAATTGACCATAAGGCTTTTTGTAATTGTCTGGAAGTGTAGGAATTCTTTGTGACTGTTTAACCATAGATTCGAATAAGTTTAAATGCGGTCTCCTGTCCGCTATTGGAATTAATCGTTGCGCGTGTACTTTGATACCTTTGCTATTGATTTTGTGAGGGTCAACGATTGTAAAATTGACATCATTGTGTTTTTCTTTTATTTTATATGGCCCAACATTGTAACGCCTCTTCGTAGTAACTTTAAACCTGTCACAGTCCCGATTATTTAAGAATACGTTTTGCCCTGGGAAAAATGTTCTACTTTTTGCAAACCGGTGTTGATAATCCCGCATTTTCTCGCTAGCTTTTATAATATTTTCTCGTACTTTTCTATTAACATATTTAAGCTGCATAGCTCTTTTTTCAACGTAATTTTGATGTGAAACATGTTCAACTGAGTGATGTTCGTTCAGAATATCTGTTGGAAGTACTTGGTCGTACCCAAATTGCAGAAATGCCGGTTTTTCGCCTGTGGTTACATGAACACTATTATTATAAATTAATGCATAATATGAAATAAATTCGTCAAAATTGGAAGTTTGGTCTGCAAATATAGCGAGCGACTTTTTTATATTAGTGTTCACATTCTCAGCCTGACCGTTACAACTTGGGTGTTGAGGCGTGGTTACTAATTTAGTAACGCCAAATCTATCACATAAGTATTTAAATACTTCAGCTGTGAAACAACTTGCCTTGTCGGTTAAATATTTATTTGGGACACCGAAAGTGCTAATATAGTCCATAAAACATTCAGCAGTATAATATGTCGTGGTATTAGGTACTGCATACAATTTAATGAATTTAGAAAAATGGTCAACAAAAGTAAGAATATATTTATTTCCTTTATCAGTTTTATGAAACGGACCGATGTAATCCCCCGATATAAATTCTCCTACTTTAGAAGGAACGTAATGAGGTTGAATCGGTGCAGGGGCGATTTTATTAGGTGATTTAAAGGAAACGCATATTTTACATGATTCAACAAAATTCTTTGTATCGGAATATAAATTTTTCCAATAGTATTGTTCACGGATAGCATGATAAGTCTTAATTACACCAAAATGAGAAATATGCTTTGCGGTAAGCACGTGCGATACAAAAACTCTTGGAATGACTAGTTGTTCGACCATAGTGGATTTTCTTATGCGTGGAATAAAAGCTTTATGCAATAACAATCCATCTTTCAATAGATAATCTGGATATTTTTGCGATAATTGTTTGGGGCTACTTTCTAATTCAAGAATAATTTTTGATAATTCTGTATCTTTACGTTGTTCCACTTTAATTTCTTGTACTGTGGGTAAATCAATTTGAATCGCATTTACTATGATATCATTTAAATTTGTTATTTGATTATTTGTATCCGCCTTAGAGTACATTAAAATGTATGCTTCGTCTTTAAGTATTTCTTGGGGTGATATCTGTTGAATCTCGGAGTCATTTATTAAGTACCAATTTTCCTTCGAATCTTTTACATAACAATAATAATGTCCGTTATCCGTATTTGTTCCTGAATGAACAATAATAGCACTTAAGCTGTATTGCAACATGTCGTTATCAATTACGTTAGTTACATATGAGCGAAGGTTTAAATTTATGGGATATGAGATAAAATTAGTTAGTTTATGATTGTTTTGGTTTGAAAATTCGAATCTCTTTAAATGAAAAGTAATTATTTCTGGACATTTAGAGATTGATATCTGTTTGATTGCTTTAGAATAGTTTTTACAGTTACAGCATCGATAACTGTCGTTGAGATGTTCGAATTTTGTAAAATTCTGTAATGCATCTTCTAAACTATGGATATTTTGCGTTAATGCTAAAGAAATATCCATGAATGGTTCAAATGTGAAGCTTTTCTTGTTACATGTTAAACATTGTATTTGATTTCGAAAATTACCCTCGAATATTGATTTAATAGGATTAAAAGCATTTTCTTTGATAAGATTAAATTCATTTCTGTGATTCAGAGTCGATTGATCTAGTTTTTGTATTATTTGACCAAGAAATTCATGAGCGTCCTCTTGGAGCAATTTGCGAAATTGTTTAGCAATATTCTCTAAATTATCGTGAAATTCTACTGGTCGAATAACTTGATCCGTGTTGGTATGTATTGAATTTAAATGCTTTTTATACAAGCATATCATGCAAAATGTACTATTATTACAATTTAAGGTTTCATTAGTTAAGTAGTGTGTCAAGGGTTGTAAGGAGTTTAAACTTTGTAAAACAGCATTCATAAAGCATGAATTTCCGAGATTTTCAAAACCGGTGATTTTACATGTTTGCAAATAATTCTTTTTCGTGTCATTTTTATTCATATCGGTGTTAATTTTGGAAAGCTCATTTTTCGCCGAATGAATTTCTAATGAATTTTTACTCCGCCCTTGTTGATAAATGGTTGTATCATTATTTGTTTTACTTGTGGAGTTCACAAAGAAATCTCTTGACAATGCGTTCGCAACTATATTTTCTGACGACGGTATATGATCGAAAGAGTAATTATAATCTGCTAAAAATGCAAACCATCGTGTGACGCGATTTCCAGGTGACTCAAGGCGTGACATTTCAGTTAAAGCTTTATTGTCGCATTTAATAATGAAATTCCGACCATACAAATAATGTTTGAAGGTAGAAATGCCACACACGATAGCCATTAATTCCTTTTCTAAGATAGTGTACCGTTTTTGTGTATCGTTAAGTTTTTTTTGAGAAGTAAGCAATGGGGCGAATTATACCTTCGTTATCCTTTTGTCCTAGCATTCCTCCAAGCGCTTTATCCGAAGCATCCGAAGCCAAAATAAAGTCTTTTTGGAAATCAGGATGTATGAGAATCGGAGGTTTAGAAAGGCATTCTTTTAGAGTATCAAACGAAATCTGGGCCTGCTTTGTCCAGCGAAATCGCGCGTTTTTTCGAGTCAAGTCGGTAAGTGGTGCAGATAATTCGGAGAAGTTTTTAATAAATTTTCTATAATAGGATAATAAACCGACAAACCGGCGAATCTTTCGGACTGTATTTGGTGTCGGAAAATCTCGAATTTTAATAATATTATCGTCTATAGGTCGGATTCCGTTTCAATTCAATTTATGGCCTAGGAAGTCAATTTCAGGTTTAATAAAAGAGCATTTTTCGGGATTGATGGTAATACCGAAAAGTCGAAATCTCTCGAAAAGTTGTCTGAGTTTGTAAAGCCTCTCCTCTACCGTTCGGGAACCAACTGCGAAATCGTCAATATAATTTGAAATTCCTAAATCTGCTAAAGGGGCAAGTATTTGATCTGCTAGTTTTGCAAAAGACTCTGCACTTGCATTTAGGTCTTGTGGCAACGAAACAAAGCGGTAATTTCCATTTGATGTACAAAAAGTTGTGTAATCCCGGTCTTCAAGCCTTAACGCTATTTGAAAGAAAGAACTACTTAAATCGAGCGTTGAAAACATAAGATTTCCCCTTAATTTGTCTAATAAGTGTTGGGTAATAGGTAAGCGCTGTCGAGGGTACTTCACATGGGCATTTAATTTCCTATAATCTACTACTAAACGATACTTCTGTTTGGTAGGGTCGCGTGTCGTATTTTTCTTTTTTATAAGAATGAGCGGAGAACTAATATGTGAATTAGAACGTTCAATAATGTTCGCTTCCTCTAATTCCTTAAGCTGACGATTGACTTCGTCTTGTAATGCCTCTGGTACGCGATAAGGTCTAGTCGATGGTAAATTATTCGTATCCACTCGCAAATTAGGTTGTATAGCTTCAGTTCGCCCTATTGTGTATAACCTCTTACTAAAAATATCTGCAAATTCCATCAATAAGTCTAACAGTTTGTTTTTCGTAAATGTATCCAAATGATCTAATTGAAAATCCGATCGTTTAAGCTCATTCCGTCTAAGTTGCTTAATTAACTCTATATTTCTTGAGTCAAAATTACTACTAATTGTGCAAAATTTTGTGTTTTTATTGATAGGAATCGTTTCATTAGAAATATTAGACACGTCTACATTTATATGTCTTTCATTTTCTAGGGAACACACGTTATTAACAATTTTGATATTTGGATTTTTCAAGTTAGAAAAAATCTTAACTACTTCCCCTTTCTGTAATGTTTTATCTAAAGAAAGCTCAATATTTCTTGTTTCGTTTGGCTCTAAAACGATGTTTTTCGGTAAATATGCATATGTTGTTTGGTTTATTTCTGGCGCTTTTGTCAAAGCATCTCTAATAGTAATTGCGGCGTTTTTTGAATTTAACGTGTCGGTATCAAAACAAACATTGAATTTTCCTGATTTCAAAAAATCGTAACCAATTATGGCATCATAGAACTTAGATAATTCATTTTTAACAACATAAAATTTTTGTTGATATTGTTTATTTCCGATATGTATAGGTAAAGAGACACAATTTGTGATTTCTAGATTCCCTCCAGTAACTGACATAATTTTCGCGTCGATTCTCAATATTTTCATTCTATCATCTGTCTTAAATTGTTGAAAAGCTGTATCTCTAATTAAACAGACACTTGATCCTGAATCAAGTAAACAACTAATTGTAATTCCCGCAATTTTTAAATCAATCACTGGTAATGAATTTTTTCTCTCAATAATCCTAGAATCACATGTAATGGTCTGTGTGTTTACCTTTTCTATTCGCATACTTTTTTTCTCTTTAAATTCACTGTCAGAGGGGGAGTCAACTGGCTTCGAGCTGTGAAAGTAGTTGCTCCCCTTTACCGGTTTCCCGAACCTTGATTGCCATTAAATCGAGGACCTCGAGTAGAATTTCCTCTGAAATTCCGAGCGGTATTTTGGTATGAATAGTTGCTTCTTCCATTTCCCCTGAAACTAGAATTTCGGCCTCCGGAATTCTGTCTGTTATTCGAATTGTAAAAGCACTCTGAAGTGGGATGGGATGATCGATTGCAGATGTTGCAGGTGGGGTGATTACGCTGACCAAAGGATCTATTTTGGTAAAAGCGTGAAGGTTCCGTGCCTTGCCTGCCGGGGTTACGAAATGTATTATACGTTTGTTGCGGTGTTCGTGTTCGTAATTTTAAATCCTCTATTTGTTTAGTTAGACTATTTATCATTTCATGGGTGTTAGATGCATGAGCAGCTAACATCGCTTTGATTTCATCGTTAGCGGCATTTGAGGATATATTATTGACCATTTGAGTGTTATCAATAGGTGAAAATTCACTGGCTTGTAATGTCTGGGCAAAATCTACAGCTTCCTGAAATGTTTTTGGTTCCTTTAATATTAAGGAGTTTTTATAACAAGGAAGTAGGCCATCTAGGAATTTTGCTAATTTAGTTTCTTCAAAAATGGTCTTGATTGCGTCGTTTGTTAAATCAGGCGAGTTAGAAAAATTTTGTGTGGCTAGTGCCACCTTCGCAGCGTAAGTTTTGACTTGTTCATTTGGAGTCATGATGCAATTTGAAAATTGTTTTTGTCTCGCGCCGAGACTGTATTGCGTGTCAAAATATGACAAAAACTTCCTTTTGAATTCCTTGAAGTTCTTTTCTTGATTCAAGTCCGGCGAATTAATAACATTTGTTAAAGCGTCTCCTCTAATTCGCGATCGCATAATCAATAATTTTTCTTCATCCGTGCATTTTATTAATTCTGTAATTGTTTCCAAATTTTCAATAAAGAACTGTGGGGAAATAGCTGAAATATTGTCGAATTGGGGTATCACGTTTTGAAATCCTGATAATTTTCTAATTAGTGCTTCGTTATCGGTAGCCATTTTAAAATAAAAGATTATACCAAAAATTAATAATGAAAGAGAATATAGAAACAAATTATCTCCGGTAAGTTTTACTTAGCTAACGATAGTCATAAATTAAATATCCTACTCGAACAGTACACTCAATCAATTAAAAGTAATAATAAAATAATAATCAGTAAACATAACACAGAGCAAAATAGTAGTGAAGTATATATAATAAGGAAAATGTATGTTAATAAATTAATCCTTTGATAAATATATAGAAAGCATATAGTGACTGTATTTATATTAATTTAGAGAAAATAAAGAAAAAATATATTCTGAAACATGTGAGCAATTGGATAATGTATCACAAAGCGGTGCAATGTCACTAGAATAACCTTTTGAAGAGAATAATTTAACTTCCCCGTTATATAACCAAACATCAAGATTGATGCATTTGTTAATTTTACAAAACATGATAGAAATAGAATCGAAGTTTTATTTGTGTTCTTATGTATAACTTGAAATAATATATAAAGTAGAAGGCATTAAATTCAATTTTGATTTGGTGGAAAACAGAGTTGTATACAAATTATTATTATCTTTTTATTTATTTATTTAATTTATTATTATCATTATTATTATTATTATTACTATTTTAAATTTACGAAAAAATTTGTAGTGCTACAGGAAAGAAATTAAGAAACAGATTAATACCTGAAAAGGTATTATTAGCCAAAGGCACCATTGCTGGGCTACAGTTGTATATATTTTTATTTGATTACTTCATTTAATCGGATAATTGAAGTTATCTTTATTGGCAAGAGTTAAATATTATTATTATTAATTTATAGTTATTTATGAAGTATAAGGCCGTATAGTTTGCGAAGTTAAAACCCGAGAGTCCATGCATAGCCCGCCTCCTGTAGCAAATTAAATTATAGACAAATAAAACAGAGATATAAATGTCTAAGTTACAAGTATTTATTAAGGAATTAATATGAGTAAATAGCACAATTACAATATAAAGCAGTACAACTCTGTTATAAATATATAATATTAATTTAAAGGATGCCTATCTGTACGCCTAACATTAGTGATTTGGATATCTTTAAACTAAAATCAAAGAACATCAAAATATGATGTAAATAACGAAATGTTTACCTGTTAATCCTAGGTAAAGCAGCGAAGTCATCATTCCAGGCACTTAGATCTTTTAGACTCCCAGAAAGGTCCAAATCTTTCTCACTAACCACTATATTTTTACTCAAAACTACTTGATGCTCATTCACTCATCATATTCAATCTTTTTCCGAACTCCCCAAAACTCCATCTCATAATAATCCTTTTTTTTCTCTTCATCCCTTTTTTACCTTTTTTTTCCCTTTTCTCAAACGCTCCATAGAAACCGTTGAGATCCAATCGGTGTCTTTCTACGCCCTCTCTTAGCCCCCCTAATTTTGTGTTAGTGGATAGCTTAGCTTTCTTTTGTTAAAATCCCCGCCTTGGGACAAAATCATTGGACATCATCTAAAATGCTATAACTCCTTTAATATTATAATATATATTCCCCTTTCCGTGCTGGCGTCGCCCCGGTCTGGACACGTGCGCCTTTGGGGAAGAAAGGGGGACACCCCTATCTATAAATTATTAGTCCCCACTTTCGGTGAGATCGCGTTATGTATTCTTGCATCCCTTATCAATTGTAATTTCTTGGAACGTTGTTATGCCTATCCTTTTACAGGGGCTTGTTATGCACACCTGAGATTTCATACACCTGGGCTTATTTCAATTGAAGTGGCTTTCCTAAGAATTTTGCATTATATCTTTATATTTGTCCGTGCTGCACGTTGAAAAGCTATTCTTATATCTTTCTAAAACTCCCTTTTCTTTAAATTCAGACACCTATATGTGAGGTACGAATGCAGGTGTTATGCGTGCAAGAATTTCGATACATTTTTGCCCAATAACTATTTGGCAAAAAGAAAAGCACCGTTTTGAAAATAATTTAAATATTTTTATGTAAGGGAGAGCAATGAAAATCGATCGATCTTTACTAATGAGCCAATAGATGCGGAATACCGTACATCACTTACATGTACTTCCTTTAGAATTAATGTCAACCTTCTTGTCTAAGTTGATACTACTGAACAAAAGGCGCTTGGTCGGAATTCCGATATGGTTATGGATATTTGTAGTGGGACGAAAACTTTTTTAAACGATTGTCCCGGTCTGTTTATCCGGCGTGTGCAAAAGAGGATCGTAACGCCCACAATCAACCAACCAATCTTTTGTAATTAATACTAAAATAAAACAAACATCTCATTTCATTTTTAAAAACAAGAAAGAAAAATCACTCGTAAGCATAGATTATAAAACACGTTCCAACTCATTCAGAATATAGTAACAAATCGTCTCAGTTTACTAAGTATACAATTTCAAAAACACATAACATATTTGAAAACCCCATTTTAGCAATTACTATTTTATTTTTTTTTACAGACATATGATCTATAGATTTGTATCTATGCAACACAGTATGCTTATATTTACTTCAATTAGGAAATACATACCACAGTTGAAAATTGCCCTTCAACAATTTCCGTCAGTAAGCAAATATGTAAAAGCATTTTTCTGCGTAGTCCTGTATACGACCTATAGAATTTCATAAACGTCGAGATAAATGCAAAAAATTAGTTAAATTTGAAAACGCATACCAAAATTCAAAACGCATTTCCAACAATTATCCTCATAGACAGAACTGTAACCGAATTCTTTTAAATGTCCATGTAAATGAACGATACATTCTATACATACCATAATCTACAGTAAGCACCTTCTAGTGCACCTCAGTGATATGTATCAATTTGCATATGTTTGAAATAGTGTAACATGATTAAAATATGTCGCAAACGATTTAATTTTATAAGAAAATGTGGAAAATAAATCAATCAAGTGTGAGTATAACTTTCGCTCAAAGGGTTCCGCAAATTAAATTTATTAATTGCCGAAACATCAGTTGGGGCTCACTGTGGCGATCCGAAAAGTTTTTGATTTCCGTCTGTTTGTCTGTTTGTCTGTCTGTCTGTTCCGCGATAACTGCCGTAAAAAATATCCCATTAGGTTGATTTTTGGTGGGTATGTTGGTGAGGTACCCGGAATTAGTTGTATAGTTTTTGGTTACATTTGGTTCATTCGTTCGAAAAATATAGAACATTTCTTTTTAGGTCATAATGCTTTCCTATGGGAATGCAGACGATTTTCAAATTTCATTATTAACAGTTTAATTTTTAAAGGAAATCGCATATTTTAATAATGGATTTAAACGTAAAATTACGGATAATAAATTTTCGATATGGAGGTCTTAAATATACGGAACAGCTTTGAAAATTTGCTGATACATCTATTAGAAATTGGAAATTAATTGTTTAAATTATTGGAAGATGTTTTGCATCTGTTCGGGAAATATAAAACATTTTATTTTCCTATTTTTTACAAATTTTAAAATGCATTTCTTTTTCTTTCCTCTTTACTTTATTCGTTGCTCAGCAACCCTATTTTAAAGAATATCAAAATAAGAAATGCAGTTTTTTATCTAAAATATTACAAAAATAAGAAGTTCATAAGAATTTCAGAATATTATTGCATAAACCGTGTTTAATTTAACGCTTCTAATTTCAATTCTCCCGAAGTATTTTATATGCTTATAAATATGTATGTAATATAAAAAATAATAAATTTCGGATTGTAAGATGCTTAATAATATGAAAAGTGAGATTAAAAAACAATGACTTTCAGAGCTGACGTTGAGGTTCCTGATCTGCAAATTTACTAGTTACTATTTATTAATTAAGAAATTCATACTACACAAAAAATTTTCATAATTTTATTTTCAGTAGATTCAGAAAAAGGAAGGGGGGGAGGACATATTTTTCCAGTATACTTTCGACAATATCTCTGGAAATAAAATACTTAAAAACAAAACAAATATATTCCTGAGTTCGATGTTACAAGATCTTTCGAAAAATACCCTGCACGATGTGTAAAAAGAATTTTTTTAAAGTAACTTAATTAATATCTCGGCTAATTACGGACAAGTTTATTTTTCGAAAATCATTATCAAATATCTTTGGATGTTTCTGCGTCGATAGATACCTCGAGCTCCCGTCAAATCCCCCGCTGACCACTCGAAAAGTAAAATTTGTGTGTAACGGAAAAATGCGTTTTTCTCAAAAACTATAATTTTTCGAGGAAAATCTTCATAGTTTTCCTGCAAGGTCTAAATAAACTTCTATTACTCCTAACTTTTTCATAATTTTAATTTCAGTAGATTCGGAAATAGAAGGTAGGGAACATATTTTTGCAGTTCATTTTCTACGAAAATATAATACATAAAATTAAAAGAAATATATATAGGGTAAGTCAAAATGAGTATAGCGATTACAAACGGCTATAACTATTTAATGAAAAATAATTTATCGATAAGATTAACACAGAATGTAGACGGAACTTCAAAATTTTGGATACATACGTCATAGTTGTTCTATGTGACTTCCCTTGGTCACACGGATAACATCTAGGCGGTACTCCATTTCACGCCATACATTCTGAAGCATTTGTTTAGTCACCGAAGCAAGCGCATTACAAATGCGTACTTTGAGTTCTTCAATTGTTTTGGCCATGGTATGTCTTTCACATAACCCCATAGATCGGTCAAAGTGGAGCCGACGATATCTTCTGCTCTTGGCCACCGAGATCTGCGGACTTGACACCCTGCGATTTTTTTCTATGGGGTTATGTGAAAGACTCCCAATGCCTGCTAAAACGGAAACGCATAAAACTGGGAGAAATTCCGTTTTTGACAGGTTTTAGTCTTAACAGACGTTATTTGTATGGCATTCCTTCTATTTGCATCATAAAACTTTTCCGTTTATGGCGGGATACCTTTACAGGCATATTCCGTTTTACAGTTTTACTGTATTATTTATATATGTATGTGTTTTAAACCTAAAAATTAATTTAGGGAAACATTTCCGGTTGAAAAGAGGGAGCACCAATAGTACTTGCGCCAGGGCGCTGAATATGTAGCTACGCCACTGAACGGCACATTTACTGAAATCTGTTTAGTTATATAGCATATGATGAAACAAAAAAAGAAAGAAAACGAAATCTCTGTAATTGATCTCATTTACCAAAACTGTGTTTCTTTCTTTCCTGCGTAACAACAAATTACAGTTAATATCTTTCGGACCCCCAAACACAGCATCAGTCATTTGAACTGTAATTTCTGCATGAAAAGACCTTACGTCAAATGATGATGAACGTATTATCTTTGTGTTCAAATCGATATAACAATAAATTCTGGCTGTATTATTGCTGTAAAGCATTTTATTTTGTAACAATATTATTTACAGAAACAATCAATATTAAAATTATGTACATATTTCTAAAATTTACATTACATACATGACTGACTGACTGAAAGGTGGGGTGCGCTTTGAGACCTATAGCGGCTAGGCTGTTGTCTCGAGTGATCCAAAACCAGAGACGAATGCAAGCATGACTTCACAGTTCAGAAAGAAGATGTTCCTAAAACTTAGAGACCAATCTCGTAGTAAGTAATTACAGTTCTTGCATTACATACATATTTAACACAAAAAGGCATCCTTCCAAACTACATTTTTATTTCGTCGCACACTTTTTTTTGGTAACTGGACTTTTAGGTCTGTACGCCTTTTTACACATGAGAAAGCAACGTACAGCATTCCGTCCATAAAGACGGAGACCCGTAAATCCTTGAATGATTGAATTCTGTTTCGAGGACGTTCTATGGACTCTGATTGATTGAATCAAGTATGTCGGCTGCTATTGAGAATTTCTAGAAAATTCCTTCAGATACTGAAAACCTATTTTTTTTTCTAAATGTCGTCAAAATTCGTCGAAAAGTCACAAACTTGGCGACATTCTTTCATTTGGCGAAAAGCATGAGTTTTGGCATTGGTAATCTTAAAAGTTGATTTTCCGGCCAAATATCGCCAAATTTGGAGATATTGGACTAAATGTTGCCAACTTTGAGACTTTGTTTACTGCCAACTGTTCAACAACTTAATAACTGTTTCAACCTTCATTCCCATTGAAATTCATTGACCCGTAGTGTCCCCAAAATGACCCACCAATCGAATCTCCTCGAACATGTGATCTAGCCCAATGGTCTTCTCGTACCCCATAACGGTAGGATTCAAAATTTAGTCAAAATCGTTAGAGCCATTTTTAGATAAAATTTGCATATATATACACACACAAGATTTTCTCATACTGTATATGATATTTTATTCTCCGAATATTTTCTGCTCTGCATTTTTTCATAATAAAAGTAAAATTATGTTTCTTTCTCCTGAAATTATAATAAAAGCTCTTTTTTTAATTTCATACAAAATTCGAAAAACAGATTAAGTTAAGTGTATATATATATGTATGTTGTAATGAATTACTGTTTGAAAATTTCAAGGATATGTTTATAGTTGATGTTTTAGTTTCGGATAAATAAATATAGTCTACACAAATATAGTAATAAAAAAATATTGCTACATTTATATGCAAAATATTACATATTTACAGTAATATATATATATATATATATATATATATATATATATACAGTTCATAATAGTTCAATGGCTATATAATTTATTTTAATAGAACTGATATCTTTATAAAGTTGTGTCTTAAATACACTAATAGACAATACGATTTTCAAAATAATTTAAATAATTTTAAATTAAATCACCATAGTTCTATATATTTTTCTAATATTTATTAGTAAGAAAACGAACGTAGTACACCAGTTTCTTGTTTTTTTTTATAATAATAATTGTAAATTCAGATAACTACAATTTATATTAAAACTAAACTTACATTTTACTATTCCGAAAATTCTGAAACATAATATTGCGACAAGAATAATAGATAAAAACATGATAAATATTTTAACGTTATGTAATTTAAAAATTTATCAGAATTTATTATCGTATTTTTCGAACAACACCAATTTTAGCCAAAATAATAATAATTATTATTAATACTATTATTATAATAATAAATAGAATTCACCACTCTATACATTTTAATTGCCATATTGCCCCAGGGAAAAAAACGGAAATAGCTATTCGACTAGAAATGATGTCTTCTTTCAAATTATGTTTAAAAAAATAAGCTTAGGGGTCACCTTCATACCAAAATTTTCAATACGAAATGCAATTTTGACAGAATATTTGGGTTTTTTTCAGTACAATTTACCTTAGGACATCAAACGGGAACTCATTCGGTCAAATAATTTTGAAATTATAAACGTTTAACCCTTAACAGTTGTGACAAAACATTTTTCATAGATACTGTAAGCGGTCTCTGGAAACCGCTTGATCGAAGGATGAATGAAAGGCTTAGTTAACTCATAGGATTCTGTTCCTGTACTAAACTTTATGCGCAGGACTATTATTATTTAAATCTACGTAATCAGAAGTCTTTAGAAATAGCACTAGGGCTCAAACGAAACAAAATTTAATTTCACTAGTATCCATAGTTAAACTAAGAATTACAAGTTAAACTGTGAAAATTCAAAAAAAAAAAAAAAAAAAAAAAAAGTCAGCGGTTTTTGAAACCGCTAACAGCAGTTAAGAGCCTACATCAGTCATGCGAAAAAACACGCAAGCAAATGTTAAGTCTATGGGAAGGTTCTTGGCAGATTTCTCGCTTGCATTTTAACATTTTTAAATGATTTTTTTTTGCATAGGATAGTGGAGGTCGATCTCTAATGTTGTTAGTTTTTACTTTTTTCGATTTTGGTTCCAGTTTTATTATATAAGGGTACTTTCATTTTCAGAACTGGTTCCAACCGGTTCGAATTTAGAAATGTCCGTTTATAAAAAAAACTGTAACTCAAATAAAAAAAATAAAAAATAACAACGTTCGGGATCGGCCACAGCTATCCTATGCAAAAAAAAAATCATTTAAAAATATTAAACTGCGAGCGAGAAATCTGCCAAGAACCTTCCCATTGACTTAACATTAGCTTTCGCGTTTCTTCGCGTGACTAGCGTAGGCTCGAAAGAAACGCTCAAGCTAATGTTAAGTCTATGGGAAGGTTCTAGCGCGATTTCTCGCTCGCATTTTAATATTTTTAAATGCTTTTTTTTTTTTTTTTTTTTTTTTTTTTTTTGCATAGGATAGCTGAGGTCAATCTCAACGTTGTTAGTTTTTACTTTTTTTTATATTTTTGTTGCAGTTTTTTTATAAGCGGGCATTTTCAATTTTGGAACCGGTTGGGACCGGTTCTGAAGGTGAAAGTACCCTTATATAAAATAACTGGAACCAAAATCGAAAAAGTAAAAACTAACAACGTTGGAGATTGACCTCAGCTATCCTCTACAGAAAAAAGCATTTAAAAATATTAAATTGCGAGCGAGAAATCGCGCTTGAACCTTCCCATAGACTTAACATTAGCTTGAGCGTTTTTTCGCATGACTGATGTAGGCTCTTATGGGTTAAAGTTTGGAACTCCTAATGTTAAATTAATTTTTAATCGTTGGAAAACAGATAGCAATACGTAACTCATAAACTACTTCGTGGAATGAGCTGCAATTTTAGATTTGCATATTTAAAGCTTCTAATAATGGATTTCTGTTTTACAAAGTTATAGATCACAATTCATATTTTTTTTTGGAAAATTAATTTCGAAAATATATACATTTTGAAATTAACTATCGAAAAAATCGTAACCTATGAAATGTTTAACAGAAATAGATTTCCAAAAGCTTCAAATATGCGAATCCAAAATTACAGCTCATTCCGCCAAGTAGTTCTTGAGATATGCTTTACATAAAAATTTCAGGGCAATCCAAGTATATTTACGGGAATTAGAGTATGGGCAGACAGACAGACAAACCGTATAGATAAACACATTTCAACTTTGTTGGAGAGTGTTAAAAAGACACTTTTGTGATTGATCATATTAGCTCAAAAAAAGATTCTTTCTTTCACGTGTAGCAACGAGTTGCAGCTTCTATCTAAGGAAATACCAGAATCAATACCAGACACTGCGTAATTGCACGAATTTTGCACGAATACTCTTTGCTTCAAAAGATTACAAACGCCGAAGCTTTTATTTTTGTTTGTTTCTTTCTCGCCTTGTTTCTTTCTTCTGTCTTCACAAGAAGAAAGTATTGGATTCGTGCAAAATTTCGACTTGCGGTTTTCGATTAATTTCTATGTTATTGAAGGTCAATAACACGATTTGACTGTTTTATAGAAAATGTCCGTCCGTACGTTTGTGACACAAATTTTGGGTCTTTCTATCTAAATAAATAAAGCACGGTATTCAATAAAACCTCAGATTCAGTTAGACCTTGACATAAATTGTTGCTGATTAAGTTTTGGTGTAAATCGTTCAACAGGTGGCGCTGCTATGTTGCATTTTCCACGACTTCCGTGATAGCTATATCCAAAAACTAATGTACGGAATTTCATCAAACTTCACCTTCTGTTAGATCTTGACACAAACAGGCACTGATTAGTTTTGGGTGGAACTCGCCCAACAGGTTTCGCTGCTGCGCTTTGTTTTTCACAATTTCCGTGATAGTTATATCTCAATAACGAATAGATTGTCATTAATTTTGATTGCAGAGGATTTATATAAAAGAAAGTTTTGTGATGACTATAACATATTAGTTTTTATTTTATTTTATTTCTGTCTCTAATTCTCGTCATATTTTATTCTTTGCTTGTTTATTGAACTTACATTATTCAACTTTATTAATCTAAAACTATAATAAGTATGCATTTTCATTAACTTTCTGTTAAATTTGTAACGATGATTTTTCTAAAACATTTTTAATATAAAACAAATATATATATCATCTAAAAACTTGTGTATATTTATCTGAAAACAGAATAATATTCTCCACATCAATCTGAAAACAGATTAATATTATCCGACCCATAGATATTTTGTTATCACGTTTCACTTTTGCTCCGAACTTTTGAAACACCCGGTACATCAAACCTACGTAACATAAAATGCTTCTTTTAGCCAATTCACAAAAAAAGTAACTTGATATAAACCCTAAATTTCATCATTGGAATAATATTTTTACACAGATTGGTCGCCGCGCCGTGAGAAAAAAAAATAATCCAATTATGGGCACTGTGTCTTAGATAAAATTTGAAATAAAATAACGAATATGTTCAATAACTTGATTTTGCTCCATTGGAAGGTTAAAGCTACTTCGATTCGTTTTTTCTTTCAATGAAAAGTCGATGCTGGGAAAATGGTATTTAGTGAAACCTGTTTAATTATATAGAACATGATAAAGACAATATATTAGAAATAAATTTCTGTGGTTTATCGACGAAAGAACGATGTTGGGAAAATATTATTTACTAAAACCTGTTTAATCATATATAGCACATGATAAAGACAATAGATTGAAAATAAATTTCTGGGGTTTATCGACGAAAACTCGATACTGGGAGAATGTTATTTAGTGAAACCTGTTTAATTATATAGAACATGATAAAGACAATATATTGGAAATACATTTATGTGGTTTATCGACGAAAGGTCGATGCTGGGAAAATATTATTTACTAAAACCTGTTTAATCATATATAGCACATGATAAAGACAATATATTGGAAATACATTTCTGCAGTTTATCGACGAAGGGTCGATGCTGGGAAAATATTATTTACTAAAACCTGTTTAATCATACATAGCACATGATAAAGACAATATATTGGAAATAAATTTCTGTGGTTTATCGACGAAAAGTCGATGCTGGGGGAATGCTATTTAGTGAAACCTGTTTAATTATATAGAACATGATAAAGACAATATATTGGAAATACATTTCTGTGGTTTATCGACGAAGGGTCGATGCTGGGAAAATATTATTTACTAAAACCTGTTTAATCATACAGATGGGTGACAAAATAATACGAACACTCATGAAAAATGGTGAAAAGAGCAATATCTAGAAAAATAGATGAGGAATTAACTTGAAACAGCAGGGGTGTAAACAGTATAGTATAAGTTATATATTTCCGTGAAGATTTTTTCCCGAAACCCCATAGGGGACTGTCAACAAATTGAAAAAGAACGAATATCTTTTGGATAACCCTGTAAAAACTAATGTAACAAAAGCGTTCAAACTCAAGATTATTGATAAATGGCTTATTGTAATATGCTGTGTTCATTTTTATGAGGATAGCATGTATACTCGTAGAGAAATTAAGGTTTTTATAAAAACAGTCCCAAATTTCGCCTACTTTTTTGCTTATAATTTGCAGAATTTTTAATGTAAAAGAAGTTTTTTTCAGAAAATATGACAAACAACATTGTACATAATACTCTGCAATCAGAATTAAAAAATAATAAAAATTGGATGAAAAATAAGGATGTTTACTAAAAAATGTTTCACTGCGCATGCGCGAATGCAATCAAAATATAATATGCATAGTGTATTAGCTAAGTATATAGAGCAACTTTTGTGAAAGTCTCAAAATCATAGCTTGAAAATTCTGAAAATTGTCGTCGATAGAATAAGCTCGAAATCCGTTGTTCCCAAAAGGAAGCAAAAATATAAGGGGTTGTATCCATATATAGTAGTACGTGCAATATTGTGTACGCTATATTGGCACTAATCAACAGATATTTGATACAACCCCTCATCTTTTTGCTTCTTTTTGGGACCAACGGATTTCGAGCTTATTCTGTCGACGATAATTTTCAGAATTTTCAAGCTATGATTTTGAGACTTTCACAAATGTTGCTCTATACACTTAGCTAATACATTATGCATATTAAATTTTGATTGCATTCGCGCATGCGCAGTGAAACCTTTTTTAGTAAACATCCTTATTTTTCATCCAATTTTTATTATTTTTTAATTCTGATTGCAGAGTATTATGTACAATGTTGTTTGTCATATTTTCTGAAAAAAACTTCTTTTACATTAAAAATTCTGCAAATTATAAGCAAAAAAGTAAGCGAAATTTGGGACTCTTTTTATAAAAACCTTAATTTCTCTACGAGTATACATGCTATCCTCATAAAAATGAACACAGCATATTACAATAAGCCATTTATCAATAATCTCGAGTTTGAACGCTTTTGCTACATTAGTTTTTACAGGGTTATCCAAAAGATATTCGTTCTTTTTCAATTTGTTGACAGTCCCCTATGGGGTTTCGGGAAAAAATCTTCACGGAAATATATAACTTATACTATACTGTTTACACCCCTGCAGTTTCAAGTTAATTCCTCATGTATTTTTCTAGATATTGCTCTTTTCACCATTTTTCATGAGTGTTCGTATTATTTTGTCACCCATCTGTATATAGCACATGATAAAGACAATATATTGGAAAAAATTTCTGTGGTTTATCGACGAAAAGTCGATGCTGGGAGAATGCTATTTAGTGAAACCTGTTTAATTATATAACACATGATAAAGACAATATATTGAAAAAGAGATTTCTGTGGTTTACCCTATTGTCCCAAATCGTGTTTCTTTCCTTCTCGTGTAGCAAATTACAATTTCTAAGTATGGAACCCCATCACAGCGTCACTGGAACTGTAATTTCTGAACGAATACACCTTTAATTTAAAGGATGATAGAGCTCAGAACTTTTAGAGTTTGTATGTTTATTTTCTTGTTGTTTTTATATTTGATACTAGCTGATCAGCCTGGCGTTGCTCAGGCCCGTGATAATAACCTTAAATATACCTAAAATCAATGTTGAATGAATTTATTATTTAAATGAAAATCTTTCCAGACAATCTTATTTTTGGAGGCAGCATACACACTCGAATTTGTACGATTTTAAATGTTTAAATGAAAATCATCGAAATGAACCTAGACTTTGGGGCTCCACTGCATTCAGTAGCACACACCAGGCGTACTACACATGATCCTGTATGTTTAGAATTTATATTTTTAAAGGAACGACTGGCGTATCCCGTGATAATAACCATAAATATACCTAAACTCAGTGTTGAATGAATTTATTATTTAACCAAAAATCTTTCCAAACGAACTTAATGATGGGGAAACACAGCCCCACTCAAACGCAAAATGCTTAAAATATTTATCATTTAAAAAATACGTTTATCTTTATCAAAACTCTTCGAAGATTCCATCAAATATAAACATAATATTTTGACGCATGTGTATAACTTTCGTGCTGAAATATTGATATTCAATTCTAAAAACATTGCTGTTCAAATCGGATAAAAGGTGCGTGTGGGGCAGGGAAGTGGAATCGCGAAAAGGTAATGATTGGGCAGATTTTAAGTACAGGTTGTTTCAAAAAGTATCATTCGATTTTAAAAAATCATAACTATTAAGCTTTTAATCCAACGGGGCACCATCACACTGGAGTTTGGACGTTCGAGAATTTTTCAACAATCGCATTCCTCAACGATGGATCGACCGTACCTGACCTGATGATTCGGTTAAACATCACTGACCATCATCACTGATTAAACATCACTGATCTAAACATCACCAAGATTGCAGAACCTCTCAGTGTGCGCTTTCTTCTTGTGGTGGTTTATAAAAGACTACGTATATATGCCTCCCCTGGCAGATACATTAGCTGAACTGAAGATATGCATAACAGCAGTCATGGAAGCAGTGGATGCAGACTTGCTCGCCAAAGGACTACTGAATTTGACTACCGTATAGAGTATATGTATGCCGTGAATCCAAACGTGCACATACTGCGCACCCTTAATTTGTTTTTGTTTTAAAAAACACGTTATGATTACCTATGTAATATAAAATTAATCTTAAGTTCAATATTTTTTTATAATATGCACATTTGAAATCGGGCGATTCTTTATGAAACTGTATTTTGAAGTACTTAGAATTATCCGTTAAAATGTTCATAGGGGATGAAAATTACGTGTCCGAAAACATTGAAAAGAATCGTATTGAAATACTGATATTTATTTATTTTTGCGTAAAAAAAGAATGTCTAGAAAAGTCGCAAAGTGAATTCAAGTGAAGTTCCAAACCGGATACAGAATTTTAAAATATGCATAAAAAACAAAAGTCGCCAGAGTGAGAAAGGTTTTTTTTTAAAGTGTTAATATTAATATTTTTTTAAAGCCAAAGATATCATTTTAAAGCTAAATGGACGCTTTTTAAGTGCGTATCCTATATAAGTATTTCGATTAAAAATGACGTATGCATAATGTTAGACATTGAAAAAAAGACGAAAATTGCGAGATTGGCGCATTACGGCATTTTAAAGACGAAAATGCGCTTGTTAAGTGAGTAGTTTTCATTTTTCGTATTTGTACTAGCTCGACGGGTTCGAGCTTCGGAAAACGGGGAAAAACACAAAAATTGAAGTTGGGAAAATATTTTTTTAAGAAAGGGTTAGCGTCCGCATTTTAAAACAAGTGGGTAAGTGTGATCGGAGATCTCTCAAAGGGTTTCGTTTAATATTCCTTTCAAAACACTTTATCCTTTCTTTAATAAATTCAAACAAATTTCCTTTAGCAACAACAACAACAACAACAAAAAAAGCCACGTTTTTTATAAAGTAAAAATTTAGCGGTCTATTTTTTCCTTTTTTCGAATATCTAAACAAGCCGGATAGCGGTCCAAGCCCGCTATTATATTCTGTCATAATAATATCCGTCATACGGACTAAATTCATTATTTAAAAAATAATTTCAAAATTAAACAAATTGTACACCTTCAAAATGTTAAAATATGCGAATATTTCCATAATCGGATTTTTATCACGATTCAATAGTTTCTCAAACTCATATATTTACTATTCTCTATTATTTATATTTATACTCGCTTTGTATTATTCTCAAACATTTGAAAAATTAGTTAAACTTCCTATATGACGTCAGATTTTCTTTTTAATTCTCTAATGACGTGATATTAATCTGATTTGATACTCCTTGTATTATTGAGAAATCTTAGACATTTTCCATTTTATTACGACTATGACTTTATTTCATATTTATCTTTTTTTTTTCAATTGGTGAAACTTTATATTTCATTTTCATTTTTCACCTGAAAATCGTCTGATAGAAAATTAATTATTGTAGAAAGAATTTCATTGTGGATATTAAATCTTTGGCATCGGCTATAACGAAAAATGTTTCAATTTAATAGGAAAAGGCTGTTAGAATTTTGGTTTTTTATCTCTATTTTTTAAAATAATACGATTTTTACAAATTTTAATATTTTGAGCTCTTCACAGCTGCTATTCAGATTTATACACTAAGTTTCAACTCTGTAAGTTACATACTTTTTGAGAATAGCTCTGTGACGGACAGACAACGGAGCGGGGGTAATAGGGTTTCGTGAGATGAACGAAACCCTAAAAATGGATTTCGTCGTTAGGAGCTTTAAAAAACGTACATGTGGTTTGGTACTTTTTGTTTTCCATATTTCGGATAATTTAGCTGATAGGAGCTTGAAAGGCGCGCAAAATAAAAGGGTAGTTTCCAACCTTTATATAGTCTGCGCTAGTGATCTTACGGAACGGGCTCTGTGTAATATTTTGAGAAAACTGTCTTTTCATGAGTATTTGTTGTGGCTTTCATTTAATATCACGACTAATTATCAAAAAACGAAAAATCAGAGCCTCATGTACATTAGAACTTGCCTTGGACTATCCTCATGCAAATTTTCAGTCCTCTACGTGCCGTAGATTTTTCTAGCCACCGCAGACACACGGACAAATGACTTTCCTTTATCAGCATAGATTTTCTTTATATGTGGGCCTTGGCGCTTTTTAAAATTTCTTTGACGAAACTGATAAAGTATTACAATTGTTTATGCAGGGATCAACAAAATTGCTTCTCCTTACACGCATTAGACAAGCTACTTATTTTGGTATATATTAGTTAATTTGCTTCTGTATGTAACTGTGTATATCCACAACTTAAAATGCACTTCCATCAATTATTGTTCTTAGACAACCCTGTAACCTAATTCTTTTGTGTGTCCCTGTAAATGAAGGATAATATATGTACACCTTATTCGATAGGCAGCCTCTTGTCATACATATCATTGATATATATATAAAATTAAATATGTTTGAAATAGTGACACCATTAAAATACACCACAAATGATTTTCCCCTATAGACCGTACTATAACGGAATTCTTTTGAATACCCCTGTAAATAAAGTATAAACGCTACACACTTTATTTAATACTGAACATGTCGTTTAATATTCCTTTCAAAACACTTTATCCTTTCTTTAATAAATTCAAATAAATTTAATTTAGCAAAAAAAAAAAAATAATAATAATAAAGTCATGTTTTTTATGAAGTAAAAATTTACCGGTCTATTTTTTCGTTTTTTCGAATATCTAAACCAGCCGGCTATTATATTCTGCCATAAAAATATCTGTCACGCGACCAAATGCGATATAAAAAATAATTTCAAAATTAAACATGTTGTACACATTCAAAATGTTAAAATATGCTAATATTTCCATAATCGGATTTTTACCATGATTCAATATGTTTCTCAAACTCATATATTTACTATCTCTATTACTCATATTGATACTCGCTTTGTATTATTCTCAAACAACTGAAAAATTCGTTAAACTTCCAATATGACGTCAGATTTTCTTTTTAATTCTCTAATGACGTGATATTAATCTGCTTTGTGTACATACACATACTCATACTCCTTTTATTATTGAGAAATCTTAGACATGTTCCGTGTTATTACCACTATGACGTCAATCAATTTTATTTCATATTTATCTTTTTTTTTCAATTGGTGAAACTTTTTATTTCATTTTCATTTTTCACGTGGAAATCGTCTGATAGAAAATTATTTTTTTGTGGAAAGAATTTCATCCTGGATTTTTAATTTTTGGCATCTGCTATAACGAAAAATGTTTCAATTTAATAGGAAAAGGCTGTTAGAATTTTGGTTTTTTATCTCTATTTATTAAAATAATACGAATTTTTGAAATTTTAATATTTTGAGCTCTTCGTAGTTGGTATTCGGCTATATACACAAAGTTTCAACTCTGTAAGTTATATAGTTTTTTAGAATGGCTCTGAGCTGGACAGACAACGGAGCGGGAGTAATAGGGTTTCGTGAAGATGAACGAAACCCTAAAAATAAACTAAATTATATGTAACTATTAACGATAATGCTATGAGTGCTGCATAGTGAAAAAAAAAATTACGCAATTGAAAATGCATTAAACTTTGCTAAATAAACTTATGTTTCTGACCTATTTTTTTTTTCTATAAAATATTTAAACAATCTTGAAAGATAATTTCATCAAACATGCAATAATTGTAGATAAATATAGATAAATAAAGCAATATCTAAATTATACCAAAGCAACAACAAAATATCTCACAAAAAAGAAACAACTTTCATCTTATCAGGGGACAATATTCAGACCCGGCCCGAAACCAAAAATTCTACTTAAAGTCAATCCGAAACACCTCCCGAACTGAACAAAAATAATTTTGTCAACCCAAAACCCGAACCTAACTCGAAATACTGAATCCCGAACACGATGAGAAAAAAAAAAATCCATATTTTAATACAATTATGAGAAAGTAGCGTAAAATTACATCTCTCGAGCCGACCTAAATGTCCGGGTCGGGTCGTGTTCGGGTAAAATAGGTTTACCCGACCCGATGGTGGACTCTACTACCCATCGCCCATGACTAAAAATATCGATCATTTTATCTAAAGAAACATACTTTTATAAACCTCAGACTAACAAATATTCGTCTAATTGTGTACATTGTGCCTTAGATAATAGTCCAAATGAAATTAGGGACATGCACAATAAATCAATATTGCTGCACTATAGAAAAACTACATCGTAATTTGTTTGTTCTATCC
Source organism: Maratus michaelseni (assembly GCA_963931845.1). Lineage (NCBI taxonomy): Eukaryota > Metazoa > Arthropoda > Arachnida > Araneae > Salticidae > Maratus > Maratus michaelseni. Next base: position 37,909,768 of record OZ007598.1, read on the forward strand.
ACGAAAGGTCATTCCTAGGAAAATGTTATTTACTGGAATCTGTTTTGTAGTATAACGCATGAAAATAAAATTTCCGTGCTTGATCACATTGACCCAAATCGTGTTTATTTCGCTTGTAACAACAAATTACAATTTCTGTCTATAGAATCCCAGACTTACAGTGATTTTAATGCCTGAGGAAGACCACTCGGCTGAGGGCGAACCCAGCCGTTGAGCGTTTAATGTCTTCCCCGAGACACCTTACGTTAAATGATAAAGAAACCTAGAACTCTTTTATTATCTTATCCGTTGAATACCGCCAGACGCTCCTTTTTAGCTACGTTCGTAAATATATAAATACGTAGCACCTATAGTAGTCATCTGGTCCGTCCGTCTGTCAGTTCGCCTGTCTGTCCGGAAGCATATAACAGCGCACAAACTACCCAACCAAATAATTTGAAATTTAATATATATTATCGTTGCAGAATTTTGTCGAGTCGTTTCAAATTATATAAAAACCGAATCAAAACTTAACAAAATATTAATAAAAGTTCTCTTTATTCTATTAAATCCTACCGTACGTAATCTATATAATAAAAGCGCAAGTCATGTGACTGAGGAAAACACATACGGGCAAACCACTTCTTTTTTCATATGCCAGGTGGACCATTTTTATTCAAAATTACTTTTTCGAATAAAATCGCATAAAAGTTACATTTTTAGAGAGATCGTTCAAAAAAATTATTTGCTTGAAAGGTGAGTTACATTAAAAAATGTATAGATTCTGGGATAATTTCAGTGGAAATTAGGTTAACAGACGAGTATCTCAATCCATTAAAATAAATAAACACAGGAGATTCGTTCATCGTGAGCCACGGAAATTTTAAACCATAAAGATAATCATTCGCAAAGCAATATCTCCAATTTTGCAGCGCTGTCTAGTGTAGAAAATATCTCGCATTTGTAAACGCGGCATACGTAATAAGAACAAAAAAAAAAAAAAAAAACGCATGCTCGTTTCGCTCATAAGCAGACGATATAATTCATTTCACTGATATAATAAGGATGATTCTTTTACATTGCGAAACTAGTTATAAAACGAACACACCCTCTTATGTCACGTTTAACGTACAATTTCCAACTTGTATTTTTATTATTATTATTATTACCCCTTTTTAACTCTCTCCAACATAGTTGGAAGGTATTTATGAAGTCGGTTTGTCTGTCTGTCCGTCCGTTCCATAACTCCTTTAAACAAACTCGGATTGCCATGGATTAATATTTGTTATTGCAGTTAACTAATGGCATGTTCGATGTTGAAAATGAAATGTGTAGCATTTATAGTTAATTTACAGGGACACTCAAAAAATTTCCGTTACATTACGGTCTGTGGAGAAATATCGCTTGCGGTGCATTTTAATAATGTTACACTGTTTCAAACATATTGAAATTGATATACATCACTGAAGTGCACTGCAAGAGGTTTATTATTGAATGGTGGGCATAGTAGCCATCGTTCATTTACAGGGTTACACAAAGAATTTCGTTACAGTACTGTTTAATAATTTCCGGAAGTGTGTTTTAAGTTGTGGTACGCGTTTGTAAATTAAACTAATTTTTTGCCGATAATTTGGTGTGTATAAACTCTATAGATGATTTACAGGACAGTACAAAATATATCGAGTATTCCGTTTATTAACGGAAATTGCTGGAATTAAATTTACAACTGTGGTATGCGTTTCTTAACTGAACAAAATTTTAGCTTAATGCTATGTAATATACATACAAATCTATAGATCATATACAGAGCTACACAAAATAATTCGGATATTTTTCAGACTAGAATAAAAAAAGGATTGCATTTTTGGACAAGTAATTACGTAATCTATGTGCTTTTATAAAATTCAGTGTAAAAAAGAATTATTTTCTATTCTTAATTAGCAAAAAACTGTTAATTAACTTGGCGATTAAAAAATTATGCCAAAACAGAGATAAAACCCGCCAACGACCATGTACCACCTGTATTAAAATAGCAAAAATCAGTTACAGGTTATAATATAACCACATCAAATTTCATCTGCAAGTCAGCCATTTTCTTCTGAATTTCAAATGTCTTATTCGCTTTCCAAATGCCAGTGCTACAGTCATATAGCAAATAAATGCTCTGAAAGTAATCCTATAAGATGTGCATACTGTGCATGTTCCCATGAGTCCAGACAATGTCAAATTCAACAAAATTCTCATTGCCATAAATGTATAAATTGTGTAAGATACAACAGTTCCCATACACATGAAAAATACTTTATACCAATTTCAACCATTCATGTATCATTCAGCAATAATTGTGAAGTGTTTCAATATGAAATTTTCTGGGTATAAGAATATGTATACTAGCATACCAGTATGAGAACAGGTGTACTAATATAAGAAAACCAATGTAGTGGTATCATGCTAGTATGCCAGTATGTTACTATTGCTTTGCCAGTATGATACTAGTATACTAGTATGCCTGCATAACATATCAGTATATGCTATAACATATCAGATAATGGCGTACTATTATATTATTTTACTATTACAAGAATAATTATACTAGTATAAGAACAGTTATAGTGATGTAAAAGTAAATTTAAGCTCTCAATCCCTTTTTAATAAGGAATATTTCAGTATTTTTACGAGATAAGTGTGATATAGAGAAAATATTAAAATTATTCCGCAGATTATTCTCTAAAAAGTTATCAGTTACATACATTTTGTGCCTTTGAACATTGAATATATCGAACATACGTAATATAAGACAATTTTTTGCAAATATCTTACAAAAAAAATCACTTAATATAAAATATATCTCTATAGAAATAATATTTTTATACACTCTAGACGCCAATCAGAGCAAAAAAGATTCATCTAATTGTGCAACTACCCTTACTTAGACAAAAGACCGAATGAAATTAAGGGCAAATGTACAGTAAGTATAATAACTCGATTTTGCTCTACTGAAAGAAAAGGTTTCTTCATTATTGTTTCTTCTTTTCACGAAGATCGTTATTATGTACTAAAATCTGTTTTGTTATATAGCACATGAAAATATATTCTCTTGTAGACCATGATGACTAAAACTGCGTTTCTTTCATTCACATCAAATCACAATTTTGACGTACACTTTGAAAAAAGACAAACCCTCTTAATCTACAAAAAAATAATATAACTACATATGAAAATATGCATTAGCATCTTCCGAGTTACCCACGATTTCGAAAAGAGTTCTCTATCTTTAGAAGCCTTTGAAACTAATATATTTTCGAGATTTAAAGAGGTAATTATAAAAAAAAGGTTTCTTTTGTTGCCACTGACTTTTCGGAAAGTTTCCGAAACGTTATTAGATTGCATTAATCAGTTTTCTCAAACCAGAACATTGTTTTTTAACATGCTTTCATGTTAAAAATCTTTCAAAAGGTTTCTTTTGTTGCCACTGACTTTCCGGAAAGTTTCCGAAACGTTATTAGATTGCATTAATCAGTTTTCTCAAACCAGAACAATGTTTTTTAACATGCTTTCATGTTAAAAAGCTTTCAAAAGGTTTCTTTCGTTGCCACTGACTTTCCGGAAAGTTTCCGAAACGTTATTAGATTGCATTAATCAGTTTTCTCAAACCAGAACATTGTTTTTTAACATGCTTTCATGTTAAAAAGCTTTCAAAAGGTTTCTTTTGTTGCCACTGACTTTCCGGAAAGTTTCCGAAACGTTATTAGATTGCATTAATCAGTTTTCTCAAACCAGAACATTGTTTTTAACATGCTTTCAATTTTCAAGTAAGCATTTTCAACTGTGTAATTATATTTATACATGCAAAAATAACAAAATAATATTCATTTTAATGTTAATGTTGTTAAATTATCACGTTTGTTTTTAAAACATGTTTGTTTGAGAAATGATATCATTTGAAAAACTTATATTCCTTATGTTATTATTTTTAAGCTTTTGATTAAAATACTCAAAAACGTTTCCAAAAATCAGTGGCAGCAAAAGAAACTTGAATGCTTCTTTTCCGTTGGCCGATTTTTACACTGTAGAAAAAGATATATTTCTCTTAATCTATAAAAATTTATTTAATTTATAACCATGGCTAAAAATATACAATAACATCTTTGGAGTTATTAAATTTTCTGAAAATCATTTTTTATCAGTAGAAACCTCAGCAACTAATATATTTTCGTGATTTAAAGAAACATTTATAAAAACACAGTTTCTTTTGCTGCCAGTGATTTCCAGAAACGTTTCCGAGTAGTTTTTTTTAGTGTGCATTAATCAGTTTTCTCAAATAGAAATCGTTTTTTCGGATTCTATCAATTCTCGAGTAAACATTTCCATGTTCAACAACGTATGTTCGGGACAAACATGATAAATTAACAACATTAACATTAAAATTAATATCAATTTGTCACTCTGGCATGTATCAATCCAGTTTACGCAACTGAAAATATTTAGTTGAGAATAAATAGCATCTTAAAAAACGATATCCCAGTCTGAGAAAACTGATTAATACACTTGTAAAAACTACTCGGAAACGTTTCCGAAAATCAATGGCAGCAAAAGAAACTTTGTTTTTATGCCTATGTTTATAGATGCCTCTTTAGATCTCGAAATTATATTGGTTTTTGATGTCTCTAATGATGCGCGGTTCGGAAGAATGGATTATTCGGAAGAGGTTACAGTATATTTTCGTTCGTGGTTATATTATATATTCGTAGATTAAAAAATATTTGTCTTTTTCACACTGTATGAAAATCTATGTAGTTCTTGCAACAATAGTGCATCATACATTCGCTAAATAGCTTAATGGGAAGTACCGTTTGGAAGCTATTATGTTTATTCAAACACACACACATACATCTTGATTCAATATTTTCTTTAAACTGCGTGTTCAAAAAGTTAAAATTGAATCAGCGAAATATAAACTAGTCGTTGGGGGCCACTATAATACTTACCCATTATAGATATGCATACTATAAAATATGAAAATAAAACATGTGTAAACTATTTATAAAATGCATTGCAATTCGATTAAAAACATGGCTTGATGACGTCATTCACTTTAAATGCTCTATTACTGAATTGCGTAAAAGAAACATCCTTATAACTCCAAAAATCCTATTAACTAACGGTTTACTGCGTCAGATTAGGTGTCTAATTTCCAATTAAAATATATCTTTGAATTGAAATTTGAATGAAATACAAGGTCATGAAAAATCGAAGAGTGTGGAAATAGGATTATAATTATCTCGGCAACTCATTATCCGATCGACTTTGATCTTTATGCAAAATTTATGTTTTTTTATTGTCTTTAATATTCTCTCCTTAAAATAAACAATTTCGAAAATTTTTATATACCTTTTTTCAGAATGAATGTTTCGATAGACCGAAAAAATAGTTCCGGATCATCGAGGTTGCTGAAATTCAATTAGTTCCTTCCCATTATTACATACTAAGTACATACCAAATTTCAAGTCTCTATCTCAATTTGTTCGGGAAATAGAGCGTTTACAGACACACAGACACACAGACAGACGGACGGCAAATTTTTTTTTTCTAAGAATATATTTTTTTGGAATCTCCAGTGTCTGAAACGTGTAAATCCATCATTTTTTTTTTTTCAATTTCTAAAACGATAGCAAGACATACCCTGTACTACGTATGATGGGTGAGTAATAAAAGAAAACAACAGGAAGAAATAAAAAAAAAATATTTTTACTTTTATTTCAATCTAACCATTTATGAATAGCCTTACTCTTTGTTTATTTTTTTAATCAACATTTAATAAAAACGAATCTAAGCAACATAAAACAATTCTTTTGCGAATATGGCACAAAAAACACATATAATAATAATAGTAACAGTGTATAAGTCTTAACTTTCTTGAAAGAAACATTTTATATATATATATATATATATATAGTAGTTATTGAAAATAATGGAAAATTAACCGTTAATTAGCTGCAGTGGCTTTTTCATCAAAATCCAAATTAAATTAAGAAGTTCGGTTTTTCTGTACTGAAAAAATGCTGCTTCAGTATATATTTCTTCGTTCCTTGAATGGTATTTTTTTATGGAAAATGTTGCGGTTTTCTTATGAAAAACGTTTTATTTAATGTGTTTTACAATATTATGTGTGAAACACTTTAACAGAAAAAAAGTGAGTGAAATATTGCGGTGAATTATTTTCATCAATCTCGAATTTCTCTTATTTTTGCTATTATATACAACTATTTTGTAATATTCAAATTTTAATTGCTTAAAAGGCGTATAGCCAACATAGTGAAAAAGTATCCAAGCCGGGACTCGAACCCAGGTTGTCAGTATAGCGAACTGACGTTCTACCAACTGAACCCCTTGGAACGACACCCAGCATGGTATTTCTCACTAACGCAGCACAAGATGGAATATTTTTGTAGCCTTGCCAACCTGTTATAGTGAGAAATGCCAAGCTGGGTGTGGTTCCAAGTGGTTCAGTTGGTAGAACGTCAGTGCGCTATACTGACGACCTGGGTTCGAGTCCCGGCTTGGATACTTTTTCACTATGTTGTCTATACGCCTTTTAGGCAATTAAAATTTGAATACTCTGAATGCAAGGAGTGAGAAATTTTCTATGGAAAAATTTCCAAGTATTATAAATAGATTTATTCAATTATCGATGCTGGATTCTCTTTGGTTTCGTGTGTAACCCAGAGTTGATGGCTCACTGAAAATATTCCATCTTGTACTGCGTTTGTAACCTTGCGAACATGTTATAGTGAGAAATGCCAATCTGGGTGTCGTTCCAAGTGGTTCAGTTGGTAGAACGTCTGTTCGCTATACTGCCGACTTGGGTTCGAATTCCGGCTTGGATGCTTTTTGACTATGTTGGCTATACGCCTTTTAAGCAATTAAAATTTGAATATTATGAATGCAAGGAGTGAGAATTTTCTATGGAAAAGTTGCAAGTATTAAAAATAGATTTAACTATTTTGTACTTATAGAACTTGTATCTCAACTACTGCAAGATAGGAAGTGTGATATACCACGTAAATACACATTAAGCCGGATGTTGATCCATCATAACGTTTTGCTGTTTCCGTTTCTTTGTTTTCTAAAGGTCCTCTCCTCTTACGTGAAAATACCCGCTTAATAATGTTAATCGTATGGGGCATTATTTTTCTAATATCTCAATTGCATTTTTAAACGATTTTTTGTTTGCATTGGATAGCAGAGATCAATCTCAATTTCCGCCGTTGATTACTTTTTCGGTTTCCTTTGCGGATTTTTTTACGAAGATACTTTTACTTTCGAAACCGGTTCCGAAAGTGAAAGTATCTTCGTACAAAAATCCGCTGTTTCGTAGAAAAAAAAATACTGATTTTTTATTCTGAAACATACCATATCAATGTTTGTAACAATAGTATATGTAAATGGAGCTGCCTAGAAATTTCTGATGTTTTCAAGACCGTTTGTATAACATTTATGGGCTGCCTACTATTTCACTGGAACGTTTCTGGAGTTTTTCAATATTGTATAAAATTTAATAAAAAACCAGAGGCTTAGATCAGACTAGAAAACTTTAAATCAGAAAAAAAATATCTGAAAAGAATCACCCGAAAACACCAGACCAGCTTAAAAACAAGAATTTAGAGTTTTTAAAATTTTTTAGAGAAATTCAAGGATACACTGATAAAAATAAATTTTTAAACATTTTCTAAAACAGCTAACCATTTTTTTCTTTTTAATCAACATCAAATTTATGATGAACTAGCAACGTTAGATAGATATATTTTTATCATCATGGAGAAAAAAAAGACAAAAACTATTTTCATTTCGTTCCAACTTTTTTCAACGAAGTAATATCCTTAATTTGATAGACTCAATAAGAGTAAGCAAATCTCCTTTAATTGTGTTCAGTAGCTCTTAAACAAAAAGTCTAAATTAAATTAAGGACATGTTCGATAGCTCGATTTTTTCTTATAAAAGAAAAAAAAAACTCTTCGTATTTCGTTAGTTCTACCCATGAAACACCATTTCTTGGAAAACTTTATTTATTGATATTTGTTTCGATACTATTTATCATTTGAAAAAAATTGACTAGAACTCAAAAAAATGGGGAGGATTATTTTGGTCACATTTTATTTAATACGAGGTGGTTTCGAAAAGTAAAGATACACTTCAGACAGCAGAATAGAAAAAAAGTTTTAATGAGCGCGTTGGCAACACATATTGTAACCTTGAACATTTTACCTTTCCCTCGCAGTCATTCGTTATTTGTCTAGTGTGTCTGTTTCGTGTAGCACACGTTTATAATGGCTGCGTCAATTCAGAATCCCGCCAAATGTGAAGTACGTTCCGTCATACGTTTTCTTCATGCAAAAAGTGAGTGTCCAGTGGATATTCACAAAGTAATTGTTTCCGTGTATGGGAACATTGTGAATCAAGAAAATGTAACGAAATAGTGTTGTGCTTTCTCTGGAGGTAAAACCAATGTTCATAAAGTATCCAGAACAGGTAGACCATCTGTGATCTCTAACCTTGCACCTAGCGACTACCATTTATATCTTTACCTGAAAAAACATATTGTAGGTCAAAACTTCCACGACGATGATGAAATCAAAATCGAAGTTGAAATGTGGTTTCGAAAAAAGACTGTCGGATACAAAAGCTTGTACCTATAGTTAAAAAATGCTTCGACAATGGCTTCTATGTCGAAAAAGAAGGCATATACCAGTAAATAATTTATAATGGACATTTTATCAATTAAAAGTATTTTGTATGAGTATGCGGCATTGTATATTTACTTTTCAAAAACCCTTCGTACTTATGATAACTTACAGTTTCTATTTTAGAACACCTAAATGAAAAGGAACGAGACCTTGATCATCAATATCTAGTAAGAATGAACTACAGTCTATGTGCTAGAGAATTTTGAAGATTTTTAGTTGCGATTTCTTAATTTTGATTCAAAGAATTTTTGGACTGGCTACTGAATCTCATATTATACTCTGAAATAGTTGGTATCTGAAAATATTAAAAATATTCATTTATGTAAATCTTACTCATAATAGACTATTTTTGAAAAAAAATATTGCTAAATCACTGTATCGATAAAATTCAAAACATATATAAAAAAGGGGAGTGGAGATTACTGAAATGCTAATAAAACAAGAACGAAAAATTATGCATCAAGCATAGATTATGAACACTTTCCAAACTAACGAAATTTTATTGAGAAATTTCGTTTTTTCCTAGAATGAAATGAGATATCAAAAAAGCAACTTAAAAACACACAACTGTGTAAAAATAAATTTTCAGAAATTGCTGTCCATATTCGGTAATGTGTGAATTATTTCGTCTACCCCTGTACATGATCTAAAGAATTTATAGACACCATCTAATACGCTCAAGATTAGATATATTTAAAAATAATACCATAGCGGAAAACGCACTTCTGGCAATTATCGATCTTGGTCAGCCCTGTAACCGAATTTTTTGTGTATCTCTGTAAATGAACGATAAATGCTATGCACTCTACAATCTATCGAAAACATGTTGTCGTGCACTTCAGTGATTTCTTTCTGTTTGAACTATCATAACATTAAAATGCATAGCAAACGATTTCTATACATAGATTATAACGTATGAAATCATTTTGTGCATCCCTGTAAACGAGCTATAAATTCTATTCATTCTGTACTCTTGAGAAAGTTTGTTGTAGTCCATCGACTTGATGCATATCAATCTCGCTATGTTTGAAATGTCGTTAACATTAGTAAAATGCACCACAAATGACTTTTTCCGATTGGTCATAATATAACGGAATTATTTTGAATGTCCTTGTAAATAAACTATAACTGTTACAGACTTCAATTTCAATACCAAACAATCTATATTAAAAATAAATAACATATAAAAGTTTTATATCAATCCGAGTATATTTACGAGAGTGATGGACAGATGGTAGATGGCCGACGGCAGACAGACAGACTGCCGAATTCATAAACTTTTTCCAATTATTTTGGAAAATGTTAAAATATACTGTATACTCGCCGCGTCACGTGCACCTACGATTTGTGCCCTATTCTATTTTTAGATATATTCGCCGTATTACGCGCAGACCCCCTTTTTTTTTCAAAGAAACCTTCATAAAAAAGTCCTTCCGGCCGGACCGGGAGGAAAAGGTAGCTTTCCTATATCTTCGTTTTAAAATTTTAGCTAATGTTACACGAAAACAGCAAGTTAAAATGCAAAGCAACGTTTACAAAAGATTCGTTAATACTGAATTTGAATAAGAAATTCGCCAAATTATTGAGCTATAGCCAAATTGGCTTCATTTATGAAAACTTATTTTGCTCGCCAAATTTGGCGATATTTCGCCAAGTGTCGCCAAGTTTGGCGAGAATTTCGCGCTAAAGGATATGAATATATAGTTTTATGCGTATGATTGGGAAAATGATTACAACGATGAAAATTTTTGTAATGTGCTGTCTTGTTTCAAAATGTCAGCCACCCTAGAATTTCAAACTGCTCTATCTCAACCATTTTTTAAGATAGAGGTAAACCAAAAAATGGACTGGAATCCTAGTATTAATGCCTAACACTTAATTAAAAATAAATTTGAATTTTTAACTTTTTTGTATATTTATTTTAGTTTTAAATATTTATTAAATCTTTAAGTGGCCGCCATCTTGAAACAAGATGGCGGACCAAGCTGGCCAACGAACTCGGTGGAGACATTGATGAGCTTAATACACACAATTAGTTTCAACCAAATTGATTTATAAATACGAGCGTTATCGTATGACATAGGTCAGATATATATATTTATATATATATATACTAGGGGGCCTACCCCCTGCGAGCTACGCTCGCCAACCCCCGCTCAGACTTCGAGGCCTCTAAAAACATGACAGCGTGCTTTATTTTAAAAATATTGGTAAATCTGTAATTGGGTTGCCATGCTTTTAACATTTTAATGGGACATTTTTCGATTATCATGGCCTCATACACAGCTGTTGCGACAACTGACGACTGTTTTCGGGATTGATAAGTAAAACCAATTACTACTTGAAAACCAGCTTGTATAAAATGGTTAGGTTTAAATTGTGACTACCTCTCGGACTTTTATAACAACAATCTCTATTCTTCCTTTGCGTTTAAGGATGAGAAAAATTCCATCTGCTTGCGAATAACATTAAGAACCACGGTATTGAAAAGTACTATGTTATAAACATTTTTAGTAACAGGTTTTAATTTTCTCTCTATTTTAGTGCACCATCATGCATATTTTCATGTTATTTTAAATATGTAAATTATTTTTTTAATTAATATGTATATACGAATTTTCTAATAATTATTTATCATACAAAATTAATTAAATATTTTGTGCATGCATGCCTGCATTTATTCGGCATCAATTGATGAGATATTTAAACAAATTTGCTATCCGCGGTAATTTTACACCATGTTCTGTCACTTGAATATTGTCCATAAAAAAATCGAGTACTTTTCCATTATAGGATCCTTCCTTTGCTTTTAGGTTTGGGAGTTTATTCGAGCTTCAAAAAGGGATAGATTCGTTAATATACATAGATTTGTTGCCAAAAGTTATGAAAATAAACCCAATGAACTTTTGGTGCTTTTTTATTACAGGGGTCTTGACGCTTTTTTTAAAAAGCTTGGCGGAAAAAACCAAGCAGGATAGAAAACCAAGCAGGATATTTTATTCTTCCGTTCAGTTGGGAAATTATTATTTTATATATTAGTTTCAAATATCCGAATTAATGATTTTATAAATTCGTTTAGTTAAATTTAAAAAAAAAATAACAAAATGATATCAATAAATAATAATTACTATTAATTCCTTTTCCCCCCTTTCTTTTGCGTTTACCTAAATGACGTCATTTGGACGAATTTATTCAAAATATTTTCAGTTTATAAATTAAATTAAATGCTGACAGACGATTGAATCCTGACGATAGAAATGTGATTTTTTTTTCAAATTTTCCTGAAAAACATAATTTAATCATAATCTTGTCTTCATTATCGATTGGAATAAAAGATAAATTCAATTTCAATTTGAAAATGACGCATAAAAAGAAATCAATAATCCCTATCGGGATCCTTTTCAATTTTTTTCCCTTTTTTGTCACAAAAAAACTGAGTAATTAGTTGCCATCATTACAGAAATGTCATTAAAATTAGACAAAAATTAATATCTCGAAAACTAATTCCAATTTCAAAATTCTATTACCAGTTTTGACATCCGCGGATTTTTATGAACAATTGGTATTAATTTCACCATCAAGCGTTTAATATTTTATTAAAAATAGCCCTGAAACATAATCAGTCGTTTAATCAGTCGTTTCATAAAATCGTTTCATAAATTCGTTTCATAAAATCGTTTCACAAATTCGTTTCATTAGGATTTTATATATATAGGGTAGATATATATATATATATATGGATATATGGATATATATATATATATATATATATATTGCTTTGTTAAATAGTTTGGTGAATAGTTTTGTCAAAGGTAAAGAATACAGTGATACTCTCCTTTTGGCGATTAAAAATATCGCCAAGTGAGTGTAGGTTTTATAAGGAGCTTCGTCCGGCAGAGTCGTTCTTTTCATCTTGGTTTAATTTTTCCTACGGTTAGTTTGGTTGTGACAGGCATGGGGGAAGTTTCATGTGTAATGCCGGTATAACCCAGCATGCAGGTCTTTAGCCCTGCAGCCTGTCTCCATTGGTTGTGTTTTTTCTGTTTTTTCTGTTTGTAGTTTTGTTTAAAGTATAGTTAGTTCGAATTTTTACGGTTATTTGTTTGTTTTCTCTGCCGTTTCAGTAGATTTGGGTTTGAAAGTATGGTATGTGGTTTTCGCATTATATATATATATATATATATAAATCAACATTTGAACGGAGGGTGGTGTGGTTTTGGGGGCTGGGGGTCATGAGTGGTGAAAATATATCGAAATTTTCTGGAACTGCTTTTCTCCGAACGGCTGCAATAGGTAGCTTTATACTTTTAGGTAGCTTTCAATACAAAAAAGTATAAAGCTACCTATTGCAGCCGTTCGGAGGAAAGCAGTTCCGGAAAATTTCGATATATTTTCACCGATCATGACCCCCAGACCCCAAAACCACCCTCCGTTCAAATGTTGATTTATATATATAGATATATCCATATATATATATATATATATATATATATATATATATATGTGTGGCATTCTGGCGAAGTTGAGATCTTATGAGGAATAATATTCGATGAGAAAATGACAGTCCTTCAACGATATAGCAAGTTGCAGTCGAATTTAGCGAGTATGGCGAAGTAGTAAGTCAATGAAATGAGATCACAGAATTTCTCCAGTAAATCCAGCCAATCTCCAGACAAATAGTTTTATTTAGAAGACGAACAACGCAGAGACAATTCTCAAAGGTCTAAAACTTATAGCCCTCGGGCTCACGATGTTTCACTTCATTAAATTAAGATGTTACTGGGCCAGATGAATGTTCTACGGAATTAAAAACACCAGATACATATTTGTTTAGACTTCCAAAAACGTCAAAAATCTAGTGCTCCTACCGCTGCGGGCGAGTTTTGATCTCTCCGCGAAGATATACAGAAATTTACGTCACGAGCGCACAACCCAATGAGTGAGAAACTAGCTCCAGACCAGCGAATGAGGCGCGAAGGAGAAGCTAAGACAGTAAAGAATTCCGAACCTGGTCGCGGAGATATTTTGAAGTTAAAATCCCAAGCGCGCGAAAAAAATCAGAGCAATAATAATAATAATAATAATAATAAAATGGCTTTTAAAAAAACATCCGAAATGAGAACGAGTCTCGGAATTTTATAGATTGGGGAGCTGATAAAAGCGACGAATGAACTTAAAATTTTAGATTAAGATTTGGAATAAAATAATTATTAATATACGGATATTTACTTTTAAAAGGACTTTAAATAGGAATAGATATTATTAAGAATTAAGGAAATACTGACTATGACAGAAGTTAGATTAATTTTAAAAGATTAATGCGAATAAAATGGAAGGATACGAAGGAAATAAATTTTTTATATAACATATATATATAACTGACCTATGTCATACGATAACGCTCGTATTTATAAATCAATTTTGATGAAACTAATTGTGTGTATTAAGCTAACCAATGTCTCGACCAAGTTCGTTGGCCAGCTTGATCCGCCAATTTGTTTCAAAATGGCGGCAATATAAAAATTTAAAACTAAAATAAATATACAAAAAAATTAAAAATTCAAATTTATTTTTTAATTACGTTTTAGGCCTTGATACAAGGATTCGAGAGCATTTTTTGGTTTATCTCTATCTTAAAAATGGCTGAGATAGAATAGTTTGAAATTCTAGGGTGGCTAACATTTTGAAACAAAACAGCACATTAACGCGATTACTCGCGAATTATTTTCTTTCATTGTTGTAATAATTTTCCCAATCATACGCATAAAACTATATATTCATATCCGTTAGCGCCAAAATTGGCGACATTGGTGACAAAATTGGCGAAATATCGCCAAATTTGGTCTTCATAAATGAAGCCAATTTGACTATTGCTCAATAATTTGTCGAATTTCTTATTCAAATTCAGTATTAACGAATCTTTTGTAAACGTTTCTTTGCATTTAAACTTGCTGTTTTCGTGTAACATTAGCATAAATTTTAAAACGAAGATATAGGAAAGCTACCTTTTCCTCCTGGTACAGGAAGGACTTTTTTTGTATTGAAAGCTACCTAATATATTGTATAAAAATACAATAAAGAAGATGTGGCGTAAAGAACCACAACTTACGTATAATAACAAGGAATTGCCTCCATGAACGAGAGAGACAAACGTAACTAACGTTCTTTATTAGAACTAAACAAGAACTTAACAATTAAAGCATATATATTTTTTAAATGATTACAAATATCTAACACTGAGACACAACACAGAGTACAGATAAAATAAGTAATTTCAGAATCATTACTGAATCAACTACTCTCTCAAAATGTCCTCAGATATTTCATCTGTACCCTGGTGTCAAGAAGAAGTCCCTTTTTAATCTTTGTTTCTTGATCAGGGGAGAAATACCATCTCTCTCCTATTGGTCAGTCTTTTGACAGCCCATCGTCTTTTTTACGTGGCACGATTTCGCAAGTCTGTAGTTACCCACGAGTGACAACAGTAACGCCTCTGTGGGTGTGTACCATCAGAAAAAGACTGTTTATTGGACGAAGGGGAAGCTGTGTTAAAATGTTCTAAATGTTAAAATAACGCCTATTGGTGTTTTTTTCACTATACCCGCAGCTGACGTTACATGGGTAAAGTCCATAGTAGAACAAATCTACTCCAGCTGACCATCAGATTCACATATTATCCACACTGATCGTTTACAGAACTTCTTCTGTTGGACAGTGTGGCAATGCACAAGGAAGAAACACTGTGCATGCCACCATGTTGCAGTCCTCAGGCTATGTTCAGATAACACTTTCTACAAGTCAAATAAGTAATTTACTTCCCTGGATTTTCTTTTCCAAATGCTCTGTTTTAATCAACAACAAAAAAAAGAGTCTCAGCAAAGAAAGGAAAGTCTCAACAAAAGAAAGGGGCGGTGATAAATAAGTCAACTATTCCCTTCCGTGGATGAACTACACCAGACTGGCCACATCAAAGAGAGAGACAAAGAAGCTGCTGCAGTATAATGTAGTGTAGCCTGTTCGCAGCTTAAGGCTACGTTTAATGCACAAACTTGCAAGGTCAGGCTGAGATATCAATCTTCCTATTCTTCTCGAATCAATTTGTGCTCAAGGACAAAAGAAATTGAAGATTCAACAAAAGAAATGGGTGTGTCAACAGTTATCAACTGCTACCGTTCTGACCTCTGCACTTTAGACATCCTGGGAAAGTCATAAAATATCAAAGATTCCTGAAAACCACAAGAAAAAAAACGAACTAAGCCTACACACTGTTCGAGCCTTAAATCTAACAATGTCCTGGTTATCAAAGGCTGTCAGTAACTGCGTGACAAACATTAAACGAACATAAAGGAAATAAATAAGCAAACGGGAAGCTAGGATATGTGATACTGCCAAGTCTATCTGTCTCTCTGTATCCACACAAAGCGTTTGGAAAGTCTACTCTGGTTTATTCAACTAATCACGTCTTCTTTTTTTGTTCATCAAAATTTTGATTACGGTGTTGGGACACCATATATCCTAGCGATAATTTCTGTTATTAAATTCGTATCACTTTTTGAAAATTAATCTCTGCAATACACTTACATTTGGAAATTTTAAAAAGATATCGACTACAAAGATATTTTTCTGTAAATTCTGGTATGACTGAATATAAAAATAGTCGCCAGTCATGGCGACTACACTTAAAACTATTTACACATAAAACTACGTAGTAATATCCGTCAAAATATCTCCAAACATGGCGATATTTGGCGAAATCTTGCAAATTTGGTGACAAAAGTAGGTTGCTATAAATGAAGCCAACTTGGCGACAGCTGGCAAATTTTTCGAAATTCCTATTCAAATTCAGTATTGACGAAGACTGGGAATCTATAATCGGTATTCATGTATTTTAGCTTTGTGTGTTTGTGTAAAATTCGTTGTATTCACAAAAACAAGGAAGAGGGATGCTACCTTTTCCTCCCGGTACAGGGTCAGAAGGAATTTTTAATTGACGACCGTACATTGTTACTATAAACACACAAAACAAATTTTTTAATGATACATGCAATATCAAATTTCAAAATATTCATATCAGTTAATTTGAAAATTATTTCTTACTTCAAAAACAAAAATTTTACATTCTGGAATTTTTTATCTCCCTCAGAAAACACCGAAGAAATATTCAAATATCCAAATCGCGAATCCCAAAGCAGATAATTTTACCTCTTTTTTATATCGGGACAGAAATCAAATAAAAGTGAAAACATTCTCTCCAGAATTGTGTGCAAAGGCTATTCTGCGATTTTCAGTGAGATGAGATTCCACGTTTATTCGATAATCTGATTTGTTTGATGAAGCCAGGGAGCTCTTAGCGGTATTTCAGAAAAAAGGTTACAATAAATGCACTTCTTTAGAAGATTAAATTATATCTTAAGGGTATACTTAGAGATATTAAAGGAAATATATTTTTAACATTTCAATAATTTACATGCATTAAATAGAAACAAGAAAAAACTATTTATATTAGTGTGTAAAAATTTGAAGATAAAAATGAAATTCCCTTGCTGTATGTACATTTACTGGATAAATACAAATCTGATTCAGTAATTACGTATAAAGGAGCAAAATATCAAAAACATTTTGAGTCAATAAAACTCTTCTTTCACCAGTCATAAAAATAAACGAGAACGTTTTGAAAGTTAAAACAGAAATTACAGATTTTTTTTTTTTTTTTTTTTTTTTTTTTTTTTTTTTTCTTCTTAGAAAATATGGAAGATGCATCCAAAAATCCCACCGTGAATCCCTGACGTGATAATTTTATGATAAACTGGGACATCTTGGGACACATTTGATTGATGCTTTTTATACATGTTATTCTTTGTTCATTTTTTATCATATTTATGCTAACATGTAGTTTGATCCCTTAATAAATTTATTAAAAATTAAATGTTTGAAATAAATGACTTAGAAAAAAATAATTAAAAGAAATTCCTTAATAAATTTATAAAAATTAAATGTTTGAAATAAATGACTTGAAAAAAATTAAAAAAAAGAAAATCCTTAATAAATTTATAAAAATTAAATGTTTGAAACAAATGACTTGAAAAAAATTAATAAAATGAAATCCCTTAATAAATTTATAAAAAATAAATGTTTCAAATAAATGATTTAGAGAAAATTAATAAAAAGAAATGTACACCACTTGAATTGTTCCAACCTGCCCCCACCTGCTGCGATAGATATGCATTAAATGGGAGATGCAGTACTATTTATTTTAATATATAAAAATTTGAAGTTAGAATTCACTTCCTATATTTATATCTATTTGTATTATAAAGCATAAACGAGTAATGCTGACATCATTTCACTGGTGGCAATGATTTAAGCAATCCATTTCCCTTCTTTTTACAAATCTAATTACTTTCAAACATCGTATGATTTTAATTTTTACAACGTCGAATAGGGGGGGGGGGTATCTTCAAATGTAATTTGTTTGAAAGGTATGCCTTAATTTACTTATTTTTTATGGTTTTTAAAATAATTTTGAAGCATATATATATTTTTTAAAAATCTAACTATATCGCTTTCAGCCCGACTACGAAAGATCAACTCGTTTCACTTAAAACAATATAAATAATTTAGCATTTTTTTCCGGCTAATATTCAATAATGAAAAGATAATTTGATCAATAAATAAAAAAATAAATAAATAAAACCCAACTTTAACAGATATGTAATGCAACTAATCCGTTAAACACTGAAAGAGACAGAATTAAGATGGTCTGCTACAAATAGCGAAATATTCGGCCATTTCTTCGGCTATCAATGCGTATCATGTGACTAATACGAAAGTTGCTTTTATAAATTTCAAAATTTTATTTAATTATATAGTGGATATTTTTCATATAAAATTTCTTTTTATTGTTGTTAGTGGACAATCTAAATAAACTAGTAGGTTGTATCAATCCCAAAATTTTCTTCTATCTCACACAGGTTTCGCATACACTATAAACGAATCAGCACCAATTTATATCAAGGCCTATCTTAATCTAAATTGTTAGTAGATTTCATGCATTAGTTCTTCAGGTATGATTATCTCTAAAATCGTGCAAATTCTGAAAAATTCAGCATAATAGCGCCACCTGTTGCGAGATTTACGCCAAAACCTAATCAACAACAACTTATGTCAACGTCTAACGGAATATGACGTTTGATGAAAATCCGTGCTTCAGATATAGTTATCGTGTTAATAATAAAAAAAGTACCATAGCAGCGCCATCTGTTGGGCTATTTACACCGAAACGTAAGCAGCATCTATTTATGTCAAGGTCTAACAGAATAGGAAGTTTGATGAAATTTCGTGTATCAGTTCTTGAGATACAGCTAACGTGAAAATCATAAAAAAGTAGCATAGCAGCGCCACCTGTTGGGATATCTCCACCAAAACGTAATCGGAGTCTATTTATGTCAAGGTCTAACTGAATCTAAAGTTTGATGAAAATAAGTGCATTAGTTCTTGAGATAGAGCTATTGCGGAAATCGAGAAAAATGCAGCATAGCAGCGTCACCTGTTGGGCTATTTACACCAAAAACTAATCAGAACCAACTTATATCAAGGACTAACTGAATATAAAGTTTTATTAAATTTCGTGCATTAGTTCTTGAGATAGAGCGCCCACAACGTGTTAGTCACATACAGACAGACAGACAGAGTCACAGACAGACATTTTCTAAAAACAGTCAAATCGTGTTCAAGACCTTCTAAGACGTATAAATCCGTCGAAAACCGGAAGTCGAAAATTTTCATGAATCCAATACTTTCTTCTTGTAAAGATAGAAGAAAGTACAAGTACACTAAATGTGAAAAGTGTATTATAGTTTTCAATTAAAAATGGTTTTCACCTAGGTTTTGTACGCCTGGCAGTTTGTTCTGTTACCCGTTAAACTCCGGTTGGATGCTCTAGCTTACTTAATAAACACAAAACCAATATTTTAATTATGCGGGTAAAATCTCAATTTCAAAATTCCGCAAGACTTTTCTTTCAGCAACGGTAAAAATAAAAGAAAATTTCTAAAACTTAAAAGAAAAAAATAATAATAATTTTCACGTTAGAAAACAGAACAGAAAATTGTATCTTGTTTTTTTATGGCGTCGAAACTCCAATAAAAATAAATTTGAAAAATTTACCTAATTTAATCGCAAAAGTTTTTTACTAAATAATACAAAAAATTCTATTAAAAAATACTGGTAGCCTTGCCAACATGTTATAGTGAGAAGTGCCAAGCTGCGTGTCGTTCCAAGTGGTTCAGTTGGTAGAACGTCTATGCGCTGTACTGATGACTCGGGTTCGAGTCCCGGCTTGGATACTTTTCCACTATGTTGGCTATACGCATTTTAAGCAATTAAAATTTGAATATTATACAAAACCCAATTTGTAATTATACGTGCAAGATTGCAATCTCGATATTTTTCTGCAGCAGCGGCAAAAGAAAAACCCCGAAAATTTCTTGTAATTGTAAAGAAAAAATGCGACATATAATTTGATAATTTTTCCTTTCTTAGAAAACACGGAATAATCATCCGAAAATTTAACCGAGATTCCGAATGCTGATAATTTTGTCTCTTTCTTATATAGCCGAAACTCCGATAAGAATAAAATCTCTCTATCCTGAATAGTATTCATAGAATATTCTGTGAGATTTCGTATTTATTCTATAACTTGATTTGTTTGATGAAGCCAGGGAGCACTTAGATATTCCTGAATAAAGTTACAACAAATGCAATTCTTTAGAATATTAAATTACTTCTTGGGGGCATATTTAGGGAAATTAAACGGGAGCAATTTTCTAACATCTCAATAATTTACATACATAGAATGGAAATGCAAAAATATATTACATAATGTGGGAATTAAAATGAATAATAAATTATAGAACGAATTTGCTTTTGTTTTTATTTCTGGTTAAATGTACAGGTTGGTGATAAAGAAATTTTGTCGATTTTTGAATCTCTAGGAGCCGTGCCGTTCAACCAACCGAAATGAAATTTAAAATATAGTTATTTAAAGGCATGTGTTCGAGATTGTTCTAAACAAGAACAATGAAACCTGAACAGTTATGGTTACAGTGGAAAAAATTGGAAAATTTCGAATGGCAACCCCACCTTTTTCCCATCCTAAAATTATCAGCGCATGGAAAAACTATAAATGGCGTTGTAACGGTACATGGAGCAAGAAAAACAGCGACATAAGATACATACAAATAACAGCATTGTAAACAACCAATAACAACAGAGGCGAGAGGAAAAGAAAAAGTTTTACTGAGATTACAAGTTTTCCATACTGCTTTTTAAAGATTTTCAACAAATGAGGGGGTGGGGGCAAGAAAGTACCAAGCCACATTTTTGGTGAAATAAATCTAACACTGTAATCTGTTGCTTAATATTGTAAATTATAATATCGAACATACAATTTGTTTCTAATGTCACTTGGTGGAAGCATATGTCCCAGGTTTCGTTTTTACCCCTGATGTTTATGCCCCCAATGAATATAGCTAATTTACGAAAACGTAATAGTAATATCATTAAAGTAATGTCATATTGTTACTCAGAATATCTCAAATGTTACTAAGACTTTGGCTAAAAAACTTTAGGTTATATATCTTGACTTGAGTATTTGATCAAATTTTCAAATGGAAATATCTCAGACGTTCAAAAACGTGGCTTGGCACTCTCTTGCCTCGACCCCCTCGAATGATGACTTGCGCATGGTATTCTATGATTGGTGCTTGGGCGCTCGTCTCTGTGTTGCTATAAATTGTATACGATGCTGTTCTTATACGTGTTCTACGTCCGTATATTTCGTGCTACATGTACCGTTTCAACCCTATTTGATCGAATTTTCAAATGGAAATATCTCAGAAGTTCAAAAATGTGGCTTGGCACTCTCTTGCCCCGATTCCCTCAAAAGATGACATGCGCTTGGTGTTCTATGATTGGTGCTTTGACTCTCGTCTCTCTGTTGCTATAAGTTGTATACGATGCTGTTCTTATACGTGTTCTACGTCGGTATTTTTCGTGCTATATGTACTGTTCCAACCCTATTTGTGGTTCTTCAATGAGCTGATCGTTTTGGGATGGGAAAAAGTTAATGTTGTCATTCAAAAATTTAAAAAAAAATTAACTGCAATCGTAACCGTGCAGGTTCCATTGTTCTTGTTCACCACAATATTGAACGCACACCTTCAAACATTAATATCGCACATTTTATATCAGGTGGTTGTACAAGGCGGCCGCTTGGGATGTATACATCGGCAATGTTTCTTTATGACCACCCTGTATGTTTACATATCCTATTTTTTCGTTATTTTGCTACTTTGATTGAATCAGAAAGGTATTTATGACAAAAAAATACTACAAAAATAATTTTTTAAGACTTAAATTACACCTATGAGCATGTTTAGGTAAAACAAACGGAAATTATTCATTGATGCTTCAATACATTATACATATTGAAAGAAAACGAGCAAATCTATTACATAATGCGAGATTTAAATGAATAATAAATAAATGATAGCAATTGTTTTCCTTTTTAGCTATATCTATTTCTTATGTATATTACTTATTCGATAAGCTTATTTATTTTATTGCACCAAGAGCATATATTTATGAGAAATGCCACAAGAAATACAATTGTTCAGAAAATTAAATTACGTCTTAAGTGCATATTCTGGTAAAATAAACGGACGCTATTTATAACATTTCAATAAATTTTATATATTGACTAAATTGTGAAAAAACTTTTGCATAATTTAATATGTAAAATGACTAATAAATAATTCGTAAAATTTGCTGTTGTCTTTGGTTTTATCTATTTTTTTAAATTTATTGTTTATTGGATAAGTTTATTTTCTACTTAAAAATGAAAGATACTATTGAAAAAAAGTTACAAAATTGCAAATCCTCAAAAGATTAAATTATATCTTAATGGCATTTTAAGGAGTATTAAATGAAAGTAATTTGCAATAATTTATGTACATTGAATGGAAACGCGAAAATTTATTACATAATGGGGGAATTGTATGAATAATAAACAATCGAAAGTATTTTTGTTTTTATCTTGAGTTACGGATGTATTTTATGTATATTATATATTTACATAAAGTTATTCTAGTTCTTTTAAACGCTAACAGTTGTAAATTGACAACATAATACTAATTAAAATAACTTTTATTAGGTTGTTTTACATGTTTCGACTCACCCCGAGTCATTTTCAAATATAAATGAGAATATTCCATAATTGCATGGTCTTTGAAGTTATTATTTTCATGAACTTTTTTTTTTAAATACGCACGTTATCTTTTATTTTTACTTGGTTGTTTATTTTCATATCCGTGACCATGGAGTAACTCGAGCCACAGTTTCGGCAAATTAAAAGATGCCGCATCGTTACATATTGTATTTTTGCGTGTTAGTATCTCTATGGTTTCTCTTATTATGGATGAATAGTATAGACTGGATGGAAATATTATTTTACTTTTATTGAAATTTATTTGGATGGTTTCTTCTCGATATAATCTTGCCAGGGCTGTAGTTTTTTCTATTATACTTAATATCAGCTATATGCTCTTTTTTAATCTGTACGATGCGGCATCTTTTAATTTACCGAAACTGTGGCTCGAGTTCCTCCATGGTCATATATAGGAAAATAAACAACCAAGTAAAAATAAAAGATAACGTGCGTATTTTTAAAAAAAAGTACATGAAAATAATAACTATGGAATATTCCCATTTGTTTTTGAAAATGACTCGGAGTGAGTCACAACATGTAAAACAACCTAATAAAAGTTATTTTAATTTGTATTACGTTATTAATTTACCCCTTTTAGCATTTAAAAGAACTATATTATTACAAGGTGTTATAATTTATTATATTAAAGTTATTCGTTTCATTGAATCAGGGAGGTTATGAGAAAATTTACTATAAAAACAATATTTAAAGTATTAAATTAAATAATATAAAATGAAAATACAAAAATAAAAATTGAGTAATAGTATATAAAATATTTGAGAGAAAAATATTTGAGAAGATTTACAAGAAAGCAAGAGGCACCATCCGTTTGGACGAAGATCAAGCGTAGATCAAGCTTGAAAGAGGAGTAAGACAAGGAGACACCATTTCACCTAAGCTTTTTACTATTGTATTAGAAAATATTTTCAAGAAGCTGGATTCGGGAAACAAAGGGATTAGAATTAATGGGGAATATTTAAGCCATTTGCGGTTTACTGATGACATTTTAATTTTCAGTAATAGCCCTGATATATTGCAAAATATGCTAAAAGATTTGGCAGAAGCTAGCAATAATGTGAGAGTAAAAATAAATTTGGAAAAGACTAATGTGGTGTTCAATTCATTTGCATCAAAAAAGAAAATCGTCTACAACAACACTGATATTAAAGAAGTGCAAAGTTATGCGTACCTTGGACGGGAAATATCATCAGACAACAGTATCATGAATGAAATCAATAGAAGAATAAGAAATGGATGGAGTTCTTTTGGGAAGAACAATATTATTCTGAAGAGTAACATACCTTTTTGTTTGAAAAGGAAGGTGTTTAACCATTGTGTTTTGCCTGCACTAAATTATGGAGCAGAAACATGGATGCTAACAAAACGGATGGTACAAGATTACAAACAACACAGCAAAGTATGGAAAATTGTATGCTAGGCATAACTAGAAGAGCCAGAAAGAGAATAACCTGGATAAGAAGTCAGGCGAAAGTTTTTGACATCATTGAGAGAATTAAACGGCTAAAATGGAAATGGGCTGGGCACATTGCAAGAAGACAAGATAATAGATGGAGCACAAACACGCTACAGTCGTATCCCAGAGATGTAAAGCGACCAAGAAGACGACCTCAAGTAAGATGGAGTGACGAAATCAGAAAAGCGGCCGGCGTTAATTGGATGACTAAATCACTAGACAGGAAACAATAGAAAAATCTGGAGAAGACTTACATCCAGCAGTGGATCGAAAACGGTCGATGGTGATGATATATATATGTGTGTGTGTGTGTGCGCGCGCGCAAGTAAGTCATGGAAACCTAAACGGTCAAGGCTATATCTAACGATTGGCTTCTCACCAATGAATGAAGGCAAGCAAACTCAAATGTCTCTGACTTTTAGATCTTTCTCTTTTATCATCGTTTTTAACTTTTGCTCCAGATTTTTTTAAACATCCAGTATATTATTTATTCAATAAGCTATATCTTTTCTTAAATCACGAAGCTATTTCTGAGAAAAAATACAGAAATACATTAACTTTATTAATGCAAAAAAACATTTAATAATTAAACGCGTAGCATCAAAATATCAAAATCTCCGAGACAATTAGACTTTTATTTTAGCAGAGATAAACTAAATAAAAATTTAGATAAATGTAAGGAAAAAATACTTTTAAGTCTTCCTTGGAAAATATATAAAAAATATCCGAATATCCATGTAGCATCCCAGAGCAGATAACTTTACTTTCTTTATATCATTTCAAATCTTCAGTAAAAGAAGAAATTTCCCCTCTAGAATTGCGTGCAAAGATCCTTTTGAGATTTTCTATGATATTCCATGTTTATTCAATAGCTTGATTTCTTTGTCTAAGTCAAGATTCTCTTAGCGATATCTGTCAAAAAAGTTACAATAAATACAATCATTTAGAAGATTAAATTACTTCTTAAGGACGTTTACGGAAGTTAATCGAAAGTTATTTCGTAATATTACCATAAAATGAATGCACAGAAGGTTGTTCACACTTTATGATACGATTTTCAGAGTTTATTTCTAAGCATAAATGCTGTATTTTGGGGGGAACAATTTTACACTATTGGATAACCTTGAGACTCTTGGATATAGCTCAGACTCAAAATTTCTATCATAGTGGAATTTATCTTAGTACAGTCATGTTAAATTTTTCTCACACCTTTTGGGCGGATTTCCGAAGTATTTTCAATGTTCACGAATGGCCGCTTCCTAATTCTCACTTTATTAAGCAAAATGCAGGAAAGTTCATAGATGAAATGTCATTTGAACTTGCAGGTAACTCTTCAAATACGACAATACTTATTCCCATTTGAGATTCTCTTTTAGCTAAATATGCGGCTGCTGATTTGAAATTGAGATGGAAGAACTTATAAAGCTCGACTTTATTCATGTGTTTTCCACTTAAAACTGGGGTTTTAATAAAATATTTTCTGATCTTATAGTGATGATTCCGATCATCATTCTTTATCATCATATTGAAATCCAGCCGAAATCATGAATTTCTGCAGAAACCTTTATTTACATTCACAAACAAATACTTATGAAGTACAAATACTTGGATTTTATATTTGAGGTCATCGCTAGAAGGTAAAAATATTTGATACTTTATAATAACTTATAAGTTCATGAATATATGTTTAGATGACTGTATATTTATTTTTAACCCCGTCTATATATTTAAAACGCAAATGGAAATATTTAAGACCAATTTCTGCTACGTTGATCATGAGCAATGCGTATTTTCAAGTGTTCTTTCGCAGATAACGAAGTAGTAAACAAGTTTTTCTTTTCAAAGAAACTTTTGCCGAGTTGTCTAAGGCAAGAGGAATTCTAAGGCAAGAGGATATTTTGTTCTATTCATTTATTTAAAAAAATGATTTTTGCTTTGTTACAGACATTTAATTGAAGCCATGCACTGTAAAAAAAATAAGGACGTTTCTTAATTTAGGAAAATTCAAAATAACAATGAACGAAAACGCACAAGAATCTCTTCCGAGTAACACAGAATTCCGACAATCGTTCTTTATCTTTAGAAAACTCGGAAACCGATATACTGTCAATATTTAAAGAAACATTTGTAAAAACAAAGTTTGTTTTGCTGCCACTGATTTTCGGAAACATTTATGTTATATCTATTAATTACGTCAATGATATCAAATGAATGTGACTTGGCATTTACCCATTTTTGCGTTAAATCACAAATGCTTGAATTTTGTTTACCGAAAACGGTCGACGGATAGGTAAACAATTAGAAAAAAAACTATATATTCAATATTTTTGGCCTTTTCCATGCATTTCTATTTCATGTTCATAAAATTATCTGTGATTTTTTACTTTAAATAAGAAACTGTAGATGGCAGCACCAGAAGAATAATTGTAAGAATTATAAGACTTCCACCTGCTAGTGCCACCTATCTTTCAGATGTTGTTTTTCACTGCAGTACCCATAGAATGTATTCGTAGTTCTGTATGACTTGATGTTGTTATTTTTTGTGAAGTTCATTAAAATGTGTAAAAGTAATTTATTCGTCCACCTCATTAATAGAATGTGTTCTAAAAACTTTTCTTATATGTATACAAATATATACTATATTGCCAAAGGTGACCGTTGACTTGCGATTTTAGACGTTTTGTTAACTATCTAGAAAAATACATGAGGAATTAACCTGAAACTGCACGTGTGTAAACAATATAGTATAGGTTATTTATTTCCGCGAAGATTTTTTCACGAAACCCCATAGGGGACTGTCAACAAATTGAAAAAGAACGAATATATTTTGGATAACACTGTAAAAACTAATACAGCAAAAGCGATCAAACTCGAGATTATTAATAAGTGACTTATTGTAATATACTGTGTTCATTTTTATGAGGAAAGCATGTATACTCGTAGAGAAATTGAGTTTTTTATAAAAACAGGCCAAAATTTCGCCAAGTTTTTTGCTTATAATTTGCAGAGTTCTTAACATAAATAAAAGTTATTTTGAAAAAATATGCAAAACAACATTGTACATAATACACAAAAGTTGCTCTATATACTTAGCTAATACATTATGCATATTATATTTTGATTGCATTCGCGCATGCGCAGTAAAACACCTTTTAGTAAACCTGCTCATTTTTCATCCAATTTTTATTATTTTTTAATTCTGATTGCAGAGTATTATGTACAATGTTGTTTGTCATATTTTCTGAAAAGAACTTTTTTTTATATTAAGAACTCTGCAAATTATAAGCAAAAAACTTGGCGAAATTTGGGACTGTTTTTATAAAAGTCTTAATTTCTCTACGAGTATACATACTATCCTCATAAAAATAAACACAGTATATTACAATAAGCCACTTATTAATAATATTTAGTTTGAACGCTTTTGCTACATTAGTGTTTAAAGGGTTATCCAAAAGATATTCGTTCTTTTTCAATTTGTTGACAGTCCCCTATGGGGTTTCGGGAAAAAATCTTCACGGAAATATATAACCTATACTATACTGTTTACACACCTGCAGTTTCAGGTTAATACCTCATGTATTTTTCTAGATAGTTAACAAAACGTCTAAAATCGCAAGTGACAGGTCACCTTTGGCAATATAGTGTATACTATCTGCTGAATTTTATTAAATAGATATATAATAATAAATAACAAGTAACAAGTAAAATTACAAGTAAAATACACTGTAAAAAAAATCAGAAGCATTTTGGCCCAAGGCGGAAAGGTTTCCGGAAATTTATAGTAAACTTTGTGTTCTCCACAGTTACTTGTTATTTCGGAATCGTTACACGTATTTTCGGAAAAATATTCAAAGCGGTGAATACGCTGAAGAAGTCAGAAACGTTACATTCCATATCGGAAATGTTTCCGAATAGGTAGTGTAAAATGTTGGTTACTGAAAAATTCGGAAATGTTACACTCATTCCGTGTAAAGTTTAAAAATGGAATTTAAAATGAAGTAATATTTGCGCATGCTAATCTACTCCGACCTACTGCACATGTCATTATCACGTGATTTGTATTGTTCTTGAGAGGAAAGACAGCTTAAAACAGATGCAGATGCAACGTATTTATATGAGCTGTAAGTATTCTGTTTTATAATTTATTTTATTTGAGATAACAATATGCTTTAAAAAAATTAATATTATCAGATTCTATTTTATTGCATATTAATATTACATTTGCAGTTAATCTTTTGTTGTATACACAAACTTAAATAACTCGTTCTATAGTTTCTTTATAATCTTGTTCTATGAATCTATAATAAATATTAGATATTTGATTGATGAATAATAATGTAGTTCTAGTATTAATGAAGCACAGATAGCACCGTATATACGTCTTTAACATCTTTTCGTTTGGAGATCGGTTACGTTTCATAACTTTTCTAATGATGAAATGTATCGTTTATCCCCTTGGAGGGCAAGCACGTGGTCTAAAAAGGCTAAATTTTGCGATGTTTCAACACCAGTAATTTTTAATAATGAATTTTTAAATTCTAAATCTGCAAAAAACAATACTAAATATTTTTATTTAATAATACTGGTGGCAAAGTTATATATTAAAAAGTGGTATATATTATATACCGGTGCCCCTCAAGATGTTAAATGACAGAACAAATTCCTAATTTCAGTTATACTATACGTTTTTACTTCATTTTTTATGAATCAGATATTTATAAACAAATATAATTGAAAATTTGATTTATAAATCTATAAATAATTCTTTTTTAAAATCCGGTCTCGTGAATTCCATGCTGTAAACAGATACATATGCATTATGAAAATGCTTTATTTCCCAAAATAGATGTATTACTTTTAATACCTTTAAATAAATATATTTTTTAATCTTGTAAGTATAGATATTATGTCAAAAGATTTCGTATCTGTAAATAATTATTTTATTTTATGAACTGTATACCTATAAAAATATATTTATTTTCTCAGGTTGTCTCAGCACTTCTCAAGTTATACGAAAAAAATAATATCTTTAAATGAATATATTTAGAAGCATCATAGTTGTAAAACACTATATTAAAAATATTTACAAACAGACAAAACATTTTTATCAATATATCTATTTATAAGTATACAATTCGTGAAAATAAAATAAATTACCACAGATATAAAATATTTTCGAATAGTATAACTATTTACAAGATTAAAAAAAAATGCTGAAAGGTATTACTAAAATCTATCTATTTATAAGTATAGGGAAGTTAAATATTTTCATTAAGTATCTATTTAGAGGATGGAACTCATGAGGCTGCATTTAAAAAAAGAATTATTTATAGATCCATAAATCAAATTTTCAACGTTATTTATTTACAAATATCTTATTCATAAAAACTGAGTGAAAAACGTATAGTATAAGTGAATTTAGGAATTTGTTCTGTCATATACACGATACATTACATCATTAGAAAAGTTATGAAACGGAACCGATCTCAAAACGAAAAGATGTTAAAGACGTATATACGGTGCTATCTGTACTTCATTAATACTAGTACTACATTATTATTCATCAATCAAATATCTAATATTTATTATAGCTTCATGGAACAAGAGTATAAAGAAACTATCGAACGAGTTATTTAACTGTTTATACAACAACTTCTAAACTTGTTGTAATTGTAAACTTGTAGTAGGTAAACTAAAGAAGTTTCCAGACGACTCAACTCTGTTCCTACAAAGGAAAATTTGGAAGCCTCTCTTCAGTAGAAGGACATACTCTCAAATTTGGAGTTATTTTAAAATGACAGAAGTATTTGTCATAGAATTAAGTTTTTTCAAAGTTTATTTCACCTGCATAAATAACTTTAAAGTGATATCTTGAGTAGCAGTATAATAATAAAAGGTAAATAATAAAACGAGTTCAGAAAAATATATGTTTCACACCAGAAATTCCAGAAAGTTTATAATATTTCTAATTCTAGAGTATGATTCATCTACATCTACAAGATCATACTTCATAGGATCATTCCTATAGTAAGATTAGCGAGTTTGCACACTAAACTTCGCAGAAAACCTAACCACGATGATGTGGAGTGGGGTTTCGCCTCGAGCGAATGTAATATTAATTATTTTTAAAGCATATTGTTCTCTCAAATAAAAGAAATTATAAAACAGAAATACACAGAAACATTTCCAAAACACACAAAAACATTTCCGATGTATACAAAAACATTTCTGATGCATGCAGAAACATTTCCCATGTATACAAAAACCTTTCCGATATATGCAGAAACCTTTCCGATGTATACAAAAACATTTTCGATATATGCAGAAACCTTTCCGATGTATATAAAACATTTTCGATATATGCAGAATTGTTACTGAACATCTGACTGAAATATAAAGAAACGTTTCCGAAATGCACGTAAATGTTTCCGAAATATGCGAAAACTTTTATGAACATCTGACCGAAATATGCGGAAACTTTTATGAACATCTGACCGAAATATGCGGAAACATAACTAGAAACGATGGGCCACATTGCTGCCCCACCAGAATGAGTAACGTTTCCGAGTTTTTTTTTTTTTACAGTGTAGTATAAATTCTTTAACTATTCTTCATTTTGGTATGTTTATTAAATTTCTTTCAAATTACTGCGATTCTTAAAAATACCCCATAAAAATTCCTTCGCTATCGGCCCTTAAGGGTTACTTTAACCTGTCAAAGAATCGCATTTAATATAAACTTTTTGTAAAAGGAAGAAAAAATCTCCATTTACTCACTATCTTAAAAAAGTTAATCAAATAACCAAATGAATTCGTTATTTCTTTAAAGCTTTTCTACAAGAGTTACTGATGTTATTGAAAAATAAAAGTTTTTAATTTTGTCAGAATTTAGAGTAAATAAATAGAAGACAAAATTATCTGCTTCGGGATATTTGTGGTTAGATTTTTCTTGTTTATCAAATATTTTCAAGCAAGTAAAGAATGATTCATTATTTCGACAAACTTAGGGTGTTTTATCGGAAAAAATAAACTACAAATTTAGTGACAATTTTTAAATAAAAGAAATTTAAAAATCAATGAAAATTTTACCTTAAATCTACCATTTATTTGATATAAAAACAGATCGAAAATGACTTTATATATATTTTTTAGATCTTGATTTTGAATTGATAAAATAATTTAATTTCTTTAATTTAAACAAAAATCAATATAATCTCAAAACTTTCTAAACTAGTCGTTGGGGGCCACCGTAATACTTACCCACCATGGATATGCATAATGGAAAATATTAAAATAAAAAATGTGTAAACTACTTATAAAATGCATTGCAATTCAAATAAAATAGTGGCTTGATGACGTCACAAACTTTAAAGGCTTGATTACTGAATTGCTTGAAAGAGGTTTTTCCTTACAACTCCAAAAATAATAATCCTATTAACTAGCGGTTTATTGCATCTGATTAAGCATCAAATTTCCAATTCAAATATATCTTTAAAGTGAAATTTGGATGAAATGCAGGGTCATGAAAAATCGAAGAGTGTGGGAAATAGGATTCCAAATATCTCGGCAACTTATTATCCGATCGACTTCATGCTTTATGCAAAATTTATGTTTTTTTATTGTCTTTTATATCCATTTCTTAAAATAAACAATTTCGAAAATTTTTATATACCTTTCATCAGAACGAATATTTCGAGAGTCCGAAAAAAATTGTTCCGGTTAATCGAGGTTATTGAAATGAAATAGGCTTCTTCCCATTATTACATACTAAGTACATACCAAATTGCAAGTCTCTATCTCAATTTTTTTGGGAGATAGAGCGTTTACAGACACACAGACACACACACACACACACACACACACACACAGACACACACACAGACACACAGACGGACGGCAAATTTTTTTTTCTAAAAATATGTTTTTCGGAATCTCCAGTGTCTGAAACGTGTAAATCCGTCAAAGAAAAATTTTCGATTTTCAAAACGATTACAAGACTTACCCTATACTACGTATGATGGGTAAGTAAAAGGCAAAATTAAAATAGACGAAATATATATTTTCTTTGTTAAAAAAAGAGCATTTTTAGCTGATTTTATATAAACCTAATATAAAAGACAATCCAGGAATACATAACGACATTTACAAACTTTATTTTTACGTTACTATTATTATTTCATTAATCTGTCTATATAACGTTATTGCTGTTTTATATAGTACTAGCAGACTACGCCCGCTGCGCTGGTCGGTTTCTCCAAAAGAACCTTGAATCAAACGAAATATATCGGTGAATTTAACCATGTATTTTAAAGTAATCTGTACCTTTACCTGGAATATCCTAAAATAACATAAAAACGGATACTTATTTCACTAAGTTGTGTTTTTTTAATACGGTTTACTGTTACGTTTACAATTTATTACTTACTGTTTTCCATTGATTTATATGTTTTATAGCTACATTTTTAATTACGTGAATAAACCTATATTATTCACAACTAAAAAGAAATGGCGCATCCACTATTTGTCGAAAAATTAAATAAAATCATCCACTCATGACATCATAATTCACTTTTATATTTTAACAGAATAATACGGCTACTATAATTTGTGACTGGTGCTGACACATTGCTGTTATTATTATTTTTTTACGCGTGAAGTTTTCGCTATAGTACTCCATTGTGAAATTTGGTAATTTTTAAATTCAATATTTGAAAAAGTGCATAATCAGTGGATTTGAAATTTATATCAAGAAAAATACAATTTTTTACCTTTCTAACGCAGTTTCTCTAACAATTTTCTGACAAATACTTTTCGAGCAATTAATTTTTTCAATAATTTTTAACGTTTCATTTTCCGAGATTAATCTGTGGCAACGATTATCGAAAATCCCTGTCGTCAGCAACACGTACCTTTTTATTAAAGAGGATTCCACAGTTTTGACCTTTGTCCATGGGGTTCAATTAAGGCTAGTGGTAAAAAAACTACTCTTATTTTTCAGCAAACTACAACTACAACTACTTAATCTAAATGTAGTTAACTACAACTACAATTACAACAATTTGTTTTAAAAAGTAGCGACTACAGACTACCTTCCAAAGGTAGTCACTTTCAAATTTTATCAAAAATTTCAACGTACACTCAAAATTGATGATTTGCATTAAATTATACAGTAATCCCTCGTTATACTACGGTTGCCGGGATGTAATCAAATAAGTGCGATATAGCTCAGGTCATTAAAACATTAAGAAAGTTAACATACAGACAAGAAAGTGTTTTGTGTTTGTCTTCGAGAATGTTAGTTTATACACATACTATCAGGCTTTGCTCTCTACGCCGGTTGGTATTTCCAAACCAATCTTGAATCAAACGAAATATATCAGTGAATTTGGTCTTGTATTTTAAAGCAATGTGGACATTTTCCCGAAATATCCTGCCACATTGCTGAAAATGATACGAACGCATTCGCGCTATTAAGTTTTTTAATTAGTCAGACGAAATTTGGCTGATGAGGCCTTTAGTTGATCATTTACAGTAGGATTTGGTAAAGAAAGATAGAACCAATTTGCAATGTACTAAAAACTTCCCTGGGGAATTTTTAACTATAACAAATGCAAGTCTCATCAAGATCCACAGAAGTTTTTTAAAAGGTTAGTGATTTATAACCGAATTTACCTGGTTATAAAAATTTCCCTCATAATTCTAGAACTAAGCAACGTAGAACGATAGATTATATACCATATCCTTCCCTGAAAATTGATCTAACAGCTTAAGCCCCATCAAGATCCATTTAACAGAATCATTTTAAAAGGACTAAACTTTCTTAAACTGATTCATTTGAGATATAATTCCGTAACTAAACAACGTAGAACGATTTTATATACCAAAATCTTCTCTGAAAAATTATGTAACTATCAGTTCAATTCCCATCAAAATTTATTCAGAAGAATGTTTAAAAACGGCTATCTTTCATAAGCAGGTTTATTCGATTATAGAAATTTCGGCCATAATTCTATTTCGTCACATTACATTATAACGATGAAAAAAAG
This sequence comes from Maratus michaelseni, assembly GCA_963931845.1. Lineage (NCBI taxonomy): Eukaryota > Metazoa > Arthropoda > Arachnida > Araneae > Salticidae > Maratus > Maratus michaelseni. Next base: position 37,944,276 of record OZ007598.1, read on the forward strand.
TTTCTCGCCTTTTCTCGATACTTTAAATTTCTTCCATTCCTATAATAACGCAGGTATCATTCGTAATGTTAGAATCTTGAGGTTTTGGCGACAAAGACATCGCCATATTAGACAAAATATGCAATATATCACGAACTATTAAACTTAGAAGAATGTGCTTGGTACCATTCGATTCAACATACAAAAATATATTAGAATATGTTATCATTTGACACATAACTGTAATAGGTGATTTTAAAGTTTATTCCCCTTTCTACCCCTTTTAGAGGTGGAATTTTTGAAAATCCTTTCTTAGGACTTTACCTTCTGAGAAGCATTTTCCCTAAAATTTTCATCTTTCTAGGTTCAGTAGAATGGGTTCTGCGTTGATGATCTCCCCAGTCAGGACTTTTTTTTATATATATAGATTACATTTTTCTGAGAAAAATTAAACAAGATAAATAACATACTACAACATAACACAACAACCATTTTTATATAGTTTAATAAAAATGCAGTTAAACTACAGCTTATTTAGTTTTTTGGGAGACACGAAAACAGAGTTATATATCTGAAAAAGCGATATAATGAGGAGCTACTATTGTACATAACATATTTATGCAATACGATACATTTCATAAATTGTATTTATTATCCCTGCAGCAATTTGTTGTTGACATTCGCAAATTGTTGCTCAGAACACACTGTGCATTAAGGAAGCAAGTTACGATCATGTGATTTGATTACCTGAGAGGGACTGCGCAGACGAGGAAAACAAACATGTACAGCATGGATGTCCTTCCCGGGCACCTTTATTCAGCGCTTTAAAATACAATAAATAAATAAACAAATTGAAAAAAAATTACAGACTAGAGTCAGTGTACTCGAGCCGCCGATAATAAGACAAAGAGCGGCAAAAAAGCATGATTACATAGAGAAATAATATTAAGTAATAAAAAAGCCATGCTGTTAAAAACGCGACAGTGAACAGCTAATAAGAAATGTAAGATGCATATCAATTATGAGTGTAAGTTCCGCCAAAGTGCAGCAACGGGCAGATGTATTGAAGATTAGGAAACCATTGACTCAGAAAGAGGAAAACAAAATAAGGTTAAAGTATTATTAATAATAAAATGTACCACTTTTTTCGCCTAAAGTAGCGTTAACAGTAGCGTCAGTTCGCGCTACAAACTATTGTTTTTTTTAAGATTAATTTTACCACAATTATTCAAATTGGTAAAGAAATCATATGAAATGTAATCTTCCCAACTGAGCGTAAAAGTCCGGGCCAGGATTCGAACCCGGGATCCGTTGGCTGAAGCTGCCAATTCTCTACAAAATGAGCCCTCCCGGATGAATATGGCTGAACTAACTCACCCAGTTAACCTTAATGATCATAGCATCTGGTCTGATATCTGAATCAGCATAACAGAATAAATCACAGGTAATGGTAAAATTAATCTAATGTCATCACGTTTCGAGCGATTACTGGAGGTCCCATTACCTGTGATTTATTCTGTTGTGCTGATTCAGATATCAGACCAGATGCTATGATCATTAAGGTTAACTGCGTGATTTAATTCATCCATATTCCTCCGGGAGGCTCATTTGGTAGAGCATTGGCAGCTTCAGTCAAAGGATCCTGGGTTCGAATCCTGGTCCAGCGTTTTTCGCTCAGTTGGGAAGATTACATCTCATATCGGTTTTTTGTATCGCGCTACTCGCTAGATTACATTTTACAAAATGTAGCGTGTTACACTACAAACTACTAGAAAAAGTAGCCGACTACAGTAGTTTCGCTAATTGTGACGGGCTACTTCCGACCTCTGATCAAGGTATTAGGCCCAGAACCTGGTTTTATATTAGAGGCATAAATCCCTATGCCATCGTTAGATATTTTTAAAAATCCATGACGATTTTATGGTTAAAATGTATGGATTAGTCTCTCTCTCTCTTTTTTTTTTTTTTTTTTTTTTTTTGGTCGAATGTACGTTTTTTACTGCTTGCTTCATACTCTTTGGCACGTTTACAGTATTTGGCATATATTATAAACTTTTGTTCCAAGGATAATGAGCTAATCACAGTAGGTGATCAATTACTAGCGAAACTTGATTTTTTACACTTACAACAGAATCACGATTTAATAACACAGTGCCCCATGCAATTTTATTCAGCATCCAAAATCGAAGAAAATCATTATGTGAACATATTTTTACGATGATCACGACAGATAAGAGTTACTCTGAAAACCGAAAATATTCTTAAATGATGAACTACTAGTGCTGTCACGGTATTTGATATCCTTTTTATCAATTTCTAAAATAAAACCATAAATTTCACGTAGCAGACAGATTTATGGTTTTTTCTTTAGTCTAAATTCCGGCAGTGCTAAAAAGGTTCCTTCATTCAGAATGAAACAGTAATTCTTTTATAAAAGTTTCAATGAAACAGAGAATTTCTATAAAAATTTGATTTATTTTATGAAGATTTGGATTTTTTCTTTAAATTCTTTTATAAAATGTTACATACCATACGACAGATTAAATTACTCTTTAAAGACGCCTTATTGAAAATTTTTATGAGTCATTTATATACCGTAATAGTTGAAAAATAATTTAATAAAATATAATTAATGTAAGAAGCATATTGAAATTTCTACAGGTTTGGTTGTTAGTACGGACGTTTCGTACCCTTTCATTTGAACACCCCTCGTATTTCATATTTCTAGTTTCATATCGAGTTATTTAACTCCACTATAATAATTGCATTTATTTTTTGTCTAAGCAGGAAAAACTAATTTACATTTGTTGACATTTTAAAAAATATTCTTCATAATTTTGATAAATTTAGTTATCAACTAAAATTTAACCACAAATTTCATCAAGCAGATATTTTTTTCATCTATTCGTTTAGCTCTAACTACAATAATAACAGTAAAAAAAAATCCTTCTTTTGGTTACAGCCAGTATCTGTCGTACACTGTTAAAAATTTGCAGCAAGTTACTGTCCAGTCACTTGACCGTTTTTATAGAAAACGGGTATATAACCGTAATTTAACTATATTCTGACCTTATTATAGTTCATTTTATGGTCAGAATATAGTTAAATTACGGTGATGTAACCGTTTTCTACAAGAACGTTCAAATTACTGGAAAGTTTGCTGCAAATTTTTAAAAGTGTAGAAAGGATGAAATTAAATTAGGAATTTGTTTGATAACTTTATTTATTTTATTAAAATAGAGAATTCATAGATTTCATTTCTCTTGTTCTAAAACGTTACATCAAATGTGCTTTTTTCGACAGATTGAATCAAGTCTCAAGGATAAATCTCGTAGGAATTTAATGCCGTACTTTTAAATTTCAATGTAATTAAAAAAACAAAAATCCAAAAGAAAAAATGCGCATTTTGAAGTATAGTAACTAAACATCCAGAGTTATATTTGTTAGTATTTATTATTAATTATTTTCCAAATATAACTTATTCAATTTTATAATTATTTATGAAATATAAATAAACAAAATGTTCCAAAAATTCTGAATATGAAATATTTTCAATTAAATTAAAGTTATTATTAAATTCTTAACTTTTAAAACAGTCTTTAACTGATATTTTTATTGAAAAATATTGTCCAGTTTTATGTAAGACATAAATTGTAAACTATAAATATCGATATCATAAAAGCATAAAATCGAAATTAAAATATTAATACTCCTTCTAGGCTTTTTATTTCGATTTCATGTTTAAATAAAATTTAAAAACAATTTCTTGTATAAAAAGGGAGAACCTATATATAGGTAGATTTTTTTTCTTTTATGCAAATCTATTTCAAATATTTTATTGTATATTGAATATTTATATATCATTATTTTTAAATTTTATATTAAATTTTTAAATTAAGTATTAAATAATTTTCAATCAGCAGAAAACTTTTTGAACTTTATTTTTCATTCAGAAAGAACATCAAATAAAAAACCAGCTTAAATCAAAGTTCTTATTTCATTTTAAAGCTCTTTTATTTAAACTTCAATATAAAAATTGTGGTTCTTCTTCTTTTTGATCATGAAAAATCAATTTACATCTGTGGAATTTTGTTTTTTAAAATACTCTTTATAAATTTCATAACATTTGGTAAACAGCTGAAATCGAACCACAAATTTCACCAAGCAGATATTTTTTCATTCATCTATTTAATCCTAACTCCAATAGAAAGGAAAAAAAAATCTTTCAGTTACTGGCAGTAACTCATGAAGAAAAGTTTCAATAAAATTACGACTTTCTTCGATAACTTGATTTATTTTATGAAGATAGAGAGCTGATAGATTTTATTTCTCCTTTTGTAAAAGTTTTTTGTCAGATTTTTTTCTCGATTTTTTTTTTTCGTTAGATTGAATGATGCCTGACGGATAGATTTTGGAAAACTTAATGAAGTAGTTGTAAGTTTCGTATTAATTAAAAATCCAAAAATTATGCTGGTTTTGAAATACAGCTAATACACTTGTAGTCTTTTAAGTTTTAGTATTTACAATTAACTATTTATTGAATTATTTTTTTAATTTTATAATTATATGTAAAATAAAAATAAACACAATTTTCTAAAAATGTTGAATATTTTATTCTTTTCAATTTATTTAAAATTATTCTTAAATTCTTGACGTTTAAAAATTAAAGTATATTTTGAATCATTAAAATCTATTTTTATTGATAAACAATGTCTAGTTTTTTGTAAAATATTAATCTTAACTATGAATTACGATGTAATAGAAACATAAAACCAAAGAAAAATTGTGCTTTCTAACGTGCTTAAATAAAATCTAAAAATGACCCTTTGTATAAAGAAAGTAGATATATATAGATTTTTTAAAGAGAGCTTTGTAATTCTATTTAAAACATATTTCTTGATATATTGCATATTTATATATCATTATAAATTTCAATATTTTTTAATTATTTTATTCGTTTGATACCTGATTTTGAAATTGTTTTGTAATTATGTTTAAAACACATTTCTTGATACATTGAATATTTATACATCATTATATATTACAATATTTTTGAATTATATATTCGACTACTTTTAAATTAAGTACCTAATAATTTTTGAAGAGAAAAAATCTTTTTAGACGTAATTTTTCAGTCCTGAAGTACACCCAATAAAAATTAATCTTAAATTAAAGTTTCTATTTAATTTGCAATTATTTTTTATTTAACACATTACCGACGTTTTTGTAAAATGTGGATTTAAAAACAGTAGCAGCTTTTGTAAATTATTTCTTAGATAATTTTCTTAAGTTTATGCATCGGTAAGTATCTTCCAATGTATGTATATATTTTTTCATCGATTTATTTACTCCTAACGGTAATAATAAAAAAAAATCCTTCTTTGAGTTACAAGGTCAGTAACTCTTGAAGGAATAACTGTCAATGATATTTCGAATTTGTTCGATAATTTGATTTATTTTATAAAGATAGATAGTTCATACATTATATTTTTCACTTTGTAACAGGTTACATCAAATGTTATTATTTTAATTTTTATTTTAATTTTTATTTTTTGCTTTCGTACAAATTGTACTCGGAGTTTTTTATTTTTTACTTATTACTTTTTTTTTACTCTCTGATCGGAACGTGTCTGATGGGTGGAATTCCAATAATTGTTTTATTTTAGTATTTAATTTCTCAGTATTAAAAAAATTGTATTGAATAATTTTTACTTTAAACATCGAATAACTTTTATATTAAATACTGAATAATTTTTATTCACAATAAAACTGTTGAAATTTCATGATTTAGTCAGAGGATATAAAAAATATGCAATCAAAAAACCATTTTAAATCAAAGTTTATATATTTTTTAATAAGTCATTTTAGTTAAAATTTATTAAATTTATTTTTTACTTAATAAAATTAGAAGTTCTTCTCTTTCTGACCAGAAAAAATCAATTTAAATTTGCAAAAAGAAATAAATGGATAATTCATTATATTTTGTCATTTGTGCAACTTAGATAACTTGAACAACTTTGAATAAACATTTAGTCGCAGAAATATATTACAAATTCTGTGATTAATCGTAGAAGGATTTTTTATCTAATGAAAAAATATTAAGCACATTTTCCTAATCTCAAATAGTGATGGCAGATTTCTTGCAAAATCTAAGGAGTGTCCGTAAATTGTCCTTTACACATTTAATAATATTCATAAGAATCTAAAATCAAACTACAATTACAACGAAGTAGATTATTAGGTAGCTTTCAATACAAAAAAGTATAAAGCTACCTATTGCAGCCGTTCGGAGGAAAGCAATTCCAGAAAATTTCGGTATATTTTCACCGATTATGACCTCCAGACCCCGAAACCACCCTCAGTTCAAATGTTGATATACCGGGTGATCAAAAGTCAGGACGAACTTTAAAAATGAATAATTCGAAAACGAATCAAGATACAAAGATACGGTTTGCACCAAACGAATGGAAAAGAAACCGGGTTTTATGTGGTAACGAAATGAAAAATAGTTCTGTTGGCGACCAACAGATAGCGCTGTCGGATTTCTGCAAGATAACGCAAGAATAACGCAAGAAACGCTACTAAATGCTGTGAACGGTATGGTGCCTCGTCTCACAGCTGTACTTCTGATTGATGGACAGCACATTGAACATTTACTGTAGTACTAATTAACTGTAATTAAGCTGACTTCAAAGTTGTCAACATTTTTTCATTTGTAAATCATCTTTTGGTGCAATAAAACACTATAGCGCCATGTGTTGGTCGCCAACAGAACTATTTTTTTTCGTTGCCACACAAAACCCGGTTTCTTTTCCATCCGTTTGGTGTAAACCGTATCTTTGTATCTTGATTCGTTTTCGAATTATTCATTTTTAAAGTTAGTCCTGACTTTTGGATCACCCTGTATATATATATATATATATATCTGAATCGTATTTATAAAACAACTTGGACGAAATTAATTGTGTGTATTAAGCTCACTAATATCTCGACCGAGTCCGTTGGGCAGCTTGGTCGACCATTTTGTTTTAAAATGGCGGCCACTGACAGTTTTAAAACTGAAATAAATATACAAAAAAGTTAAACATTCAAATTTATTTTTTGCTTAGGTCTTAGGCCTTGATACAATGCTTCCGAAGCATTTTTTGTTTTTCCTCTATCTTAAAAAATGGCTGAGATAGAGCAGTTTGAAATTCTAGGGTGGCTGACATTTTGAAACAAGACAGCACATTACAAAAAAAATCAACGATTAATTTATGAGTTTTAGGGAACGCGATTTCTAGCAAATTATTATCTTTCATTGTTGTAATCATTCTCCCAATCATGCCTATAAAACTATATATTCATATCCGTTAGCGCCAAATTCTCGCCAAACCTGGCGACACTTGGCGAATTATCGCCAAATTTGGCAACCAAAAATAAGTCTTCACAAATTAAGCTATAGTTGACTAAATTGGCAAATTTCTTCAGATGACAAATTTCTTCAAATGTAGGAAAGCTACCTATTCCTCCCGGTACAGGCCGGAACGACTTTTTTATCATCTATTTATTTAGTTCAAATTCTTACAGTAAGAAAAAAAATCCCTTCTGTCAGTTGCGCGAGTAAGTCTGGTAGAAAAGTTTCAATAAAATTATAAAACTTTTTTGGATATAACTTGATTTATTTCAGTGAGTTTATAGATTTTGTTTCCGCTCCTTTTGTATCAGGTTACATGAAATACGATTTTTTCGACAGATTGAATCAAGTACGACGGGTAAATTTCGAAGATTTTTTTTAATAGGTTATTTTTATGTGATTCAGTAAGTTCAAAAAAATATCGTTAAATTTGGGGATTATGAAGTAAAGTTAGTAATTTAGCAGTATTTTTTCCACTCTTAGTAACTATTGGCTATTTCCTTAAATGACTTGTTAGATATTTATTTTAATTTCTAAAAGGTGTAACATAAAAACATTATAAGCAGTAAAAAAATGTTTCATTAGACTCTTTACATGTTTCAATTCCATCGAAACCATTGTCAAAACAAATAAGAATATTCTAGCATTGCACGATCTCTGATGTCATGATTTGATGTAAATCATGACATCATAGATCATTCAATTTTAAAATATTCTTATTTGTTTCGATAATGGCTTCGATGGAGTTGAAACATGTAAACAGTCTAATGAAACTTATTTCTTCTGCTTATAAAATTTTTATGTTACACCTTTTAGCAATTAAAATAAGTATATAATTACAAGGTCTTACAATTTGTTATATATTTAATATGTTAGATTTTATAATCATACGTCTCTTTTCTAAAAAAAAAAGTATCTGCTGCTGTAGCTCTCGTAATTGAATTTATTGTGACCGGAACACTTTTTCGACTTATATTAAAAACCTAATGCATATAAAAATATTAAAACTGACAATTTTATAGAGAAATGTATGATAAACATGCTGAAGCCGTCAGTTTTTTAAATCGAAGAATTATTTTAAACGGTTCAAGTAATTCAGTTACAAAAGTTTTATAGGAAAAAAATCTATACATTGAAATTTAACCATCTTTTGTAGATAAATACAGGACTATACTGCTGTGTGCAGTGTTCAATAATTTTCTAAATTTGTCTCACTTTTTAAGTTTTTTCTTAAAATTATTATTTAAAATGTCATTAGCTGAATAGAGATTTATTTCATATTTCGGAAGAGTCATTTTTACCTATTGTTACCAGATTTTATAAAAGCTCAAATAATAATATTTTCAAAAAAATTTTATTGCAAAATGTACTTACACGCGATTATTAAAAGAGAAACAAACTTTAAAATAATTAAATTATTACGTTCAAAAATATTAAATGGGGAAAATTGCGTCATATTTAAAACAATATATTTAAAACGTCACCTTCAAAAACGATTTTCTTATATTGTCTAAAAGAAAAGTTTTCTCAAAGACTATATTATTAAAGTCCTGGGGGCAATGACATTTTTTACTTAACAATGTTGTACAAGTTGATATTCCAATCGGTGATAGATCTTACTTAATCAAACACTAAAACAGCCGTCAGCAGTCACGACAACAATAGATGCGGCCGCGAGACCGAAAAAATTCCCCAGCTAAAGGAAAAGGAATGACTCTATTACAGCAACCCTATTACAAAAGATCGCCACTGATCGTGATAATATTATTCAATCTTCCGTAATCGGGTATTTAAAAAAAAAGAGCAAATTAGCGTGAGTTTAGAGCCGGTCTGTATGATGGTTGGCGAACGTAGCTTGTAGGGGAAAAAGTATCTAGTTTCAAATAAGAAATCATTAAATTGCACAAATATACTAAACAAGAATTTTTGCGATTTGTTTTAAATTATTCTTATTTTTTGCAACTTAAAAGAATTATTTTTTTATGAATTAAATGTGTTCAATTTTATGTAAGACTTTTATCGTATTATAGTGATACATAGAAGCAAACTTCTTCTACATGTAATAGTTTTGTTTTCTGCAATTAATAGTTTCCTTTGATGTTTAAATAAAATCAGCTAAAAATTATTTTTATGTAATGAAAGAGATATAATTATTTTTCTTTCCCTTATTTCTTAAAGAATATTCGTCATCCTATTTATTTATTTTTATTTTATTTTTATTTATTTATTTATTTATTTTGTGGTGGTGGTGGTGAGGGGAGGGAATTATTGAATAATATATCATTATACTATAATTTTTAAATTATGTATCAGATTGTTTTAAAATTAAATATTGAAATATTTTTAATCAGAAGAAATATTTTTTGATGGCTTATTTTCGAAAAGCAAAAAGAATTAAATAAAGAACTATCTTACATCAAAGTTTCCATTCTATTTTCAAAAATTTTTTACTTAAATTTCGCTACAAAATTTGTAGTTTCTTTTTCCTCTGAATAAATAGATTGATTTAGATAGCTTTAAAAATACAAAATTCATTCTATATGCATGATAACAGTTAATAAATTTCTAAAATCAAGCCACAAATATTACCAAGCAGATAATTTTATCAACTATATCTACTTAATCCTAATTCTGTCAAGAAAAAGAAAGAAAAATCCCTCTTTGAATTACAGGTATAGTTATTCTTATGAAAAGTTTCACTGAAATTAAAACTTTCTTTCATAACGTGATTTATTTTATTAAGGTAGAGAGCTCGTAGATTTTTTTTTCTTTCCTTTTGTAAAAGATTACATCAAATGCGATCCTTTAAGAGATTAAATAACTTCTTCAAGGCATATTTTGTTATTTTTATGTCATGAAAAAAAAATCAACTACAAAACTATCTAAAATCAAACTTTCTTAAAATTCTCTACAAAAGGTAAAGTTAAGTCTGACTATATAGATTAATTTAGATTTCTTTAAATAAAAGAAAGCAATCATTCTTCACATATTTGATAATGTTGGATAAACAAATAAAATCAGAACACAAAATTTTCAAAGGAAAAAAATCTATCATGTATTTATTTATTAGTAAGTCTGACCAAAACAAAAAAAAATGAAAGAAAAGAAAAGAAAAAATCCTCTTCCAAATACACGAGTAACTCTTGTAGAAAAGACGTTTCAATAAAATTATGTCTTTTTACGATAACTTCATTTATTTTATTAAGATAGAGAGTTCGTAGATATTTTTTCTCTTGTTTTGTAGAAAGGTTACATTATATGCTATTATTTAATAGATAAAATAAGTTCTACAGGGCATACATTGAAGAATTTTACTGAAATACTTGTGTAGATACTTTTATTCTATCATAATTTGAATATATGTATTTGCGTGTGTGTGTGTGTGTGTACATATAACATATTTTAATTATTCTAGCTTTTTTCGCCAGATATTTTACTATTTTTCACCTTAACATAGTTTTCTTTTCGTTTCTCTTTTCCAAATTCCAGTTGTTTTGACGCCTCCGAATAATGGATGGGATATAAACTCTTCATGGAAAATTTATTTTACTATTCTTGAAATTAATCTGCAAAGGCTCTATCCTATATAGTCGAGCCATAGCCATTTTAAGCACCTGTTTGCATCATACATGAGATCTCGAAATTCATGTTTATCATTTAAAAATAAAATTGCGAAATAGTTTATTTATCATTTACGATCTTGAAGATGTCGCCGTTTGAGAGTATGAAACATGTCATCTTTATATTAAAAGGTATTTTAAGCCTTTTTGTGCAATGTTTTATCACTTTAAGCATTAATTCAATCTTTAGTTAACCCTTTCCGGCACAGTGGTCCCACTCCGGGCACACCTAATTTTAATTCTAAATTTGCATACTGCACCAAGAATATTTTAATAAAATTTTGTTTCTATAATGAAAGCTTAAAGTAAGGAGTTCATATTTTCTAAAAGTGTCGTTTGTAAATTCCGGTGTCAGTCAGTAATTTCTCATTTTACGAAGATAATTTGTCTGTGCCGGAAAGGGTTAAACGTTGATAAGTAATTTTATTAAGCAATTTTGTAAGTCTATTTTTATTTCTTTCACAGACGCTTCGAATGCTTTCCCCGCCAAAAGCAGGACCGAAACATGTAGATTTTATGCTTCCGCCAGTGGAGAGACACCTCACGTCTTTTCATTGGTTTAGGATTCTTTACACACAGCACCCTTTTTAGAATTGTGTTTTCCTACGCTAATAAAATAGCATGCACTGGCTCATAGTTCGCTATTTCTCTGTTTACAGCTGGTCTAATAAATTCACGACATCAACGAAGAGTTGACCCGCTGATTGCTGTAGAATAATATATTTATGGGATGTTTTTATAGAATGCCGTTATGAAATATTTTTTATGGCAAGTTTTTATGATTTTTTTTCTTCTAATTTTGTGGAACGCTTAGTAATTCGTCATAATTTCCGAGTATACCGTGTAATGAGTCCTTCGTCAGCTACAGAATGACTTTGATAAATAAATCTGCTTCGTTCCATTTTTTACTGAGTATTTTCCACGGAGAAACATCTTCTGAGTGTCGAATCCGTTCACGCCTATGTCACAGATCCAGTTGGCTGCACGTTAATTCTGAGATTGTGTTCGTCGTGAAGTTTTGTAGCTCTAGTCGCTTGCAGAGGAATTGCGAATTAGAATTTACCATATTAATCCATTAGGTTTTACAAAATTAAACGTTAATAAACGAGTATTTCATATTGTTAAAGATGACACTATTTCTGGTATCATGCGAAGATGTTAACAAGTCAAAAAATACAAAATCCTATCACCTAAGCGCATGCATCGCGTTATATACTTGACGTGTATGTAGCCATTACCACAATGTAACAAGCGCGTCTGGCGAATGAATAGGCCAAAAAAGGAACTATTTGCGTAGGAGTCGTGATACGGCTAGGCAGGAAGTCTATTAGAATAATAATTTTTTAAAATAGCAAGTAAAAATGGGATTTACAGAACAAATAAGTTTGTAGGGAATGAAATCACATCAGCGTTTAAGATTCAAATCGGAATGGGGCCACACCAGTGGCTGAGAGGTTGTGATCTGGAAGCTGGTAGACGGGAGGTGCTGGGTTCGATCCCAATCGCGCCCGTCGGCCTAATCGTTCGGAGTTTTCGTGGTTTTCTTCGAGCCGTGGATTTATCCATGCGTAAATACGGGTTAGGTTCCCTTAGAAAGACCCCCACGAAGGGCACTCCCCCCGGGCCTATATCCCATGTGTAGATAATTGGCCGTCAATAATCAACCCAACCCAACTCAAATCGGAATGGAAATACCTTGAATTTAGGCAGATGCTATATAGTCAGATGTTAGGGTTAGACAATTACATTAGATGGAGAAAAAAAATTATAAGATATGGAGGAATTTTAAATATATATATATGTATATATATATATATAGAGAGAGAGAGAGAAGAGAGAGAGAGAGAATGGCTTTTGAATTGATGAAGAATAAAAAAAAATATTTTAAACATTTAAAAATTTTTGAAATTGAAACCATACTCTGAAACTAGCAGTTTAAAAATTAGCGATTGGATAACGATAAACAGGTACACCCTGAATCTTGAAAAATTAAATATTGAATATTTTTTAATGAGATGAAACATTTTTTGAGCGCTTCTTTTCAAAAAGCAAAAACAATTAAACAATGAACAATCTTAAATCAAAGTTTACAATAAATTTTCAAAAAAATTTTATTTAAAATTTGCTACAAAAATTTAAATTAATTAAAATTTCTTAAATTAAAAAAAGAAGCATTCTTTATACATGTTTCACAATATTCGATAAACAAGTAAAACCGAACTAAAAATTTCCCCAAGTAGATAGTTTTATTATCTATTTATTTAGTCTTTATTCTGAGAAAAAATAAAAAATCCTTTTGCATCTATGCAAGTAATTTCTTGTAAGAAAAGTTTCAATAAAATTACGGCTTTTTTCGGCAGCTTGATTTATGTAATTAAGATGGAGAATTCATAATTATTTTTTCTCTTCTTTTGTTAACGTTTATATCGAATGTCATCCTTTGACATAATAAATAACATTTTCACGGCATATTTTGTAGAAATTGAATAAAGTATTTTTAGCGATTTCGAAATTTAAAATAATAGAAACATTACTAAATGTGCAAATTTTGAAATACAGGATGCTTCAAAAAATGTATACACGATTTAAAAAGGTATTGCGTATTTTTTATTAAAAGACACTTAATTTTGCCTTGTCCACAATAATGAACGTTTTAAGTTTCCGTGTGTAATGAACGAAAAAATATCGTTTATTACGATCTTTATAGTCCGATAGCGAGAGACATTTTTTACTTGACCTTTTTATAGAATCTGAACTTCAAATGTGTAATTTATCTTACTTAATAAATCACAAAAATATTCAACTATATTTGTAAGATTTAGCAGTGGATTCGGTCCCCAAGGCCGCAACATCAACAAGACTGGCAACCCGATTACAGAAGATCACCATTTGTCGCTGGAATGCCCTCTAATCTTTCGTAATCGGGTTGTCATTCATTTCCCTTTGACTGCGAGATATTGTGACCACCAAGATCGCATTGCTGGTATCGTGACAGATGACGGCTGTTTTCATGATTGGCTAAGTAAGATAAAAAACAGTAAGATTTAAAAAAGAAACTGAAATACGAAATGGCTAGAAAATACTCACAACTTAATACCAAAAGTTTCTGAAGACTGTCTGCTTCACCACATGGATTTAAATTTGTTTGTAACTAATTACGGGCCCTTTTCAAGTTACTTTTTCAAATTTAACACAACAATATCAACTTCTTTTAATTACTATATGGTGTAAAATAATAATATTATAAACAGTAAAATTAGTAATAAATTATAATATTTTTATTTTACGCCTTTTAGCAACTAAAAGAAGCATATAATTACAAGGTGTTATAATTTTTTATATTTTTTAGAAAAATATCTTCACTTTTTAAGACTAAGAAGTTGTCAACTTCTCTGCATTATTTATTAAATTATTCTCTAACCTTTACATTCCATTTAAAGAAGCTATCAGATAAAAAATTATCATATTGGTTTCCATATACATATATTAAAAAGAAATAATCTAACAAATAAAATAACTACCTGCATCAAAATAATAGAAAACAGGCAAAATAATTTTCTCTCCTGAACAATCTCTGCAATTCAAGTATCTTTTCGGAATCATGGGTAACTCGGAAAAGGTTATTGTATATTTTCGTCCATGATTATATTATAATTCCGTAGATTAAAAAATATTTTTATTTATTTATTTTTCAGAGTACCTTTATTTCTATATATTGTAAGTCGTATAAGGGGATCTGTCGGAATTTTCTGCTAAACGTTCACTGTACTTCAGGTACCTTTTCGAAATTCCAGTAGTACTTTAGAATAAATGTCCGTTGCTCGAAACATAGTCTGGTTTCAGCCATTATTTCAGGCTAGTTAAAACTGAACGGAAAAGAAAGAGCTGTTAGTTTTTAGCGAATAAATTCTACATACATTTTTAAACACCGTGTATAGATAATAAACTATGAGTATTTTATTTTTTAGTTACAATTATTTATTTAAAAATATATATTAGATTTTATAAGTATACTTAAATAAAAATACATTTAATTTCAACGATTGCTGAACACGATTATATTTGAATTTATTCTTATATTCGCATTTTAAAAAAATGTATCCCTATTTTTTATTTTTATTGATACAATCTGTCCGATTTCATCTAAATCTTTAATCGTGACTACAAATAACAAAATAATAGTAATATAAAACCAAAATTGAAACATGTCATTTTTTTCAATAATGCTCAGGGACTGATTACAGCTTTGATAAACTTCCACCACTTTTTTGAAATTGAAATTTTCACCTTATTAAATAACAGAATTCTGAGATTAACTAAGAGAAAAATTAATTTACCAAAATAGTGGCAAAAATTTCCTAGGCGGTACTCAGGTCCTTATGTTGCTTCTTTGAGGTTTATCTAAATCAACAAAAAATCATTTATATATATTAGACAAAGAGATATAGATTTTTTCTTCTTTTCTTAAAGGATGTTTCTTCACCATATTTAAAATATTTCTTGAGATGCTAAAAACTATATTATTAAAACACACTGAATAATTTTAAACCATATATTTAATATTTTAAAAACTTGATTATTTTAACTTTTGGTTAGAATAAACATTTCTGAATGGTTCTTTTCTCTAAGAAAAGTAATCAAATAAAAGAACCATCGTAAATTATATATTCCATTATTTTTCAATATTATTTTATTTAAAATTCGCTATTATATATTTATTTAAAATTCATCCCATATTTCATAACATTTAATAAACAAGCAAAATAAAATCACAAATTTCACAAAACCCATAATATTATCATATATTTAGTCCTAATTCTGACAAAAAAAAAAAAAAAAAAAAAAAAAAAAAAGTGAAAAGCAATTCTTTCTTTCAGCAACCCGAATAACTCTACAAGAAATGTTTCAATAAAATTACCAATTTTTTCGATAAATTGATTTATGTTTTTAAGATGAAGAGTCCGTAGATTTTTCCCCCTTACTTTTTGTATAAGGTTACATCAAATGCGATTTTTTGACAGATTGGATAATGCCTCAAAGAGATTTCAAAGGATTCTAACAAAGAACTCTTCAGTTTTGCATTAGGTAAAACAAAATCTCAGTTATATGCGGATTTTTAGTGTAATTAGAAAGTTAGAAACCTTTAATCTGTTTATATTTATTTACTTGTTGATGACTATTTTATTTAATGACATTTATTCCATATTATATTTATATACATGAAACTAAAAGAAAAATTCCAAGTACCTGATTATTATTTTTTAAGTTTATTTTAATCTATTCTTATATTCCCAATTAAAACAAATGTTTTGATATTTTTTATTACTATATTTTGTCCAGTTTTATGTAAAACTTTATCGTAACTCTAAAAAATGAAATAATTGAAACATAAAAGTTGAACTGTGCCATTTTTCCAACTAGACTTATAATTTTGCATTTGTGTTTAAATAAAACAAATTAAAAATGATTTTTATATAAAAAAGGTTATATATATATATATTTTAAATATTTTAAAAGTATTTTTCGGCATCATATTTTGGGGGGTATTGGAAAATATATCATTATATGTAGAATGTCTTTTAAAATATATATTATATAATTTTTAAATTATAAATTGAATATTTTTTAAAATAAATATTTACAATTTTTTAATCAAAATAAACGACGTTTTTTAAATGCTTTATTTTGGAAGAAAATATCCAAATAAATAGCTATCTTAAATCAAAGATTCCATTTAATTTTTAAAATTCTTTTACAAAAAACTCTCCTCAAAAATTGTACTTTCTTTTTCGCTGAATATATAGATTAATTTATATTTCTTTAAATAAAGAAATAGGATACTTTAAATAATAAAAAAGGTATTCTTTATATGTCTGATAACAGTTGATGTACATCTAAAAGCAAACCACAAATTTCACGTAGCAGACAATTTTATCACCTATTTATTTAGTCCTAACTCTGAATAATAATAGCAATAAAACCTCTTTTAGTTTCGGAAGTAGCTCTTGTAGAAAAATTTCAATAAAATTACGACTTTCTTCGATAACTTGATTTGTGTTATAAAGATACAGAGTTCGTATTTTTTTTCTCTCCTTTTGTAAAAGGTTGCATCGAATGTGATCTTTTCACGGATTAAATAATATCTGCAGGACACATTTTAAATATTTGTATTGCTATATCTTTAAGAATTACCACAAACCGGAAAATAAGTTTAAATAAAAATGCAAACCAGAAAAGTAATTTGCCGCTGGCACTCCTTTGTTTTCTACTGTTTATTGTTACAAGTTAGTTATATATATATATATATATATATATATTATTAATGTAACTGATAAATGTGAAGTAACTACTTTTTACACTTTCCAATGTAGTTTAAATTTATATAATACATTTTTCAATATTCGATAAAATTTGTTACCTGTTAGGAACTACCCTTGTTATCTCATTAATTCTTAAAAGTATTTAAATAAAATTTGCCGTGTTATCTGTCCCACATTTCTGCAAAATTATCATTATCTAGAGATTAGGTATTATTTTTTTGCTGTGGTAAGCTCTAACTGTTTCATTTGTGGAAGGGACTGCTAATTAGTTGCTCAGTAAACAAAGGTGTGTTTCTACTGATTTTCTGTTTTAAAAAGATGATTGCCTCCTACCTATTTTGACCTACAATGTATTTACTCTTATAGAGATATGTAGTAGTAAAAATAATTTTATATTAAAATTTGTGATATTATTGAAATAAATGTACAATTTCTCAGAAAAAATATGATTTGTTTCATTATTTTTATTTAATGTATATTATCATTTAATGTCATACATACATTCTATCGTTCAAAGTAAAAAAATACAAATGTGTGGCAACCCATTGTCCAAGGTTCTCTAGCTGCTGCTGCTGTGGACAATCTATCGCAAGCTTAACCTACTCTAGATCTCAGTACCAGTGGCTACCTATTCATGCAGTCACTCTAGCCGCGACTTACGTTATACACGGCCGGTGCATGACGTTTAAAACGTTACATGAAGTGGATAATTTTTACACGACGATTGGTGCAAAGCGGCGCACCCACTGCTTGACTAAACTGGAAAGGACTTTGACTGGACTTATTTTTTTTATCTGCAATCTTGATCAACGATTACAAATGTAATCGTAATTTGTAATTGTAATCTGTAATTGTAATCTGATTACATTCTGTACAAAAAATTATCGTAATCTGATTACATTTTTCCCAACACTGGTTGGAACTTATTTTGTCTGAGTGAACCAAAAATCCCCCATATTACAGACAGGGTAATCCCCTTAAATTGAAGCAGAGTTTTTTTGTACGAGACATGATTTCGAAGAATCTTGTTTAACTGGAACAGAGTCCTATCTAGGCGATCGCTCTCTATTCCTTTTCATATATTTTAGCGTTATCAAAATAATTAAAGTTTATTTTATTTTTTTTTTTTTTTTTTGTACTAGATCAATTTCTTTTTCCTTTACAGTATTTCTGGTATTTTTGAATTTGTAGGTCAGAAGAGAAAGATCTTATGATTTTAAAGTTGCAAAACTGATATCTATGTTGGATAACAGATAAAATCTGTCCTTTACATAAATATTATGTTAAAAATACATTAAAATATATGTTGGTATTTTTAACAGTGTACCTCTATTACTATTCACATATAATATAAACCACAATATTAAATATAAGACATATTCAAAAGACTTTTTTCCCTATCAGATTAATAATGATACAATTTGAATTCGATAAAGATAATGCATGCGATCCTCGTTTGGTTATTCTTAATATGCTTATTTTACTATTTTATCTAAACGTATTTCCTCTTTAGTTATAGCTCAAAAATACATTTCATAATGTATGTAATTGTCTCTAAAGTGAAAAATGATACTTTACACGATCTAAAGTAAAACAATTTTTCTGAAAGTAGAAAAAGAAATTTCTACAAATTATTCTACGTTATTTTGTTTTAAAAACTATCTGCATAGAATTTCATACGTAATCACATAAAACATATATACGGAACAAAAGAAAAAATTCAAAAGAAATTTGGTACAAAAGAAAAAATTCTATTCGTTAACAATTTTTCTTGTTTTACAATAACATAAAAACAGATAAAAACTTTAAGAGATACTCTTCAAATCTGAAAGAAAAAGAAATAATGGCTGATATCATGTTTCAGATAATATTTATTTTTATATTTAATTATATTACGAAGAAAGAAGCATCCTCGTTCTTTTTTATTACATTTAAAAACATCTAATAAAACTGACAACATACCAGATAAAAAAGGTATTATTTCTACTTAAAAGTATATTTCTTTTAAATATTATATATATTATTTATTTATTTTATTTTCTCTCCGTTTATTGAAACTGCTTAGTCACATTTCATACAGAAAGTTTAAATTAAAAATTACATACTCTTATATGTTATACGTAATACCTTAAAATGACATTTATTAATTGTGGGAGAACAATTGAACTTACAGAAATAAAATGAGGCGTGTTCAACATAGTTAAATAACAGTTTTGATAGGAGATTTTAATATACTTAATTCTTTTCAATGAAAATAATTTTAATCAGAAGCATTTCTTCTCAGGCCTTCACGGATACAAATAACTAAAGAATATTAGCATGGAAAAACTTTTCAGAAAAGAATTCTTTCGTTCCTTATTTGCATTCTCGAATAAAGAATATATATCCAAATATTCTTAAAACACCGAATGGCAATTCTTATTAACATTTTTAAAAAACCCAACACAGAAGAAGTATTTGCGTGACAGATTTCATTAAGTAGGATTTCATCAATTTAATTTTCCAGTGTATACTCTTGTGAAATTAACTAATGTCATTCATATTGTGATTTAATTTATACTTCAGATAATTAGAGCTCTGGGATATCCTAAAAGCAATTTAAATAATTGCTTGCTGTTAATAAAGACTATCTTTTCTCAGGTAATTACTGTGTTCTTAATACGTTTCGGGACCGTACGTATTATTAATGCAGATTTGAAAATAGCTGTTTTCGTTTATTATTTTTGAGTTGTAGACCTTAACCCAACAACTATCGAATGAATCTGAAATGCTGTTATTGATTTATATTTTTGTATATGTATTATGTTTTTGTGAAAAGATTGCAGATGATGTCGTAATTAAAATGCCTTTGGCGTTTATTAAATTTTAGTTTTGACAGACATCAAACAAATGATTAACTGAATCTGAAAGTCTGTTATTAATCGGCATTTTTGTCCTTGTGCGATCCTTGTTTGGTTATTCTTGATATGCTTATTTTACTGTTTTATCTAAACGTATTTACTTTCTAGTTATAGCTCAATAATATATATAATTGCCTCTAAAGGGAAAAATGATACTTTATATGATCTAAAGTTAAACAATTTTTCTGAAACTAGAAAAAAATGTGTCTACAAATTATTCTACGTTATTTTGTTCTAAAAATTATCTGCATAGAATTTCATACGTAATCACATAAAACATATTCAAAAGAAAAATTCTATTCGTTAACATTTTTTCTTGTCTTACAATAACATAAAAACAGATAAAAACGTTAAGAGTTACTCTTCAAATATGAAAGAAAAAGAAATAATGTCTAATATCATGTTTCAGATAATATTTATTTTTATATTTAATTATATTACGAAGAAAGAAGCATCCTCGTTTTTTTATTACATTTAAAAACATCTAACAAAACTAACAATATACCAGATAAAAAAATTAACCAAGTAAAATAAACAAATTAGTACATCACTAACTTCAGGTATTATTTCTTTAAAAAAAGTATATTTTTTAAATAATATTTTTTTTTATTATTATATACATAATTTTTTATTGAAACTGCTTAGTCACATTTCATGCAGAAAGTTTAAATTAAAAATTACATACCTTAAAATGACATTTATTAATTGTGGGAGAACAATTGAACTTACAGAAATAAAATGAGGCGTGTTCAACATAGTTAAATAATAGTTTTGATAGGAGATTTTGATATGCTTAATTCTTTTCAATGAAAATAATTTTAATCAGAATCATTTCCTCTCGGGCCTTCACGGGTACAAATAACTAAAGAAAACTCATTTGCTCTATCAAAATATCAAAACAAGCTATCCTTTAAAACTTTCCAAATATTAGCGTGGAAAAACTTTTCAGAAAAGAATTATTTTGTTCCTTATTTGCATTCTCCGAATAAAGAATATATATCCAAATATTCTTAAAACACCGAATGGAAATTCTTATTAACATTTTTAAAAAACCAAACACACAAGAAGTATTTGCGTGACAGGTTTCATTAAGTAGGATTTCATCAATTTAATTTTCCCGTGTATACTCTTGTGAAATTAACTAATGTCATTCATATTGTGATTTAATTTATACTTCAGATAATTAGAGCTCTGGGATATCCTAAAAGCAATTTAAATAATTGCTTGCTGTTAATAAAGACTATCTTTTCTCAGGTAATTACTGTGTTCTTAATACGTTTCGGGACCGTACGTATTATTAATGCAGATTTGAAAATAGCTGTTTTCGTTTATTATTTTTGAGTTGTAACCCTTAACCCAACAACTATCTGAATGAATCTGAAATGCTGTTATTGATTATATTTTTTGCATATGTATTATGTTTTTGTGAAAATATTGCAGATGATGCCGTAATTAAAATGTCTTTGGCGTTTATTAAATTTTAGTTTTGACAGACATCAAACAAATGATTAATTGAATCTGAAAGTCTTTTATTAATCGGCATTTTTGTGTACGTATTGATTTTTTTCTGAATAGATGATAGCGTAAATTATAATTAAATTTCTAATAAAGGGAGCGTTTAATTGTAATTCACAGAAATGGATACTGTGATATATATACATATATATTAAAAAAATTCCGCACTTTAGTAAATTTATTCTATAAAAAATGTCCCTTCTAAATTCATCCTACAACCCTAGTTTATTAAATTAATAACTATTTTAAACAATATTCCATTTATTTCATTTATTTAAATCCCTTTCTATTAAAAAGGCTTATTTAATATTTTGTTTCCTCTTCAAAATATTCTAAAATCACTTCCCGTAATTATTTTCCTTCAAAAAACCTTTTTTATTTCCCGAATCAAATTCGTTCTATTTAAAATGATCATCTTTACCATTTTCTTTTTTCCCTTTTTTTTTTTATTCCAAACCTCAAATTCACGCCGTTTCTCTCCAGTGTCTTTTCACTTCAAAATTCTGTTGCCTTCAGTAAAGAGTTCCGTCATCACCTAGCTCTTTCATTGGCTGGTTAGTAATACTGCAATGATGTAATTAGCTTTCCGCACTAGAGTATAAAACGTGATGCATGAGTCTGGGAGCTTAGAATTTCTGTGCTCATGTGTTTCCTAATAATCAATAGTTGTTTGTTCCGAGATTATGACAAATCGAATGTGCTTTATTTAATATACAGTTTATTTGATAAATTTTAAAGATGTCTACTAGATTTAATGGTCTAACAGCTTATATTTATTATGAAATAATAAAATATCTTCAAATAAGTAATATCGTTCTTCTTCCTTTTTTTTTTTTTTTTTTTTTTTTTTTTTTGAAATAATTTTAACATTTATCCGCCAGAACCAGCAAATAATGGACTGCGACTGTTTTTATGTGCGATTTAATCTGCAGATCCTGATATTGGCTGCGAGATGTATTTCAAATATCGAGAAAGATATTTTTAGTTCGACTGCAGTGTTTGTGTCATCACATATATTTAAATAAGAAGTTGAAACTATCAAAATACATTACTTTTTGTAGTTTTTCATTTATTAACATCCCAAAAGAATGCTTAGTTAATATAAAGCAATATATTATTATTTTTTATTTTTATTTTTTATTTTTTTACAAGGGCTAAACTTGTAATTATCATATTTTCACATAAGTTCTGAAATAGAAATACCCATGAATAAAACCTATATTCCGGTTAAGAAAACTGATTAATACACTACAGAAACTACTCTGAAACGTTTCCGAAAATCAGTTGCAGCAAAAGAAACTTCGTTTTCGCAAATTCTTCTTTAAACTCGAAAATACATTATTTTCGGAGGTTGCTAAAGATAAAGAACGCTTTTCGGAATCGTGGGTACCTCGTAAGAGGTAATTGTATATTTTCAATCATGGTTATATTATATTTTCTTAGGTTAAGAAACATTTGTCTTTTATTTACAGATCACCGTAGATGTATGTATAGTATTAAAGTATTAAATATATTAAATAAAAATAATGCAAACAAATCGTATTTCGGTTCAAAAACTATATATTTCTATGAAAGATAACCCGAATAATGATACCAAATTCTAATAACTACTACCTAACTCTATAATAGTAAATACACTATAGATTGAAACATGTAGAAAACAAACAACTTTTTCAGTCAGAAAATCAGTAGAAACATATCCGTAGTTTACGGAGCAACTAATTTGAAACAAAGAACAAACTGTTTCCACAAATGAAACATTTATCACTTAACACAGTAAAAAATAATATATAATAGATAATAATAATTTTGCAGAAGTGGGGGTCAGATGAAACAAGATAAGTTTTACCTAAAAACTTTTAAGAATTAATGAGATAACAAAGGCAGTTCTTAACAAATAACAAATTTTATCGAATATTGAAAAATGTGTTATATAAATGTAAACTACATTGGAAAGTGTAAAAATTAGTTATTTCACATTTTTTAGTTATATTTAAAAAAAAAAAAAAAAAAAAAAAAAAAAAAAACTTCTATCAAACTAACTTGTAACAATAAACAGAGGAAAACAAAGTAGTGCTAGCGGCAAATTACATTTCTGTTTTGAATTTTTATTTAAAGTTATTTCCCGGTTTGTGGTAGTTCTAAAGATATAGCAATAAAAATATTTAAAATATGCCCCAAGGAAATTATTTAATCCATGAAAGAATCACATTCGATGCGACCTTTTACAAAAGGAGAGAAAAAAAACTACGAACTGTGTTATCTTAATAAACAAATCAAGTTTTAGAAGAAAGTCGTAATTTTATTGAAACTTTTCTACAAGAGCTACTTCCGAAACTAAAAGAGGTTCTATTGCTATTATTATTCAGAGTTAGGACTAAATAAAGAGTTGATAAAATTGTCTGCTTCGTGAAATTTGTGGTTTGCTTTTAGATGTACAGCAACTGTTATGAGACATATAAAGAATAACTTGTTTCTTATTAAAAGTATCCTGCTTCTTTATTTAAAGAAATAAAAATTAATCTAGGCAAAAAGGCAATTACAGTTTTTGAAGTGATTCTTGAGCAAAGTTTCAAAGGAATCTGAGACCACAATTAATGTTAAGAAAATTTAAATTTAATGTTTTAAAACACAGAATTTTCAATCACCTCGTTTATTAATAGAATTTTCAATACTTTTCTGTAGTTAAATAGGGAGAAGAAAAACTGTTAAAAATTTATGGTAGAACAGTGCGAACTCTGGTCTTAAGTAAAATAATTTAAAAAATAAAATGGAAGCTTCGATTTAAGATAGTTATTTCTTTGGTAATTTTCTTCCTAAAAGAAGCATTCAGAATTTTTATTTATTCTATAAAATTATTCAATAATTAATCAAAAAATTATTCAACGAATAATTTAGAAAGTATTCTTCATCTGATAAATTATACAATACCCCCAAGAAATATAATGCCGTAAGATCCTTTAAGAAATATAAAACAAGAAAAAAAATTGTGCATTGGCTTAGGTTATGGAACACTTTTCAACCCAAACAGAATATTATTAAGAAATTTATTCTTTTTTTTTTTCATACGATGCAATGAGATATCTAAAAAGGCCATTTAAAAGATACATAATTCAGTAAAAATTCATTTTCAGCAATTACTGCCTATATTTAGTCTTCGTTGCAGCACTGTATATGATCTACATAATTTGTAAACAACACGTAATGCACTAAAAATTACATAAAATTGCATACCGCAGCGGAAAGAGCACTTCTAGCAGTTACCGATCATAGTCAGTCATTTAACCGCATTATCTTGTACGTCTCTGTACATGAACGATAAATCCTACGTACTCCATATTCTATAGAAAAAAGTTGTATCGAACCGTAGTGATCCATTTAAATTTCATTTTGTTTCAAATGTCATAACACGTTCAAAATGAATCGCAAACTATTTTTCTCCACAGATCATAATGCAAAGGAATTATTTTGTATATCCCTGTAATTGAACTCTAAATTCTGCTAATTGCTTACTCCGGTAAAAGCATGCTGATAGTCCACCTCAGTAACGAAAATCAATTTCATTATGTTTGAAATATCGTAACATCAATAAAAGCGCCGCAAACGGTTTTTTCCCTGTAGACAATAATGTGACGGAATTCTTTTGTGTGTCCCTGTAAATGAGGTATTAATCCTACACACTTCATTTTCAATACCGAACTGTTGTAAAATTCCATATTGTATGAAAAATTCATGACAATCCTAGTATATTTAGTATGAGAGTTAGAGCATGAACAGACACACAGACAGACAGACAAACAAACCGAATTCATAAACAACTTTTCAAATATGATTGAAAGTTTTAATAAAGCTGTCTACCTTACTTTATATAATAATCGTTTTTAATTTATTTTATTTAAACAGAAAAGTAAAATAGTGACCTGGTAGGAAATCAGACACATTTCAACTTTTATGTTTCAATTATTTCACTATTTATGGCTACGATAAAGTCTCGCATAAAACTGGCAAATTTTACCTATTTAAAAAAAAAAAAAATCTAGAAATTTGTTTAAATTGGAAATTTAAGAATACATAAAATACATTTTAAAATAATGGTCAGCTGTTTGGAAATGTTAATTTATATTTATCTCAAGTATATAACTATAATATGGAATAAATTTCATCAAATAACACCGTAATAAACAAGTAAATAAATACAAACAAATTAAAGGTTTCTATCTTTCTAATTACACTCCAGAACCCGCATATCTCTGGGATTTTGTTTTACTTAATACGAAACTTAGAAATATTCTTTATTAAAATCCCTAGAAATCTGCCTTTCAGGCATGATAAAATCTGTCAAAAATCTCCATTTGATGTAACCTTATACAAAATGTGAGGGATAAAATCTATGAACTCTTCAACTTAATAACATAAATCAAGTTATCGAAAAAAGTCCTAATTTTATTGAAACATTTCTACTAGAGTTACTCGCGTAGCTGAAAGCGGGAATTGTTTTTTTTCCTTTCTTTTTTCCTTTCTTTATTTTGATTCTTCCTTTTATTTATTTATTGTGTGTGTGAGTATTAGGACTAAATATTCTAACTAGTAAATCTGCTGATCAAGTGTCTCAACGTCAGCTCTGAAAGTCATTGTTTTTTAATCTCTCACCTTTCATATTACTTAGCATCTAACAATCCGCAATTTAATTTTTTTTATATTACATACATATTTATAGGCATATAAAATACTTCAGAGGTTTCAGAAATTAGAAGCGTTAAATTAAATATGGTTTTATGCAATGACATTCTGAATTCTTATAAAATTCGTGTAATTTTTTAGATACAAAATTTTATTTCTAATAAAGTATTGCAGCGAATTAGTGCGAGTTACTTGAACTTTGTTATTTTTATATTCTTTGAAATAGGATTGCTAAGCAATTAATAAATTAAAGAGCAAAGTAAAAAGAAATACATTTCCAAATTTGTAAAAAATATGAAAATAAAAGTTTTATATTGCCCGAACAGATGCAAACAATTTTCCAATAATTTAAACAATTAATTTCTAAATTCTAATAAATGTATCGGCAAATTTTCAAAACTATTGGACATATTTAAAACATCCATATCGAAAATTTAGCATCCATAATTTTATGCTGAAATCCATTATTCAAATATGCGATTTTCATTTCAGTTAAAAATGAAATATGAAAATTGTATGCTTTCCCATAGGAAAGCATTATGACATAAAAAGAAGTTATCTATATTTTTCGAACGAATGAACCAAATGTAATTAAAAACTATACTTCTAATTCCGGGTACCTCACCAACATACCCTAAATCACCAAAAATCAACCTAATAGGATGTTTTTTTACGGCAGTTATCGCGGAACAGACAGACAAACAAACAAACAGACAATCAGACGGAAACCAAAAACTTTTCTCGTCTCCACAGTGAGCCTTCACTGACGTTTCGGCAATAAGAACTTTGGATAATGTTTGGGAAATCTTATAATAATTTTTTTAAATATTTTATTTTGAAAATAGAACGAGAATTTTAATATAAGACTAGATCGTAACTAACATGAAATTGGACTATTTTTGATAAACAGTTGTGTATAGTTTTCAAATAATTCAATTTTGAAAACAGAACAAGAATTTTGATAGAAATTTCTAATGTAATTAACTTATGATATTAGAAGGTGGTTTAGAAAACAGTAACGTTAGGTTTTAATTCTAAAAGTAGAACATGAATTTTGATATACGACTGTAATGCAATTAAAGTATTTAACTTTATTGAGACTTTTGCGACTAACAATAAAAGAATTTAGGTTTCACGGAGTACGTTCAATACAGATGCAAATAAAAGGCTCACTGAAACAAAATTGGTTATATTTTGTTCATGTTATGGAAATCGTAAATTAAATTTGCATTTATTTTCTTGTTAGAGTAAGAAAATTCGATATTGCATAAATGATGAAAAGTTTACAAAATCAATTAATGTTTAAGAAACACTAATATATACGTTTGAATATTTTAAATCTAAAAATGTAAAACAAAAAGTAAAATTGGTGTTTTTAAAGGATACCTCTTTAAAATAAAATTTAAAATCAATTTCCTGCTCTTTCATGTTATGTTAGATACCAATAAGAAAACGGTACATTTATAGATTAACGGATGAACATTTTTACTCTTGCTAATAAACATTACTTATATCGTTAAAAATTACATTTAATCAGATAATACTAGATTAAAAACACACATTTATATAAAAAACAAAAAACTTATGCAACCTTTTCAGGATATGATAGCCTCTCTTCACTGCAATAAGATACGATAACAGACTATCTCCACTCATGTTTACAGTCAAAAGTTTTAACAGTTAAATTCAAGAAACATTTGCAGAGCTTACCCTAAAGTAAGACTGTAAGTACAGGGTGTTTCACGAAAGAGCCCTAAATTTGAAAATAAATAACTCGGAAACGGTGATAGATAGAAGCATAAAACCAGTGGCATGTTTATTAAAAAAATGTAAGAATCTGATAAAGAAAGCTCAAAATTTTAGATTAAAAGTGCGCCGATAGTTGGCGCTGCAGTCAGAATTACGGATCCCTATAAAAAGAGCTTAGACATCAAGAAATTAAATTAAACAACATTGATCTGCCATGGTCCTCAAGCTGTAAATATTTAGGTATTATTCTTGACCATAGGCTAACTTTTAAAAATCATGTTTATACTACTAGAAACAAGTTTCGAGCTGCAAAAAATAAATTAATCCCACATTTATCTCGAAACAATGGACTTTCCATCAAAAACAAGTTGCTCCTGTACTCTTCCTATCTTCGACCTATCCTGACATATAGTTGTCCAATTTGGTCGTTTTTGGCGAGAAGCCACATTAAAATACTTAATCAAGCTCAAAATTCTACCATTTGGCAAATTTATAATATTCCTTACTATATTCGAAATTATCACTTTTATAAAGAAATTGACTTCCCCAGGCTAAGTACTTTTATGCAAAATTTAAACATTAACTTTCAAAATTCTATTGAAAATTCTGATAATAATAATCTGAACAATCTCCCAAACTATGACATTTTTGACAGCCATAATCGTAAAAGACCAAGGATAGGAATTGTTTTAGATTCTATCATTTAATAGATTTAATCTTTTTTAATGTTCAGCAGTTGATAACACATTTTAAAACTGTACACTTCAAAAACAACTGCTTGAATCCAGAAATTTGGTTGGTCGATCAGCGGGCTTAACCCCGCCTTCGCAGGGCACCCTGGTATATATACTTTCAGCGCCATCTTACTGCCCCTCTTTTAAGAGGAACTAACGTGCCCTACTAACAGGTGCCGCTATTTGATGTTTTTAAGCCGCATTGGCATCTGGCCACGGGCTCTTCGGCTCAAATTTGTTCGAAGTCAGAACCCTCACTCGTTGAAGATTTCGCCGTTGAAACGTGATCGCTATTAGCGTATAGGGAAAGAAATTCCGGAAGTGACACTGAAGGACATTGCTTACCGCAACATTCCTTTAACACTCGACGACCTGGGGGAGGTTATTTGTCAAACTTGTGTTTTGATTACAGGTGACATACTATACAGAGAGTCACTGACAAATTCATTCTTCGTTTGCTACATGTGTGTTGTGTGGCAGGTGCACGTTTTGAATAGCTTTTGATGTGATACAGCCTACTTATGTATTTTGAATTAATTTTCAATTAATTTTCAGCAGTGAATTTACGCCATTATTGAATATTAAACATGTGAAACATCTGAAGTTATTTTTTAAATTGCTCACAAAGCGCTTTGTGAGCAATTTGAAAAATAACTTCACATGTTTAATAGCCTACTTATGGTTATGCCATCTGCAACGCCATCTATCGGTGCAAATTGTTACTAAAATTTTGAGGTTTCTGTATTAGACTTTTACTTTTTTTTTTACTTCTATATATCATCGTTTCAGAGTTATTTATTTTCAAAATTAAGGGTCCTTCGTGAAACACCCTTTATTTTATCGTATGTTATTGCACTGTAGAGGGACTCAATCGTAGCCTGAAACGTTTTTCATAATATTTTTAATTGTTTTTTACATAAATGCGTATTTTTAATCTAGTATTGTTTGATCAAATGTATTTTTTAAAAAAATGCATTTTATATATCAGACGTAAAAAATATTCAGTTATTTGAAATCCTTATATCCTTATTTAAATAGTTATAGACCCATTTTTACTGAGTCTTTAAATTACATTTTTCACTATTGATACAGTTCTCAAATACATTTTAACTCATCTTCAGTTTCTTTTTCGAGATAGAGTAGTGAAAATTTATATTTAAGTTAAATGCAGCCTCTCACAACTCAAATAAAATAAAAAAATATTGGAACAGACGTCTTAGACGCACGCACATTTTTTTAATTATTATTATTCGATTATAAAAAGGGAAAATGTCGCCAAATTTTGGGGATTTTTACCTTTAATTGTAACCTGGCTATTGTATTAAGTTATTGGTTTTGCGTGGGCTTGAAAATCGCGCCAATCAAAAAGTCGCCAAACATCAGTGCATGAGTGTAACACATCTGTTCCAAAATATTTAAATTTGTTTGTATCGGAATATCCAAAGGTCAATTTAAAATAAATATGTAGATGACCCTTCAAAATATTTAAAATATAACGTTAATATAGGAAAAAGTAAACAAGAAATTTTGATGCGAGTAGTTTTATTCTGCGATTTATAGAAGTTATGACTAACGTTATTTTCGCATTGTGCGATGTTAAATGATTCTGAGAGCATTTCTATATTAATCGACATTAAGATACCAATTAAATCTATACATGTATATGCGGGATTCCGCATGTGAACATTTCAGGAAAGTATATTAAAATCATAAATATATTTTGAAGAGCTCTAAAAAGTCCAAATCGAGTAGTTTTCGAAATAGTAATAGGACTCCTATTTAACTGTAATGCGACTTTTGAGAATAATAATAATAATAAAAAGTCGGTAAAATAATTTTACTTAGTATTTCCCTTAATGACACAAAAAAAGAGAGATCACTAAAACAAAATGGTTTTATTTCTCTTACATTATTGAATTAGTAAAGAAGCAACTGAAATTTACATTTATTTTGCGTTTTATATTATTATGCAAACAAGTTTATTCAGAAATTTATAAAAGTTATGACTAGCGTTTGTTTTATTATGTATGTTGCATAATGGTTCTGTAGACATTTTTACTTTATTCACATTTTAGGTAACATAAAATATTAAAATAAAAGTACACACAAAAACATGCGATTCCCTTACCTAAATAAATCACTACAATTTTATTTAGATCTTAAAACATTAAAATAAATCAAGCACTTTCGGCTGTGAACCCAGCCTTCATCAGGATTTATAATTAAATCTGGTGTTAAAATTGTTCGATTAAAACTGGTTTTAAAACAAACGTCCAGATCGCATTCTTGTGAACAATATGTTTCTGTATTTTACTGTTTTAAGATCTAATTATAAAGTTAAAATCATGTTTTAGGTAATGAAATCACAATTTTTTGTATGCACTTTTATTTTAATTTGACAAAGATGAATTTAATCATTCCGAACTTGTTTTAAACATAAAAGATGTTTGTATATATATGTGGCTTGAGCCCGTAAATATTTCCATAAAATATTAGCTCCCTTAGTATAACCCTTAGTATGTAACAGCCATGTCGCTGTTATGTGTGGTGGTCAATGTTAACGAGTCGGAAAATGAGCTCAAGTTATGTTAAAATAAAATCACTTTTATTAAAATCTTAAATTGGCAGGGTTTTGAGAGAAGCTCTGCGATTTTCCTCAGGCCGGAAAGAAATCAGTTTCCAACAAAACTTTACTCAAAGAAACAATCACCCTTCAAATTAACAATATCAGTAATTAGATAACTTAAAATAACTTACGAACTCGTAACGTCAAACGACTGTTAAGCTGACTTCCACAAGATTCAATTTCACTATGCGAACCAGCTACCGAAGTTCAACTCCAACTTCCAGATGGCTAGAAACGGCACCCCGTGAGCGTCAAATAGTTTTATCCTAGTATCACAGAATCAAAGTAAATATACTCTTACCAATGGCCAATATTCCTTCTTTGCTACGTCTTAGTTGAGGCAACTGAAGTAGATCTTGAGGCACCAACAAGGGCAAGAACCGATTCAGAGTTCCACTTTCCCAGCGCATGCCAGCGCTTAAATACTTCTTTATCGATTGACCAGATGCAGAAATTTGCACAAATATCGATGTGAAGAGAAACATCACAAGTTCCGAGGTTTTCACACTCATTCATTGAAAGTTAGAGAAAGATACCCTTGATAACTTTTACGCACATTAAATATTATTGGACAACAACTCGTTCGCAATCGAAACTTCACCTACTCTTATAAGTCAGAGTAGTCGACACATCATACGTATAGTAACCGAAGTATAATTTAATGTGTCTTCTTTATAGTTACAATTTTTAGTTTTTAATCTTTTATATTATAAAATGCATGTTGATTAAGTTAATACTTACTACAAAAGTTAATACTTACATATGTAAGTATGTCTACAAAAAGTAATACTTACATATGTAAGTACATGGTAATTTAAATGAAATCTGATGATTGTTCTCCATAAAAAGCATGAAATACTTTATTATACAGGGTGATTCATAAAAGATGGGCAGAACTTTAAGGGGTTATAGTACACTTAAAGACAAATAATATTAAATAGGAGACTAAGGGTCCCAGACGTATTCCCAAGGAGATAGGGGGCATTAAAGTTTAGGGTCCGAAATTTCAAATGATTATAAAACATGGAAAAATTGGTCGATTCGTTTGCGGTTTTTGCAAAAAATTTTCTTTATGCCAGTATTTTCTTGAAATAAAATTTTAAAGTTCAATTTCAAAAAATGCCGATAGGGGGCGCTTTAGACTTTGGAGTAACAAACAACTATTTTTTAACGTTATTTTTTGTATTTCTTTAAATGATTTCGAAAGCTTAGACTTAAACTTAAATTTTGATCTAAAAATCTGAGTCCTAACGAGTAGTTAAGTAGCGTAAACTGAAATTTGAAATTTGAAACCCTTCTCCCCCCAGAACAAAAATCAGTTATTCCCGATCTTTGTGTCGTAGATTAGGCTCTAACTACTGCCGCGTTTTGCTAAAATTATTCTTTATGTCAGTATTTTCTTGAAAATAAATTTTAAAGAAAATTTTCAAAAAATTCCGATAGAGGGCGCTTTAGACTTTGGAGTAACGAACAACTATTTTATACCGTTATTTTTTGTGTCTCATTAAATGCTTTCTAAAGCTTAGACTTAAATTTTCAGCCCAAAATCTGAATCGTTAGACGTGGTTAAGTTTCTGGGGAGAGGGGTTTGAAATTTCTACTCCTGAGCACAGTTCAGTTTACCATGTCCACACATTGTGTGCTGTGATACGAGGTAAAAAGACACAAATTAGGATTATGTTACCAAAGCATATTTATTAACATGTAATCACAATAAATGTTCAAAATTGTGACCACCAGAGGTTATGCACGCAGAACAACGGCGACGAATGGAACGGCGAACATTCGCGAAAACATCAGGCTTTTCGAGCACTTCCCCTACAGCGGCGGAAAGTCTGGCGACCAGTTCCTCGGGGGATTCAATGGGTGTCTCATACATAAGAGCCTTCAATCGTCCCCAAAAAAAGAAATCGAGGGGTGAAAGATCTGGCGAGCGAGCAGGCCAAGCAACAGGACCACCTCGACCAATCCATCTGTTCGGAAATGTGATGTCCAGATAGTTGCGGACGTCTCGTACGTAATGGGCTGGCGCTCCATCGTGCTGGAACCACATGACCCGCCGGATGCGTGGAGGAACAACGTTTAACAGGTCTGGCAGCACATGTTGCAGAAATGTGAGGTATGTTTTACCGTTGAGGCGTTCAGGAAGAAGGTACGGTCCGATTAGGTGGTCTCCGAGGATTCCTGCCCAAACATTGATGGAAAAGCGTCTCTGATGAGCATGTGGATACGTAGCATGTGGATTGACATCCGCCCATACATGTGCATTGTGTGTGTTAAATGTACCTTCACGTGTGAAGGTACATTCATCGGTGAAAAGCACAGTTCGTCCAAAATGTGGATTTAGCGCGTTCTGCTGCAGAAACCAGCGGGCGAATTCAATACGATTTGGATAATCCCCTGGAGACAGTTTCTGGACTCGTTGCACATGAAACGGGAGCAAATGTTCATCCTTCAGTACCCTCCAAGTCGTGGACTGTGAGGTATCCACCTGGCTAGCCACTGTTCGTGTACTTGTACTTGGCTGCGCCGCTACTACATCCAGAATGGCTTCTGCAACAACTACTGATTCGTCCTTTTTTGCACGACCTGCATTCGACCGGGAAGCGAGAAATGATCCCGTCTCACACAACTGTCTGTGCAAGCGCTCGAAAGTTTTGCGGTTAGGCAACCGCCTGTTAGGAAATCGCTCTCCGTACATTCGTTGTGCCTCTGCACCATTTCCATCTGCCGCTCCGTAAATTAAATGCATCTCAGCCTTTTCCTTATTCGTGTGTGTGTTAAATGTACCTTCACGTGTGAAGGTACATTCATCGGTGAAAAGCACAGTTCGTCCAAAATGTGGATTTAGCGCGTTCTGCTGCAGAAACCAGCGGGCGAATTCAATACGATTTGGATAATCCCCTGGAGACAGTTTCTGGACTCGTTGCACATGAAACGGGAGCAAATGTTCATCCTTCAGTACCCTCCAAGTCGTGGACTGTGAGGTATCCACCTGGCTAGCCACTGTTCGTGTACTTGTACTTGGCTGCGCCGCTACTACATCCAGAATGGCTTCTGCAACAACTACTGATTCGTCCTTTTTTGCACGACCTGCATTCGACCGGGAAGCGAGAAATGATCCCGTCTCACACAACTGTCTGTGCAAGCGCTCGAAAGTTTTGCGGTTAGGCAACCGCCTGTTAGGAAATCGCTCTCCGTACATTCGTTGTGCCTCTGCACCATTTCCATCTGCCGCTCCGTAAATTAAATGCATCTCAGCCTTTTCCTTATTCGTGAAGGGCACCATCTTCCGATTCATTACTACAGCGACTTACACTTGACTCACCGTTCAGTGGTTTTTATGCCTGAATCGTGTCGAAATTTTGCATACGTGTTCTTCTTCTTCCCCATTTGACATTTGCATACTTTCTGTTTCCTTCTTCACCCGGTGACTAGCGTCAGGAATGGAGCTTTAACGTTTGCATGAGCGACGTTTCCAACTGTGCCAGTGCCTTTATGAGTGAATTCCGACTATGCAGTCCTTGACGAAAGTTGTATTTTTGCCTCGTATCACAGCACAGAATCGTTGGGCATGGTTAAGTAGTGCAAACTGAACTATGTTCAGAAGTTGAAATTTGAACCCCCTCCCCTCGCTACTGAACCACGCTCAGCGATTCAGATTTTGAGCTGAAAATTTAAGTTTAAGTCTAAGCTTTAGAAAGCATTTAATGAGACACAAAAAATAACGGTATAAAATAGTTGTTCGTTACTCCAAAGTCTAAAGCGCCCTCTATCGGAATTTTTTGAAAATTTTCTTTAAAATTTATTTTCAAGAAAATACTGACATAAAGAATAATTTTAGCAAAACGCGGCAGTAGTTAGAGCCTAATCTACGACACAAAGATCGGGAATAACTGATTTTTGTTCTGGGGGGAGAAGGGTTTCAAATTTCAAATTTCAGTTTACGCTACTTAACTACTCGTTAGGACTCAGATTTTTAGATCAAAATTTAAGTTTAAGTCTAAGCTTTCGAAATCATTTAAAGAAATACAAAAAATAACGTTAAAAAATAGTTGTTTGTTACTCCAAAGTCTAAAGCGCCCCCTATCGGCATTTTTTGAAATTGAACTTTAAAATTTTATTTCAAGAAAATACTGGCATAAAGAAAATTTTTTGCAAAAACCGCAAACGAATCGACCAATTTTTCCATGTTTTATAATCATTTGAAATTTCGGACCCTAAACTTTAATGCCCCCTATCTCCTTGGGAATACGTCTGGGACCCTTAGTCTCCTATTTAATATTATTTGTCTTTAAGTGTACTATAACCCCTTAAAGTTCTGCCCATCTTTTATGAATCACCCTGTATATTCTCCAGGAAAAGTATCGAGCACACATGTACCTGAAAGTTTATTCCAAAATAAGAAACCAAGTAATAGAACCCGTATTTAACTGTAATGTGACTTTCGTGAATAACAATTGTCGGTAAAAGAATTTTTCTGTTGCTTAGTATTTCCCTTAATGATGCAAAAAAAAAAAAAAAAAAAAAAAAAAAAAAGATATCACTGAAACAAAATAGTTTTATTTCTCTTACATTATTGAATTAGTAAAGAAGCAGCTTAAATTTACATTTATTTTGCTTTTAGAGAAAGAGAAATCAAAATCGCATTTATGAAATCAGAGAATGTGTGTGAAACAGTAATGTTTATTTTAAAATATTTAATTCGGAAAAAGAAATAAATTTTTTTAAAAATATGTAAATTTATCATTTTTAAAGCATCACCGTTTGGATTAAAATTTAAAATACATTTTTTGCTATTTTATATACAGTGCGCGAAATAATTATGGCCCTTTTGCTAATTTTAAGCAAACGCAAAAAATATAGTTACAATTTAATAAACACATGTAGCATATAAAATATTATGCTCTACATTATGTACAATGAACATTCAAATCTCGTTTGGTCAAAATATAGATTTATACAGGCTTTGTACGTATTTAAATGATACATAAATTGCGAAATAATTATGGCCTCCTTTAGTTTAATGCTCCCTATATTAATTGTTGACACAAGAAATCTTTAATATCTGTTCCACCTGCCTTTAGCATTTTATCAAGCTTCCATTTGACGTGCCAAGCTTTTCTTGCCATTATACACCAAACATTCTCTGATATATTCAAATCATTCGATTTGGTTGACCAAGGTTTTAGCAGTTTCATTCTTTTCCGACTTGAACCACACTTAGATGTTTTTGACACATGAATTATTCAGTTGATTTGCTGAAACAACCAATTTTATCCGGCCATTTGAAATCCATTTCAAGGAAATTGTTTACTTAGAATGTTCAGGTAATCAGAACTGTACATTTTTTCATATAGGAATTCAATAATGCTTTTCTTTTTTCATCTTATTGCACCCCATATCATGATCGAACCCCCTCTTTCTTTTCTAGTGGAAAACACCAAATGCTCTTCTTTATTAACCTTCCAATAGGTGTGCATAGCATCTGGACATTCCAGATTAAATTTTTTCTCTTCAGAAAAAATAACATTTCACCTTTCAGTGCTCCAACTAATATAGCTGCGAGCGAATACTTTCCGATTACTTTTATGAATTGAAGACAGCATCGGTTTTTTTCTGGAGTTTCCTCGATCTAAGTCCAAATTTATTCAGCAACTGATGTGTTCGACAAGAAGTAACTGGCAAATTTAATTC
The DNA here is from genome assembly GCA_963931845.1 of Maratus michaelseni. Classification (NCBI taxonomy): domain Eukaryota; kingdom Metazoa; phylum Arthropoda; class Arachnida; order Araneae; family Salticidae; genus Maratus; species Maratus michaelseni. The sequence continues at coordinate 37,981,492 of OZ007598.1, forward strand.
ATCTCGTAATTGTGGAGCCGTTACTATTTTATTTCATGCTTTGCGCCTCAGAAGACGGACTTCCTTATTTGTACCTGAGGGTGGTCTGCCCATGCTCTTCTTCTTTCCATACCCTGATGGATATTTGAGATAATTTTGAACGCCTTTAGGACTTCTGTCAATAGCTAGGGCAATATCTGTAGGAATTATATTCGTTTCAGATCGATTTTACCCCATCCAATATCAGAAATTCGTGCGCCAGATGGCATATTAATTAATTTTTTAATCTACCACTTTAAACAAATTATTTAGTTAATTTTCTATCTAAACTGTTGTTACAAATTAAAACAAAAATGTTTCTGCTAAACGACATGCATATAGATGAACTTTCGATTGAGTAAAACCATAATTTCTTCGCTTCTGAAATCCAGATTTCACTGATAAGCTTTCACAGCGCATGCCCACGTATTTCTATAACCACCAATGAATGCCTGTTTACTTTGAATGTTGCAACGGAGGAAATGGCACATGATTTTTTTTCATCGGTATAATATATCAGCTAAAATTGAATTATTTCGGGCACTGTATGATAAATACTAGTACATGTATGAATTTATGGATCAGCATTGTTACTATATTTCACAAACGATTGTTATATCATTTTTTTAATAATTATAGCACCATGTGCATAAAATCTTCAATATTGACAAAACATATTTTAAAACATTTTCATCTTTCTTTTCAAGATAAAACAGGGAAAGTATATATTGAGATTAAATGAAGCAAGGTACATCGAATAAAAGAACAAAAACGTTGAAATTTGTTTTTATTGAAATTTTCAAATGTTAAATCAAAATAAATATGTAGATAGCCCTTCAAAATAATTAAGCTTTCATAGTACAATAGAAAATGTAAACAAGAAACTTTTATTCAAACAGCTTCATTCAGAAATTTATAAAAGTTATGACTAGCGTTTGTTTCATATTGTATGTTGAATAATGGTTCTGTAGACATTTTTACATTATTCAAACTTCAGGTAACATAAAAGATGTTTGTATACATGTCGCTTAAATACATAAATATTTCCATAAAATATATTAAAAACTTAAATATATTTTTCTAGGGAGTTCCAAAACGCCAAAGTTGAAATGTTTGAGAAACATGTATACTTTGATTTAATGCATACGTGCATTATTAAAATTTATAGAGTACTCAATCTTTTATGTTATAAAATACATGTAGACTAAGTTAAAATATATGTAATACATGAGATATTTGGGATGAAAACTGATAGTTATTCTCAATAAAATCCTTGTAAGACTTTAATATATATTCCGCATAAAAAGTATCAAACACAAATTTTACTGAAATTTTATTCCAAAAAGAAGAAATCAAGTAATAGAACCCGTATTTAACTTTATTGGGTCTTTTACGAATAACTACTGCTGGTAAAAGAATTTTACTTTTACGGAGTACTTCTAATAAAGAAGTAAATAAAATGCTCGCTGGAACAAAATTGGTTTTATTTCTTTTACGTTATCGAATTCGTTAAGATTCAGAAAAAAAAATTGCATTTATTTTGCTGTTAGAGTAGCAAAAACTGAAGCTGCATAGATGATGAAAACTTTATAAAATCAGGCGATGTTTGAGAAACAGTAATGTATAGTTTTAAATATTTCAATTCAGAAAATGAGATTTGTTTTGATATTGTACTTTTATCTCATTAGTCTGTAGTCTTTATTTGTTTGTATAGTTGTTAGATGATAATTGTTCTGATCCATTAGAAATAAATATCTTTTTATACAAATTAAACGTTACTTTCGAGTTTTCAACAGCTGATTCAAAACAGCGATCTTCAACTGAAACAAAATTAGTTTTATTTCTCACAAGTTATCGAATTTTGTAAACAAGCAGCTAAAATTTGCATTCATAAAATAGAGACGGAATATTTAAAATTGCATAAATGATAAAAAGTTTCTGAAATCAAGCGGTGTTTGTGAAACGGTAATGTGTAGTTCCTGAATATTTTCATGCGGAAAAATGGAATAAGAATTTTGATAAAAAGTATGAGGTTTGTCTGGATGTTTTATTTTTATAAAATTAGTTTATTATCCATAGATTTGCTTAAAGTAATCGTCAGACGACAATTTATTTGAACCAAGTAAACAAAATGTCGTTTTGTACTAATTAACTGGTTTTGCATAACAAGAAGTTTTTAGCCTCTGCTCCAAACAGCTTTGGGTTCAGTTATCGAGTTATGAAACTCAAGAAAAGCGTTATCCAATTTGAAAAGAATCAATCTAAATTTGCAATTGTTTTGCTGTTATAGAAGGAAAAATCTAAATTGCGTAAATGCAGAAATGTTTATGAAATCAGACGATGTTTAAGAATCAATAATGTATACCAAGGGCGCAATTTTTAGACCATTTTCATGGTACTTACAGAACTATTTTATATAAAATTCTTGCGTTTTAAATGTTTGATTTTGTAACTCTTGTTTGTTTGATTGAGAACATACATCTGACTTGTGTGCTTGACATCAAGTGAACGCTTAAAAGTCATCGTCAATATAAAAGCATGAGATAGCCTCAAGAAAATTTACAACACCACATAATTACAACCGGAAGCTCCACAAAGTGTGTGCAATGGAGATGAGGGGAATCGAACCCGCCGACCTGAATCCTACGCTCTCAAGCGATTAGCAGAATGGTGTCTTAACCACTCGGCCATGGAGGCTCTTTGTAACCCTTATTCCGAACTATCTTTCAACACCATAATTTCCATGACAGTAATGTATTTTCAGTTTTGGAAGAGGTATTTTAAACTGCTCTTGAACAGCCTCTTGAACAGCTTTCTCAAGTCCATGAAGAGTTGTAAGTCGAAGTTTGGATAACACGTTTTTTAAAAGTTCAAAGCGCAAAAATCCATGGGTGATACATCAGGAGAATTAGCAGGTATATCAGTGAAGTGTATATCACTGATTCCCGTTTCTCGTTCCATTTATTTTCTAGGAAATTCATTCTGTATTGTAATGTGTGGTTGCTTGCTTTATCATGATGCAGTTCAACAGATTGATGGCACTGGTTTAAAAAGATTATATTTCCTGTTTGAAGATTGGTAGTAAAATACGTTTCTGATAGCATGTAGAATTGATCTTAACATTTTTCTCCACTCTCTTTATTTTTAATTTGCCTTTATATGGAAAGCCAGTACAACAATCCTAAATGCTTTGATAAAATTTCCTTTAGATAATACATTGAACCAAGTTTTAAGATTTTTTTTCTCCTCTTTGATGCTAATAAAGGGATATATTTTTATTTCAGTCATTTAAATAGACCCAAGCTTCATCTGTTGTAACAACGTTTTTTTTTCATTTTTCTCCAGATAAATGCTTCTCATAAATCATTCACCATCGTGTTTCACGTTCAGCGATATGTCGTGAAGAAGACGGTGAACATTGTGTTTTTCGGACTTTTTAAAATTCCAGTCAGTGTTAATGATTTTGTATCAGTTGACACTGATAGCATCTGTCCATTCATTTGGAGGAATTTCTTTTACTATAAAAGATCTTACCTTTGCAATATTCGACGAATTCCTTTTTGCTATTGGGTACATATTTGAAACAGTTTTTTCACTTGAAGCCAGACATTCATCCATTCATCCATTTCCATCAGACCATTTTTCCCCTGTCTTATTGACAATATTACCTGCTGTGGCCTTAGCTATAGCAAAACCATGCCTTTCACACAGCGTTTTTACTTATCCATCATACGTAGTATAGGGTAAATCTTGTAATCGTATTGAAAATCGAAAGAAAAATTTTGACGGATTTACACGTTTCAGACACTGGAGATTCCGAAAAACATATTTATATAAAAAAAATTTGCCATCCGTCTGTCTGTGTGTGTGTGTGTATGTAAACGCTCTATCTCCCGAACAAATAGAGACAGAGACTTGAAATTTGGTATGCACTTAGTATGTAATAATGGAAAGAAGCTTATTGAATTTCAGTAACCTCGATTATCCGGAACAATTTTTTCGGACTTTCGAAATATTCGTTCTGATAAAAGGTATAAATTTTTTTTCGATATTGTTTATTTTAAAGAGTGAATATAAAAGACAATAAAAAAACAAATTTTTCATAGAAAATGAAGTAGATTGGATAATGAGTTGCCGAGATATTTGAAATCCTATTTCCCACACTCTTCGATTTTTCATGACCCTGTATTTCATTCAAATTTCAATTCAAAGATATATTTTAATTGGAAATGAAACGCTTAATCCATCGCAGTAAACAATAGTTAATATGATTATCATTTTTGCAGTTATAAGGATGTTACTCTTACGCAATTCAGTAATAGAGCCTTTAAAGTTTATGACGTCATCAAGCCACATTTTGTTCGAATTGCAATGCATTTTATAAATAGTTTACACATGTTTTATTTTCATATTTTATATTATGCATATCCATGATGGGTAAGTATTACGGTGGCCCCGAACGACTAGTTTAATAACCAAGTACGAATAATTCTCTTCGGAAAGTGCATCCATCGGTTCTTTAAAAGCGACATTTAGCAGGTAAACTAAAATTTCAGTTGCCAGACGATAATTTATACTTTCAAAAGCATATTAACTGTGAAAAATATTTTCTCTATGCAGACGATTTTTTAAACAAAAACAAACTCGTCTAAAAATATGTAAACAGCCTCTATATTATTAGCATTGCAGGATAGAGTTTATTGAAAATGTAGAATTACATTAAATCAGGGGCAGCAAATTTCAGATTGTTTTTGTAAAATTTCAGTGATTGCAGAAATTAAAAATGTTCTACCTTATCTTAAGCGACTTCATTTTTATTACTATTAAATGGCAAGATAACAATTAATATAAAAAATCTACTTTATTGTTTCTCAAACATTCTCCGATATCACAATTAGATGATATAAAAATTCTACTTTATTGCTTTTCGAACATCGTCTAACTTGACAATTACAATATGTAAAAACTGTACTTTATTGTTTCTCCAAAATTGTCCAATTTCAAAAATATAATATTAAAATACTCTACGTTACTGATTCTCAAACATTGTCGAATTTCGTAATTAGAATATTAAAAATCTCTACTTTACCTCTCCTCAAACATTGTCCAATTTCATAATTAGCATATTTAAAAACTCTACTTTACTGTTTTTCAAACTTTGTCCAATTTTAAAATTAGAATATTTAAAAACTCTACTTTACTATTTCTCATAGATTGTCCTGTTTCTTAAATAAAATATTTTTAAAATACATTTTACTGTTTCTTAAAAATTGTTCAATTCTATACGTTATTTATGTTATAGTCTATATAAAAATTTCGGTTCCGTTTTCCAAATTAAATACTTATTATTAACACATTAATGTTACTCAAACATTTTCTGATTTTACAAATTTTTCATCATTTAGGCAATTTCGATTTTTTTGCAAATTTAAGCAGCTTATTCACGAATTCCATAACATAAAAAGTAAAACCAATTTTATTACAGTGCACATTTTATTCGGATTTCTGCTGTAAGAATGTAAAAGTAAAACTATTTGACTTACAGTTGTTATTTGCAAAAGTCTCTATAACGTTAAATGCAGGTTAATTAAGAGTTCTATTACTTAATTCCTTCTTTTGGAATACAATTTCAGGTAGCTTTGCGCTTGATCTTTTTCCAGAAAATATTCGTTAAATCCTAGGATGCTCGGATTTCAAACTATTCAAAGAAAAATAGAAAATAAAATATTTTTCAAGAAATTGTTTTCATGTATCACCAAGAATGTACATAGATGTATATCCTAATAATATTATAAATCCGATTGTGTGCAAATGTTAGGCTGAATTCCGCGTCAAAATGGAGAATTTAATGATCAGGTATCTTTGCAAATAGTTTGATTATAACCCGTAAATGAACATAGGCTAGTTTTTGTTTATTTTATTCAAATATTTTTCTTAATAATTCAAAATTTCATTATTTTCATAGAGAATAAATGGAGATTTTATTTTAAAATGGTTAAATTTACTTTACCGTTGCTAATACTTCATCGTTGCCAAAACTAAATCAAAACCTGGAATAATCATTTTTCTTCAACAATTTATTTCAAATGAAAAATTTCCACGTGAAAAATGAAAATGAAATTAATTATTTAAGAAACAGAATATGAAATGACGTCATATTAGAAATAAAACTTGAGTTTTAAATATTTGATAATAATACAAGGTGCATAAATACGAGTAAGTATGGAAAGCAAGCGAATATGATGTCATATATCGAAAATAAAACAGATTTGCTTTGATGTTGAAATAAAATGATCTTGGGTTATCAAATTATTTGTGATTAATTTCTCTATTTTGGTTCTTTTTCTATTTCACATGAAATGAATTATTTTAAATGTATGTGTTGTAAATTAAAGTTCTGCGTTTTAAATAAAATGAGTGAAAGATTTATATTTTAATACGAATTCAATACGAATGATGGTGATAGGAATAATACTTGGCGGTTTATCGTCTGCACACGGCTAACATAAGGGTACCATATTTTCAATTTAAATTTTAAAAATAAAAAAATAAATAAAAACTTTGAAAAGATATAGGACGGCAAATGTCAATAATATGGACCGCAAAATTATCCGTATAGAAAATCAGAAAATCTTAATAAAAATAACTTTATTTTTTAAAAGAAAGTTGCATTTTTTCATAAAAGCTAAAGATTCAATATGATTGCTTCGAAGTAATAGCATTTTTCCTCTATCATTTTCCCACAATCAAAACACATTTGTAAATGGTCGTTTCGAACCGGAATTTAATTTTACATTTCTTTTAGCTTTAAAATAGTAAACACTTTGTTGTCATTTTTAAATATAGCTTTTTTTAAAGTTCTGTTTCATAATAGATTTTTGTAAAGTCTTGTAGGTTCAGAAAAATGACATAGATTTTAAGGCAATGTTTAAGTAAAATTACAATATTTTTAAAAACTTAAAAAACAACAATTTTATCGAAACGAAAATCAATTTTACCGACAAATTCGCGTAATGCAAAAGCAAAGAAGAAATCAAAAAGTAATGAAACTTTTATTCCAGCCGAAATATGTAAACTTGAACAAGCCAATCGTGCCAATTCATAATATTATAAACGTGAAAGCGCGTTGTATATAGTAGAAAAGGTTTCCACATATAGGTAGAAAATTTCCCAGAATAGGAAGGTTAGGGATCTGTAATTGGGTCCATAGCCAATTTGCTTTTTTTTTTATCAAGTGAAATTTGGCGCAAAATTAAATACATTGTTGTAACTAGATTTCTTTTTGCGTGGTAAACACTTAATGGTATTTTAGATGATCATTTCCTCGCTTGATGCCAACTATGACTGTAAAACATATTAAAAAATATCAGACGGTAATTTTCTACTTCATGATGTAAATAGACATCCTGGTTCATCCTTTTAACCAGAATTAATCATACCATTGTCGTCCAGTTTATAATCTTAATCCTAACTCTAATCGTATCCTATCCTAATCCTAATAATAACTTTAAGCAATACTCTTTGAAACGAATATGTAAATTAAATCAATATCCATAAATGGAATGAATGGAAAATAGAATAAATAGAAATGGCAAAATAAAATAACAAGAAAGTACTTGTTTTCGACACTTAACCCTAGAAAAAGCCTAAAAAATTTCAAGCGCACGAAATAACTTAAAATAAGCCTATATATACTAACAAAAATATGTAAATTTAGATCATCAGATTGGTGTTGTCGGTAGTTATTTGTTTAGAGTGTCCTTGACGCGATAGAAAAACTATCGAAGTTAAATTGGGCAGAATTGAAAGTACTTTCTAGCAACCTTTATTTACATTTTAGAATGCATCAGATTGTTACATCTTTATGAAATATCTATCAATGTATAAAATCCACAAGCAGTTTGTTCAATATTTACAGCACTTAGCGAGAAGCATTTTATTTATTATATACATAAACAAGACAGAAAATAATAATGTAGTAAGAAATATATAACACATGTCTATACAAATAAACACTATAATAATACCCATTTAGAAATGAATACATATACAAATTTCATACCAAATACCACCTAAAATGCACTGTTGTATAGAAGAATTCTCTCAAGGCTATTTTTCGTTTTACAAAGAGGGATTCGTCGATTTTCACGAGTTTACTGGGAACTTCTTTTTTCATTGGTTGCAGTTTCAGTTTCCCGATTTTATATATTATTTGGCATGAAATTTCACTTTTTTAAGACTGCTCTTAAGGCCCCTATAGTAAAGAAATATCGTATTCTCTCCTATAAAATGTGATAAAGATTTGGTTAACTATATATTTTTTTAATTATCGAATGAAATGCTTCGCTAAATTAATGCATTTATTCTTTTTTTTAATGTTACGTGAACAAAGTCACGGGTAACAGCTAGTATTAAATATATTTTATTTAGATATTTCTGCCCGGAAGCACATATATAAAAATAAAGATTTTTTATTTTTCCTAATGATTGTATAATGATGAAATGTCGACAGAATCTTTATGCAACGTACAATATGAAACAAACGCTAGTAATAACTTTTAAAAGTCACTGATTAAGCTTTCTGCATTAAATAACATTGTGCAATTTCATATCCAGAATATGTAAAAACTGTACTTTACTGTTTGTCAAACATTGTTCAATTTGATAATTAGAATATTTAAAAACTCTACTTTACTGTTTCTGAAACGTTCTTTCACGTGCGGAAACATCACACTTTATCTCTTTTGTACTATTTATTTTTGATAATCATTGCTGAGCATGATAAAATGCGGTATTTTATTTTTCTGGCTATATTGATTTAAAAAGAAAGCTTTGATTTCACTTATGAAAACATTGCCAATTTAATTTTTAATAAAGTGCGATATTTAATCCAAAAACATCTTTTAACAAAATGTGAGTGAAAATAAAAAATACTACTGACGGCAGTCAGAAAGGATTTTCGCTCCCTGATGATGGTCGCGGTAGCCGGCCGAGAGTACTTGGACAGTTTTTAAACATTTGAAACATCTTTTAACATCTATTTGTGTCTTTTAAATGCCACCTATTAAGCAACAGTGGGATCTATTGAATCTCATATTAATATTTTATGAAGAAAATAAGGTAAAATTTGCGTTTCCCCCTATGTGTTTTGAAAATGTGTAGTGTACTATTTCAGAAACTGGTTCAAAAACCTTTCGAATGATACCTTTTTCATTGTTGTGCGTTTTGTAAATGCATAGAAAAATGGGTATTGACAACAGAAATAATAAATATGATAATATTTTTTAAATATATTTTATTTAAATATTTTCGCCCGGCAGTACATATATACAAATAAGGATATTTTTTATTTCACCTAATGTTTGAATGATATAGAAATGTCGACATACTTTTTATTCAATGTACATTATGAAACAAAATCTAGTCATAACTTCTATAAGTCGCTGAATAAACCTGTTTGCATATAATTTCTTTGTAAACTTTTTTCTATTCTACTATTAAATTTTCATTATTTTGAAAGAATATCTACATATTTTGTTTGGCTTGAACTTTGAATATTTAAGTACAAACAAATTTCACAATTTTTGGTTCTTTTAATCGATTTATCATACTGTATTTAATCTACATATAAATTTCCACTGGTCTATATTTTAAAAAAAAAATAAAAAAAAATAAAAAAAGGGAGAAAATGTGTTAAAATGTGTTTGAAAATTCTGTCAAAATTGGTATTAACATTTTAAAGATTCGATGAAAATGGTGCTATAATTGTACAATTAAGGATGAAACAATTGTTTGTAAGAAGTAGTGACAATGTAATCCTCAAATCCATAAAAAAAAAATAGTAAAAAATGTTTATAATGCTAATCCTGAAATCCATCAGTACATTAGTAATTATCATATATGAAATAGCAGAAAATGTATTTTAAAGTTTAATACAATAACAGGCAATCTTTCAAAAATTCTAAATTTACATATTTTTAAACATTCTTATTCCATTTTCGCAATTAAAATATTTAAAAATATAAATTACTATGTTTCTCAAACATCACATGATTTTATAAATTTTTCATCATTTATGCAATTTCAAATTTTACTACTCTAATAGAAAAATAAATTCAAATTTAACTTGCTTTATAATAAATTCGATAACGTACGAGCAATAAAACCAATTTTGTTCCAGTGAGCATTTGATTTGCATCTTTATTGGAAAAACTATAGTAAAATTCTTTTACCGACATTTGTTTTCGCAAAAGCCTCAGTAAAGTTAAAAACAACTTCTATTACTTAATTCCTAACTTTCGGAATACAAATTCAGGGGGATTTGCGTTTGATAGTTTTTCTTGGGAATATGTAATAATGTTACGTTGGTTTTATTGAATATAACCATCATATTTCATTCAAAATAACGTATACATTTCATATATTTCTTCTTAGTTCACATACATTTCATAACCTAAAAATTTGAAAATTCTATACACTTTAACTATAAAGACGTATTAAATCACAGGATACTTGTTTTTCAAACCATTCAACTTTGGCATTTTGGAACTCTAAAGAAAATATATTTATGTTTTTAATATATTTTATTGAAATATTTCAGTGCACAAGCCACATCTATACATATTATGTCTTACAATACCTAAGGTTTAAATAATGTAGATATATCTGCTAAATTTCTAGGTAGTGTACGGTTGATTTTTCATTTTAAAATATCTGAAGCAAATTTCGATTTTAGCTATTCTTTTGATAATAAAAATGTTCCATTACTTTCTACAAACATTTAGCTCAAGTACATTAAATTTAAGAATATAATTGAATCTGTCTATAGTGCGCTTGGATATTACGATAATCGGGTTTTATAAAGCAAAATGATAGGAAATGGGGTGCCTAATATAAAATGTATCGAATAAAACTTAGATTCAACGAGGAAAACTCGGATATAGCGAGCAAACATTTTGTAAATTCACATAAATATTTCCGGTTTTTTGCACTTTCCCATACAAAAAATATTAACTATTGCGCGTTCAATACTTTTAATGCAATACACTGCAAAAAAAATTGTAAATTCACGAACGTTTTCCGTGAATTGCTGCCGTAATTTTACGGGAAATGCCTTCTTTTCAAGCTAAACGGTCAAATCCCGTACATTTCGGGTATTTACGGGTATTCCCGTTTATCTAAGAGAAAAGCTCTTTTACCTAGGGTCAAAATCCGTTTTTTTTATTATTATTATTTTGTCTGGAATCCCTGCAGCGGTAATTTTAGTGCAGCAATATTTTATAGTGTGCAGAATAGAGTAAAACTTTTCTATAAACTGAAATTAAATTCTACCCACCTTAAAAATTTAATTATTATACCATTTTTATCTATTAAAGAAAATACATGCACACTATTGCTGATTATTAACTGTTTTTAAGATTAATTCAACAATTTGTCTGATGTCTGCCAAAACTAAAAATTAACTAACGCGAGAAAAAAAAATAACTATACAACATCTTTTCAGAAAACCATAATACATATATAAAAATGTAGATCAATAGCAGCATTTCAGATTCATTTGATCATTTCTACCGCTAAGTGCTACAATTAAAAAGAATAATAAACAAGAATAGCTATATTAAAAACTGCAATGATAAAATTTATGCTCCTGAAACTTATTGCAAACACAGTAACTGGAAAAATATAGTCTTTATAAACAGCGAACAGTTATTTAAATTTCTTTGAGAATATCACACAGCCGTAATTATCTGAAGTTTAAATTAAATCACAATATAAATGACATTAATTAATTTCACAAGGATAAACACTGGATAATTAAATTGACGAAACCTTACTTAATGAATAGCGCCACGCAAATAAATTATTTTAAATGCTAACAAGAATTCCCATTAAATGTTTTATGGTTATTTAGATATAAAAAGAAGGAACAAAGAAATTCTAATTAAAAAAGTTTTTTACATTCACATTTAGAATATTTTTAAAGAACGCTTGATCTACTACTGCTCCAAAAAAAAAAGTAATAAACGAGAATGGAACTTATTGACAGTAACTGGGAAAAGATAGTCTTTTAAAACAGGAAACAATTATTTAAATTGCTGTAATTATCTGCATTATAAATTAAATCACAATATGAATGACATTAGTTAATTTCACAAGAGTATACACGGGAAAATTAAATTGATGAAATCCTACTTAATGAATCTATCACGCAAATAATTCTTGTGTGTTCGGTTTTTATTTTAAATGCTAATAAGAATTTCCATTCAGTGTTTTAAGATTATTTAGATATTTTTTCTTTATTTGAGAATGCAAACAAGGAGTTCTTGTTTGAAAAGTTTTTCCATGCTAAAATTGTGAACATTTTAAAAGATCTCTTGTTCTGAAATTTTGCTAGAGCTAATGAGATTTCTATAGTTATTTAAACTTGTAAAGAACTTAGGTGGGGGGGGGGGAAGGAAATGCTTCTAATTAAAACTATTTTCATTAACCCATTTTAAGCCAAGCATAGAAATTTTATAAAATGTGGTATTATTAGCATTAAAATTTGCTTAAATTACATTCATTAAGACACCGAAAAAGTTTCGTGCATGAAAAATAATATTTTAATTAATTTGACGTTACCATTATTAATTTACCATTAATAATTTACCATTAAATTTAAATAAAAAAAATTAAGTTTTCTTATGGCATTTGTTTTATTTTTATTTTATTTACAGAACTTGCAACTTTACTCCATTATAGAAACATATGATTAATCTCAAGTGGAATAATAATACATTTTCAAAAAGTCGAATTTGTCAATAACAGTTTCAAGTAAAAAACTATTTTGAAAATTTCTCAACAGAAAGGGATTACTTTAATTGAATTACTAATATTTTATAGATGTCTCCAGAACCCTTAAAAATAGCAGAAAAATAAAATTAGTGAAAAATATACGTCACAGTGTTAATAAAAATATATTTATTGAAATGATGCGTTTACGCACCTTTGGCCGAAAATGGGTTAAGAGGATTTTCTCTGTGAATTAAAAACAAATTGCGTATTTAAAAACGGTATTAGATCTAATAAATTTTCATAAGGCATTTCTAGTTGTCAGTAACTTATGTAAAAGTTTCTAAAACAAAAATATATTTATTAAAATACAGAGGGTCCATAATGATTGTCCCGGTTTACTTACATGGTAACTTTTGGTTTAAGCCTATGACGAAAAATATTTTTACATATCCGTAAATTACAACTCAAAAAGTTTTTTTAATAACATGAAGTTATTTATGGGTAAAGTTGCAACTCAAAACGCTATTAATCAAATAACGATTATAATCAAATAACAATTAATATTAAAATTTTATCAAATTTATCAAAACCTTATTAATGAATTATGTAATATCTATCTAACTTTGTACTCAAATTTCATTAACAGCTTTTTGAAAAATTTGATAAAATTTTAATATTAATTCTTATTTGATTATAATCGTTATTTGATTAATAGCGTTTTGAGTTGTAACTTTACCCATATGTAACTTTGTTTGTGTTATTAAAAAAACTTTTTGTGTTGTAATTTACGAATATGTAATAATATTTTTCGTCATATAATTAAATCGAAAGTTATGAGGTAAGGAAAACGGGACAATCATTTATGAGCACCATTTATTACTTACTCATCATACGTAGTATAAGATAAGTTTTGTAATCGTTTTAAAAATCCAAAAAAATATTGAAGGATGTATATGTTTCAGACACTGGAGATTCCGAAAAACATATTTTTAGAAAAAAAATAGCCGTCCGTCTGTCTGTGTATCTATGTCTGTAAACGCTCTATCTCCCGAATAAATTGAGATAGAGATTTGAAATTTGGTATGTACTTAGTATGTAATAATGAAAAGAAGTCTATTAAATTTCAGTAACCTCGATTATCCGGAACTGTATTTTTCGGACACTCGAAATATTCTTTCTGATGAAAGGTACATAAAAATTTTAGAAATTGTTTATTTTAAGGAATGAATATAAAAGATAATTAAAAAACAAATTTTGCATAAAGAATGAAGTCGATCGAATAATGAGTTGCCGATATATTTGTAATCCTATTTTCCGCACTCTTCGATTTTTTCATGACACTGTATTTCATTCAAATTTCAATTCAAACAAATATTTTAATTGGAAATGAAACGCTTAATCCGACGCAGTAAACTGTTAGTTAATATCATTATAATTTTTTGGAGTTATAAGGATGTTTCTTTTACGCAATTCACTAATAGAACATTTAAAGTGTATGACGTCATCAAGCCACGATTTTATTCGAATTGCAATGCATTTTATAGGTAGTTTGCACATGTTTTATTTCCATATTTTATATTATGCATATCCATGATGGGTAAGTATAGTATCACGATGGCCCCCAACGACTAGTTTTAAATGTGTACAAAGTTACCGCTACTAGTACGCAATGTATAATCGTTATAGATTTTTTTTTTATAATCTTTAGATATTTTCTATCAGAGATTTGCTATGCACTGTTAAAATTCTGCAGTACACTGTTAAAAATTTGCAGCAAACTGTCCAGTCATTTGATCGTTTTTGTAGAAAACAGTAATATAACCTTAATTTAACTCTATTCTGACCATAATATGGGCAATAATATGGTCAGAATAGAGTTAAATTACGGTTATGTAACCGTTTTCTATAAAAACGGTCAAATGACCGGATAGTTTGCTGCAAATTTTTAACAGTGTAAAATGTCTAGTCATTCAACCGTTTTTGTAAATAACGGTTACTTGTCCATATTATAAGGCATTCTCATTGGTCAGTATTGATTAAAATTATGATTAAGCGACCGTTATCTATAAAACTGAACTAATGACAGAACAGTTTGCTGAAAATTTTCATTAGAAAATTTTCATCATATAGACGAATTGGAGGTATCTAAAAATTTAAAGCCTCTTATAAATTAGAATTTGATGTATTATATCAATTTTCCTGTATTCGCATAATATAATGCATGCATGCACAATATGTGTGACTAGTGGTGGTTCGCGACTGCCTTTATTTGGAGCACTAAATGCATGGTTCCAAATTTTATTACTTTCTCACTACTATTTGGTTGAAAAAATATTTGCCTTATTTGTTGGAAGACAGTTCTGTTTCTAAAACAAGTAAAGGATTTCTTTAAAAAAAATAATGGTAGGGAAAGAGTCAATTTTTTGGCCATGCATTTAGTGACCCAAAAAGAGCCAGTCATGCGCCGCCACTGTGAGTCACATTAGCTAATTTCACAATTATTATGAACTGGGAAATTTAAATTGGTGAAATCCTTCATGCAAAAACTTTTTGTGCTTTAGATTCTTTAAAATGATAATAAGAATTTTGATTCAGTGCATTCTAATTATTTAGATTTATTTAATTTTTAATTTGAGAGTTTAATGTAGCAATAAAGAAATCCTAATTTGAAATCTTTGTATATTAAAATTTAGAAAAGTTGAAAGTACGTTTGTTCTAAAATTTAATTATGATTAAAAGGAATTTCTTTAGTTGTACATTGTGTATCTAAATTGGTGGTCAAAAATGTAAGGATTAAAATGTCTTGTTTTTTGATATTTTGGCGCGCATATTGAATTAATGCGATCATTTAAAGTCTTTTTTTTTTTCAAGTTGACGTTAGGGTGTCGGCATTAGGAGAGTGTCAGCATTAGGGTACTTAAAGCATTAGGGTACCTAAAAAATTTTTATAAACTGAAATTAAATTCTACCCACATTAGAAATTTAATTTTGATACCATTTTTATCTATTAAAAAATATACATGCACACAATTGCTGATTATTAATTGTTTTTAAGATTCATTCAACAATTTGTGTGATATCCAATGGGTGGAATATCATAGTTGAGATCTTTTCTAACAGAGCGAAAATGTTTCGGGACCAGGACTCGAACCTGGGTACTTCGGTTTGCTGTACCAACTCTCTCCCTACTGAGCTATCCCGACGATATCCTGCCTGGCATATTTCACTCTTATTTGTTGGACAAGGTTGCGAACTGTAGCGCTAATATCATTCATCCGAGCTATAACTATAGCATTTTACATGATGAATCTGAAACAGCACGGAAACACTTCTGTATACCATGTAATTAGGTCATAATGAACAGATGAAAGTATATTCAACTAGGTAAATTATATCCAATGGTTGGAGTATCATAGTTGAGAACCAAAGTACCCAGGTTCGAGTCCTGGTACCAGCATGTTTTGGCTCTGTTGGAAAAAATCTCAACAATGATACTTCAATCATTGGATATAATTTACCTAGTTGAATATACTTTCCTCTGTTCATTATGACCTAAATTTGACTGATGTCTGCCAAGACTTGAAAATAACTAACGCGAAAAAAAAAAGAATAATTACGACATCATCTATAATCTTTTCAGAAAAACATAATACAAATATCAAAATGTAGATCAATAACAGTACTTTAGATTCATTCGATTATTTCTATTGGTAAGTGCGACAATTAAAAAAAAATAATAAATGAGAATAGTTATACTCAATACTGCAATGATAAAACTTATGCTCCTGAAACTTATTGCAAACACAGTAACTGGAAAAATATAGTCCTTATAAACAGGTAACAATTATTTAAAATTCTTTGAGGATATCACGCAGCCGTAATTATCTGAAGTATAAATTAAATCACAATATAAATGACATTAATTAATTTCACAAGGATAAACACTGGATAATTAAATTGACGAAACCTTACTTAATGAATAGCGCCACGCAAATAAATTATTTTAAATGCTAACAAGAATTCCCATTAAATGTTTTATGATTATTTAGATATACAAAGAAAGAACAAAGAAATTCTAATTAAAAAAGTTTTTTACATTTACATTTAGATTAATTTAAAAGAACGCTTGATCTACTACTGCTCCAAATAAAAAAAAATAATAAACGAGAATGGAACTTATTGACAGTAACTGGGAAAAGATAGTCCTTTAAAACAGGGAACAATTATTTAAATTGCTGTAATTATCTGCATTATAAATTAAATCACAATATGAATGACATTAGTTAATTTCACAAGTGTACACACGGGAAAATTAAATTGATGAAATCCTACTTAATGAAATCTGTCACGTAAATAATTCTTGTGTGTTGGGTTTTTATTTTAAATGCTAATAAGAATTACCATTCAGTGTTTTAAGATTACTTAGATATTTTTTTCTTTATTCGAGAATACAAATAAGGAAGAAAGGAATTCTTGTTTGAAAAGTTTTTCCATGCTAAAATTGTGAACATTTTAAAAGATCTCTTGTTCTGAAATTTTGATAGAGCTAATGAGATTTCTATAGTTATTTAAACTTGTAAAGACCTTAGGCGGGGAAATGCTTCTAATTAAAACTATTTTCATTAAGACGATTTTCTCTGTAAAATAAAAACAAATTGTTTATTTTAAAAACGGTATTAGATCTAATATGTTTCCATAAGGCATTTCTACTGTCAGTAACTTATGTAAAAGGTTAAACAAAAATATATTTATTAAAATACAGAGGGTCCATAAAGGATTGTCTCGGTTTCCTTACCTGATAACTTTGGATTTAAGACTATGACGAAAAATATTATTACATATTGGTAAATTACAACTCCAAAAGTTTTTTTTAATTTATGGGTGAATTTGCAACTCAAAACGCTATTAATCAAATAATGATTATAATCAAATAACAATTAATATTAAAATCCATAAATCAGTTATAGAATAAAGATAATTCTCTTACTGACCATCGACTAAAAATGTATTAGAAATCACTAGCGGATCTAACACGGACCTCCTGGGACCTCCTGGGAAATATACGTACAAATATTTTTTTTTTAAAATTCTAATAGATTTTTTTTAATTTAATATATTATTTTTATCTCCCAACACCAATGCATTTTTATGTGAAAAATATCCAACTATGTATTATAATATTAATTATATATTATAATAAAGTTTTTATATTTATTAAAAACGATACTTTCATATTAGCCGCATGCCAGGAACAAATTGACAAAGAAATCTTCATCTATTTCGCAACTTACAGCAGTCTTTTTGATTCTGATAATTCATGTGGTTAAAGCACGTAATCCGATTACATATATGTTAAATTTGTGTTTTATTTATAGTATTTTATTATTTTATTGATTTACATTTATTAGAATAGATTGGTAAAGTTAAAATTTCGTTATGAAATATTAGCCGGAAACAAATATCGTACTATTTATAACACATCGGCTGATAAGTTCCCGGTCTGGCACACAGATAGCGTTACAATTGCCGAACCGATGCCTTTTTTGCAAATACTAACCTTTAAAAGGTAGCAGAAAAAATGTCATGACGATTCGCCGGGTGGATAAAACGTTAGAGTGGTTTTAGTTGAACGACTTTGTTGATAAACAAAAAATGGATAAACAAGAATTTCAAGAATTGTTATTTGATGGGAAAAACACCATTCAAACAAAAGCTTGGCTTGATAAGCGTTATCTGGACACTGTATCAGGTAAATCAACCATTATTGACTGGTTTGCTGAATTTAAACGTGGTCGTACGGACACAAGTGATGCACCACGCAAAAGAGGTGGTTACTCCGGTAAACATAAATAAAGTCCACAAAATCGTTTTGGGGAACCGTAAAGTGAAGTTGCTGGAGATAGCTCAGACTCTGAAGATATCCAAGGAACGTGTAGGTTTTATTTTGAATGAACATATGTCTATGAAAAAGTCATAGTGGGTGCCGCGCGTGTTGACTTTTGACCAAAAACAACAACGAGTCGATGACTCTCAGCACTGTTCGTAGCTTTTTCGTTATAAAGTTAATGTTATTTATTATTAAATTATTATTACTATTTATTTATTAAATTATTATTATTAAATTACTATTACTAAATTATTATTATTAAATTATTATTTATTAAATTATTATTATTTGTTATTAAACTTATGTTATTTATTAAAATTATACAGTTATAAAGTTATGTTAATAAGTTGTGTTTTCTTTATTAGACCAGGAAATTATCAGCCCATGCGTTATTGTTTTACGTGGAAACGGGTAAATCATTGGTAAGCTCTCTGCACATGATAGTGATAGCTTTAAAACAAAATTCATGCTTGAAAACTATTTTTAAAAAACCATAAATATCAGCAAATTTGTCAAAGAACTTGCATTTGAAAGAATACTATTTTTACCTACCCATCATACGCAGTATAGGACAAGTCTTGTAATCGTTTTGAAAATCGAAAAAAAAATGATGGATTTACACGTTTCAGACACTGGAGATTCCGAAAAACATATTTTTAAAAAAAAAAAATTGCCGTACGTCTCTCTCTCTGTGTGTGTGTGTGTCTGTAAACGCTCTATTTCCTGAACAAATTGAGATAGAGACTTGAAATATGGTATGTACTTAGTATGTAATAATGGGAAGAAGTGTATTGAATTTCAGTAACCTCGGTTATCCGGAACTATTTTTTTCGGACTCCCGAAATATTCGTTCTGATAAAAGGTATATAAAAATTTTCGAAATTGTTTATTTTAAGGAATGAATATAAAAGACAATCAAAAAACATAATTTTTGCATAAAGAATGAAGTTGATCGAATAATGAGTTGCCGAGATATTATTAATCCTATTTACCACACTCTTTGATTTTTCAGGATCCTGTATTTCATCCAAATTTCTATTCAAAGTTATATTTTAATTGGAAATGAGACGCTTAATCCGACGCAGTAAAACGTTACTTAATAGGATTACCAATTTTGGAATTATAAGGATGTTTCTTTTACGCAATTCAGTAATAGAGCATTTAAAATGTATGTCGTCAAGCCACGATTTTATTCGAATTGCAATGCATTTTATAAGTAGTTTACGCATGTTTTTTTTTTTTTTTTTTTCATATTTTATATTATGCATATCCATGATGGGTAAGTATTACGGTGTCCCCAAACGACTAGTTTCGTATACGACGGTGTAAAAATTTAAATTATGCGATGTTTAGAGGTAAACAATTGCAGTGAAAGCGAAAGTAAATTGGTCAGGTGTTTCTAGCGTTAATATCACGTTAGCGTTAATCACGGACATGTTTTTGCTTTATAATTTAGATTTATGAAATAAAACAGACAAGTATTTTCAATGTCTTTAAGAAATAAGTATATATACTTTTAAATGTATAGAATCGACATTAACTCATTAAAAAATAAATAAATCTGTAAAAAGAGTGTCATGAATGTTAAAATATAGAAGTCGTGTGAAACTTTCCTGGGAAAAAAACTAAATTTTAGATATTTTAAAATATTTTGTAGAAATTTGTTAAAAATAAACCTTTTAAATTTTTACATAACATAAAGTAACTTTAGAGCAGAAAATCTATTGTTGGCCAATTCATCGACACAAAACCCTTTTTACAGCATTGTTTTCTATGAATCAGGTGCTTTGTATATTAGAAATGATATTATGATATTTTTCATTTATTAAAAAATTTATTTATGCATAAAAATGTTGATTAATAACATCAGATTCATTCAGTTATTTATTTGTCTAAGTGCTAAAATTCTTTATAAACTTTATAAAAAATTCTTTATAAAAATATATACTTTTAAATGTATAGAATCGACATTAAATACTACTATTCTCATTAAAAAATAAATAAATCTGTAAAAAGAGTGTCATGATATGTTCAAATATAGAAGTCGTGTGAAACTTTCCTGGGGAAAAAAAAAACTAAATTTTAGATATTTTTAAATATTTTGTAGAAATCTGTTAAAAATAAAACTTTTAAATTTTTATATAACATAAAGTAACTTTAGAGGAGAAGCCTATTGTTGGCCAATTCATCAACACAAAACCCTTTTTACAGCATTGTTTTCTATGAATCAGGTGCTTTGCATATTAGAAATTTATTATGATATTTTTTCATTTGTTAAAAAATTTATGCATGCATAAAAATGTTGATTAATAACAAGATTCATTCAGTCATTTATTTGTCTAAATGTTAAAATTCAAAAAAAAAAAAAAAAAAGAAAAGAAAAAAAGGAAGAAAAAAAGGAAAGAAAAAGAAAAGAAAAGAAAAAAAGATACTACTTTTAAATCTACGTTAATTAAACGTATGTTCCTTAGTACATATAAAAACACTGTATTTATCTGGTAAAGATTGATATTATTAACAAAAAGAACAAGCAATTATTTAAATTGCTTAAAATCCCACATCTGTAATTAGCTAAAGTATAAATTAAATTACAATATAAATGACATTAGTTAATTTCACAAAAGTAGACTCTGGAAAATAAAATTGATGAAATCCTACTTAATGATATCCGTCACGCATGGTACTTTAGATTCTTTAGAATGCTAATAAGGATATCCATTCAGTGCATTCAGATTATTTAAATGTTTGTCCTTTATTTGAAAATACGAAGACGGAATAAAGAAATTCTATTTTGAAAAGTTTTTTTTCTAAAATTAAAATTTTATAGTAATAACGCTTGTTCTAAACTTTTATTAGCGCTAATCAGATTTCTTTAATTATTTGTACTTGAAAAAGTCTTGGGATAACTATTTCTGCCTAAACTACTACCATTAAAATAAGGTGGGTGAACCAAAGTTGGCCAGTGTCCCTAAGGTACACTCTCAGAAAAAACTGTAAATTTATGAGCGCTTGCCCTTCAATTTTCACGGGCAACAGCCTTATTTGATGAAAAACGGTCTGACCCACTAAATAAGCAACCTTATCCCTTAGATACTTAGAAAATTAAGAGCAATCCACATATTCTTACAGTTCTAGCCCATATGTTAGCAAACATACGGTACGAACCCATACATTGTCCTCCGCTAGGGTGTAACCCTTCATTTTACACGTGTTTCGAAAATTTTAACCCGCCAAAACAGCGATTCTGTGATGATTATCTAACGTGCTACGTGCTACGGAACAGTAAGTAAAGTGTTATTGTGTTTTAAAGTGCATTATATCCTGTGCAATATAATGCTGTATTACTTTGCCCCTTAAAATTACGGGCTGCACAAAATGATGGGCAAGAATTTTTATTTTTTACGGCGTATGACTGGAATCTCTGCTGCCGGCCTCTGCCCGTAATTTTCTGCAATTTTTATAATAGTGTAGCCCACCCTCAAAACTAGAATTAATTTAATTTTTAATCACAAAATGGTGCTACTACATTGTCAATCATGTATCTGCAGTGCACGTGGCTGAATTTAAAGAGATCAATTTGATCCTCCGACATTTTATGCAGTGATTTCACTTTTGAGGAGTAGTCGTTCCAAATTTCAGGTAAGAAGTATTTTAATTAACACGTGTTTTAATTCTTAGAACTTTGAGGTATGATATGTTTTCTGAAAGCTTATTTCCTTCTCTTTAACCACATTTACTTCAATTCTAACGATTAAAGCTTTTACATCGAACAAATGGTGACCATACGCATGTTCCCAAGGTGGCCACCTTAGAAAACAAATGTGGGAATCTGTGTAGTAAGGGTGATTTTCAAAATTTCTACATAAATATCTGAAAAAACTTATTATCATTTATATTTAACACCAGAGATCACTCAAAAGAAGTCAGTAACTCCCAGAAGAAAATCCCTGAACTACCGTGAACAAAAAGTACTTCAAGGTATTTTTGTGTCATAAGATAAGAAGATTAAGAAGAAAAACTCGAAAGATATCAAAAGAAAGAAAGGATCATTAGAACATAATAGTAAGCAAAATAGTTTGCCAAGTATTTTTTTCACATTTTAAAATTGATTTCAATACATGAGCCACCTTTAGATCACTATGCGACAAAGGTGGCTCACAAGCTACAATTTTGAAACTGCATTATAAAAGTCATTAAATTTTATTTTACAAAGAAAAATATACTTGATAGATGTTAGAGATAAGTGTAAAATTTTACAAACAAAAATTCAGCCACACACACCCAACCAGAAAATTATAAAAAATTCTCAAAGCTTAACTATGGCCACCTTTGGGTCACCTACCTTATTTAAATCAGTAAAAACTACGACACATGATATTAAAGCACTGCAATACTCTAAAACATCACCACAAAATAGATAAAATGTAAATGCTTTCCAAAATTATTTAGAAGTCATTTCAATTCTAATTTTTTGTAATCTTAAATATGAAGTTTTTATATGATGCTAATGCGTTTTAGAGAGAAAAGCTTATTTTCCATATAAAATAAAATACATATGCTAACGATGATTACAGTAACCAAAAAGGTTTAAAAACTTTTAATAAACAAACCGACTAGTCTCATATGCACAATAACGGTGACATCTCCAAATTTGTAATGATAGATAAATTAATTTCGACTAAAATTTGAAATACGTATTTGATAAACAAGCATGATGAGATATCCGCTATCACAAAAGCAGGTGCGTGATTATAAATTATCTATAAACGTAATTTACTTTTCTTATTTTTAAACTTATGAAGCATCTCGCGCCAATTTCTAGATTACTCAAATGAGGCTGATTCATTGCATATGTTTTCACTGATATAGATTTGTACTTATTTGTGGATAATGGATGGAGAATGAAATTTTGATGGATAAATTATTTTACAAATTTTAAAATTAATCTATAAAGGTCTTGTGTTATGAAGTCTGGCTAAATCTTCTTATAGCTTTCTTGATGTATTACTTACTCATCATACGCAGTATAGGGTAAGTCATGTAATCGTTTTGAAAATTAAAAAAAAAATTTTGACGGATTTGCACGTTTCAGACACTGAAGATTCCGAAAAACATATTTTTAGGAAAAAAAAAAGTTGCCGTCCGTCTGTCTGTGTGTGTGTGTCCGTGTGTCTGTAAACGCTCTATCTCCCGAACAAATTGAGATAGAGACTTGAAATTTGGTATGTACTTAGTATGTATAATGGGAAAAAGCATATTGAATTTCAGTAACCTCGATTATCCGGAACTATTTTTTTCGGACTCTCGAAATATTCGTTCTGATAAAAGGTATATAAAATTTTTCGAAATTGTTTCTTTTAAGGAGTGCCTATAAAAGACAATAAAAAATCATAAATTTTGCATAAAGAATGAAGTCGATCAGATAATGAGTTGCTGAGATGTTTGTAATCCTATTTTCCACACTCTTCGATTTTTCATAACCCTGTATTTGATCCAAATTTCAATTCAAAAATATATTTTAATTGGCAATAAGACGCTTAGTCCGACGCAGTAAACCGTTAGTTAATATGATTATCAATTTTGGAGTTATAAGGATGTTTCTTTTACGCAATTCAGTAATACAGCATTTAAAATTTATGACGTCATCAAGCCACGATTTTATTCGAATTGCAATGCATTTTATAAATAGTTTACACATGTTTTATTTTCATATTTTATATTATGCATATCCATGATGGGTAAGTATTACGGGGGCCCGCAATGACTAGTTTGATATCTGCTATATGTTCTTACATCCTCGTTTTATTTAAACGATAATAAAGGATTTTTTTCTTATATATATAAAATTCTGCAGCTAATTATCCATCAAACCGTCAACAAAAATGTGTTATAAATTATTTACGATTTGATTTAGACTATAAAAATAAGTATTTATAAAACTAACACTAGATAAAAAGGAAACAAAAAATAACAATATCATTTGTAATCAAACACAAAAAATAATACACGCTTCAAAATATCGATCAACTGCAATTCATATTCATACAATCATTTATTTGATTAACTGCTATAACTGAAAAATAATAAACAGCTATTTTCAAAGCTACATTAATAAACCGTATGCTGCTGAAAAGTATTAAGAACACAGTAATTACCTGGGCAAAGATAGCCTTTATCAAAAGCGAGAAATTAATTCAATTATGTTTACAATATCCCACATCTGTAATTATCTAAAGTATATAAATTAAATCATAATATGAATGACATTAGTTAATTTCACAAGATTATACACTGGAAAATTAAATTGATGAAATTCTACTTAATGAAATGCGCCATGCAAATAAATCTTACATCTTAGCTTCTTTAAAATGCTAATAAGAATTGCTATGTAGTACATGTATATTATTTAGATATTTGCATTTATTTGAGAGTACAAGGAAAGAACAAAGGAATTCTAATACAAAAAGCTTTTCCACGTAAAAATTTCGAAAAATATTTTAAGGAGAATACGATTCCTTTAATTATTTATACTTGTGAAAATATTAGACAGGAATTAATTCAGGTTAAGGGGTTAATTGCAAAGTTTCAAAAAAATGTATTTCTTTATATTTCACTTTCCGAAAGTACAATTAATAAAGAATATCCAGTTACATGTTCTAGCCGATCTGATTAAAATTAAGAAAGTTATGCCGCTTTAATTTATTTTGTTCTAAGTAAATAAATCAGAACTGGGTTCATTAAAAGTGATTGTATGAAAAATATATTTTAACTCAACTACTCTTCAACTAACTCACAATCAACTAACTCACAAATCTCAACTGATCTTCTTCAAATTTTCACCAGTTTTTAACAACAATATAATATAGAGAGTAATACGTTCCTTTTAGATATCTGATGATTTTTCCATTTTTAACACTTTCCAACATATTTGAAAAGTGTTTATAAATCCGGTTTGTCCGTCTGTCTGTCTGTCCATAACTCCTGTAAATATATTCGGATTTTCATGCAATTCATATATGTTATTTAGGTTTACTATGGAATGTTCAGTATTGAAAATGATGTGTGTAGCACTTACAGTTTTTTTACAGGGACACTCAAAAGAATTCCGTTACATTACGGTCTATGGGGAAAAATCATTTTCGGTTTATTTTAATAATGTTACACGATTTAAAACAGTTTTATATTGATATATACAACTGAGGTGTTATACAAGAAGCTGTAGATAGAATACGGTGTGTAGAGCATTTATAGTTCCTTTACAGGGACGCTCAAAAGAATTCCGTTACATTACGCGCTATGAAGAAAAATCGTTTGCGGTTTTTTTTAATAATGTTTCACTATTTCAAACATATTGAAATTGATATATATCAGTAAGGTGCATTCAAGAGGCTTACTATAGAATACTGTGTGTATAGCATTCATCGTTCATTTACAGGGACACACAAAATAATTCGGTACTGTCTGTTAACAATAAATTCTGGAAGTGAGGCTTTAGTTGCGAAACGCGTTTTTAAATTTAACTCATTTTCTGTCTATTACTCCGTGTATATTATTAATTATATATTTGACCTTTACTTTTAATATTTTAAACATTTTTTTTTTTTATTTTAATAATTTTTATCATTTTACCGAATTATTTTACTTTATTATAAGCATTCATTATAATTTCGAATACATTATTAAATTCACATTACTGTTTAAAAATGTAATGAAAAAATTGACTAGAAATCCGCAAAATTATAAAATCTGCACTATATCTGGTTTTGAGCTATGTAGATTTAAGGTGGGTCTACACTCTAAGAAAAAACGCTTAAAATTACAGTAAAATTTGCTGTAAATTTATGCACCCAAATTTCCAGCATATTTTACTGTAAATTGACAGCAAAATGGGTCTTAAATAATATTATGTTTGGAATTTTACAGCAAACTGTGCTTCAAACATGCTAATTTTACTGCAAATAGAACTGTAATCATACTAAATGTTACAGCAAAAAAATGCTGGCAATTTGGGTGCATACTTTTACAGAAAATTATGTAGATTTAAGGAGGGTCTACACTCTAAGAAAAAACGCTTAAATTTACAGCAAAATTTGCTGCATATTTATACACCCAAATTGCCAGCATATTGTACTGTAAATTGACAGCAAAATGGGTCTTAAATAATATTAGGATTGGAATTTTACAGCAAAATGTGCTTCAAACATGCTAATTTTACTGCAAATAGGACTGTAATCATACTAAATGTTACAGCAAAAAATGCTGGCAATTTGGGTGCATAATTTTACAGAAAATTATGCTGATGTTTTTGCCGTGTTTCTGACAGTGTACTGTATATATATGAAAGATTCAAGCTACAAATATTAGAAAAATATTTATGGAAGTTGTTTTACTTACTTATTAAGATCCTTCCCAGAAACAGGGGTTCCCCGTTTTAATAATATTAAGAAGAATTTTAAGACAGTTTTTCATTTAATCACTAAAAGCCATGACAATTTTAATAACTGACATTAACTTTGAAGAATTTCATATTTCATCTTTAATTGCACTCTGTTTCATCTATCAAAGGAGTTTAATTAAACGCTCCCCACATACTCCCTGAAACACCTGCCTGTGAAAAGGTATTCCTATTTACATGTACTATTAAAACTTTTATAAGAGTTATTTAATTATCAACGAGAAGGAACAAGAACAAAAAATCATGCATGCCGCAATGAAACACTTTCCCACACTAACAGAATATTATTAAGAAATTTCATTTTTTTACACGGTGAAATTATGTATCTAAATAAGCAATTTAAAAAATACGTAACTCAGTAAAAAAACTCAGTCCAAGTTGTCATAATTTATCATAGGATTTTTTTTATTATAATGTCTAATAATGTTTCTTTTTGAATAGTTTAAAATATTATCTTAATTTTTTTAAACCTATATTGAACTAGATTGGAATTTAATAAGTCTGAATTAAAATTCCCTAATCCCCAATCAATCGAATTTATATAAGATAAGATCATAGAAATTCTCGCCTTTTGTCTAATCCCACCGCTACTTAATTTAGAACCCCAAATAACTTCGTGCCAAAATTATTATCCATTTGCAGCAATTCCAGCACATATTCGAAGTATTTTGTGCGGCCCTGTATATAGATCTACTCAATTTGTGAACAACACTTAATACACTAAAATTACATAGAAATGCATATCACAGCAGAAAGAGCACTTCTAGCAATTACCGATCATAGTCTATTATGTAACCGAATTCGCTTGCGCATAATAAGCAGTAATACGCTACCGCTCATGCACGGCAGCGTATTACTGCTTATTTTAATGTTTATTACTGTTAATTTTACGGTATAATACTAGCAGCTGGGATGCCAGCATTACACTGTAAAATCAACACCCTTTTTGCAGTGTTGAAACATTCCTCTCTGAAAAGATATTGATCTAATTGCAAGTGTCATGAAGAATTTTATAAAGGAAAATTTATTTTACTCATTGAAAAAATCGAACAGTATCAAAAGAAGTCCCGCCATATAAAATAATTTTATATTTTTAATTATACATTCTCCCCTTTTAGTTTACCAATCGATTTAATTAATTAAGGTTTTTAGACATTCAAAATAATTATCAAATAATTCAAAAGGCTTTGATTTACTCTAGTATCAGCTTTATTTTATTTTATATATTTTTAATTTATTAAATTTGAAATTAAATCTCATATATACGCAAAAATACCTCAGTGTAAAAATATATCCCGTGTTATGGTTCTTTTGAAGAATTTTTAATTAGTTTTCTAAGAAATACTAAATTTAAATTAAATTAAAATATGAAAGGCACAGGTGTTCTTTTTATAATAGTGTGCAGCGAAATATTATTACATTAGTGCAAATTAGAAAGATTTTTTTCGAAACAAAAATTGCAGCACAAATTCTTATCTGATATTCTTTCAGCACAGAATTACTATTGGAAATTGAAAGCCCGTGTTATTTCTCGAGTATTCTAGTTCTATTTAATTACTTAATGAAAACGAGAGAATTAAAACATATATTTATTATAAACGTATAATAAAAAACTTTTTTTTTGTGAGTTAAATAAAAACATTTCATTACAAAGAAAGCGGAATTACTATTAGTAAAATAATTATTAGACGCTAGCAGATTCTAAACCTGACATAGCTCTTATTTTTTTCAGTATTATCAAATTAAACAAATGTTCAGAAAACTGATTGCAAATATATATTTTTTCAATCAACGTTTTGCATGGTATTTGAATTCGAATTAGAATCCTGTAACGGTAAATTTAATTGTTTTGGTTTCGAATTGAAATTTGTTTTTTGTGACAGTTCAAAATATTTATTTCAGATAAATGAAAATTATGTATTTTTAAGCATGGATAAGTACATAATGCATATCTAAAAAGGTGGATTAAACTTTGTGCCGTTATATTAAAAATATAAATGTACAACGTGAAATAGAACAAATTAAAAATATATAAATTGGCAAGCAGCTGTTTCGGAGCCCCTAAAGCTCCATCATCAGTGCCAGTACAAAAGATTAAAACCGATTTAAAATCCTAAGCCATGTCAAATTGTTTGCGTCTTTCGCACCTGCTAACATGAAATGGCGGCGACCTCTTCAAAAACAACAACGGAGTCAGAAAACTCGTGTGACAAAGCGATCAATAGAAGTGCCCCGCAAGACCAGGCGAGTTTAACGGAGGCGAGCGAATTATTCGCCTACTTTTTTTTTTTTTTTTTTTTTTTTTTTTTTGGATCCGTCCTCGTATTTGATTTAATATATTACTTTTAAATTTATATCTCAGATGTACGCAGGAATGTGCTTCTGTGAAAAGATATTCCTGATTACAATTTCTAGACAGAATTTTTAAATAATTTAAAAAAAGATATGCTACTGCAAGAAGTGCCCAAATGAAAATTATATTAAAATGTCAAATACACATGCGTTGACACATTTTTTATAAGGCTGTTGTTGACACATTTTTCTGCGTGGTGCCAAATTTACATAATGTTGCGCAGTGAAATGTTACATTAGTGAAAATGAGAGAAAATTAGAAAGTATTTTTTTCGTGACACATAGTTCCATCTCCGATTATTTCTCAACAAAATTATATATATAAACTCGGTTTATGGCGTCAGGTGTCGCAATCCAAAAATCTACAACTATTCCATTTCTTCTTGTCAAGGTTCCACTCCTCCTCCAGATCTCTATCCCTGGTCGTATTTTTCATATCGTCCATCCAGTTCTTTCGTGGTCTTCCTCGTCTCCTTTGTTGATTTGTTTTATAATTAAATGCGATTTTGGGTAGTCCTTCATCACTCATTCTTTTAACATGACCATACCAGATTAATTGCTTCTTTTAAAAAACATCTAATATGGTTCCCTTTATTTTCATCATTTCTTTGATGTTTTCTTTCTAATTCTTTCTGTTCTTGATATGCTGCATGATCTTCTTAGGCGCAGGGTTGGGAAACTTTTTTAGAACCGCGTGCCAAATTTCTTTTAGAAAATATCTTGAATGCAAGTAAAATTCAAATTTAGTAAGTCGAAATATAATAAATTAAAATTATTTGAAAACTATTTATTAGGATTTTAAAAAATGTATGGGTAAAATACATATAGGTGTTACACTGTCATAATTATAGAACCAAATACATTTTAGAAATTAATAAAAAAATTATTGCGATTAAATGCGATTTCTGGTGTCATTTAGGATCAAAAGCAAGTAATATGACATTCACACTAAGTTAATTATAATAGAATGTACTTGAATTACCTGATAAATGCTTTCTAATTAAGTTTTTTTTTGTCATATTTATTAGCGAAAATAATGGCAGGCATAAGCAGACGGAAAAATTGTTAAAATGGCAAATGTCAGCTTCTTCAAATAGCCATAGCCCTAGAATTAAATCCCAAGTTGCTATAATTTATCATTGGCATTTTTAATTATAATGTCTAATAATGTTTTTTTTAATAGTTTCTAAATATTATCTTTGAAAAAGTTTTTGAACACCTATTGAACTAGATTGGAATTTAATAAGTCGGAATTAAATTTCTCTAATTCCCAATCAGTCGAATTTATACAAGATCAGATCATCGAAATTCGTACATTTTAATCTCGCCACTTCTTAATTTAGAACCTCAAATAACTTCGTGCCAAAATTATACTTTCGCGTGCAAAAAGTTGCAGGCATGCCATAGATTTGCCGCCCCTGTCTTAGGGCATCCATGTTATTCTCAACATAATTACGATTACTAATTAAAAGAACTATGTTGTTTTTCTTACATTTCAGTTTATTTAATTATGCAGGAATCACTTGAGTTTAATATATCATTTCCTACATAGTCACAAAAGCATCCCCATGTGAAAAGATGATTCAGGTTAGAAATGTCATAAGGAATTTTTAAATAGTTATTTAATTTACTTATATTTTATACACCAATGTACTATTCCGAATCATTTTATAGTCTAGTTTTTACAGCCCTCTATTTCATCTGCGAAAAGAGTTTAGTTAAACATTTTCTGAATATTCAAGGTTTCACTGATCCGATTTTGAATACCAGTATTTCCTAAAAAAATTCGTGTTGGGTTTTCGCAACATTTGCAATCGAAATAACCTTCGAGGTACGCTCTAAAAACGACATTTTCAAAACTCAACAAAAAATACTGAAATCTAAGTATGTCTCATAGTCAAACTGGCTCCGAATCAAAATTACTCAAGTTTGAAACATGTATATACTCATTTCTGAAAACATGCACACACTCAAGAATTAAACATCATGTGCTTCTATTTGAGTATGTCCGTGTTTCAAAAATGAGTATGAACTGACTTCTAGGTACTCATTTTTGAGTATTTCCATGTTTCAAAAATGAGTTTGAACTGATTTTAATCATTTTTGAGTATATCCATGTTTCAAAAATGAGTATGAACTGATCTATGTGTGCTCAGTTTTGAGTATGTCCATGTTTCAATATTAGGAGTATTTCTGGTATTTCAGAACTGAAAGCATTGGATCGTCCTATTTGAAACAAATAGTTTCATAACAAAATGAAAACATCGATTTACTCAGATTTGAAAGTGTCATTTTTCTCAGTGTAGGTTTCTACAAAATTTGAAAGAGAAATCTAAAACGAAGATTATTGTTTGAAGAAAATGGAATTCAAAAAACGTACCAAATAGCGGCAATTTCCAGACACATCTTTTTAGAAAAATATATCGCAGGTTACAAGCAGGGTTGCTAAAGAAATATCACTATTGAGTTTTGAATACCACTATTTTTCGTATAGTATTATTCATCTTATTCAATTATAAAAAAATGTGATTGAATAAGTCGAATATTACTAGAAGAAAATACTTGTATTTAAAATTCAATTGTGGTATTTCCATGACAACGCTGGTTACAAATGTTATGAAGAATTTAAAAACAATTATTTAATTCCTTATTAAAATCCTGTAAAAATTTCAATATTTGTCGTGAATGTTAAAGAAAAAAATTATATTTTTATTTATACGACAGTCCTTTTTAACTTATCATTAGATTTAATTAAAAAATAATTTCTCATATATTAACAGAAATAAGTTAACTGCCTCTGAAAAGATATACCTGATTGCAAATATTATAAATAATTTTATTACAGTTACTTGATTTGTTGTTCAAAGTAATTGGATATTCAAAACAGATCAGTTAATATTCAAATAATTTGAATATTATTTTCTAGTATTTATTAATTTCTGTTATTTAAATATTAAAATAACACTCTGTGAAAATATATCCCAGATTACAGTTTCTGTGAAGCATTTTTAATTAGATTAAACTATATTATATTTCCAACAATTCCTAAATGAAAATTAATTTATGAATGACACGTGTTGCCTTTATAGTGTTGTGCAGTGAAATATTATTTCGGTGAAAATTAGAAAACATTTCTCGGAAGAAATACAGAGGCGCAAATTCCCATTGGGATTTCTTCACGAAAGAATTACAATTACAAATTGAAAGCACTTTTGTTTTCTTCTCACATATCCTAGTTCATTTAATTACGTGAGTAGCAGGTGACAATTAAATGAAAACATATATTTATAATAAATGCGTTGTAAAAAACGTACATATTTCGATTTAAATAAAAATTTCATTTCTCATTGTAATAGAAGCTTTGTTATTATTTTAATTATACCTGTTTGTCGTTCACCGGTTATACATTTTACATGCACTTTTCTTCAATAATAAAAAGCAAACAACAATTTAAATAAAAAGGAAAAGTACCCAGTTAAACTAATGGCACTGAGCTCACAGGCTATTCACACTAATTGTATATTATACTCTTATTTCAAAGAATTTCGCCTTTCGAAAAATAAAGAAATCGACAATAAATTAAAGAGGGATTAGCGCCACCGTTCCCCCCTTTATAATTAACTAATGAATCACCAAAACTAATCAGTGAAGCACCTATCACAATGAACGTATAAACAAAATTTGAAACAAATCGGATAATTCTGCATGAAAAACCAATTTATCGAAATTAAAGTGGGATTAGCACCCGTTTTCTCCCTTTATACTTAACCAATGAACTCCCAAAACTAATCAGGGAAACGCCTTATCAGAATGACCAATATACAAAATTTGAAGCGAATCAGATAATTCTGCACGAAAAAACCATTTTTCTGAAATAAGGGTGGATTAGCCTTCGTTCCTCCCTTTTATACTTAATCAATGAACTTCCAAAACTAATCAGGGAAGCACCTTATCGGAATGAACCTATGTACAAAATTTGAAGCAAATCAGATATTTCTACCAAGAGTTATCGCGGTACGTACACTGTAAAAAAAATTCGGAACGTTTCAGGAAATTATCCTGAAACATTTCGCATATTTTACCGGAATTTCGAATTTCTTTATGTCCCACGTCAATTACGGCAATAATTCGTGTAATATTTTTGAGAGATTTCAACTTTTCCGTAAACTACATTCTGCGCATGCGTGCTTAATGTTTTATGTTCTATTAGCCATTTTGAAGAATAAAAGACAGCTGCTTAGGTGCTTAAAGACAAATGCAATCTGAACAAATGTTATTCTTTGTTTGGATTTCAACCGATAAAGGAAGTAGCTAATTTAAATCTTTTTTTGCTTCATTACTTGAATTTTCATTTTATCTGTAGTACGAAACTTTAAAATTTAATTGCTTAAATAAGACACTGAACAAAAAAAAATATATTGATTATTGAAAATTGGAATGTTTCACTACTTTCTTGTGAAACGTAACAGCAAAAAGCCATGGCATCTTAATGCCACCACTTTTTTCCGGAACCTGACGGAATTTTTTTTACAGTGTATATACGTACATACAGAACCTGCGGGCACATTAGCTCTCAGCCTTTGATAGCCTGTGAGCTAAAAACTGATTTTAAATGTATATACTTTTTTTTTAAATTAATGTTTTACATACACCCTCAAAAAAAAGCGTGAAAAATAGAGGCAGCAAGTTGCCGGAACAGCCTATGCGATTTTAAGAGATTTTTCTGTTATTTGAAGAAATTTTCATTTTTTGACTAGATAATTTTAGGAAATTTTGAGCTTAGGTTTGCTAATGTTTCATTTTTGAAGGGAAAAAAACAAATGTAAAAATTCCGTTTCTAATACGAAAGAGTAGTGCGTAGCACAGTTTTCAGAACACTTCGGCGATTTGACGAAAATGCAGCTTTAGACTGGGAAATCTCTGGGAATTTTTTTACTTTTGATTAAGGAAAATTCTGTATTTTGGGGAGGAAATGAGGCAATTTCAGCTGAAATTTTCGGACTTTAACGAAATTTAATCAACTAAATCGTTCAATTTAGGGATTTTTTTGAGCGTGTGGTATTTTTATTTTAATTTGAATCTTGCAACAGGTAGGGTAAATTTTTTTTAGTTTTGGTTTGAATTTTGCTTCTTGCGAGTCAGGTTCGATTATACTCGTTTTTTTTTTTATCATAAATTACAGAATATTTGTTTCAAATAAAAAAGAAAAATGCATATTTAAATGTGAATAAATATATAACGCATGCACATTTGTATCTAAAAATACATCTCAAGCTTATCATTAGATTTAGTACAGTAGTTTCTGAGACATTCACAACAAGAATGAAAAATCATGCGTCAATCATAGATTATGAAACACTTTCCTACTCTTCCAGAATCCTGTAACAAAACTTCACAGTTTACTATGAAAACAATTTAGAGAACGCATAACAAATTTGAAAACACAATTTCAGCAATTGCTCAAATTAATTAGTCAAACAAAATATTCGAATTATTTTATGCAGCCCTGTATATGATCTATAGATTTGTTTGCATACTACACAACATGCTAAAATTTACTTTAGTTAGGACATATATCATTAAAATACGCCGCAAACAAGTTTCCCCATAGACCGATAATGTAAGGGAATTGTTTTGAGTGTCCCTGTAAATGAACTATACATTCTATGCATACCATATCCTGCAGTAAGCGCCTTGTGGTGCATCTTAGTGATATGTATCAATTTTAATATGTTTAAAATAGTGTAACATCATTAAAACACGTCACAAACGATTTTTTTTCCATAGACAGTAATGAAGCGAAATTCTTTTGAGTGCCACTGTAAAATAACCACCATAAATGCTACACACTTCATTTTCAATACCAAACATGCCATAGTAAATTCCAATAACATTTCAAGGCAATCCGAGTATATTGACGCCAGTTAGAGCACAGACAAACAGACAGACAAACAAACCAAATTCATAAACACTTTTCAACTATGTTGGAAAGTGTTAAAAATACTTCAACTGTATCTCAAAAAATTAACCTAGTTACAAATATTATAATGAATTTTACGAAAGTTATTTTATTTGGTTATCAAATTTATCGGACATTTAAAATAGTTGGTAAGTATTTTATATGAATTTGTTTCATTATTTTCCACTTTATTTTAATTTTTATTATGTAATTTATTTAATAGGTTTAATTAAAGATATTTTTGTTGTTGTATTTGTACTATTCATAGAAATATTTTAATTGTTTTTGAAAATATATCCCTTTCAAATATGAAGATTATTAAATTAGATTTAAAATACATTCCAGTCAAAGAACAGCTTAAATGAAAATTAAATTAAAATATGGACGGCATGTGTTCATTTTATAGTGAAATATTACACTGATATAAATTAGAAAACCTCTCTCGAAAGAAAAATTGCAGCACAAATTCTCTTATGAGATCCCTTCACAACAAGAATTGCGATTACAAATTGAAAGCCTATTGTAGTTTCTCATACATTCTAGCTTATTTAATTACGCAGGTTGCACGAGGGAATTGAATTTCAACAGCCTTTTATAATAAGCGCATTATAAGAAAAATATATATTTTTTTAATTATTTTCGAGTTAAATAGAAATTTTTCATTATAACGGATGCTGAATTATATTTTTATTATAATTATTAGACATATACGGATTTTAAATATTACCGGGTTTTTTTTTCTTTCGATAATAACGAAACAAATATTTTTTTTTCAATAAATGTTTTGGATGAAATTGTGATTAGAATTAGAATTTTGCATGGGGTAGGATTGGTTTATTTTTTTACCTTTTCCTTTTTCTTTTTTTCGGTTTCAATTCGCATTTTTCAATTGTATATTTTTCGAATATATTCGATTATTGAATATTTGTTTCAGACTAAAAGAAAACTATATATTTAAATTTTTATATAGTACATGAGGCATACACATATCTATATCTAAAAATATATCTAAAGCTTATCATAATTAATTTTCCGGTACTTTCAAAAGTACTTCAGCAGTCTTTAAAAAATAATTTCATTTGCTAATATTATAAATAATTTTATGATATTTATTTAATTTGCGTATCAAAATCAGTGGACATTCATAATAGTTAGCAAAAAATTTGACTTTAATTGATTATTTCCAATTTTATTTTAATTACTATTATTTAATTTATTTAATAGAAAATCAGTAAAACGTATTTTTCAAAGAGATTTCAGATATATTTACTTAAACAGTTTAATTATTTTTTAAAAGTAAACCCATGTAACTTTTATGCAGAATTTCGAATCAGACATAAAATATACTCTACTTTAAGAACTAACGCATGTTAATGCATTAAACGCACTTACATGAAAATTAAATTAAAATATGAATGACGCGTGCTCCGTTTCCAGAGCTGTGAGATGTAATATTACATTAGTAAAAATAAGAGAGCAAATATCATGGAATATACTCCCATCTGAGATTTCTTCGCAAAATTGCAACTATAAATTGAGAGTTTGTCGCTGATTCTCATGCATTGTAGTTTATTGAATTACGTACGGAGCAAAATAGAACAAGGATTTTAAAACAAACTGTATTACAAACGCATTAGACAAAAAATATATATTTTTTCTTTTTTTTTTTTTTCAAGTAAAATGGAATTTTTCCTTAGAAGAGAAGTTGACTTATTATTTTTATTATAATTATCACTCACTCACAGATTCTAAATTTTACACGACTTTCTTTTTTATCAATAATAACTAGTATGTTGTGGCCATATAAACTGGAGATATAAGCACCCCACATACCGAATTCCATCACCCACTCTTAAATGTCTACAATATTGAATGGAATATATTCCCAGATTCCGGATTCTAAGCGTGAAGTTTAGTTCAATTCTGTGCTTTTAAACTGGTGATTATATCGCTGATTTCGAACTTTTTTTTTCTTGTGAGTCGGGTTTGTGTATATCCTATTTTTCAAACAGATGTTCAAAATATCTGTTTCATACGAAAATAAACTATATATCTAATTGTGATTAAATAATGTCGGCCTATACATTTTAACCATCAAATTGTCCCAGAAGAAATTGTAAATAACTTTGAGCACCTATTTTTCTCATCATATTCCGGTAAATTTTGTATTCGGCTACCTAACAGAAAGTCGTTGACAGTAATTTAATCCACATATACAGGGTGTCCAAAAACTCTGGAAACGGTAGAATAACTCGAAAAATATACATCGGATTGAAAAACGGAAAATATATGTTGAATATTTTAAAAAAATCTATTTAGGGTTATCAAAGTTGCACCCAACTCTGACTCCTTGGAGGAAATGAGGCAACTTTAAAATCTTAAATAATAACCCCCACCCCCTTTTTATTGCAGATTCGGATTCTACGGGTAAAATACATAACTTTTGTATTTAACTTTTTCTTCGGAAAATCGTAGATGGCGCTGTAATCGAGTAAAATGCTGTGATAATCGTTTCCATTAAAAAGTCTGGAAACGGTCGAATAACTCGAGAAATATACATCGGATTGAAAAATGAAAAAATACGTGTTCAATATTTGAGAAAAACCTATTTAGGGATATCAAAGGCGCCATTTTTTAAAAATATTGTACACGTATTTTTCCGTTTTTTAATCCGATGTATATGTCTCGAGCTATTCGACCGTTTCCAGACTTTTCAATGGAAACGATTCTCTCTACATTTTACTGGATTACAGCGCCATCTACGATTTTCCAAAGAAAATGTTAAATACAAAAGTTACATATTTTTTCCCGTAGAATCCGAATCTACAATAAAAAAGGGGAGTTATCATTTAAGATTTTAAGGTTTCCACCCTTTGCCCCCAGGGGCAAAGTTGGGAGAGTAACTTTGATATCCCTAAATAGATTTTTCAAAAATATTAAACATGCATTTTTCAATCCGATGTATATTTCTCGAGTTATTCGACCGTTTCTAGACTTTTCAACGGAAACAATTCTTACTGCATTTTACCGATTACAGCGCCGTCTACGATTTTCCGAAGAAAATGTTAAATACAAAAGTTGTGTATTTTATTTCCGTGGAATCCAAGAATTTTGACGCATAATTAACTCTACTATTTTTAACTCGTAAACATTTATAACCCTAAAGAATATTTGGCGATTAATCACCTACGGCCGGTTAACAGAATGATGTCTTAAAATGATTGTATTAATTTATAATTAAGTTCTAATAAATATAAAATGTTGTAATGTCACCGGAAAAACGCATGTGTACATATTTTTTTTATAATTCTAGCCTATTAGGAAGTGAGTGAAAGATCGATTCAAAAATTATATCTTTACACATAAAGACTCAGTAAGTTAAATAAAACAATTTAATTAAAGAAATTTCATACCCATTTTTCATAAAATTAAAGTTCCTTTTTTACATATTTCGAAATTTTACGAAAGCTAATAATAATAATAATAATAATACATATTATAAAGCAAGAGCCCCTAAAAGTGTATTTCCGGGTTCATTTCAAAAACTACCCGATGGGTTTTTTTGCGGTTTGCACCATCGCACAGTGGGGCAGGAAGCCTCCAAAGTTGGCAATAAATAGAATTTACTTTGAACAAAAAAAGCACATCACGCATTATTTTATAGACTTTACATAGTAAAACTTAAAACTTTTACATAAGCTATAGAGTAATTTATTAATTAATTTACAAAGTTTTTTCAAATATTTTATGTACAAAAATAAGATAAAAACAAGAAATTGAGATAGTTTTAAAGAAAATAAATATTTATAAAAAAAAAACATAATATCAAATTAAAAATGCAAAAAAAATGGTGTTGCAAACACAATTAATAATTTTAATGATTCTGAAGCACACCTTAAAGTGAATATCAGCGACTCGTTTTGAAGGAGTGAATCCATCTTTCTCAGGCAAAATGTATGTACTACTATCAAGACAGCAAAAGCAAAACTCTTTCTGCTGTCTTAGTCTGAGGAAGAAGCGTTCATTCCTTTGAAATACGTCGTTAGTATTAATTTTATAGTGTGTTTTAAAAATTTTAGAATATTTAATCTATACTATCATCTGAGTCATCGTCACTGTCACTATCCTGATCACCAGATACGTTGAGAGATGGAGTTTTTAACAAATGTAGGGCTTCTCGTTCTTTTCATTTGTTTGCTAGAGATCACTGGATCCGAAGTTAGGAGTAAAAAATTGAAAATATCTCTGTTAGTTTTTTCTCGGCTGCACTTTCTCGAATAGTACTCTCTGTATCTTTTAAAGTCTTTATTTCTGGTTTCTTGTGCTTCCTCAGTCATCTGTCCTATGGGCAACAGAGCCGAACTTATAATTTCTGGTCCGTGAATCAAATACTTGTGTAATGTCGGGGGCATGTTGTACAATGAATAGTTCAAGACAAAATATCTGGCTGTATCATGCGCAATTACACGATAGTTTTCTACATGTATCTCATATGTACTGGATATTACTATCAAGATAATATGTAGTTTTTTTTATCAAATCTGCATTATTTCCTGTGATCTGAGCAGAAAGTTCTGGATTCTGAAAAAATCGCCTGGCAATGTTGCCATTGTTTGAGTTACCGAACCCTGGCTTAGCTTTGTCCACAATTAAACCACATCGGCTTCTAAATTCTTTTTGAATTCGAATTTTATTTTGAGCTACGATTTCTTTTTCTCTTTTTTCACGAACTTGCTATTTTTTAACAGGTAGCTTATAAGACATGTGCAAAAGACATTCGAATATACGTATCCATCCATGGAGCACTGATAGGTCAAATTCTAAATTTTCAGTTTTTATATCTCTGGATATCATTTTATCAACTTCATTAAATTGTTTTGACGTTGCGCCACATATGAAGCATGTCATAGTTGAACTTGTTTCTGTTAGAGCATTACAAACTTTACCGTCTACCATCGAAAAAAATAACTTGTGATTTATCTTTACTTTTCTTGATTTAATTGCTACATCACTACCTTTAATATTTTTTATCTGTTCATCCATTTTATTTTTTTCCGCAACGCACAATTTGTTAGATTCCTTCACGAATTCTATTTTAATAGGCCTGCGATATCTAGTTGACGCAGGTCGCGGGTTTTCCCATATAACTCTTTTTTCAGATATAATTCGAAGTGGAGTTAGAGACGTAATAAACACAGCTGAATCACTGGCTTCCGAGTCACAGAAAGCTTGTTTGTATGAGCTATGCCCCGAAGACCCATCAAAACCCCACTTTTATATAAACTGCTTTAATTCTTCATTTTCAAGTGATTCGATAATAGGTTCAAGTATTTGTAACAAGCGTTCTGAAGTATGATCTAGAAGATCCTGTAATGTAACTGATGCACTAATTTCTGTTACTGTGATGTTTTCAGGATAACATTCTTTTTTTGCCTCTTGCACAGTTTTGTAAGAGGGAAATTTTTCTGGGGCACTTCTTCTTATGACATTATACTGTTCGCGAGTTAATTTTGCGTCTATTAATACAGCCAGAGCATCTTCTCCTGACAAAAGCTGTTGTTGTGATTTTACAGATTTTGTATAAGCATTTTGATATTTGATAGCTCGCTTTGGACTTGTAGTTATATTTTTTAAAACTTTTGAGGCCTGAATCTGTCCTTCAGATCTTAAACTCATACATGTCGCGTACACTAACGAAGATGTAGAACTATAATCACGTAATCGTTTTGCTCTTAATCTTTTTGATCGTTCAGAACACCTTTAAAACGGAATATGAGGCCGGGCACGTTTGCTTTTCGATGCTACTTCTGTTTGTTTTTCAAATCGAGGAAATGAAAGCGATTTGTCAAGCCACTCCTTATTACTTCTAAAAAACTTTTCCTTGTCTCGACAGGCTTTCGACCATCGGAATTTAAATTGAAATTTAAAATAATTTAGCTTCTTTTTTATGTCTATAGAACTACTACGTTCACAGTTTGTCCGATTCTGGAGCTCTTTTACCAAAAAATCATATTGCTTTTCAAAATTTTTGTCTTTCGAGCGTTTCATGATATTCAGAAGTTCTCTTCTGGTAATATATAATGTATTTAAATTCGTCCCTAAAAAAAAAAAATGTAATCATGTTGTCAAAATGTTTATGTACGTACATTAACTAAAAATTGAGGATGATTAACTATAAAAATGACCATACAATTAAAAAAGGAGCAAAAAGGAGCAAAATTTTCTGAAATATATACCATCCTAAAACTCGAACCTAGTAAAAAAATTTATAGTTGACACTTAATTTGCTTTAATTCATAACTAAAACCTTCAATGTTTGTAAACACTGTTAAAATTTTTAATAAATTTCCCTACTACATATTTTAAGCGTCACTTTATCTATAAAAATCATATTAAAAACCAATTGAAAGTAAATGTATTTTTGTTACATACTTGAAGTTGAAGGTTCCATAGTCAAAAACTTTTATTTTAAAATTATTACAGCGTAATTAACAAACGAAAGTTGAAACAAAATTATCAATTTTTTTCCCATTTATTCTCATCGT
Organism: Maratus michaelseni; assembly: GCA_963931845.1. NCBI lineage: Eukaryota > Metazoa > Arthropoda > Arachnida > Araneae > Salticidae > Maratus > Maratus michaelseni. The sequence continues at coordinate 38,023,482 of OZ007598.1, forward strand.
GTGATATGCAGTTTAACTTCCTTCTTTAATGACGACCAAGGTAACTTTGCACAGTTTTGAATACTAGGCAGATGTTTACTGACATCTGCTCTATCAAAGTGACGTATGTCGGTCGTTCAAAATAGAATTTCATTTTTTCGATTTTTTGCCAGATTTGAAGGCTTCTTGCCCCACTGTGCATCGGATAGAGAAAATTCCCGCAATCATTATGATGTATAATATACCGATATAACCATGATTTTTCATTATAAAATTTGGTATTTTATCCTTATTTTTGACGAAAAGGTTGCCACTGGTAGATTTTTTTTTCTCATTGGTTACGGTATATTATGCTATCGTTTGGTTAACGGTCTTTGGAAAACGGCTATATCAGTTAGAGTTAAAAAAATATATACAAAAACGTCGAAAAAAAACTATTACTGATTTTACTTAAAATGCGAATAAAAAGTTTTAATAGGGAATAATATTAAAAAACAAAGATATTTAATTTAAATATGAAAATAATGTTTGTACGGCTTAAAAGAGATATTCAATGTCAAATGCGGCCATTGAAACAATATTTGGCAATTATCACTTTTGTTGCCTATATTTGGTACCTGGATAAAAAAAATACTTTTAGGGTCTTTTACTTTAAGATATATATGATTACCGTGAAAGTCATAGCAAACGATTTAATATATATATATATATATATATAAATTTTATCTCTCCTGTACAGACGGTTTTTAACACTTTCCAACCTAGATGAAAAGTGTTTATGTCTTCGGTTTGTCTGCCGTCTGCCATCTGGCCGTCTGCCGTCTGGCCGTCTAGCCGTGCTCTAACTCCCGTAAATATGCTTGGATTGCTCTGCAATTTTTATATGTTATAGTCGTTATCTATAGCATGTTCCCTATTTCAACGGAAGTGTGTAGCACTTATACTTTTTTACAGGGACACTCAAAAGAATTCCGTTACATTGCGGTCTATGGGGAAAAATCATTTGCGGTTTATTTAAATAATGTTTCACTATTTTAAACGCATTGAAAATTATATATATCACTAAGGTGCATTAGAAGAAGCTTAATATGGAATAGGGTGTGCATAGCACTTATAGTTACTTCACAGGGCCAGTCAGAAGAATTCCGTTACATTACGTCTATGGAGAAAAATCGTCTGCGGTTTATTTAAATAATGTTTCCCTATTTTAAACGCATTGAAATTTATATATATCACTAAGGTGCATTACACGAGGCTTATTACAGAATATTGTGTGTATAGCAGTCATCGTTCATTTAGAGGGACACACAAAAGAATTCTCTACTGTATGTTAACAATAATTCCTGGAAGTGCATTTTAAGTTACTGAACGCGATTTTAATTTTAACTCGCTTTTTGTCTATTACGTGGTGTGTATAAATTCTGTAGATCCTATACAGGGAAGCACAAAAGTTCGCGAACACATTTCCGTATTATTTAACTCCAGGCGGAGAATTTTAAACTGTGCTACGCGTTTCCTAACTGAACTAAAATTTAGCATCCCATGTAGTATATATACAAATCTATAGATCCTATACAGGGCTGAATAAAAGTATTCGGATTACTCAGATGTTATGTTTTAGCTTATTAAACGGTATGATTTGTAAAATTATTTTGGAAGCGTTGGAAAGTGTTACATAATCTATGCTTGACGCAAGATTTTTCGTTCTTGTTATCTTTCCAGTTGAATTTTTATGTAGGACGTCGACAGTGTATTTATTTGATAGAATACTAAACAAAATTTCAAATGTAATCTGTAATTTTTTTATCTCTGCAAATTAAAAATGATGTAGAGTTTGAATTTCATACACTGTTAAAAATTTGCGCCAAACTGTCCAGTCATTCTGCCGTATTTATAGAAAACGGTTACATAACCGTAATTTAACGCTATTCTGACCATATTATTGCCAATATTATTGTCAGAATACAGTTAAATTACGGTTATCTAAGCATTTTCTATAAAAAACGGTCGAATGTCTGGACATATTGTTGCAAATTTTTAACATTGTTGTACAGTGTAGTGTGTGTTATTGATGTATCTTTAAAACGCCATCGTAGACATGCGAATCAAGAGCGGCTTGCTAGTAATAATAATAAAACTATAACTATAACTATAATGACTATAGAAACTGCAGTAAAGAAACTCTCGAGTCGTTTAATACAAAATTTATCGTGACCCTTATGAAATTTAAGCAATAACATTTATGTTTTTTTTTTCTTGCTGTTATTATTTATGAATATCTTCAATAGCGCTGACATTTACCATTTCTGTTAACATATTATGTTACTTGAAAATGTAACTCTCTTAACACTTGTGATGTTTTACTCTAGCTTAAGAAATAAATAATTTAAAAAAAAACTGTTCAGGAAAAATATGAGTAATGCGAAAAATAACGAAAAATAAATTTGAATGGTCTCTTATCACAGTACAAAACCGATGATTTACATTATGATTATATTTTTTAAGTCTTTACTTTCAGAAGTACTCATGACGTTTATAAACATTCTAAACTAAAGGACAGAAATAAGGACGTGGAATAAAGATAAGACACATTTTATTCTAAGCATTTGGAATTTAAAATTTACTTTTTTTAAATTTACGATATTTATAATATAAAATGAAATAAATATGTCCCATTGGAAAAGTTAAATTTACTTTGTAATAATTCGCATCATACTTCTTTTAAAGTTTGTGAAGTGAGGGTCTTAGTAGTGCACTTAAAAAGATATCATAACAAAATATTTAAAAAACAACAAAAAGTTATTTAAAGCTAAAATAAAGGTTTAGGCAGAATAACTATAAAGCAATCAAACTAGAAGCTCAAATCACTAAAAACTGAGAGGAGGAATGCTTTTCGACATTCTATGCCGAATGCATTTTATTGATATTAGAATAATTCAAACATAATGAGATTCATATCCATCACTGAGATGGACTAGGCTTTCTCAGGGGTATAAAATAAATATCATTTATAGTTCGCTTACAGGGACGCACAAATGAATTCCATTATATTATGATATAAAGGAAAAAATCGTTTACTGTGCACTTTAATGATGTTATGACACTTCAAATATAACGAAACCACTGGAATGCGTTACAACATGTTTTATACAGATTATGGGGCTCATAGTATTTACTGTTTATTTACAGAGACACTCAAAAGAAATAGGTTAATGGACTGACTAAGATCAATAATTGCTGTATGTGCGTTTTTCGCTGTGGCATGGATTATTAAACTTATCTAATTTTGAGTACATTTGGTAGTGTACATAAATATTATAGATCTACATGAAAGAATTCACACACAGTGTCGGATATGGACAGCAATTGCTGAAAATTAAGTTTTACTGAGTTATTTATTTATTTATTTGTATCATCAAAATTTTATTTTTATGTTTCAGTACTACTTTTGTAATCTCATGGTGGTATTTGATTTGTGTTGATTGCTTTCACGAATATGTACATTGTACACATTCCTATATAATCACTTATGTTATTCCCTATTATTTTTAGTACGATGGTCACACTGAAATTTTTGAGAAACAGCTAAATCGTATAAGCTAAACTTACCAACTCTTAGGGGTGTTCAAAGTAGTTCCCTCCAAGATCAATGCACTTTTGTAGGCGAATTTTCCAAGGATTAAATGCCTCGAGCCATCCATTTCTTGGAATAGATGAAAATATTTTTTATAGCCTCATCAATCTCATCTTCGGAATGAAAACGACGCCCACGTATTTTTTTAGATTAAAAATTAAACAAAAGTCATAGACAGCAAGATCAGGAGAATAGACGGAATATTCTATCACTTTGGTGTTTTTTGTTCAAGAAATTCGACTGTAATCCTGGCTAAATGAGAAGATGCATTGTCATGGTGAAGCATGAGTTCCCTAACGTTCACCTCTTGAATAATGTCTAGAAGACACTTAGTGGTGTACCAGTTAGCTGTAACAGTCTGCTGCCCCTCTAGCTTAATGGCTTTGACCAGACCAGTACTTCTAAAGAACACGGCGCATACATTACTTTTTTCATTGCTCGTTGTCTTTTCACCATTGTTGATTTGGGATTATCTTCAAAGACCCATACTTTACTTTCTTGACGTGCTGGAACATCAAAAAAGATATTTACGTCTCATCAAAAGTTATGATTTAAGAAATAATGCGATGGCCACCATCATTAAGTAATTTTAAGGTTTCTTTACCGTTTCTCACACGCTCCGCTTTTTAGTACTTTGTCAAAATATGAGGGACCCAACAACTAATTTTTTTCATACGCAGTTCTTCATGAATAATTTTATGTATAGCTGCGGATCCAATGTTAAGTTCATTCTGTATCATTTGGTAGGTACAACGATTATAATCGATAAATATTTTTCGTACGGCTGACACATTTTCTGGGACTACAGCTAACAATGGTCTTCCTGTGTGATCTTCATCCAAAAGGTAATTTCGACCTCTTCTAAATTCTGTAAACCGTTTGAATATAGTGGAACGATATCGAGTTTCATTTCCATATGCTAATTGTAGACGTTGAAGGCATTCTTCTTGATTTAGTCTCACTTTAAAATCATAGAAAATCATAGCTCGATAATGCTCTCGCGTCAACTCCATTTTCTCTTCTTTCAAAATTCATTATTCGATAATTAAATTGTAATTTTTACCACAAATTATCGTTGGCGGACATAAAAAAGTTCAAATTTACATATCCGACCAATTTTTTTTTTTTTTGGCGCATATTGTCTATCCTTGTCTCAAAACTTTTAGAGCGACCCTCGTACTAGTACACAGTACTTGTATTCTCAGATTTTTTTTCTGGCATTATTGCTGTACTTAAATTGTGTTAGCTGTTTACTGTAAATACCCCTATATAATTATTCAAGTTATTCCCCATATAAGTCTTTTTATATAATGCTACCATTCAAATCATGATTACTTTCTCTGTCAATACTGCATTTATTAATTGTTTATCGTTCAATAACTGAGCTATTAGTATTGCTTTGTATTTGTAGTTTTCTCTCAATTTTAATTATTATCTTGTAAAAGTTCTACATATCCTTATATTTATTTACAGTCACAATTGTTCATTCAGCCCATTATTGTATCTAACTTGGCTTGCCCAGTATAATTGGATAGCTTTTGTGACTGACATTGTAATCTTTGACATTTATTTTTTATTAGTGAGGGTTCCCCTTCCCGGGTAGTCCTTCCGTGTACAGCTCCCTGGGCTGGGGTCTTGCCACATAGTAAACCAACCTGCTGGGTGGGGCTAGTTGAGCTTAAGCCGAAAGGTAGGCCTCCCCGCCCGGTTTGATCTTGGTTATTTAGAAGTCTCATTTCATTCTAGTAATAAAATTTAATTTATTTATACTGTTAGAGAATTATTATTAGAGATGGAAAGTGTTTCATAATCTATGCCCGATGTATGATTTTTTTTCTTGCTGTTGTTGTTGTTAATTCTTATAACACTTAGAAATAAGTTTTTTTTTTCTTTTTTTTCTAAAAAATCATCTACACTTCTAAACACAAATCCTCAAATAATATATTTCTTCATAATAAGGAGATAATAACAGTCCAAAAAATTCAACACAGTACGTTTTCTATCTCACAGTCATTCAAGTGTATATTTTTATCGTCTTTTTCCGTTTAGTGATAACAGGCCACTCAAATTTACTTGTGCTTGGGCGAGTTTTTTGGAGGGACGTGGGGTGAGGGGGGGGGATTTTGTTTCTTTTGTTTTGAAAATTTTTTGTAAATGTTTACTACTTCATTTACGGAAAAATTAAATAAGTGTGAAGAGTCTTATATTTTCAAGAAACAAGGCATTTTGTCAAAAAATGCAAATAAAAGTTAATATCAGTGCTATTGAAGCTATTCATGCTGCAATATAAAAAAAGTATCATGAAATATTCTGAGTGTTATTGCTCACAATACGAACGAAAACATGCATAAAAAAATATGTGAATACGTGCTTAACTCTTACTCTGCCATGCAGTTTCTTATATAATTGTGTATAATTTGAGTTTCTATTTTCAAGTAACTTTTTTTAAATATCGAAATATGCAAAGTTCTCTTAAATTTTGGCAAACATTTGAACCTAAAAAAGACTTTTTGTGTGTGTATGTTTTTCAGAAAAATGTGTTGTATTGGAAAAGTACCATTTAATTATTTTTTTTCCCTCGATTAACTAATTTTTTTGGTTAATTATCAGAAGGCTTTTAACTAATATTATGAAATTGTTTTATTGAAAGAAATTAATATTCAAAGGACTGTTATACAAAAAAAGTCAGAAATTAGACTTTATGTAATAAAATTCAAGCTAAAATTATTAGTATTTAATAAAAATTTGCGTAAGAAAATATTTTTTACATGATTCTCAAGCATTTTTTGTTGGTGCTGTTATTCTAATGGTGAATGTTATGGTGAATGGTGGTTAATGGGGAATGTTATTCTAATGGTGAATGTTATGGTGAATGGTGGTTAATGGGGAATGTTATTCTAATAACATTCTAAAATAAGAACTTTAAAAAAAAAAGAAAACATGTATATTAAACATAAACCATCGAAAAACATATTTCTTCATAATATGAGGATAATAACAGTTCAGACAATTCAACACAATACGTTTTCTATCGTACAGTCATTCAAGTACATATGTTTTTAGTCTTTATTCCGTTTATGATAAGAAGCCTCTCAAATTTACTTGTGCTTGGGGGTAGGGGGTGGGAGTTTTGTTGCTGTTTCATTTGTTTTGAGCAGTTTTCTAAATCTTTACTTCTTAAGTTATAGAAAAAATAAATGACAAGAGTCTATATATTTAAACAATAACGAAAAATCATGCATCAAGCATAGATTATGTAACACTTTCCAACGCTTCCAAAATAATTTTACAAATTATTACCGTTTAATAAGCTGAAAGATAACATCTAATGCATAACATATTTAAAAACGTAATTTCAGGAATTTCCAACATATACAATATTCGGAAAAATATACGAATACTTTTATTCAGCCCTGTATAGGATCTATAGATTTGTACATATACTACATAGGATGCTAAATTTGAGTTCAGTTAGGAAACGCGTAGCACAATTTAAAATTCTCCTTCTGGAGTTTCTGTCAATAAACGGAAATGTGTTCGTGAATTTTTGTGCTGCCCTGTATAGGATCTACAGAATTTATACACACAAAGTAATAGACAAAAAGTGAGTTAAATTTAAAATCGCGTTCAGCAAAACTTAAAACGCACTTCCAAAAATTATTGTTAACAGACAGTAGAGAATTCTTTTGTGTGTCCCTCTAAATGAACGATGACTGCTATATACGCAATATTCTGTAATAAGCCCATTGCAATGTACCTTAGTGCTATATATAAATTTTAATGCGTTTAAAATAGTGAAACATTATTTAATTAAACCGCAAACGATTTTTCTCCATAGATGTAATGTAACGGATTTCTTTTGATTGTCCCTGTAAAGTAACTATAAGTGCTATGCACAGCATATTCCATATTAAGCTTCTTGCAATGCACCTTAGTGATATATATATATCAATTACAATGTGTTTGAAATTGCGTAACATCATTAAAATAAACTGCAAATGATTTTTCCCCATAGACCACATTGTAACGGAATTCTTTTGAGTGTCCCTGTAAAAAAACTATAAGTGCTACACACTTCAGTTGAAATAGGGAACATGCTATAAATAACGACAATAACATATAAAAATTGTAGGGCAATCCGACCATATTTACGGGAGTTAGAGCACGGACAGACGGACAGACGGCAGACGGCAGGCGGCCAGACGGCCAGACAAACCGAAGTCATAAACACTTTTCAACTATGTTGGAAAGTGTTAAAAACATGGTATTTCGACAAAAAATGAAAAAAAATAATAATGTCAGTACTATTGAATCTATTCATAAATTATTAAATTCAATTATATGAACTATTATTGCTCACATTGCAGAAGAAAACATACATAAAAATATATGTGAATAAGTACTTAAGTGTTACTCTGTCATGCAATTTCTTTTATAATTGTGTATGATTTGAATTTCTATTTCTTTAAATATATACTTTTTTTAAATTTCGAAACATTTTTTTAAAAATTCGAAACATACATGCTGTTAAATTTTTGCAAACATTTCAGTCTAAAAAAATATTTTTTTCTGATTTTTATAAGAAAAATATATTGTATAGAAGAAGCACCATATACTCTTTTTTTTTTTTTTTTTTTTTTTTATTAACTAATTTTTCTGTCAAAAAATATGAGTGAATTATGTCATCTAGTTATCGTTCAAGTAGCTCAGTGCGAAGAGCACTGGTACGGCAAGCAAGGGTACATAGGTTCCAATCCTGGCCCTTAACGTTTTTTGCTCTGTTGGAAAAAATCTCAACTATGCTCCTGCAACCTTGAAGATAACTAATTTTTTTATTATTATTATTGATTATCAGAATGTGTTTGATTAATATTATGAAATTGTTTTATTGAAAGGCATTATTTTTAAAAGAAGTAGGTGTTATACATAAAAAGGGTGAAATTAGAATATATATTACAAAATTTAAATTTTGTTTCGCCAAGGTTAACATCATTCCACATAAATTTTTCTTTTAATAATATTCCATATATTATACCGGCTTATTAAATTAAAACATATTCTTAAACTAATCCATCAACCTCCATATGTAAAGGTATAAGTTCTTAATCCACCTAATAATATTTATTCCAAATTGTTTAAATCTAAAAATGGCGATAACAATTTATATTCCGTAAATAAAACCCTTTTACTATTGAAATCCCTAATAAAATTCTATTATTTCCCATATATATTAAACCTCTCCAAATTCTTTATTTAATTTGCTAAAATGGCATAACTCCTAAATTATCCCGTTTGAAAAAACACCTATTTATTTAAAAACATTCTTTTATTAAATTATCAAAATGCCTCTTACAATATTTCAATGTTATAATATTCTAATTTTTATTTCGCATCAGTCAGTTTTTTTTTTCCTTTTCTGTTTTTCTGTCGCGAAAGCTAAAAGTATCATCTGAAGTCTATTTTTAACAGCACGCTCGAAATCAGATCTTATTGTTTGTTTACATGACGTATACCTGGTTCGAGGCTATTATAGATTGTTCTAGAAGGTCTTTTTCGCGTCTCTGAAGCAAATTTACTTCAAGATCAATTCACCGGAACTGTTAATAAGTCCCTCTAAAAACGATTATGATTGGAGTAGAGAAGTCGGGTGACTTGATTGTCCCTATGCGCGTGATTCACTTAAATACACAAGCGAAGCAAATTCGACGGACGCAGAGAGATCAGTGAGATTTTGTCATCGAAGTGTTGTTAAAATAAACTGTTGCTTCGAATTAGTATATAATAAAATGACGTTCTTCTATAGAGAGTTATTGAATTTAAAGATATCTAAAGAGAGTATTTTCCCTGAATCTAGAAAGGATTGTGTTTTAATAAAAGGGATTTTACTGTCAACTTGTTTTTTCTTGACTATTATCTATACTACTCAGCTGCTGATATGAAAACCCAAATTATGCCTGCATTAAATTGGAAGCGTTTGCTATTATTTTCTTCAATTTGTTGCAAAATATGACATATGTATTTTTTAATTACAATTATGAGAAAATCGACATTGTCTCAAAACTGTTGGGAAAGAAAATTTAACCTAAAATTATTAATACACTACTGGCCATCCAAAATGCTACACCATGAAAGAATGCAAATAACAGAATGATATTTATTGGACAAATACATTATAATGGGAAGGACAAATGATTACATTTTCAGAAAATTAGGAGATATAGATCCTGAGAAAACACTACCCTAAGCACCCACCTCTGGCCGCAATAACGGCATTTATCTGCCTAGCCATGGAGTCGAACAGAGATTGGAGTACGGGTACATCAGTCCATTCAGCTTCAACACTGCCACAGTTCATCAACCGTAGTGACGGGCGAGTGGTGGCGGGCCAGTCGCTCAGAAGCCATTGACAAGACATTTTCAATTGATGAGAAATCAGGAGAACGTGCCGGCCAGGGCAACAGTCGAACATGTTCTGTATCAAAGAAGGTCAGGATTGTGAGGAGCAGCATGCGGCCGTGCATTGTCCTGCTAAACCGTAGAGTTGTAGAGGCATCGAATATAAGGCAGAACCATGGTCCGTAACACATCAGAAATGTAACGGCTGCTGTTAAAATTGCCGGCAATACGAACAAGAGGTTACCGAGACGTGTATCCAATGACACTTCATACCGTCACTCCAGGTGATATGACAGTACGACGATTCGAATGCAAGCTGGCAATGTGCGTTTTCCACGATGCCGCCAAACATGAATGCTAGCATCACGATGCGGTATATGACGCAGGAATGGCGTCTCACGTCGTCTTTGATGAATCCAGGCTCTCTATGCAGAATCTTGATGCCAGCCTCCATGTTTGGCGGCATCATTGAAAACGCACATTGCCAGCTTCCATTCGAATCGTCATACTGTCATATCACCTGGAGTGACGGTATGAAGTGTCATTGGATACACGTCTCGGTAACCTCGTGTTGGCATTGCCGGCAATTTCAACAGCAACAGTTACATTTCTGATGTGTTACGGCCCATGGTTCTGCCTTATCTTCGATGCCTCCACAACTCAATTGATGAGAAATCAGGAGAACGTGCCGGCCAGGGCAACAGTCGGACATGTTCTGTATCAAGGAAGGTCAGGATAGTACGGAACAACATGCGGTCGTGCATTGTTCTGCTAAACCGTAGAGTTGTGCAATGCGAACAAGAGGTTACCGAGACGTGTATCCAATGACACCTCATACCGTCACTCCAGGTGATATGACAGTACGACGATTCGAATGCAAGCTGGCAATGTGCGTTTTCCACGATGCCGCCAAACATGAATGCTGGCCTCATGATGCGGTATATGACGCAGGAATGGCGTCTCACGTCGCCTTTGATGAATCCAGGCTCTGTATGCAGTATCATGATGCCAGCCTCCATGTTTGGCGGCATCATTGAAAACGCACATTGCCAGCTTGCATTCGAATCGTCATACTGTCATATCACCTGGAGTGACGGTATGAAGTGTCATTGGATACACGTCTCGGTAACCTCGTGTTGGCATTGCCGGCAATTTCAACAGCAACCGTTACATTTCTGATGTGTTACGGCCCATGGTTCTGCCTTATCTTCGATGCCTCCGCAACTCTAAGTTTTAGCACGACAATATACGACCGCATGTTGCTCGTACTATCCTAACTTTCCTTGATACAGAACATGTTCGACTGGTGCCCTGGCGGGCACGCTCTCCTGATTTCTCACCATTTGAAAATGTCCTATCAATGGCTTCTGAAAGACTGGCCCGCCACCACTCGCCCGTCACTACGGTTGATGAAATGTGGCATAGTGTTGAAGCTGCATGGACTGATGTACCCGTACATGACATCCAATCTCTGTTCGACTCCATGGCTAGACAGATAAATGCTGTTATTGCGGCCAGAGGTGGGTTCCTTGGGTAGTGTTTTCTCAAGATGTATATCTCCTAATTTTCTGAAAATGTAATCACTTGCCCTTCTCATTATAATGTATTTGTCCAATAAATATCATTCTGTTATTTACATTCCTTCATAGTGTAGAATTTTGGATGGCCAGAAGTGTATTTAATAAAAAAATATTTTTTACATGATACTCAATATAATAGCTTGCATTTGTTGTTGTTGTTATTTTTTTATAACATTCTAAAATAAGTTTCTTTTTCTTTTTAAGAAATTATATATAATCTTACACATGAACTCTCGAAAAATATATTTCTGCACAATATGAAGATAATAACAGTTCAGATAATTCAACACAATACGATTTCTGTCTTACAGTTACTCAAGTGTATCTTTTTATCGTCTTTTTAGGTGCGTTCGTAATTATATAAATACGCAGCACTTATTATCGTCGTCTGGTCCGTCCGTCTGTTCGTCCGTCCGTCCGCATATAACAACGCAAAAATTACCCAACCGAATGGTTTGAAATTTAAGATATCCTATCTTTGCAAAATTTGTCGAGACATTTCAAATTTTATGAAAATCAAATCAAAACTTTAGAAAATATTAATAAAAACATTTATTAAGAAATCTGAATTAAAAAAAATCGGTGTTTTCTTGTTATAGGAGCTTCCGCGGTTTAATCGTCAAGCGACCGAGATACTTATTTTATTACAGAAATTAATCTGCAGACGATATAATTCATTTCACAGAATTAAAAATCATCAAGATCTGAATATTTATATAACTAGCTGTAGTACGAACGCACCTCATTTGTCACGTTTGACGTACAATTTCCAACTTGTTCCGTTTTGTGATAAGAAGCACTCAAGTTTACATGGGCTTGGGGGTAGGGGGGAGAGTTTGTTGTTTCTTAATTTTTTTTCAATAATTTTTGTAGATCTTTACTTTTTAATATATAAATAAGTGCCAATTAAATAAGTGCCAAGATATTTTCTTTTGCTCTTATATTTTCAAAAAGCAATGTATTTTGTCAAAAAATTTAAGGAAAAAATAAAGAAAAGAAAAGAAAGGAAGAAGTTAATGTCAGTGCTCTTGAAGCTATTCATGAAGTATATAAAAAAAATTCTTGAAATATTCTGAGTGTTATGGTTCAAAATGAAAAAGAAAACATGTACAAAAACGTATGTGAATTAGTACTTAAGTGTTACTCTACCATTTAGATTCTTTTATAATATTGTATAATTTGAGTTTCTATTTTTTAAATATAGTTTTTTAAATTTTCGAAATACACAAAGTGCTCTTAAATTTTGACAAACATTTATCATTTATTTTTACTTGATACTCAATTTAATAGCGTTCAATTTTTTGTTGTTGTCATTATTGTCGTTTTTATTTTTATTTATTTGTCTATAAATTTCTGAAATACATAAAAAAAAAGAAAAAGAAATTGTGTATACTTCTAAACATAAACCCTCGAAAAACACATTTCTTCATAATATGAGGATAATAACAGTTCAGACAATTCAACACAACACGTTTTCTATCTTACAGTCATTCAGGTGCATATTTTTATCGTCTTTTTTCAGTTTAGTGATAAGAGGCCACTAAAATTTACTTGTGCTTGGGGATGTTTTCGGAGAGGGGGAGGAAGGAGGGGTTATTGTTTCATTTGTTTTGAACTGTTTTTAAAATTCTTTACTTCTTAAGTTATGGATAAATCAAATAAGTATCAAGAGTTTTATTTTTTTCAAGAAACAAGGTATTTTGTCAAAAATTGAAAAGAAAAAAAAAAAGAAATGAAAAGAAAGAATATAATGTCAATGCTATTTAAGCTATTCAATATTCATGCAGTAAAAAAAAATATATCTTGAGATATCTTTAGTGTTATTGCTTACAATGCAAACGAAAACATGTATAAAAAACATGTGAATAAGTACTTAAATGTTACTCTGCCATTTAAATTCTTTTATAATAGTGCATAATTTGAGTTTCTATTTTTTAAGTATCTGTTTTTAAAAATTTCGAAATATGCAAAGTGCTCTTAAATTTTGACAAACATTTGAGCCTAAAATAATGTATATTTTGCCCTTTTTATAAGAAAAATATATTATATTGAAGAAGTATCATATAATTATTTTCTTCAAAATGGTTGGGAAATAAAATTCAGCCTAAAATTAATAATATTTTAAAAAAAATTTATAAGAAAATAATTTTTACATGATACTCAATATAATAGCGTGCATTTATTTTTATATAAAAATTTTGAAATGATTCAAAACAATACGTATCTTACAGTCATTCAAGTGGAATATTTTTGTCGTCTTTTTCCGTTTTGTGATAACAAGGCACTAAAATTTACTTTTTTTTCTTTTTTTTTCGGAGGATGTGGAGGAGAAGAGGGGGGGGGGGGGGTTGATGTTTCATTTGTTTTCAACAGTTTTCTTAAATCTTTACTTCTTATGTTATGGAAAAATTAAATAAGTGTCAAGAGTCTTGTGTTTTTAAAAACAGGATATTTTGACATAAAAGAGAGAGAGAAAAGTTACTGTCAGTTTATTCATGGAGTATAAAAAAAAATATATATATATTTGGAAATATCCTCAGTATTATTGTTCACAATGCAAAAGAAAACAGGTATAAAAAATATGTGAACAAGTACTTAAGTATAAAAATAAACTCTGCCATTTAGTTTTTATTATTATTTTTTTAAATATTTGTGTATAATTTGAGTTTCTATTTCTTTACCGTATTTTATTTTAATTTCGAAATATACAAAGTGCTCTTAAATTTTGACAAACATTTGATTCTAAAAACAGATATTTTGGGGATTTTTATAAGGAAAATATATTGTATTGAAAAAGTATCATATATATATAAATATTTTTTTTTAATTATTACTAACAATTTGTTTGATTAACTAATTTTTTTGGTTAATTATCAGAACGCTTTTGACTAATATTATGACATTGTTTTATAGAAATATAATAGTATTTAATAAGTATTATACAAAAAACTGTGAAATTAGAATATATATTTTAAAGTTACATTTATGAGAAAATCGACATTTTCTCCAAACTGTTGAGAAAGAAAATTCAAGCTAAAATTATTAATATTAAATAAATAATACTTTTTATATAATACTCAATATAATAGCGTATCTATATATTTTTTATAAAGAAATTATGTATATTTCTAAACATAAACCCTCGTAAAACATGTTATATATATATATATATATATATATATATATATATATATATATATATATATATATATATATATATATATATATATATAATACGAGGATAATAACAGTTCAGAAAATTCAACACAATACATTTTCAGTCCTGCAGTCATTCAAGGGTATAATTTTATTCGTATATTTTTCATTTTGTGATAAGAGGACACTCAAATTTACTTGTTCTTGGGGGAGGGAGAGGAGAGGGGGGGGGGGCAGTTTTGTTGTTTTATTTGTTTTGAACAATATTTAGAATATTTACATCTTAAATTATGGAAAAATTAAATGAGTGTCAAGAGTCATATTTTCAAGCAAGAAGAAATTAAGACAAAAAATGAAAAAGAAAAAAAAAAAAGAAAGAAAGAATTTATTGTCAGTGCTATTGGAGTTATTCATGCAATATAAAAAAAAATATCTTGAAATATTCTAAGTGTTATTGCTCACAGTGTAAAAGAAAACATGTATAAAAAATATGTGAATATGTACTTAAGTGTTACTACCATTTAGTTCCTTTTATAATTGTGTAAAATTTAAGTTTCTATTTTCTAAGTATTTTCTTCTAAAAATTTCGAAATATGCAAAGTGTTCTTAAATTTTGACAAACGTTTGAATCTCAAAAATAATTTTTGTGCTATTTATAAGAAATACCATATAATTCTTTTTTTTTCCCTTGATTAACTATTTATTTTTTGGTTAATTATTGGAAGGTTTTTGACTAATATTATGACGTAAATTATCTGAAGGCTTTTGAGAAATATTATGACTTTGTTTTACTGAAAGATATTACTTTTCAAAGATGTAGGAATTATGCAAATAAAGGTGAATTAGAATATTTTTAAATTCCATTTATGAAAAAAATCAATATTTTCTCTGAACTGTTGTTAAAGAAAATTAAACCTAAAATTATTAATACTTAAAAAAAATTCGTATAAGAAAATATTATTCTACATGATACTCAATATAATACCGTGCATTTTTTTTTTGTTTATGTTGCTATTTTTTATGATATTCCGAAAAAAGGTTTTTTTTTTTAAGAAATCATGTATACTTTTAAACATAAACCCTCGAAAAACGTATTTTTTCATCAGACAATTCAACACAATACGTTTTCTATCTTACAGTCATTCAAGTGTATATTTTTATCGTCTTTTTCCGTTTTGCGATAAGAGGCCACTCAAATTTATTTGTGCTCTCGTTTTTTTTACGGGGGGGGGGGGGGAGGGGGCAGCAGAGTTTTAATCTTTCATTTGTTTTGGACAGTTTTTCTAAATACTTCTTAATTTGTGGGAAAATTAAATATGTGTCAAGAGTCTTATATTTTCAAAAAACAACGTATTTTCACAAAAAAATTAGAAAAAAAAGAAAAGAATGAAAAAAGTCAATGTCCAGCGCTATTAAAGATATTCATACAGCATAAAAAATATCTTGAAATAGCCAGAGTGTTACTGATCCCAATTCAAAAGAAAACAAGCACAAGAAATAATCTGAATAAATTCTTAAGTGTTGCTGTGCCATGTAGTTTCTTTTATAATTTTGTATAATTTGAGTTTCTATTTTTTAATACCTTTTTTTTTATTTTTAAATATGCAAACCACTCTTAAATCTTGACAAACATTTAAGTCTAAAAAGGAGATTTTTGATTTTTTTAATAAGGAAAATACATTTTATTGAAGAAGTACCATATAATTATTTTATTTTTTTCCCCCCTTGATTAACTAATTCTATTTTTGGTTAATTATCAGAAAACTTTTGACCAATATGATGACATTGTTTTTTTTAAGACATTATTTTCCAAAAAGTAGGTATTATACAAACAAGAATGACATTAGAATATATATTTTTTAATTTATTTTATGTAAAAATTGTATTTCTCAAAACTGTTGGAAAAGTAAAATTTAATAAAAATTCGTATACGAAAATATTTTTTTTTACATGATACTCAATATAACATCGTGTATTTTTTGTTCTTTTAGTTGTTATTTTTTATATATATAACATTTTGAAATTATCTTCTTTTTTTTCTTTATTTCTTTAAGATATTATGTATACTTCTAAGCAAAAACTCTCGAAAAATATATTTCTTCATAATATGAGGATAATTACAGTTCAGACAATTCAGCAATTTTTCTATTTTACAGTCATTCAATTGCACATTTTTATCGTCTTTTTCCGTTTTGTGATAAAGAGGCTACTGAAATTTGCTTGTGATTGAGGGATAAAGTTTTGCTGTTGTTCTGTTCTTTTGTTTTGAACAGTTTTTTTTTAAATCATTGCTTCTCAAGTTATGTAAAAATTAAATAAGTGTCAAAACTCTTACATTTCTAAGAAACAAGGTATTTTGACAAAAAACACACGAAAAAAAGGACGAAAGAAGTTAATGTCAGAGCTATTGAAGCTATTCATGCAGTATAAATAAACTTTTCTTGGAATATTTTGAGTGTTATTGCTCACAATGCAAACGAAAACATGTATAAAAAAGTTATTGAATACGTACTTAAGCGTTATTCTGCAATGCAATTTCTTTTATAATTGTATAATTGTATATGATTTGTATATAATTTATTTTTTTAATTTGAAGTTTACAAAGTTTTCTTAAATTTTGACATACATTTGCATCTAAAAAAGAACTTATTTATTTTTCATCAACTATCAGAAAATTTTGACGAATATATGACAGTTTTTTTTTCTTTTAATATTATTTTCTTAAAGAAGGATACAAGAAGGATGAAATTAGAATATATATTTTAAAATTACATAATTACATTTAGAGGAAATCGCCACCTTCTCACAACTGTTGGGATAGAAGATTCAGATGAAAAATCATTAATACTTTATATGTATTCGTATAAGAAAATACGGTACTTCTCTATTATCTCGTCGACCACTTTTCATAACAAAAAACTATCGCCAAACTGTAAGATTAAACGCCAAAAATGGAGTCCCATTTATTTGATGTCAGAAGCATTCTACGTGTTTGTTATGTCATCAAGTGTTTTTTAATGCGACATTTGCGTGTATTTTTCATTATGTTTTACTGATTTATTAGTTATTTCATTAATTAAAATAACAATTGTGTCCTTAAATTCTTATATTTTATTTATTTATTTATTTTGATATTCCAATGGCAACGTTCTCCCGTTTATTTGGCGTTACAGTTTGGCGATAGTTTTTTGTTATGAAAAGTGGTCGACGGGATAATAGAGAAGTGATAGCCGATCCGGATACAGGGACCGGTCTAAAAAATGTAATTAAATTGAAAAACAGAGTACGTGGAAGTTTGATAGCTGAAATTGGCAAGGTTGTGACTAAAAGTGTTGAATGTAGATAATACACATTGATAAAACAGTTTTTAGGTTTAAATTAAACTAACGTTTATTTGATGTATCACAAAATAAAATAAAGATCAAAACATGACAGACAATTTAATTAAATAAAAATATAATGGCATATGGCAACAAAAACAAGGTGGCAAAAATAATATGGCATGAAGTAACTTAAATGTAGCCTTCAAAATATACTTGAAGAAAAGTTCATTTTAACTTACATGATAATTAATTGAACGTGATGACACAAATTAAAACAGGCCTTTTATTTTTATTAGTCACCATGGCATTAGATGTGAAGAAAAAAAGAATTGAAGAACAGTCCACACACACTATTAATTAATCCTTGAAATGAACGTACATCACCAACAGAAGAAAGAAAAACCACAACTTCAACAGCAGAAATAAACAAACACTAAAAAAAAACGTTCAATACCATCATTGCACTCATAAAAGACTTTATACCGCCACTGATATTGTTTCTTTTGGCATCTACCAATATCATTTTAGTAAAGCTGCCTCACTCTCCCCATTCCAACTGCCTTGTTGTTGTTGTTGTTGTTGTTGTGGGGTATGAACGCCCCGATCATGGGATATAAGTCTACAGACTCTTTATCCCTAACAATCCTACCTCAAGGAGGCAATTTATACACTAGCTGCAGAAACAACTTGTACAAGAGGAGATAGTGACTTCCGGTTTAAAAACGGTTGGTACTCAGAAGGAAAGACACTAAAGATCGAGCTTGCGAGACTCCTGTCACTGCCAAATCACATAGTTGACTAAAGGATATGGTGGGAGATCCAGAGATACCAAGCCTCTGGTACAAAATAGTACGCTCGGTAGCGTAACGTCCGCATGTCATAAGGTAGTGTTCACAGGTTTCTGGAAGAGAGCAGACTGAGCATAAAGGAGAGTGGCATAGGTTGAAACGGTAAAGTAATGCTCGGGTGGGGAGAGATTTTGTGCGAAGGCGAGAAAGAAGAACCTCCCCTCTCCTGGGGAGGCGCAGCTTCCTGTGATCCCAACTCCTTTTGGTAAGGTGAGGAAAATCGGTGCTGTAGTTTCCGAGAAGCCAATTATTAATATCCTCCTCATAGAAGAGGCGCCGAAACTGGACGCAGTTGTCCTCTGGGGAAATCCACCTTACTGGGTCCGTAGGCAGAAGGTGAGAGCGGGCCAGTTTGTCCGCAAGCTCATTGGCATAGATGCCAACATGACTGGGAACCCAGACTAGTTCAATCGACGAGAGTTGATGTAATGCGTTAGTAAGTTTCTGGTACACCTGAGTCACCACTCGAGGAGATTTGTAGTTTGGTGATTGGAGGCTCGTCAGGACGGATCTGCTGTCGGATAGAAGGAGCAGCTTGCCAGACTGCGGAATAAAATCTAGTGCCAGTCCAATCGCTAGAGCCTCTGCCGTGTAAATGGAATTAATGTCATGAACTCTGCTGGAGTGCCCATAGTTCTGGCTTACATCCCAAAAGGCGATGCAGGTCTGTGAAAGAGTCTTTGAGGCGTCAGTAGCCATTATGTGACAGTCACCGCGAGTAGACAAAAATGCAGAAAAGAGCTGACAGATTAGATCAGGGTGGAGCTGCCTGTTCTGAAACTCAAAAGAATCGATATGGCACTGGAAGATATCTGTAAGAGGAGGACGGGGAAGCACCCACGACACGATATCGGTCGCGGAGATATGAAGCCTAGAGAGGGTCTCGCTCAGGTGAGCAGCCAGAACAGAATTTTCCGTACTTCCGGGGAGCACCAGAGAATAGATTGGCGACTGGGGGCCGAGTGACAGGTGCCGAAGAAGGTAGCAACACCTATGGAGATCTTGAGTGCAAGCTACTGACAAGGAGTTGGCTTCCCGACGCAGAATTGGAATGGGTGTCCAACGCGGGAGGCCCGTCGCTATTCTAAGGGCTGCGTTAAGGATGGGTTCTAATTTCTGTCTGGTTGATGGGCACGCTAGCGAATAAATTGGACTACCATGGTGTAGCATACTCGTGACTGTAGCCTTGCTAATTCTGATGAGATCTTTGGTTGTTACGCCCCGAGAGACATGCGCCACACTTTTCAAGACGCTCAACTTCCTTAAAGCTTTCTGTTTGACTTGAGCAATATGATCGTTCCAGTTAAGGTTGTAAGTGAAGTTCAGGCCTAGAATCCGAATGTTGTCCACCCAGGGGATGTCTTCTGAATTTATGTGAAGATTACTGTCAGGGATCTTTTTCCTAGCTGAGAAAACAATAGCTGCACTTTTACCCGGATTTAAACGAAGTTTCCAGTAGGCGCACCAACGAGCAACATTGAGAATGGCCTTCTGGACTTTCGGCAACACCACCTCCAGAGACGGGCCGGAGCAGTAAACGTAAGTATCGTCAGCGTAGACTAAACCATCCACATCGGGGCCAAATGCGTCAAAGATGTCGCTCATGTAGACAGAGAAGAGAAAAGGCGACAAGACTGCCCCTTGCGGCACCCCGACGTCCACCTCGAAAGGGTCCGACAACGCACCTCTCCACCGGACCTGAATAATTCTTTGCATTGAGGAGTGAGACCATTTTGTGAAATGGCCATCGATGCCGGCTGATACCATTTTCAAAGCTAGGCCGTCCGGCCAAACAGAGTCGTAAGCAGAGGCAATGTCAAACGACACTAGGACACAAACCTGCTTATGGAGGCGAGCGGAATGAAGATCGGAATAGAGCTTTGTGAGAGCAGGAGTGCAGTCCCGGAATGGAATAAAGCCGTAGTGGTTTGGGTGGAAGAAGTTTGTGTGAAGGATCCAAGAAGTCAGCCGCTTCAGAAGAATCCTTTCAAAAACCTTCGAGGCGACTGAAGTAAGCGAAATTGGTCTGTATGATGCCAGCAAAGTACTGTCTTTTCCGGGCTTCGAGATAGGGACGACGATGACTTCCCTCCAAGAGCGGGGAATGACACCCGACAACCAAATGTCATTGAACACCCCAAGCAGTTTATGCAGCCCTATATCATCAAGACACCGAAGAGTCCGTAACGAGACCCCATCTTTTCCTGGGGTACGGAGGGTTGAATGGTTGAGGGCATATCTGAGCTCTGAGATCTGGAATGGGCGTTGGAGGTTCAGATCAATATGCGCACTAAAATCCACGGGGAGGTAGCCGTTGTTATGGGTTCTGCTGTAGAACCTAGCGAACTTATTTGACTCTTCGATGGCGCTTGTCGATAGCGAACCAGGGGTTACAATGAAGTTATGAGACAATGGAGAATCTACCTGTCGATTGCGAATCGCACGAATGATCCTATAGATGGCACCCGACGCGGCTGCCCCTTTGCAAGTTGCAGCCCAATACGTCCGCTTTGCGTCATTTATTTCTCTCTTCAGGATCGCTGCGATTTTCTTATAACGAGACCAGAGAGTCGGACAAATAAATTTTCTTGCAAGACGGAAAAGCTTCCTCTTTTGGCCCAGTAAATGACTACACCGGCTGTCCCACCACGGGGCCCCAGCACGGTCAACAATCTTCACCCTACGGCTGCTTGCTTTTAGAGAGTCACAACATATGCCTAGGAAATCCTCATAAGAATTGTTGTGAAGATTAAGGATTGCTTTATTCAGATTCTTTGTAACGGCTCCCCAGTCGTACCGATATCGAATGGAGTGGCAGGTGGAACTTCTAATCCGAAAGTCGAAATGAAGATTAACAGGGCAGTGGTCGCTGTCGAAAGTGTCTGGGTGAACGTTGTAGCTGGTGTCGACAAAAATATCTGGAGAAGTGATGGAGAGGTCCAGGAGAGAAGCTCCACCAGCGTAGACATGTGTGGGCGTATGTGAGTTGACGAGACAAATTTTATTTTGAATTATCCAGTCGATAACCAAACTGCCTTGGGGGGTATTGTGGCTACCGCCCAAGCTGGAGTGAGGACAGTTAAAGTCCCCAATGATAACAAACGGGGAGCGACAAAACCCCAAAATGTTATCCAGCCAATGTGAATCTAACTTACCCGGAGGGGAGTAAATGTTAATGATCTGGAGCTTAAAGTTGTTGGGGAAGATAATTTCCACACCTAACACCTCGTTAAAGACTGACTGAACTGGTAGAGCGAGATTACGGGATGGAAGAGTATTCCTTACCGCTGTAATCAGCCCGCCGCCGCTCCTAGAACTGCGGTCGAGCCTATAAACTGTTTTTCCTGGAATTTGAAACCCGATGGTGGGCTTAAGGAAAGTTTCTTGAAGTGCAATGATGTCGGCAGAGTAAAAAAGAGAGTGACGGAGCCAGGCTGAATTAGCCCGAGCTCCCCGGATATTCCAATGAACTAATGAAACGCCCATGAAAAGGAGAAAATTAGTCATGAACAGGCTGGGACTCGCTGTGGTCCATCAGACCGACATCATTGGCTAGTGATTCGGATTGGAGATTTATATCGGTTCTTTTGCTTGTGTCGTGTTCGGTGGGGGAGGTCATACGACATTTCTTGAGGTTTGGTTCGAGAGAGAAGGGAGGGGTGTCATTTCTTGCGGAGTCTTGTTTCTGTTTTTCTTTCGTTGGTAGGGTTGGTTTGAGACTCGTAGGTGTTGTGGGTGGAGGGAGTTGCGTCTTTTGGACGGCCTGGATGATGGTAGCATTCAGATCGTGAACTGCGCTATGGATCGCTTGAACTTTTTCGTCGAAAGCAGCTGAAGCTTGTTCTATAAATGTTCTGCATTGAGCAGCTTGTTCCACCAATAATGATTGAAATAGCTGGAACATGTTATTGGTAAATTGGTCCAAAGTTGCTTGGAGTCCAGTTTGTGTTACGATATCGGAAGGTTTGGAATTATTAGCTTTTGAAGCATAAGAGTTCGTCTCACGCCGTTCAGCCACTCGGAACTGACGGCGGGCCTCGGCGATGGAGAGGTGGTGTTCGCATTTGAATTTTTGGATTCGGATCTCTTTTTCATAAGCCGGGCAGTTTTTGTCATCAGCGGTATGTTCACCTTGGCAGTTAGGACAAATTGGGGTTGGGGTCTGACAGTGACCCTCGTGTGATGTACTACATTTACGGCAGATTTTCTGTTTATGGCACGATTTTGTACTATGGTTAAATTCCCAGCAATTGAGACAGGGCCGGGGCCGGTCAATAAACAGCGTAATCTTCTGAATTTGGTAGAAAATTTTTACCTCCCGCGGGAGTGTGGTTCCCAGCTTAGTAACCAGGACTGTAGTGGTTGGGACGGTATTGCCTTCATTTTTCCGTAGAAAACGTCTGATTTCGAGTACGTGGAAACCGTTATAAATCAGTTCATCGGCGATTTCTTCGCAAGAAACATCGGTAGGAATTCCGTACAGAAGAAATCGAGTTGTTATACTGTCGAATTGCACTCGAGGGTTCACGGGGATTTCGGCTATCGAAGTGAGTTGTAAAGCTTGAGTCGCCGTTTCGACAGAGTGCGTGAGAAGAATTATTTTACCCTGTTTGGTCAATTTTATGCAGTCAATAGCCGCATGGTTTTTTATTTGTTTCTCCAAATCCCCTTTTAACTTCTTAGGATGAATAGTAGGAAAAGCCCCGGATTTAGCTTCTATGAAAATTGTTATGACGTCACTACTACTAAGTTCTGCAAAACTAACTAAGTCCGCCGGAGGATACACACTCTTATAAAAATTGAAGTCAGTAGGTGGTACAACATTTGAGTTTAACGAGGACAGGGTAGCCATGACAGATGAATTTAGTAAACTAGAAGTAGTTGCATTATCTGACACTTGCGACATAAAGTCCGTCAGCAAAACACCCAACAACACTACAACAGTCAACTACAACTACAAAATTAAACAGTATAAGTCCACTAAAATAAAGTTTAGGCAAATTAAACAACCACGTGTTCAAAAGTCCTAAACACTCGGAACGGGAACCGCCCCCAAAATGCAGCTGAGTATCTATCAAAGCCTACATCCTGACTGCGGCAGCGGAAAAACTTCACAAAACTAAACACGAAGTAACACTATACTTTAAAATGGAAAAATCTCACCAAATTCCAAGAGCAGCAGCAATCACCGCAAACTTCCGAAAAAACTTCGAACAGCTACAACACGTGAACCGTCAACACATACATAAACTCTCCACGTTCACCTCTTTCAAACCATTCACCACATGTCCCAACTGCCTTCCCATCCCTTATAAACAACATCAACATACCGCTTTCCGAAAACGCCCCTTTCCGATGTGCTAAGTTGAGAAGTTCTCAAACTGCCCATCGGCAAAGTAATCTAGAGTGCCTTTGAAGACTGCGGCACGGCGTCTGGGCGCATGCTCCCCTATACTATTACGATTGAAACTATATCGAAGCTGGCGGTTGCAACTGAATTCGGAAAAGGCTGAGAAAACGATGGTCGATGTGGTGAACGATATCGAAACGAACAGTAAACATTATCGGCGAGTTGAAAAACGAAAAGAAAGATTTGAACGATACTAGGGATGGAAAACGATATCGACTGAAGAAAATTAATACAGGATTGAATGGAAAATTAGGCAAGTACGAAAAGGTGACATTATGTAGAAGTTTCAAGGTCCAAAAATATATACATAGGGCTAACAAGAAGTACCAAAAATACTTTTAATTTTTTTCCGATACTGATATTAAATTATATTTCAATTGAATTAAAATAATAGAAAACAGACTATGACCAGAACTTTGGGTATATGCAACACCGTGATACAAAGTGTTAAATGTTATTTTCGTTGCAGAGTAAATAGGCATAAAATTTAAAGGTTGACAGTGCAGTTTAGGTCGACCCAGTTTTCTTACTAACTATTAAAATGCACCCAAAAACTGTCGTCAGATAATTAAAGTTTAAAAACTTTACATAAGAACACGTTAAAAAAGATAAACAAAACGCATCTGTTTCGGATCATATAAATCTGATCCGAATATATATATCTATGTGCGTATTTTCAGTATTAAATCATTATCTGGAGATTTTTTTAAATTTCATGTAAATAAATAAATAGATTATATCAAGAGATATGACGACTAGAATGATTTTTAACACTTTCCAATATAGTTGAAAAGTGTTTATGAATTCGGGTTGTCTGTCTGTCCATGCTCTAACTCGCGAAAATACACTCAGATTGTGAATCAATTTATATATGTTATTCAGGCTTACTATGGCATGTTCGGTATTGAAAATTAAGTGTGCAGCACTTATAGTTCCTTTGCAGGGACACTCAAAAGAATTCCGTTACATTACGGTCTATGGGGGAAAATCGTTTGCGGTTTACTTTAATAATGTTTCACTGTTTCAAACATATCGAAATTGATATATGAGAGGGTTGGAATGGCAGTGGAGTAAGTCAAAAATTTTGAAAATCTGGATAACCATATTTTCAATGAAAGTATACTGATTTCTGTTCAGCGTGAGAGTGAAATAAGTCATAGTTCACTTATGCAGTCGCTAAATGGCAGAACTAGTTGGACCACTTAATGCAAGGGGATATGACAACTTTCCCTAAAATCTAGAATTTCTCAAATTACTAAATTGTGACTTACTCCACTGTCATTCTAACCGCCTCATATATCACTGAGGTGCATTACAAAAGGCTTACAATAGAATATGGTGTGCATAGCATTTATATATATATTTTTTTTATACGGACACTCCAAAGAATTCCGTTACATTACGGTCTATGTGGGAGGGGGAATCGTTTGCGATTTATTTTAATAATGTTTCACTATTTCAACCATGTTGAAATTGATGGGGTCGGCGCAAGAAAGTGCCAAGCCACATTTTTGGTGAAAAAAATCTAACACTGTCATATCTTGCTTAATACTGTAAACTATAATATCCAATATATAATTTATTTCTAATGTCACTTGGTGGTAGCATTTGTCCAAGGTTTCGTTTTTGCCCCAGATGTTTATCCCCCCCCCCAATCAAGATAGCTAATTCACAAAAAATGTAATAGTAATATTATTAAAGTAATGCCATATTGTTGCTCAGAATATCTTAAATGTTACTAAGACATTGGCGTAAAAACTTTAGGTTTTATAAATTGATTTGACTATTTGATCAAATTTTCAAATTGAAATATCTCAGAAGTTCAAAAATGTGGCTTGGCACTCTCTTGCCCCGACCCCCTCAATTGATATATACCACTCAGTTGCCTTACCTGGAGTTTACTATTGAATTTTGTGTTTATAGCACTCATTGTTCATTTACAGGGACACACAAAAGTATTCAGTTAAAGCGCTGTCTGTTAATAATAATTTCTGGAAGTGCGTTTTCAGTTGCGGTAAGCATTTTTAAATGTAACTATTTTTTTGCCACTTACTTGGTGTGTATAATTTCTATAGATCATATACAGGTCAGCACACAAAGTTTCGAGTACATTTACGTTTATAAACGGAAATTGCTGACTGTGAATTTTCAATAGTGCTATCAGCTTCCTAACTGAGCTAAATTTTAGCATTCTATGTAGTACATATAGAAATCTATAGATCATATACAGGGCGGCATAAAATAATTTTTTTTCAATATTATTGATAATTTCTGAAATTGGAATTTTAAATGTGTTATGTGTTTTCCAAATTGTTGACGTGTGTTAGACGGTATTATTATTAAACGCTAAACATTTCAAAAATAATTTTAGAAGTGTGGGAAAGTGTTACATAATCTATGTTTGACGCTTTCGTTCTTGTTATTATCTGTAAATATTTTAATGTTACAAGCTTTTTTAATAAATTTAAATTATGCGTAGGTATTTATAATAAATTCTAATTATTAAATGACAACATGAAAATCCCCCATCATAATGTGCGAAATGCGGCAAAAAATACCATTAGAGAAAAGTTATTTGCATTAAAATAATTACATAAAAAACTAAATTATAATTTGTTAGTTTTAGAGAAAAAAAACAGCGTACGTATTTAAATTATTGTATAATTCCTTGCGTTTCTCTAACGTAATGAGATTTTGATGCAGGCTCAGAAATTTACGTCACCAAATATGAAAGTGCATTTAAAATACATTTTCAAAATTTGCACAATATATCAAGAATTAATAGTCCAAACCAAGCAAATGATGATGAGGTTTAAAAGCTGGCAAATGAGGTTAATATTTTAAGAAATCGAAAGCATATTAAGAAATGTTCTTTAAATATTTTAGCTAAAAGATTTTAAAAAACAGAGCGATATTTATAAAATAAATTAGTATTTTTTAATGATCTAATATCTTCGTAAATGAAAATTTGTCATTTTTACTTTAATTATTTTTACTATAATGTGTAAAAGCTATTTACAGACAAATTAATTTTTCAGCAGAGCTAAAATTACGCTGTAAATTACTGAAATACAAATGATGTGAATTATCACTTTACTAAGCAGCGTACAACCAACAGAGTGAAATAAAATTAGTTTTGGGTTTGGTTTGTCTCATGTATGCCGCTAGGAGTTGTGCTCATGATTGACGTTCCATCTTGTGCTGCAAGGTTTTAGCCTAGCCATATAAGAGTGAGGGAATGCTAGACCGGATGGCTTAATTGGCAAAACACTTGGTGCGCTGTATCAGGATATCCGGGATCGAATCCAGGTCTGGGCATTTTTTCACTCTGTTGGTTGTACGCTGTTTTGTAAAGTGATAATTCGCATCCTTTGTATTTCAGCTATTTACACTTTTGAAACAATAATTACATATAGATTGCAAAGTTTCATATCATTTGTGTGGCCATGTAAAACAAATTGTAGGATACCAAAGGCTATTTTTTAATGTATATTCTATTTCAATAACATGTTAAAATTTCTCGTCTATTTTGATATTACTACGAAAGACAGTGTGCAAAAAGGAAGGCAGATGAACTTAATCACGTACTTTTAAAATGAAGGGTTGCCTTATTCAAGATGGGTGTTTTGAATTGTTTACAGCTAGAAACTTTCTGGCCTACAATTCAAACAAATTTGGTGCATGGATGTCAGTTTGGCCTCCTTTTTTATTCAGAAATTCCGAATTCACACCAGAATTTCCGAACAGTAATTGTTGGTTTATTTATGACAGACATTTCATGATTACATAAGGTAATAGTTTTGTTTCAAAATGAATATGGAATTTCTGAATAAAAAAGGAGGCCAAACTGACAATGCTGATTTGATGGATTAGTCAGATATGGATTAGTCAAGGTATTGTTTATAGGAATCCAATTGTGAGTTAAGATATATAAAATATAATTACGAGGTGTTACTACAAATTCATGTGGCTGGACGTTAAACTTATTATGAAATAATGATATTACTTAGGCGCTACGGGGAAGCATTACAAATGGACAGCAACTCGGGAGTCCGGTAACGACCTTAGAACATGCAAGACAGGTAACAAGAACCAGTGTATTGTTTATTGAAAAGCTATAGATATTTACAGTCAATAGTTGCTGAAGTTTTTTTTGTGTGCAATAGTTACAATTGCATAACTTACGATAGTTACAATTAAATAATTACTATAGTTACAATTACATAAGTTATAATAGTTAAAATTACAACAAATACGCGAGTTTTACAATTACTTAATTGGAATTACAAATGAGCAGCCACTCGGGAGCCCGGTAACAGAACCTCAGAACATGCAAGCCCAAGGGCCGAAACACCAGTGTATTTTTATTGAAAAGCTTTATATATTTACAATCAATAATTGCAATGAAGTGTTCTATTTGAGCAATAGTTACAATTACATAAGTTACAATAGTTACAATTGCTACAAATGCGTGAGTTTTTACAATTACTTATCCTTAAAGACATGGACAACTTGAAGAACATAAAAACACGGGTTGCATACAATATTCGTCAAGGTATTTTAAAGCCTAAACAACAACTTTTAATGATTTTGATAGATGCAATGTCCAGTAAAAGTATAAAAGCAACAAACACCAAATTGTTTTAAAAAGACTAATTTAATTATAATTAATACAACACGGACTGTCTGTAATAACATAAAGGCACATGTGGCGTAATCCAGGATTCAACGCCTTTAAAGACTAAATATCAACTTTTGGTGCTAAAGACAAATACCATCTAATTTTTAGTAATGGTATAAAAGTGATAGACATCACATTTACATAAACAAAATAATTAAGAAAGAAAATAGAATAAATTACACAAATACACAAGCAGTGTATTACGTATGCCAGTGGTGACTTAGCAATAAAAATAATGAAAGAGAGAAGAAAAAATTGCGACCTTCAACTTAAAACAATGTTTGAACATTGAAGAATTTTTGGACAGAGGGTAAATGAAGCGTGTGGCCGCACGCTTCATAAGTTAATCGCATAATTATTTTGTAATCCGAAACTGTGTTTTCAATGAGTGACGCACTCATTGCCGTCCGTGCCCTTAAAGGATAATTGGAATTACAAATGGACAGCCACTCGAGAACGTGGTAACAGGACCTTAGAACGTTCAAGCACAAATGCAAAACAACCAGTGTATTGTTTATTGAAAAGATATAGAGATTTACTTTCAATAGTTAGAAGGATGTTTTCCAGTTGAGCAATAGCTACAATTAGAGAGTCACACTAAAATTCATATGCTTAGCAAATTATTTGCAAGGTTGCTACCCCATTCATTGTATCTTACTAAATTTAATTATGGCTATGGGAGATATTTGAAAAGCTTAGTTTGAAGATATGTCATATTTTGAAGACCCAAACAGCTCTTTAGATATGAAGCATTCTGCTGCCACAAATTCGCTTGTTAAAACCTGAGCTAATAAGATATGCAAAGGCAAGATTTTGACCCTTATTTGTAATTAACAAAAATAAATAAATAAATGAATAATCGTCGAATGTAACTGGTAATTTTCGGTATCACATCTCACTCCCTCCTGGTGCAGTGTATGGTGAAGATCACTAGTGATGATCGTTTGCACGTATTTATTTTCACTATAGACTTCCCCTATTCTAAAGTGTATATTTGCGAACTTTCAGAAATTTATGCCCAGTTTTGTCAAACTATTAGGCCTCCAAACAACCTTTCTTTAACTAAGGCATTCAGAGATAAAGTGGATCAAGTCCTTTTTTCGTTCACCAGAGTTTGAGTTGATTTTTTTTTATACAATAATTTGTTTGATGCTGTAACAAACCAAGTCCTAGGTTGAATGTGTGAGTAAAACATAACTCAAGTCAACTATGATTCTCAATGAAATTCAAGAGACCCTTTAAATTATTTGGAGACCTTGCTTTTATTACTTTCAAAATATCTTTGTTACTTGTTTCTTGGACTCCATCCACTTTGATTCTGGATAATTTTTTATGGGCTTTATCCACTTTTACTCTGAATAATGTTTTATGGACTTCATCGACTTTGATTCTGGATAATGTATTATCGACTTCATCCACTTTGATGCGGAATACTGTTTTATGGACTTATTCCACTTTGATTCTGGATAATGTTTTATGGTCTTTATCCACTTTGATTATGAATAATGTTTTATGGACTTATCCACTTTCGTTCTGAACGCCTTAATTATAGCTACCATTTAATTTTATCTTTTGAAAAATACTACATTTCATCAAATTTATTTTACCTCCTTTGATCCGATATTTTGCCTAAAATGTTTCAAAATATGCATAAATATTTTATATTATGCACGTATACGCATAACAAAAAAATAAATAAAAATAAAAATAAAGATCTTCTGTGAATGTCCTGGATTTTGAAATGTTTAATATTTAATATGAATAGTTAACCTTATCTCTCTTCTGGTTTATTACCAGTGAGTGCTTCATCATTCGTAAATTTTATATTTGATAAGAATAAGAAAACTTATCTCGTGCCATTCACTCCTTTTGTGTTTTTTGTAAAGCCAACTACTCTGTAATAAATTTAATCTCTCCCCAGTGAAATAACGTTATGTTTTTAGTCATAAAAATGGATGCATTAAAGTTTCCCTACTCAGAGATGCGTATTAAAACCTTTCTGTATTTTTATACAGGAAAATTTAAATTTTGTTAAAGTTTCAAAATGCGAATGTCATATTACAATGTTATGGAAATATATTGCAATTTCACGAAATCGGTTTGTAATATGCAATAGAATTGATGAATAATTATTTGTATTCTAAATGCATAATATCTGATTGTATAGAAATAATTTTCCATTTTTCTTGGAATTTTCATATTTAAAATTATACACAAAACTGTACAAAAATATCCTTAAATCCGTTTCGCCTTGAATGATTGGTAGTAAATCGAATTAATTACAGCCATGAACGTAGTGTATAGGTAGATTAAAACGGCTGTACGCTACACGATTAGGTAACTATCAGCGCCTCCTAGCTTTAATTTCCGTAATTAGAAATCGTATCTCCGAAAATTATAACATACCACCAAAAGTTCAACGACGATGTTCTAGAGCATCATCAATTTAGTTCAAAAACACACTTTGCCGGGGATACGACAAATAGTCTCCTATTCAGACTGAAATATCTGAAACCAATGTGTTTTAGAAAAAAGGGGTAGACGATAAATTTATTTTTCAATTTTAAACACTTGTACTTGTAGATAAAAACGCCTGAGCTCTAAAAAATAAGTTTTATTTTAAAAACAAAAATAACATACTGTTCTGTTTTGCTTCCGTCTTTGTACCGCCCCCTGAATTCTAGGCCTACGCGCTGACACAAAAAATGGCGGCTGCCGTAGATGGATTTATTTCCCCGTCTGTACGGTCCCTTAAATTTTAATACCAATAATTTCTAACAGTTTTCACTGTCTTATAAGTCAAAGAAAACTTTTGAAAAATACTAGTGTCAAAATTTAGGGGACCGTACATACGCTGAAATAAATCCGAATACGACAGCCATCATTTTTGTGTCAGCGCGCAGACCTAGTATTCGGAGGGGGAGGGGGCGGTGTTTCTTTCCTGTACTATGTCACAGTTTTTGCTTCATATGGGTGTGTGGTAACATTCTTATTTTATAAAATAGGATTTCCATGTGTTAAAAAAAGTTATAATTTGGCTTTCAGAGAAAATTCGTGTTTTTTACGAACGAAACTTTTCGCAACAGTGTCAGATATTTTGGTCTGTACAGACAACTGTTTATCGTGTCTGTGTGCATCATATATTTTTTTTACTAAATCGATGATGCTCTACAACTTTGTTGCTGAACGTTTGGTCGTAACTTTTATATTTTCTGAAATACGATCTCTAATACCAGAATTTACCGCAAAGGGCGCCACTAGGTTCTTACCTTATACCGGCACATAGCCATTTTACTGTATCTATACACCACATACATGGATTGGATGTAGCTAACACGGTTCAAAAGGGTTTTGCAGAGCAAAGAACTAATGAATTATCCTCCATAAATCCATAGAAAAAAAATCATACATAAATGATATAGAAGTGAATTAATCTAGTTTTTTTTTAATGAATAACTGAAAAAAAAACTATAAAATTTTTTCAAGACCGTCATAATTTATATAATCGATTTTTAAATATTTATATTTCTTTAAAATATTTAAGATAAGTTTTTAACAGTCAAAAATCCTTTCATAATTCTTTTGATTAAATTCATTTTTATGTTAAATAATTTTGATATCTTATCATCCTATTTTTATACGACTTCAAAGGAAAAAGTTTTTTTTTTTCTTTCTGATTCAAATATTAATGGCAAGACATGTATGTAACATTCCAATAAAGTAATTTTCTCAATTTCTTTAAAATAAAAAATTCTTTATAGAAAATCACCTGCTTCATTTTATTATGATTATTAAAAAAAAATTCGGATTTTAAACATAATTAGACGTCTTCGTCAATTTTCCTTTTCATTTTCTTTTAAATTTCAAATATTTCAGAAAATATTTTTTGTTGGTTTTTCTTATTTATTGTAAGTTAATTTATTTCAGGTAAGCAAAATTTTCTTTAATATTTAAAAACAGAATAAATACTAATCATGTTTTTTCCTTGTCTTAAATATGAAAATTGCACCACAAAAGAAAGTATAAAACTTTCAGAACAAAAAATTTTCTTTAAAAAAATCGTCTGCTTCATTTTTATAATTCTCATTGAATTAAAAGTGTGGCAACATCTGTCACTAGTTCTGTCGTAATATTTTAGAACAGCACAACATTCCAACGACAAAAAATGAAATATGAGAAAGCTTATTTAAGGGACAAAGTTTTTAAATTTATTTTGTTGTAAGAAGGAAATTCGAGATTAAAAAATGATAAACGCAACTACCAAATTATTTAAATAAGCGTTTCTTTCCGCGAGCTTTCATGACAAGTTGCTGTGATTTTTTTTTCTGTACAAATTTAAGTCAAAAGACTTCAGTTCATAAAGAAAATTAATGAAGCAATATTTTTAAGATGCAGCTTTAAAATGTTAAATGAATAGAATAAATTCTTAGATTTTTGTTGAGTTTCAGATACGAACTTTCAGCTTTTACGTTACATTTTTTCGTATAAGCCAGATATTTCTTTATAATTTTTAATTAAAAAATATATAACTAGATTTAAGATAAACCTTTATAAGAATTATGATTAAAATATTCACAAATAATAATTTCTGAATCATTAACCTCCGATTTTAATAATTTATTAAGGTTATTCTCAAATCAACGCTAACAAATTTCTAACATATTCCCGAAGAAATATTCATATGTAAACACATTTAAATTTCATTTGCTCATATTCAATTACGGAAGCATCGAGCAGATTTTTTTTCTTATGAAGACAAACAAACTTTAAGAAAACGCCATCCAAATTAGCGTTTTAAACAGATTTTCGGGACAAAACTTTCAGCGAGAGGATGCCATTAGGTACAGTCGTGGAAAAAAAAAAACGGAACACCCCCCACTAACTCTGCAACAAATTATAGTAGAAGGACGTGACTGGTACCAAACGATTGGAAATAAAGTCTACTTTTAAGTGATGTATCTAAAATTTGCTTAAGGGGCCATCTACGTATTAAAACCAGCCTAAACTTTAATTTTTTCAATGGCAACACCCAATTTTGACATGATATTTTAAATCTTCGGTTCAAACTATGCCTAGATACAAAATTTTAAGTCATTTGGATGATAAGTTTTTGAGTTATAAACATTCAAATTTTAGAGCTTCTAATGTTAAATTACATTTTCATATTTTTATTAATATCTCCTGAAATTATAATCCTAATGTGCTAACGTTTTGTTTGGTTATAAAACTCAAAAACCCAAACATAACTACGTCAAATTTGTAATTTTTAAAATTTTATAATATGAATTATGAATTATGAAATTAATATTCGAAAAAATTATGAATTGCAACATACAATTTTTTTGATGGATTTATATTTATTATGTCCTGCTTTATGTGTATTCAAAATTTCATTTTTTTTTCCAAGTAGTTTTCAAATTATGCTTAAAAAACGACAAAATGCTGCTTTAAGGGGCCGTCTATGATGTGCATTAAAGCATAGTTTGAATAGGGATGGGAGCGCTCCGACTCGAAATCCCGATTGACACCACTAAATTTTAATAGTATTTGTTACCTTATTCAAGGACAAAATTTCTGAAATTCTTTACGTTGGAGAATACTATTAAAATTTAGTGGTAAGAATCGATATTCGGGTCGGAGAGCTCTCATTCCTCTTTGAGAAAATATTATACTCATAGGCTGGGATTATAGTGACTTGATAAACTTACTTAATTTAGTCTGTCTTACACTATAAACAATGCGTAAACCGTATTTCAATGCTTCGTGATCTTACGTTAAACAACTCTGACAACGACCTGTGATTGTAGTAAGATATAAGATAGCGAGGCACCAGAACCCCAGCCTTTATTAGTATATATATATATATATATATATATATATATATATATATATATATATATATATATATATTTCTTTTACTTTTTCAATGTCTGCTTTAAAATTTTTCATTAAAATATTTGCATGAGATATATGTTTTCATTTATGGAAAATAGTTTCGCTTTTATTTTTAAATTAATAAAGCTCATTTTTGAAAAATATGATCAGTTCTACCTTAGAAAAAACTTAATCATTTTTGTTACCTTTAAATGGATTTATAGCTTCTTTTCCAGTCTAATAAAGCTATATTGTTTTTTCTGCAGTATATATGTTTGAAGTGAAGTTTATTATAAATGCATATGTGTAGAGTATTTGCTGAAACAAAATGGCCCCACAATTAACTGAAGCACCGAAAGGCCAAATGATTGGCATGTGGCAAGCTGGAAGAAGTTTTCGTTATATAGCTGGGCATTTTCAAGTGTCTCTTCAAACTGTTTCAACATGGATTAATAGGTAAGGTTTATATTTGTAGTTTATTGCGAAGAAAAAATTACAATATTTCTTCTATTATACTCATAGGCAACTTTCGTATTTAAATCTATTCGATTAAACAGGCTAATTGAAAAAAAATTACAAGTTGTTTTTATGGTTTTCTGATAGGCAAGATTATTTCCTAATCGCTAGCAGTGTGCAAAAAAATCTAATAATAATAATAATAATAATAAATAATAAATGTCATATGGCAAGTTTTCTTGCCAGGAGGCATTAATGAGTTAATTGTAAAATTTCAAATGAACTACCAGAATAGGTTTAATCATAGAATTATTACCCCTATTCCGAAGGAGAATAACGGATGTAAAGTTATTCAGATGTCTTTATAACATATGCTTTATAGTATTTTTTTTAATTCTAAATTTTGTATCTGTCAATATTATTCACGTTTCTGCCAATAAACTAAAGAAAAGGCGAGTTAAATAGATGCAAAATCTGAGAAAAAGCATTATAAAAGCACCTGTAAAATTCCAATAACATTTACATATTCTAAGACTATTTTAATTACAAATAATCTTATGGTTTTTTAATCCCTTCGTGACGAGAGTCTATTACAGAATTTTTAATAATTTACCACCGGTTTTTCAAAACAGAAATTTTCGTCTAATTGAATTGTGCAAATGCTAAGATATAATAAGGCAAAGCTTGCAATAAAAAATAACTGGTGGGGAAATAATCCCAAAATCGAGGATTCTGAGCATCTTATGCGTCACGCATACGTGTCGCTCGTCCCCAAGGTGTTAAAATCGGATAATTCAACACTTGTAAACATTATCTTACAGCATATAACAATAACCGAAACTTATTAAGAGAGTAAAATGGTCATATCGGTAAAACATAATACATTAAAAGGTGACATTCTGTCTGCAGCATTTCAACAATCGAGTACCGAACTTCAATTTGGATACAGCCCCTTAAATATGCTCATTATAAAGTAATTAATTTCTCAGAAACTAATCGTAGGAATTTAATGAAATTTGGTATCTAGGCTTAGTTTGAACTGCAGATTTCAAATATGTTGTCAAATTTGGGTCTTGCTATTGAAAAAAAACAAAGTTTGGGTATGTTTTTATATGTATATGGCCCCCTAAGCAAATTTTATATACATCACTTAAAAGTAGACTTTATTTCCAATCGTTTGGTACCAGTCACTTCCTTCTACTATAATTTGTTGCAGAGTTAGTGGGGGGTGTTTCGTTTTTTTTTTCCACGACTGTACCAACAGATCACAACTCGAGAAATATTCCATTTAGAGGAAAATTAGAAACCACGGTGTTTTTTTAAACAATAAAACATATCAGTTTCATGAATTTACGAAGAAAAATAGTTTTGTGAATGTGTTAGAAAAATTCCCTTTAATGGGTGGAAAATATAAAACAAATTGAGAAATCCAGAAGATTATTTTTAATAATTGGTACCTTGATATTAAATTATCAATAAATCTATAATATACTATAAATTTACAAAAAGAAAAAAAAATGTTTTCAATGAATTAAATTGTTTTTCTTCATGCTAATTCAAGTAGAATTATTACAGAAGCATAAATAAAAATAAGAGGGTTAGGATATATATTAGGGGTACTCATAAATAATATGTAGCTGTCAAATACATTATTTAACCTCTTAAAAGGAAGTGGGATATTATATAATATTCCACTTACTTTTAATCCTCAAATGCCACAAAGGCACCAAAATTTTTGAATAAAATTTTACTTTTATAATGTGAGAGTAAAAAAGTTTTTACTTACATTCATATAAATTTGTTTGTAAATCGTGGTGTCATTCGATCATTGTAAAATTTTAGTAACATAAGTATTTTGCCCCTGAAAGTGTTAAAAACGTATACTTTTAGGGTTCTTTAAATTTGAATAGAAAACTTAATAAATAAAGGATTCATTGAAAGCTATCTTCGCAGGGTAGCCAGTTTCGCCTTTTTTTAATTCAGAAATTCCAAATAGTAACTTTTGCTTTATTTAATGACAGACATTGCGTGATTACATAAAGTAAAAAAAATTCTTTCGGAATTTCCGGTATGAATTCAAAATTTTTGGATAAAAAACAAACCATACTTCTAAATTTTTTACGGTGAACAAACGGTTTAAATTTTTCTTTAAAAAATAAGCTAAACATACATTTAAAAAAAAAAAAAGAAAAAAAAAAGTTTTTAATTATGAGTATCCTTACAGAAGAGACAAAGCCATACAAGGTGTTATTGTCCAACAGTTAATTAATAATGTCTTACTAATTTTAGAGGTAATTCGTAGTTTAAAATGTCGAATTAACACAAGCAAAAACAAGTTGGAAATTGTACGTCAAATGAGGTGCGTTCGTACTACAACTAGTTTTATAAATATTCAGATTTTGGTAAATAGCTGTTGCACTCTTATGCAAACATTCATGAATACAAAATTTAGTTTATGTGTAGATTTTCATATTATAGATATTAATTTTATGTTATGAAATTAAGTTTGAGTACACTTTTACAAACAATTAATTAACAATTCTGTCACATTAAAATTGTACTATGCGCAAATATCCAATACAAAACAATGTAAAAAAAATCATCGTTATTATTTCATTGAAAAAAATGAATTATATCGTCTGTTATTATGATATGATTAATTTCCGTAATAAAATGAGTACATTTTAAGTTGGCAACATTTTATATTTTGTTGACATTTACTGAAAATTCCATTGTATTTATCGCTCCAGTCCGCTTTCGAAAAACAATGAAGGAATTAATCTCTGGACCCCCAAATCGGCCATCGTGCGTAAAAAAAATCCTGATTTCAACAAAAAAAAAAGATCGTACGAATCGGACAGTAACATCGAAAGATATCAATTAAAAACCGGTTAATGAAGCAATTTATTTCTAACCATTTGTAACCTATGCAGAAAAACATGTGACCGGATATTTTCAGACAAGGAAATATTTCATACGAAAACCTACTCTTCCTTTTTAGCCAGGTATAAAAATTTTTTAAATATTGCTGTTACCAATTTGAAAATCAAGCATCCGAGAGTATTTTTGAGTGCGGATTATGATTTTTTTTTTTTTTTTTTTTTTTTTTTTTTTTTTTTTTTAAGCTAGGATGATTAGTTTACGAGAAACGATTTTTAATTTTTAATTAATTCCATCGCTTTCCTACAGTCTTTTAAACAAGTATTTTTAATGCCAGAAATAAAGGCAACAAACACTGTATGTTACGGATTTCCCCCAAACGGATTCCAAACATCATAATTAAAGTAATAAGGACCCTCTATAACATTTTTTAAAGTTTCAGAGTTTATACCACTCTTTTCGAATAATAACATCAGATTTTATATTTTGATTTCACAATATCTCGAGTTCTACAAGTCCAATCGCAACGCGGTTTGGCTCATT
Source organism: Maratus michaelseni (assembly GCA_963931845.1). NCBI lineage: Eukaryota > Metazoa > Arthropoda > Arachnida > Araneae > Salticidae > Maratus > Maratus michaelseni. The sequence continues at coordinate 38,062,242 of OZ007598.1, forward strand.
CGACTCGATATCGATAGCGCTTACATATTTTAGTTCCAAGTTTCACCAACAGGGGGTGCTTCCGGAAATTGGGTGCTACGGGTTCGGGGTTTGGCTCTTTCGACTGGATTTCGATAGCTTTACAGATTTCGGTCATGTTCGTATAGAACAGATTGCGCCCCCTGGTGGTGGAAGGTGTAATTAAAGGATTTTTCAACCAACTCGGGTTCTATGGATCACATCACGACGCGGTTTGGCTCAATCGACTCGACATCGATAGAGGATACTACAGCTTATCGGTTTTAGTTCGTTTTTCACCACCAGGGGGCGTTTTCTTATCACTGTTTCTATGGCCCGGATCACGACGGGGTATGGCTCATTCGACTCAACGTCGATAGAGGATACTACAGCTTATCGATTTTTGCTCAGAGTCTCACCACCAGGGGGCGCTTTCCTATCTCTGTTTCTATGGGAAGGATCACGACGGGGTATGGCTCATTCGACTCGACATCGATAGAGCTTACCGATTTTAGTTCGTTTTTTCACCACCAGGGGGCGCTTTCCTATCTCCGGTTCTACGGGCATGAAAACGACGGTGTATGGCTCATTCGAATCGACATCGAAAGCCTTAAAAATTTCAGTTATGATCGTATAAACGGATTGCGCCACCTGCTGGCGGAAGGTGGAACTAACGTATACTGCAGCACGACTGCTATACGGTGCCGCAGGCAGCGGGGACCCGAGCCGGAGGTTTGTTCAATTTGAGGTTTATACTATTCGATGTACAATTTAAGGGATTATCCGGTGCGTGCGTAGCACGACCGGTATACGGTGCCGAAGGCAGCGAGGACCGAAATCACCCACTCGTGGACAGCCACCCGTGAGGTATAGGAACAATAAGTCCACGAGGGGAAAAATAAACGCTACCCGGCACCGATAGCACCCATCCGTTCCAACCCCCACCGCAGGAGGCGCCTGTTTATTAGATTTGAAACAATGAATATAATTACATAACAATAATAAAATATAAAAGGTAAAAAATAACAATTTTTTGCAAATTGAAAGTTAAATATAAAATATTTTCGAAGTACTATAAGTTCATAATGTCCTAAATTTATGGTATTTTAGTTCAGAAAGTCAATGGTCAGTTCAGTCAATTTTTTTTTTAAATTCTTTCGTAATGAAAGAGAAATTTTTATTGAGAATATTATAATTCTCTTTTAACTTTTGAGAGTTTGAAGGATTGAAAATGATATTACGAAGGTTATATCTGAGAGTTTCGTTCTTATCAAAAGGGAAGTGATGGATCATAAGAGGGCAGCATCCGAATATGTAGTGAACTGCATCTCCTTCTGCTTTATCGCATGGACATCTAGGTGAGGCTCTTTTTCTTATTTTATGTAAGTATTGTGGGAAACTGCCATGATTACTCAGATAATACGGCAGTGTTGGCTGTTTGCAGAGATAATTTGGATCGACTTTATTTATAATTTTATATGTATCTCTGCCCTTATTACATGAGTCCCAAATGGCTTGCCAGTCAGAGATGGTTTTCTTTTTAAAATACAATTTTGCTATTGAAATGGGGAACAACAGATCTTTTCTTGATTGATATTGGTCTTGTAAGATGGCTTGCTTTGCTAGGAGATCAGCTCTTTCGTTGCCAGTATCACCCACATGAGATTTAGTCCATGTTATTATAATGGATTTATCAGGAATTTGAAGTAATTGATTGTAAATGTTTTTGATAATGTAGTTTCTAGGAAAAGCAACTTTTAATACTTCCATAGAAGAGTAACTATCTGTAATAATTAGTAGTTTATTGTAGTCGGAGGTAGAGAAGGCAGCGAGGACCAGGGTTGGAGGTTCGTTCGGTTAGAGGTTTGTACTATTCAATGTGCAAATTAAGGGATTATCCGGTGCGTGCGTAACACGACCGGTATACGGTGCCGAAGGCAGCGGGGACCCGGGTCGGAGGTTCGTCCGGTTCGAGGTTTTACAAGATTCGAGATTTTCTACAATTCGAGGCACCGACGTAAATTAGGGACCCGCTAGCGGGCGAAGCCAGCTAGTGTTTTAATATAAGAAGAGTATTGCATAACTAGTTTTAGAAAATAAACAAACTATAATGTATTTTCCAGATTTTTAAATGCCACTGCGGTACTGCAATCAAATCCGAAATTTACAATAGAAGTAGGCCTTCAGTAGGCTATAATGACAAAGATTTATAAATCAAATGCAGTTTGTTGTAATTCTCTTTTACATCATAACTCTTGAACAATATAGATGTATATCTTGAAAGGGTTAAACCATTGTAATATCAAGATGTTTACTACAATTCATCAGAGAATGCAGTAACAGTTTAGTCAACTGAGATACTCGATAACTCTGTTTTACGTGTTTACTTGCTGACGGCTTTGCATAATATCATATATATTATTTCTGTTGTCAACATCCCTTTTTTTATGTATAATATGAAATGCGCAACAACGAATAAGGTATCATTCGAAAAGTGTTTGAAGAGGCTTCACATAGTACACTCACACTTCGTTAAAGCATGTTTTTGATTAAAAATTGCTGTTAATTAAAAATTAAATCGGCATTTTTTTCATAAATGAAATGAAAGGTTTTCCTCAAATTAGTGTTGCCACAAAAATAAAATGAATTCAATTTTTTTTGTTTCGTGTTTTTAAAGAATCGGATGACGTTATATTCTAATGCAGTAAAAAAACAATTGTTATTTTTTTTTCTCGGGTGTGCCTTTTGCTATCTTCAGTCAGGTTTCACTGTAGCTTTGATGGAATAAATGAGATGCTATCCTGGCTTGACTAATTTTGTTTGCAGATATTTTTATTCCTTAATTTTTATTTAGAATATTAAACTTGCATCTAACAAATATTAGATATTGCTAAAAAATATTAGACTGTAGCGTGAAATTTTCTCACGGGTCCACTGGTTTGTTACTATTACAAATGAAGTGGGAGAGAGACAGCTTAATTTCACTCAAGAATTCAATTTAAAGCAATTCATATCCAAAGCAGGAGAAGAGCTGAAAAACTCAGAACTCCAAATGTGCAATTTATTTAATATGAAAGTCGTCGTACTTAGAATTCCAGAAAAATATAGTTAAAAATATTTGTTATAGATTGTCCGTTGTGTGAAACGGTTGTTTAGGTCATTTTAATAGCGTCAGAAGTGGAGCTTTAACAAAATTATACACAATCGTTAGAAAGAAAGTTATTAAATTACACAAAATTGTTTTAAAAATTGTTTTATAAAAAGAGAACTACTATATTACTTTTATTGCTTTTTGTTTTGCATATTTTAGACAACATATTACAATTGTTATTATTAGATAAAGAACTTTTAACTGGAGCTTTTCACTTATATATATGAATCACAATGCAATTCTTGCTTAAATTACTCTTCAAATATTTAACTTAAAAGTTTTATTCATTGAACATAAAAACAATATATGTTTTACAAAGTTGGTTCTTGAAATAAACAAAAAGTCTCATAACCAATTTTAGAAGATATGTGCATACATTATTACGTGAACAATATTCCAAAGCTTGAAATTTGACTGACATAATTAAATCATATCAACTATTTCTAACAGAAGCTAATGAGTTCTCCAGCAAGACACTGCCGCACGAATTTATAAATCAAAATCATCTTGTCGTAATTTTCCAACTTCCCCCTGAACAGGATAAGTTCACATCTAGAAAGACAGTTAAACCACTACAACATCCACCTATTCACTGCAACTAGGCAGTGAATATAGTGATAGTGTAGCCACTCAATAACTCTATTTCTCGTATTTACTTGCTGACAGCTTTGTAGAATATTCGCTAATATGATAAATGAAGTGGTAGGAAGAAAGTTTAATTTCACTCTAGAATTGAATTGAAAGCATTTCATATTCTGTATAAAGGATGCGTTTAAACTCTATGAACTCTAATTTGACAAATTATTACATATCAAAGATGGTTTAAGATATATATATGCTTGCAGTTGTATTTAATAAAAAAAAGGTTGATTAAAATTTTAAATAATATAATGTGTTTAAACAAATTTATTATAAAATAGTTTTATGAAGCAATAAAATAAGCAATAAAAATAATGATATCATTACTTTTTATTGCTCATTTTTTTTTCGACAGACTTAATGAGAAAATATTATATTTGATATCGATACAAAACCATTTCGACTACTCTGATCGTTTTAAAAAGATATATAGCAAGAATTAATTTTTTTCTGCAAATATCTATAACTATTTTGAGGTATAAAAAAATGTAACTCTATAAAATGTAACTCTATGAGTCACGAAAATTCATCACTAAGATTGTTTTTAGAATTGCACTCCGGAGAATTCCGGAATTACTCTATCTAACGATGGTGAGGTTTTGATCTTCCATGTTTTTAGGGGCAATGAGCACTCCAATTTTAACACTGAACTAAAAACAATCCTTTATTTAAAAAAAAAAAAAAAAAAAAAAAAAAAAAGGGAATATCCGTGAAAAGTATGATTAGAATATGATTAAATTAAGTGTTAACTTGGATGGGGCATTAGAACTACTTTTCTAGGTAATCTCACTGAATACACCAATGTCACTGTCAGTTTCAAGATGGGAACAGTAGTCACTACTCATATATAATTCTAGCTTCCAAAAATGTCTAACCTAACTGACGCTCCATGAACGTCAAAAAATTGCTTTATTGAAGTAAACCAAAGCTTCAAATTTTATGAAATAAGATCTTCACTTTTTCAAAAATACTTCTTTCACTTCCATATCAATTCAAATCAGTCTAAAATACAGCACTCACACGCGATCGGAATTAGGTGATTCACAATTTCTATGTAAGAAAAGGTTCACACGGAAATCAATCCGCAAATTAAATCAACTAGTCTTCCTATAAAGTAAAGGTTCCGTTGAGAAAAATCCGTTCTAACCAACAAAAGACTCCATTTTTTATAGAAAACAATCAAATATCATAAAGTCCCAAACTGGTAAGAAAACTCTTATTTTGTCCTAGTACATTCAGAACAAAAGAAAGTTAAAGAGTTCAACAGAATAGACTCGATCAATCACGCACATTTTGTTAAGTTACAAAGACTTTAACGTCCACATACGAGAGAAACATTCGTAATGTAAGTAATTATCTTAATAATTACCTTTATCTCAAAGAGTGAATGTTCTCACTATACCCAAATTGTCCAAAATCTTTCTTGGGGATGTTAGTGGAAAATGTATCACGTGACAAACTGTTCAAATGTTCCAATATGAAAGCTTTGGTTAATTCATATAGCATTACAAAAATATAGTGTAATAGCTTTAGAAAGAAAATTTATCTTACATAAACTTCATCTGGTTGTTTTAATGATTATTATTAAAAGTTTCTAATTTAATGTGATTTAAATTTTAAACATAACTTGGTATCTTCTAAGCTACATAGGTTCTTATGTCTTAAACATAACTTAGTCTTCTTTCATCTTTCTTAAAAACTTGAATGATTTCAGCTCATAACATTATGAGATTTCTTTAACTAAATTATTTATTGTGTAAATATACTCAGGACACAGTTTTATGGTCTTCTCCATAGATGACAGAACTACCGCTCTCGAGCAGTCCTTTTTTCAATTCCTACTATTTGTTCACACTCTCCCTATATATATTTATGTATCGTGTTCAAATTTTCAATCGTTAATAAAATATTTTTTATTCATCCACTTCAGTTCAAATAATTTTTTTAAAAATTGTAGTGGATGACACTTGATGTTAAATACGAGTTTTTTCAAATATTAATTAATTAATTAAATTTAATTAATTAATTTTAGTTTTTGTATCATAAAAAGCGACTAAAATAAGTATCAACTCTTAAGACAGCGGAATATCTAAGTCATGGCGTTGTGGTAGTGTCATCCAGCTTAGAATACGGAAGATTGCGGGTTCAATTCTCATCGTGGCAAGGTTTTGTTATTTACACAAAACTCATTCAGAAATGCGAAAAAAGAAAAAGCAGAAATATATCTAGGTTGTATATAAGGTTGTTCTTGAGAAGTCACCTTTTTTTCCCTACTATTAGTTCACCCGCTCCCTATATATATATTTATATTTCTTATTCAAATTTTCAATCGTTAATAAAATACTTTTTATTCATCCACTCAAGTTCAAATAAATTTTTTTAAACTTGTAGTGGATGACACTTAATGTTAACACAGTTTTTCAAATATTAATTCATTAATTAAATTCAATTAATTAATTTTAGTTTTATATGGGAAAAAAAAAATTCTCTTATATAAGATATTTAGCAGGATATAAATTTAGGAATAAATACCGTCAGTGGCGAAGCGTGTAGATCGCTGGAAAAAAATTTATTTTTGACCTAAGTGGAATTGACTTTATATATTTTTTTATATTACTTGTTTTTAATACGACAGGGCAGCTATCACATACTAGAATAAACCTGAAAGTTTGAACAGACCAAACAAGAAAAAGACTCAGTCAGTGATGAAATGACGCTATGATACAACCGGTCGACGCAGACGATTGTTGTTACATCATAATACTTCTTCACATGTAAATATTTTGTCCGACAATATATTATTTACTTGATCTGAGTAAAGTCTTATATTTGTTGTCGAGTATTTCTTCCGATGTATAGTATGCATTTTATTTTGATTTTATTGTGGCAAGGAAAATTGTCTTTAATAATTAAGAACAAAAGTAAGTAATAGTCAAGTTTCTTTGTCTCAACTATTCCAAATTGCATCACAAATAAAACACATTATATTCACTCTTATCGAAATAATTTTACCTACCCATCATACGTAGTATGGGGTAAGTCTTGTAATCGTTTTGAAAATCGAAAAATTTTTTTTGACGGATTTACACGTTTCAGACACTGGAGATTCCGAAAAACATATTTTTAGAAAAAAATTTTTGCCGTCCGTCTGTGTGTCTGTGTGTGTGTCTGTAAACGCTCTATCTCCCGAAAAAATTGAGATACAGACTTGCAATTTGGTATGTACTTAGTATGTAATAATGGGAAGAAGCCTATTTCATTTCAATAACCTCGATTAACCGGAACAATTTTTTTCGGACTCTCGAAATATTCGTTCTGATGAAAGGTATATAAAAATTTTCGAAATTGTTTATTTTAAGAAATGAATATAAAAGACAATAAAAAAACATAAATTTTGAATAAAGCATGAAGTCGATCGGATAATTAGTTGCCGAGATATTTGGAATCCTATTTTCCACACTCTTCGATTTTTCATGACCCTGTATTTCATCCAAATTTCACTTCAAAGATATATTTTAATTGCAAATTTGACGCTTAATCAGATGCAATAAACCGCTAGTTAATAGGATTATTATTTTTGGAGTTATAAGGAAAAACCTCTTTCAAGCGATTCAGTAATCGAGCCTTTAAAGTTTGTGACGTCATCAAGCCACGATTTTATTTGAATTGCAATGCATTTTATAAGTAGTTTACACATTTTTATTTTAATATTTTACATTATGCATATCCATGATGGGTAAGTATTACGGTGGCCCCTAGTTTTCTTTAAAAATCGTCTGCTTCATTTTTATATTCATTAAATTAAAAAACAAAAAAGTGTGCCAACATCTTTCCCTAGTTCTCTCGTAATATTTTAGAACAGCACAGCATTCCAAAAACAAAAAAAAGAAATATGAGAAAGCTTATTTAAGGGACACATTTTTTAATAATATTTTGTTGTAAGAAGAAAATTCCAGATTAAACTATGATAAACGCAACTACCAAATTATTTAAATAAGCGTTTCTTTCTGCGAGCTTTCATGACATGTTGCTGTGGTTTTTTTTTTTTTTCTATACATATTTAAGTCAAAAGATTTCAGTTCATACAGAAAATTAATGAAGTGATATTTTAAAAATAAAGCTTAGAAAGTTAAATGGTTAGAGTAAATTCTTAGTTTTTTATTTAATTTCAGTATAAGAAAATATAGTTTTCACGTAAACATTTTTTCGGAAAGTTACAAACAAAATATTTTCTAGCATAGCAGTCTTATTAGATTTGTCGAAAATAGAACCACAACTATTGTTTGTCTCAGGAATGATTTTATCAATCTGAGTTACCCTTTTTATACCATTACATATATAATCTATAATCTGTAAACGCCATATGTAGTTCAAACAAGTTGGAAATTGTACGTTAAACGTGACAAATGAGGTGCGTTCTTACTATAACTAGTTTTACAATGTAAAAAATCTGCGTTATTATTTCAGTGAAATGAATTGCATCGTCTGTTATGAGCGAAACGAGCATGCCTTTCTTTTCTCTTATTACGTATGCTACGTTTACAGATGCGATTTTTTTTTCGACACCAGATAGCGCTGCAAAATTGACAATGGAGATCTTGGTTTTCGAATGATTACCGCCATGGTTTAATATTTCTATGATTCACCATGAACGAATCTCTTGTATTTATTCACTTTAATTCATATTGGGATAAATATTGGGCTGTTAACCTAACTTTAGCTGACGTTATCTCAGAATGTATATATTTTTTAATGTAACTCATCTCTCAAATAAACTTTTATTTTTTGAACGATTTTTAAAAAAAAATAACTTTTATGCAATTTTATTCGAAAGAATAATTTGGAAAAAAAAGGGCCGCCTGGCATATGAAAAAAGAAATGGTCAGCCCGTATTTGTTTTCCTCAGTCACATGACTTTCCCTTTTATTATATAGATTACGTATGATAGGATTTAGTAGAATAAAGAAAACTTTTTTAATATTTTTTTAAGTTTTGATTCAATTTTCATAAAATTTGAAATGATTCGACACAATTTTGCAACGATTATATATATGCATTAAATTTCAAACAATTCGGTTGGGAAGGTTTTGTGCTGTTATATGCGAACAGACGGACGAAAGGGCGGACCAGACGACTATAGGTGCTACGTATTTATATATTTACGAACAAACCTGAAATAGACTAATTCTAATATTAATTTTGGTGTTTTGAAATAATCAAGGCTTTATTTTTAATCTTTTTAACACTTTCCAACCTAGTTGAAAAGTATTTATGACTTCGGTTTGTCTGGCAGTATGGCCGTGCTCTAACTCCCGTAAATATGCTCCGATTGCCTTGCAATTTTTATATGTTATTGTCATTATCTATAGCATGTTCCCTATTTCAACTGAAGTGTGTAGCACTTATAGTTGTTTTACAAGGTCACTCAAAAGAATTCCTTTTCATTACGGTCTATGGGGAAAAATCATTTGCGGTTTATTTTAATGATGTTTCACAATTTCAAACACATTGTAATTTATATATATCACGAAGCTGCATTACAAGAAGCTTAATATGGAATAGGGTGTGCATAGCACTTATAGATACTTTACAGGGACAGTCAAAAGAATTCCGTTACATTACGTCTATGGAGAAAAATCATTTGCGGTTTAATTAAATAATAATTCACTATTTTAAAAGCATTAAAATTTATATATATCACTAAGGTGCATTACAAGAGGCTTACTACAGAATATTGTGTGTGTAACAGTCATCGTTCATTGACAGGGACGCACGAAAGAATTCTCTACTCTCTGTTAACAATAATTCCTGGAAGTGCGTTTTAAGTTGCTGAACGCGATTTTAAATTTAACTCACTTTTTGTCTATTACTTGGTGTGTATAAATTCTGTAGATCCTATACAGGGCAGCACAAAAGTTTGCAAACACATTTCCGTTTATGGACAGACACTCTAGAAGGAGAATTTTAAACTGTGCTACGCGTTTCCTAACTAAACTAAAATTTAGCATCCTATGTAGTATATATACAAATCTATAGATCATATACAGGGCTGAATAAAAGTATTCGGATATTTTTCCGAATATTGTATATGTTGGAAATTCCTGAAATGACGTTTTTAAATATGTTATGCGTTTTCCAAATTGTTTACTTAGATGTTATCTTTCAGCTTATTAAACGGTAATGATTTGTAAAATTATTTTGGAAGCGTTGGAAAATGTTACTTAATCTATGCTGGACGCATGAATTTTCGTTCTTGTTTTTTTCTCAAATGGCATCTTTCTATCTTTATCAATTTGCGAATTATGAACTTCTTAGATTTATGCTGACTTTTGTATCACCTAGTAATTTTTTAGCTCTTCATTTATTTATAAAAATCTAGTTAAATATTTTCAATAAAAGCTAATGACCTTCCGTAAGATATAATCACAAACATTTATTTATTACTCAAAAGCACTTTGTTCTAATTTTCAAACTGTCCCCTTACATTATTGCGATAGAACAGAATAAATTCATACCTTGAAAGACAGTTAAATCATTGTAATATCCGGATGTTTACTGCAATACGTCAGTGACAATAGTTGTAGTTTTGCCAACTGAGATATTCGTAACTCTATTTCTATTACTTACTTTCAAGAGGCCTTTGTGGAATATTCGTAAACATTACAAATAAAATAAGAGATAGAAAGTTTAATGTCATTCTATAATTCAGTTGAAAGCAATTCATATTCAATGTAGAGAATAAGTTTACATATGATGAAGTCTAATTCTACAAATTATTTAATATCAACAATCGTTTTCGCTTGAGGAATTACAGACGCATACGCGGTTAAAAATATTATAATAGGTTAAGGAAATAATTCATGAGAGTCTTTTGTTTTCAAATTTATTTAAAACAAACACATTACAACAAATCATTCAATAGTATACGCTTCGTTGTTTTTTGTGATTCTCTTCCATCGTTAAATATTTTTTTATGCCTCTGTGATAGTAATCTCCTGGTTTTGACTTAATTCGTCCAATCAAGACCTCAATTCTACGCCATTATTGAATGGTACACCACGCAAAGCGTTCGGAAGTGTGCGAAACATATGAAAATCGACGGCGCCAAGTCTGGAGAGTACGGAGAATGCAAAAAGCAAATTGTGTGGAAAAGGCCAGTGTTTGCCCACTTGACATTCTTTTTTAATGACCTTAATGTATACAAAAATTAATAAAATTAAAAACAAAATACACTCACTTGTCGAGCAAGTTCTTTAAAACAATATAAAACATTTTGCCAATGCATTTTGTTTCTGCTTGCATTTTTCAATTTGAATAAAACAAGTTGGAAAGTATACGTTAAACTTGAAAAATGAGGTGTGTTTGTACTATAACTAGTTTTACAATGTAAAAAAATCATCGTTATTATTTCAGTGAAATGAATTATGTTGTCTGTTATGAGCGAAGTGAGCATTCCGTAAGGTAAAGCTAGGAGAGTCTGCGCACAATTCAGCAGAATAATAAAAATACATATAAATATTAATTTTTTGCTAAATTATGCATGAATAATTTTGACTTCATTTGTTTTTTATGCATTTCCATTGTTAATTTGTTGTTATGCTGTAATTTAATAGAACAGTTGTAATAAAACAAAGAAAGCTATTTTGCGCAATCTGTCCTTACAGGGTTGGTGTGATTGCGCACATGGTTAGGAGATATTGTTATTAATAATAACTACAATTTATTTGTTAACAATAATAATTACACTTAATTGCTTTCTTGTAAGGCTTTTATGAATAAATATTATTGTATTAGGAGTGAATATTTCAACCTAATGATACAGTTCCAGACATTCAGATAATCCATCCTCATTGCCCAATATTTTTTAACAAATTAATTTATTGCCAAATTTAGTTTCGATAATTATGTGTTTTTCAAAAATTATTTCAAAATTGATTCATTCGTATGTTTTACATGTAATTTGTCATATATGAAAATGGACCATTAAGCTGCGTATTCTCTCCTGACATGGAAACTAATGAGAACAATGCGCCATCTCTCCTATGTAGCGGATGCGCAAACTCTCCACTTTCGGTAGGAGAGATTGTGTGGTCTTTGATTTAAATATGGCCGCTTCTAAAACGAATGCGTGGTGTTTGTACCATTAGTCTAGGTTAGTACTTATGAGAAATCGTTTAAGTTTAAAATATTTTGTAATACTGACACTATATTGAAATTCTCAGGAATAGTTATGAAAATTCAAGCACTTACTTTCGGAAAACAAAACAAAATACAATGCTTTATCTTAGACGCTCGAAACAATCGACGTGCATATTCAAGTAGACACAGCACTACTGCTGTTGTACAACTACCTGGAGGCGCTGCGCGCGGACTCTACTCAGTCCCCCCCCCCCGAACCTCTTTGTGCGCAATGTCTCCGACCGCGCCATCTCTCCTGGCTTTATCTTATAGCACGTTTACAGCTGCGAGTTTTCTTTCGACACCAGACAGCACGGCAAAATTCACCCTGGAGATCTTGCTTTGTGAATGATTTAATATTTTTATGACTCACGATGAATTATTTCTTTGTTTATTTACTTTAATGGATTGAGATATTGGCTGTCAACCTAATTTCAACAGAAGTTATCTCAGAATCTGTACATATTTTAATGTAGCTCATCTCTCAAACAAACAATTTTTCTGAACAATCTTTCAAAAAATGTAACTTTTATGCAATTTTATTCTAAAAAATAAATTTGAATAAAGCCGCCTTGCATATGAAAAAAGAAATGGTCAGCCAGTATTTGTTTTCCTCAGTCACATGACTTGCGTTTCTACTATATAGATTACGCATGATAGGATTTAATAGAATAAAGAAAAACTGCATTAATAACATTTTAAGTTTTGATTCGATTCGATTTTCATAAAATCTGAAATGACTTGACAAAATTCTGCAACGATTATATATATTTAATTTCAAACCATTCGGTTGGATAGTTTTGATATTGTGGGATGATATATGCGGACGAACGGACAGAAGGTCAGACCAGACGACGACTATAGGTGCTACGTATTTATATAATTACGAACGCACTTAAAAAACGCTCATTAATTATCACAGAACCAAATATAATGTAATACTTGATAGAAAACGTTATTTAAATTTTTTGACACGATGTCATTATAACAATTGTTTTATAAAATAGATTGATTACTTTTTATTGGGTTTCTTTTAGCCTTTTTCCATAGATTTCTTGAGGAAAACTATTACTTTTGGTTATGAGATAAAACAATTTAATTGTACTAACCAAAATAAAATATGATGGAAATGAATTTTATCCTACTTTTATCTTGAAGTGAAACCTTTTTATATAACTCCGTGAACCAGGTAAAATTCATAACTAAAATGCATAATCCGGTGCATAATGTGCGATTTGCGAAATGCTAAATGAAGAAACAAAAGTGAAAAGAAGCGAGTAAATATCAACCATAGTGATTCTGCTGAGCATGTTGAGAAATATAGTGTAGCATAAGAGCTTAGCTAATCTGTTATGAAGGTAGTCCAGGCCCTGATTATCGCCCGAGCACCCCGGGCCCATGCCCTGGGCACAAAACTTTTGAGAGGCACGAAATTTTTCATAATTTCATCTAAATTTCCATTTAAAAAATCATAATTGTGCCAACTTTTTTATTTCTTTTAGGACTTTTGTTTGCACTCAGTCAGTATCAGTTTGGTTTTATTATTTAATACTTAATCAAATCATTAATAAGTAGACTTCTTATCATTATTTTCTAGTAATTGATGTACTGTATTTATCAACTGATTAAATTTTATCATATTGCACATTTATTCAAAAAGTTACACAACTGAAAAAATCTGATATTTGAGATATTAATAAATATATAACAAAATATTTCTCAATCTATGGTTAAAAGCACATTTCAATAAATAATAGAAAATAAAAAAAAAAATTTTATTCCCTGAACCGTTTTTCAATTTTCGGAAAACTTACACCAGCATTTTTTTTCTGTGTACTGTTCTTAAAGAATATCTCTTTTTTTTTTGTTAAAATATTTCTAAAATATATACTTAATTTTTTGAGTTGACACTTTTCGAATAAGTGTATAATACGTAAAAAGAAGTATCAATAAATCAACCAATCTAAGGGGGCACGGAAAATTGAAAGTGCCCTGGGCACAAAAACTTGCTAGTCGAGCCCTGAGGTAGTCTAGAGACAAATGAATTTTTGAATTTTGTGTGTGAACTTGCTGTCCTGATTCTAACATTCGTGCAAGAACGAGCCATTATTCTGTCGTCATTTCAGTTTTCCCAAAGTGTGCCAATATTGAGCTGCTAATCTAATTTTAACTGAAGTTATCTCAGAATCTATACATTTTTTAATGTAACTCATCTCTCGAACAAACATTTTTTTGGGGCGATCTTTCTAAAAATTCAACTTTTATGCAATTTTATTCGAAAGAAAAAAATTTGAATAAAAATGGCTGCCTGGCATATGAAAAAAGAAATTATTTGTTTTCTTCAGTCGCATGACTTGCTCTTTTATTACATAGACTATGTATGATAGGAGTTAATAGAATGAAGAAAACTTTTATTAATATCTTTGTAAGTTTTGATTCAATTTTTATAAAATTTGAAATTACTCGAAAAATTCTTCAACGATAATATATATTAAATTTTAAACCATTCGTTTGTGTAGTTTTTGCCCCGTTATATGCGGACAGACGGACAGACAGACGGATCAGACGATTATAGGTGCTACATATTTATATAATTAGAACGCACCTGAAATAAACTAATTCTAATAATCATTTTGGTGGTTTGACAAAATCAAGTCTTTAGTTTTAATTTTTTTTTTTTCAAATGACAATTTTTTTATCTTCATCAATTTTCGAATTATTATTTTCTTTATTTTAGGCTGACCTTTTATCACCTGGTAATCTAGTTAAATATTTTCAATAAAAGCTAATGACCTTCCGCAAGATATAATCACAAACATTTATTTATTACTCAAAAACAGTTTGTTCTAATTTCCAAACTGTCCCCTTACATTATTGCTATAGAACAGAATAAATTCATACCTTGAAAGACAGTTAAATCATTGTAATATCAGGATGTTTACTGCAATACGTCAGTGAAAATAGCTGTAGTTTTGCCAACTGAGATATTCGTAACTCTATTTCTATTATTTACTTTCAAGAGGCCATTGTGGAATATTCGCAAACATTACAAATAAAGTAAGAGATGGAAAGTTTAATGGCATTCTATAATTCAGTTGAAAGCTATTCATATTCAATGTAGAGAATAAGTTTACATATGATGAAGTCTAATTCTACAAATTATTTAATATCAACAATCGCTTTGAACCCGATTTAGGGAAGCTCCCCTGGTGGTGAAACTTGGAACTAAAATATGTAAGCGCTATCAATATCGAGTCGAATGAGTCAAACCGCGTTGCGATTGGACTTGTAGAACTCGAGATATTTTGAAATGAAAAAATAAATTCTGATATTGTTATTCGAAAAGAGTGGTATAAACTCAGAAACTTTTTAAAATGTTATAGAGGGTTCTTATTACGTTAATTATAATGTTTGGAATCAGATCGGAATTTGGAATCCCGATTCGCAACAATCGCTATCAACAATCGTTTTCGCTTTAGGAATTATAGACGCATACGCCGTTAAAAATATTATAATAGGTTAAGAAAATAATTCATGAGAGTCTTTTGTTTTCAAATTTATTTTAAACAAACACATTACAACAAATCATTCAATAGTATACTCTTCGTTGTTTTTTATGATTTCCTTCCACATCCAGAAAAAAAGTTTTGTTGAATCAACAAAAATTTGGTTGACCCAACAAAACTTTTTGTTTAAATATAGGTCAATGGAAATTTCGTTTGAATCAACAAAAAATTTTTTTTTTTTGCAATTCCAAAAAAAAAAATTTGTATCGTCAGCAAAAAATGTTTTGTTAATTCAAATAAAATGTGAACCATGTTATTTGAATTAACAAAACATTTTTTGCTGACGATACAAAATTTTTTTTCAATCAAACAATTTTACTTGAATTTTGCTAAAACAATCAAAATGTACTCAACAAAACATGTTTTGTAGTTTTAATCAATTCCTTTTTCTGGGTGCATCGTTAAATATTTTTTTATGTCTCGGTGATAGTAATCTCCGGATTTTGACTTAATTCATCCAATCAAGACCTCAATTCTACGCCATTATTGAATGGTACACCGCGCAAAGCGTTCGGAAGTGTGCGAAACATATGAAAATCTGACGGCGCGAAGTCTGGAGAGTATGGAGAATACAAAAAGCAAATTGTGTGGAAAAGGCTCAGTGTTTGCCTACTTGACATTCTTTTTTTAATGACCTTAATGTATACAAAAATTAATAAAATTAAAAACAAAATACACTCACTTGTCGAGCAAATACTGCTCTTTAATACAATATGAAACATTCTGCCAATGCGTTTTATTTCTGCTTGGATTTTTTAATTTGAATAAAACAAGCTAGAAAGGGTACGTTAAATGTGAAAAATGAAGTTCGTTCGTACTATAACTAGTTTTACAATGTAAAAAAATCATCGATATTATTTCAGTGAAATGAATTATGCCGTCTATTATCAGCGAAATGAGCATGTCGTATGCCATGTTTACATATGCGAGTTTGTTTTTCGACACTAGACAGCACTGCAAAATTCACCATGCAGATCTTGCTTTGCAAATGATTACCTCCATGGTTTAATATTTTTATGACTCATGAAGAACGAATATCTTGTGTTTATTTACTTTAATGGATTGATATATTGGCTGTCAAACTAATTTCAACAGAAGTTATCTCAGAATCTATACATATTTGAAAGTAACTCATCTCTCAAAAAAACAATTTTTCTGCACGATCTTTCATAAAATGTAACTTTTATGAAAATTTATTCGAAAAAATAATTTTGAATAAAAATGGCCTGGCATATATGAAAAAATAAATCGTCAGCCCTTATTTGTTTTCCTCAGTCACATGACTTTTATTATTATATAGATTTTACTTTGTATATAGCGTTTTTATTGTATAGATTACGTATGATAGGATTTAAAAGAATGAAGAAAACTTTTATTAATATCTTTTTAAGTTTTGATTCGATTTTCGTAAAATCTGAAATGTCTCGACAAAATTCTGCAACGATTGTATATTAAATGTCAAATCATTCGGTTTGATAGTTTTTGCGCTGATATATGCGGACGAACGGACAGACGGATGGACCAGACGACGACTATAGGTGCTACGTATTTATATGATTACCAACGTACCTAAAAAACGCTCATTATTTATTACAGAACCCAATATAATGCAGTACTTGATAGAAAACGTTATTTAAATTTTTTGAAACGATGCCATTATAAAAATTGTTTTATAAAATAGACTGATTACTTTTTATTGTGTTTCTTTTAGCCTTTTACAATAGGTTTCTTGAAACAACCATTACTTTTGGTTATGAGATAAAACAATTTAATTGCACTAACCAAAAGAAAATATAATGGAAATGAAGTTTTTCCTAATTTTATCTCGAAGTGAAACCTTTTTATATGACGCCGTGAGCCAGGTAAAATTCATAACTAAAATCCATAATCCAGTGCATAACGTGCGATTTGTGAAATACTAAATGAAGAAACAAAAGTGAAAAGCGAGTAAATATCAACCATAGTGATTCTGATGAGCATGTTGAGAAATATAGTGTAGCATAAGAGCTTAGCTACTCTATTATGAAGGTAATCTAGGGATAAATGGATTTTTGAATTTTGTGTGTGCAATTGCTGTGCTAATTCTAACATTCGTGCACGAACGATCCATTATTCTGTCGTCACTTCCGTTTTCTCAATGTGTGCCTGAATATCCAAGAATGTGATTTTCAGAGTAATTTTGTACAAAGATATGCTTATTAGAGTTTTGTTGTCGTTAGTTGGTATAAATAGGAGGAGGAGGTTAGATAAACTGGATTTTACCGCATCCTGCTCTGAGTGGAAATCAAAACTAGCTTTGAGCTTCATCGAGCCGTGCACCTTTCGGTGACGTTCCATTTTGGAATGAGTTTGGAGTAGATTCTTCAGCTAGAGAGCTTTATGGAGTAGATTCGAGAGTTCGCCTGCGTGTTAAGGCGTTGTATGTTGATATTTCAAATAAAAGAATTTTGGAATACACGGGGTTCCTTCATAGTGCTTTTGTAATGTTTTGAAAGTGATATTTTGCATAGTGATATTGCAGAGTTTCTAGTGGCATTTTTTGTAGCGAGTTGGAGTGATCCGAAAAGAATCTTTCCAGAGCAGTCTTTTCACTGTAAGTTAGTGTTTGGAATTAGTGAATTTCTTGTGAATAGCCTTCCCCCTCCCCGCAGATTTTGGTGTTCAAACTTATAATATGAGCATCGATAGTTTAATTCTGTCCACTTCACTGACATCTGAACTTTTTATTGCTATTAAATCATTTTATTTTTTAATTTCTGTGTATGGCTATTTTTTTAGTTCACGGGCCCGAATTGTCCGCCACAGCAGTACTCAAGGAGTAACTGTTTCACATTTTACCGCAAAACGTTTCGCAATTAACATTCAATTTTCTACAAGCTGCGTATTTTCTTTCTTTTTTACTGTACGAAACTAAGCTCAAAGTTGCATCGTCTAGCTTTACCGAATACGAATGACATTAGATCAAATTATTTTCTTTTTCTTAAAACTCTTTCAAACATCTCTTAATTATTTGATAACAGTATCGACACCATTGTCAGCTTAATGTTTCTTGCAGCTAAGCATGCAAATTGTCTTTAAATTATCATTCAAAGTACAATACTAGAACATGACTTCTGATCTTCTTCGATCAGATTCAAAAAGTCTAGAAAAATCTTCTAACCGATATCCGTATCTATGTAAAAGACGTTAGAGAAGAAACCCTCGATTTTATCCGTAAATAACTCAATATTTTTCTGTATATATTAAAAGAGCAAATGTTGCCAATTATGTTTTCATAACAAACTGAAAAAGAACGAAAAATCATGCGTCAAGCATAGATTATGTAACACTTTCCAACGCTTCCAAAATAATTTTACAAATCATTACCGTTCAATAAGCTGAAAGATAACAGCTAAGGGAACAATTTGGAAAACGCATAACACATTTAAAAACGTAATTTCAGGAATTTCCAACATATACAATATTGGTAAAAATATCCGAATACTTTTATTCAGCCCTGTACAGGATCTATAGATTTGTATATACAGGGTGATTCATAAAAGATGGCCAGAACTTTAAGGGGTTATAGTACACTTAAAGACAAATAATATTAAATAGGAGACTAAGGGTCCCAGACGTATTCCCAAGGAGATAGGGGGCATTAAAGTTTAGGGTCCGAAATTTCAAATGATTATAAAACATGGAAAAATTGGTCGATTCGTTTGCGGTTTTTGCAAAAAATTTTCTTTATGCCAGTATTTTCTTGAAATAAAATTTTAAAGTTCAATTTCAAAAAATGCCGATAGGGGGCGCTTTAGACTTTGGAGTAACAAACAACTATTTTTTAACGTTATTTTTTGTATTTCTTTAAATGATTTCGAAAGCTTAGACTTAAACTTAAATTTTGATCTAAAAATCTGAGTCCTAACGAGTAGTTAAGTAGCGTAAACTGAAATTTGAAATTTGAAACCCTTCTCCTCCCAGAACAAAAATCAGTTATTCCCGATCTTTGTGTCGTAGATTAGGCTCTAACTACTGCCGCGTTTTGCTAAAATTATTCTTTATGTCAGTATTTTCTTGAAAATAAATTTTAAAGAAAATTTTCAAAAAATTCCGATAGAGGGCGCTTTAGACTTTGGAGTAACGAACAACTATTTTATACCGTTATTTTTTGTGTCTCATTAAATGCTTTCTAAAGCTTAGACTTAAACTTAAATTTTCAGCTCAAAATCTGAATCGCTGAGCGTGGTTCAGTAGCGAGGGGAGGGGGTTCAAATTTCAACTTCTGAACATAGTTCAGTTTGCACTACTTAACCATGCCCAACGATTCTGTGCTGTGATACGAGGCAAAAATACAACTTTCGTCAAGGACTGCATAGTCGGAATTCACTCATAAAGGCACTGGCACAGTTGGAAACGTCGCTCATGCAAACGTTAAAGCTCCATTCCTGACGCTAGTCACCGGGTGAAGAAGGAAACAGAAAGTATGCAAATGTCAAATGGGGAAGAAGAAGAACACGTATGCAAAATTTCGACACGATTCAGGCATAAAAACCACTGAACGGTGAGTCAAGTGTAAGTCGCTGTAGTAATGAATCGGAAGATGGTGCCCTTCACGAATAAGGAAAAGGCTGAGATGCATTTAATTTACGGAGCGGCAGATGGAAATGGTGCAGAGGCACAACGAATGTACGGAGAGCGATTTCCTAACAGGCGGTTGCCTAACCGCAAAACTTTCGAGCGCTTGCACAGACAGTTGTGTGAGACGAGATCATTTCTCGCTTCCCGATCGAATGCAGGTCGTGCAAAAAAGGACGGATCAGTAGTTGTTGCAGAAGCCATTCTGGATGTAGTAGCGGCGCAGCCAAGTACAAGTACACGAACAGTGGCTAGCCAGGTGGATACCTCACAGTCCACGACTTGGAGGGTACTGAAGGATGAACATTTGCTCCCGTTTCATGTGCAACGAGTCCAGAAACTGTCTCCAGGGGATTATCCAAATCGTATTGAATTCGCCCGCTGGTTTCTGCAGCAGAACGCGCTAAATCCACATTTTGGACGAACTGTGCTTTTCACCGATGAATGTACCTTCACACGTGAAGGTACATTTAACACACACAATGCACATGTATGGGCGGATGTCAATCCACATGCTACGTATCCACATGCTCATCAGAGACGCTTTTCCATCAATGTTTGGGCAGGAATCCTCGGAGACCACCTAATCGGACCGTACCTTCTTCCTGAACGCCTCAACGGTAAAACATACCTCACATTTCTGCAACATGTGCTGCCAGACCTGTTAAACGTTGTTCCTCCACGCATCCGGCGGGTCATGTGGTTCCAGCACGATGGAGCGCCAGCCCATTACGTACGAGACGTCCGCAACTATCTGGACATCACATTTCCGAACAGATGGATTGGTCGAGGTGGTCCTGTTGCTTGGCCTGCTCGCTCGCCAGATCTTTCACCCCTCGATTTCTTTTTTTGGGGACGATTGAAGGCTCTTATGTATGAGACACCCATTGAATCCCCCGAGGAACTGGTCGCCAGACTTTCCGCCGCTGTAGGGGAAGTGCTCGAAAAGCCTGATGTTTTCGCGAATGTTCGCCGTTCCATTCGTCGCCGTTGTTCTGCGTGCATAACCTCTGGTGGTCACAATTTTGAACATTTATTGTGATTACATGTTAATAAATATGCTTTGGTAACATAATCCTAATTTGTGTCTTTTTACCTCGTATCACAGCACACAATGTGTGGACATGGTAAACTGAACTGTGCTCAGGAGTAGAAATTTCAAACCCCTCTCCCCAGAAACTTAACCACGTCTAACGATTCAGATTTTGGGCTGAAAATTTAAGTCTAAGCTTTAGAAAGCATTTAATGAGACACAAAAAATAACGGTATAAAATAGTTGTTCGTTACTCCAAAGTCTAAAGCGCCCTCTATCGGAATTTTTTGAAAATTTTCTTTAAAATTTATTTTCAAGAAAATACTGACATAAAGAATAATTTTAGCAAAACGCGGCAGTAGTTAGAGCCTAATCTACGACACAAAGATCGGGAATAACTGATTTTTGTTCTGGGGGGAGAAGGGTTTCAAATTTCAAATTTCAGTTTACGCTACTTAACTACTCGTTAGGACTCAGATTTTTAGATCAAAATTTAAGTTTAAGTCTAAGCTTTCGAAATCATTTAAAGAAATACAAAAAATAACGTTAAAAAATAGTTGTTTGTTACTCCAAAGTCTAAAGCGCCCCCTATCGGCATTTTTTGAAATTGAACTTTAAAATTTTATTTCAAGAAAATACTGGCATAAAGAAAATTTTTTGCAAAAACCGCAAACGAATCGACCAATTTTTCCATGTTTTATAATCATTTGAAATTTCGGACCCTAAACTTTAATGCCCCCTATCTCCTTGGGAATACGTCTGGGACCCTTAGTCTCCTATTTAATATTATTTGTCTTTAAGTGTACTATAACCCCTTAAAGTTCTGCCCATCTTTTATGAATCACCCTGTATACTACATAGGATGCTAAATTTTAGTTTAGTTAGGAAACGCGTAGCACAGTTTAAAATTCTCCTTCTGGAGTTTCTGTCCATAAACGGAGATGTGTTCGCGAACTTTTGTGCTGCCCTGTATAGGATCTACAGAATTTATACACACCAAGTAATAGACAAAAAGTGAGTTAAATTTAAAATCGCGTTCAGCAACTTAAAACGCACTTCCAGGAATTATTGTTAACTGACAATAGAGAATTCTTTTGTGTGTCCCTGTAAATGAACGATGACTGCTATACACACAATATTCTGTAGTAAGCCTCTTGTCATGCGCCTTAGTGATCTATATAAATTTCAATGCGTTTAAAATAGTGAAACATTATTTAAATAAACCGCAGACGATTTTTCTCCATTGACGTAATGTAACGGAATTCTTTTGACTGCCCCTGTAAAGTAACTATAAGTGCTATGCACACCCTATTCCATATTAAGCTTCTTGTAATGCACCTTAGTGATATATATATATCAATTACAATGTGTTTGAAATTGCGTAACATCATTAAAATAAACCGCAAATGATTTTTCCCCATAGATCGTAATGTAACGGAATTCTTTTGAGTGTCGCTGTAAAAAAACTATAAGTGCTACACACTTCCGTTGAAATAGGGAACAGGCTATAGATAACGACAATAACATATAAAAATTGCAGAGCAATCCGAGCATATTTACGGGAGTTAGAGCACGGACAGACGGCCATACGGCAGACAAACCGAAGTCATAAACACTTTCCAACTAGGTTGGAAAGTGTAAAAAATGAAAGGATCATGCTTTGTTATGCTAATACAATTTATGCTTACTTTGTTTTTGAAATAAACGAATAGCTTCATAACTACTTTTGAATCTTGTCATAAGAATAATTTCACAAAGCTTCAAAGTTAACCGCTGTAATTAAATCTGGTCAAATATTATTTCTACAGAAACTAATGTGATACACGTTAGAAAACACATTGAAATTTCGAAAATAGTAGAATGCAAAAAATAGTAGCAAAAACACAGTTGTGACAAAAACGCATACAAAGTTAAAAATCAATTGAAGTCTGGATTAAACTACACAGTGTTAGTTTCAAATTAATCTAGTTTCTGATTTCAATGTTTTCATGCGGTTTTCTTTATTTAATTCAGAATAGTTTATATATATATATATATATATATATATATATTTAATAATCAAAACCCAAAAATCTAAATGTTGAAGGTTTTAAAACTGTTGACTCCCCTTAAGGTAAATATCATATTTGGTATTATTAGATATAAAATTTTAACTTTTATAAAGGAGAACCATTCTGAAAAATCGTGCTTAAATTATTCTTAAAATGTGTACTTCAATAGTTTCATTCATTCAACGATAAAATAATTTTCGCTTATTTTGTTTTTCAAATAAACGAATAGTTCCATATTTAATTTTAGAAGACATGCATATCTTATTATTTGAATAATTTTCCAAAATTTCAAACTTTATAATCACAGCGACTATTTTTAAAAGAAGCAAATGTTCTCTCCATCAAGACACTGTCGTAAAGATTGATAAATCAAAAGCAGTTTGCTGTAATTTGCAAACTTCTCTCCTTCATTAGTACTTCTAAGCAAAGTATATTCGTACTTGGAAAGACAAGTTGAATCATTGTAACATCCAACCGGGTGTTTACTACAATTCCTCAGTAACAAAGTTCATGTTTAACCAACTGAGATACCAGCATAACTCTATCGCTTGTATTTACTTGCTAACGGCTTCGTTGACTATCGCTATTATTACAAATGAAGTCGGGTGTAGAAAGTTTAATTTCATTCTGGGATTGAATTGAAAGCAACTCACATTCAGTATTTAAGAATAAACCATTTAAGCATACGCTCAGATCCTGGGAATTATTCCTGATCAACAAACGTTTTACTTTAAGAGTCTGCTAAAATAACGCCAATAGACATATTTTTTTCCATTCACTATAATGGAATATTTTTCATTTTAAAGACATGTTGAATCATTGTAGCATCCAAACGGGTGTTTACTACAGTTCCTCAGTGACAAAGTTCATGTTTAACCAACTGAGATACCAGCATAACTCTATCGCTTGTATTTACTTGCTAACGGCTTCGTTGAATATTCGCTATTATTACAAATGAAGTCGGGTGTAGAAAGTTTATTTTCATTCTGGGATTGAATTGAAAGCAACTCACATTCATTATTTAAGAATAAACCTTCTAAGCATACTCTCTGATGATTCTGCGAATTATTCCTGATTAGCAAACGTTTTACTTTAAGAGTCTGCGAAAATAACGCCAACAGACATATTTTTTTCCATTCACTATAATGGAATATTTTCCATTTTAAAGACATGTTGAATCATTGTAACATCCAAACGGGTGTTTACTACAGTTCCTCAGTGACAAAGTTCATGCTTAACCAACTGAGATACCAGCATAACTCTATCGCTTGTATTTACTTGCTAACGGCTACGTTGAATATTCGCTATTATTACAAATGAAGTCGGGTGTAGAAAGTTTATTTTCATTCTGGGATTGAATTGAAAGCAACTCACATTCATTATTTAAGAATAAACCTTCTAAGCATACTCTCTTATGATTCTGCGAATTATTCCTGATTAGCAAACGTTTTACTTTAAGAGTCTGCGAAAATAACGCCAACAGACATATTTTTTTCCATCCACTATAATGGAATATTTTCCATTTTAAAGACATGTTGAATCATTGTAACATCCAAACGGGTGTTTACTACAGTTCCTCAGTGACAAAGTTCATGTTTAACCAACTGAGATACCAGCATAACTCTATCGCTTGTATTTACTTGCTAACGGCTTCGTTGAATATTCGCTATTATTACAAATGAAGTCGGGTATAGAAAGTTTATTTTCATTCTGGGATTGAATTGAAAGCAACTCACATTCATTATTTAAGAATAAACCTTCTAAGCATACTCTCTGATTAATTCTGCGAATTATTCCTGATTAGCAAACGTTTTACTTTAAGAGTCTGCGAAAATAACGCCAACAGACATATTTTTTTCCATTCACTATAATGGAATATTTTCCATTTTAAAGACATGTTGAATCATTGTAACATCCAAACGGGTGTTTACTACAGTTCCTCAGTGACAAAGTTCATGTTTAGCCAACTGAGATACCAGCATAACTCTATCGCTTGTATTTACTTGCTAACGGCTTCGTTAAATATTCGCTATTATTACAAATGAAGTCGGATGTAGAAAGTTTATTTTCATTCTGGGATTGAATTGAAAGCAACTCACATTCAGTATTTAAGAATAAACCTTCTAAGCATACTCTCTGATGATTCTGCGAATTATTCCTGATCAGCAAACGTTTTACTTTAAGAGTCTGCTAAAATAACGCCAACAGACATATTTTTTTCCATTCACTATAATTGAATATTTTCCATTTTAACCCTTTCAGGGGCAAGCACTTGTGCTCCTGTAACGTTGAATTCCCACCGGAATTTAGGAAAGAATTTAGTTCAAAATAAGAATAAGCAATTTTTCAACTTTTTCTCGTCAAAGTTAAAAAAGTAAATTTTTATTACAAGTTTCTGGTGTGAATCGGATTAAAATTAGGTGGTATATAATATATACCACCGCCCCTCAAAGGGTTAAAGACGTGTTGAATCATTGTAACATCCAAACGGGTGTTTACTACAGTTCCTCAGTGACAAAGGTCATGTTTAACCAACTGAGATGCCAGCATAACTCTATCGCTTGTATTTATTTGCTAACGGCTTCGTTGAATATTCGCTATTATTACAAATGAAGTCGGGTGTAGAAAGTTTAATTTCATTCTCGGATTGAATTGAAAGCAACTCACATTCAGTATTTAAGAATAAACCTTCTAAGCATACTCTCTGATGATTCTGCGAATTATTCCTGATCAGCAAACGTTTTACTTTAAGAGTCTGCTAAAATAACGCCAACAGACATATTTTTTTCCATTCACTATAATTGAATATTTTCCATTTTAACCCTTTCAGGGGCAAGCACTTGTGCTCCTGTAACGTTGAATTCCCACCGGAATTTAGGAAAGAATTTTGTTCAAAATAAGAAT
Source organism: Maratus michaelseni (assembly GCA_963931845.1). Lineage (NCBI taxonomy): Eukaryota > Metazoa > Arthropoda > Arachnida > Araneae > Salticidae > Maratus > Maratus michaelseni. The sequence goes on from OZ007598.1 coordinate 38,088,378, forward strand.
AAGCAATTTTTCAACTTTTTCTCGTCAAAGTTAAAAAAGTAAATTTTTATTACAAGTTTCTGGTGTGAATCGGATTAAAATTAGGTGGTATATAATATATACCACCGCCCTTCAAAGGGTTAAAGACGTGTTGAATCATTGTAACATCCAAACGGGTGTTTACTACAGTTCCTCAGTGACAAAGGTCATGTTTAACCAACTGAGATGCCAGCATAACTCTATCGCTTGTATTTATTTGCTAACGGCTTCGTTGAATATTCGCTATTATTACAAATGAAGTCGGGTGTAGAAAGTTTAATTTCATTCTCGGATTGAATTGAAAGCAACTCACATTCAGTATTTAAAAATAAACCTTCTAAGCATACTCTCTGATGATTCTGCGAATTATTCCTGATCAGCAAACGTTTTACTTTAAGAGTCTGCTAAAATAACGCCAACAGACATATTTTTTTCCATTCACTATAATTGAATATTTTCCATTTTAACCCTTTCAGGGGCAAGCACTTGTGCTCCTGTAACGTTGAATTCCCACCGGAATTTAGGAAAGAATTTAGTTCAAAATAAGAATAAGCAATTTTTCAACCTTTTCTCGTCAAAGTTAAAAAAGTAAATTTTTATTACAAGTTTCTGGTGTGAATCGGATTAAAATTAGGTGGTATATAATATATACCACCGCCCCTCAAAGGGTTAAAGACGTGTTGAATCATTGTAACATCCAAACGGGTGTTTACTACAGTTCCTCAGTGACAAAGGTCATGTTTAACCAACTGAGATGCCAGCATAACTCTATCGCTTGTATTTACTTGCTAACGGCTTCGTTGAATATTCGCTATTATTACAAATGAAGTCGGGTGTAGAAAGTTTAATTTCATTCTCGGATTGAATTGAAAGCAACTCACATTCAGTATTTAAGAATAAAGCATCTAAGCATCCTCTCTGATTCTGAGAATTATTCCTGATCAACAAACGTTTTACTTTAAGAGTTTGTGAAAATAACGCCAATAGATATATTTTTTTTCCATTCTCTATAATCGTACATTTTCCATTTTGATTTGTTTATTTTCTGTGAAAACTGGGAAGCTTCACCAATCTATGCTAAACAAAATCCAAAATTCTCCAATATAAGATGTGTTTCCGTGAAATCAGACGGACGGTCGGTCAACTATATATGCTACCAACAAAACTTAAAAAAGTAAAAGGAAAATGTTTCTTAATCTTGGAAAATATAATATAACCACTAACGAAAGTATACAATAACTTTTTTCCAGTTATCCATGATTCGCGAAAAGCGTTCCTTATCATTAGAAACCTCAGAATCCAATACATTTTTGATATTTAACAAAGTATTTATAAAAGAAAGTTTCTGATTTGCGGAAAAATTTCCGAATTGTTTTTATAGTGTATTAATCATTTTTCTCAACCAGAATATCGATTATTAGGATACTATCAATTCCCAGTTAATCAATTTCAGCTGCGTGAAATAATTTATGCAACATTTATAAAATAATGTTACATTTTATAATTCTATTAATTTTAATGTTAATGTCAATGCTATTAATTTTAATGTTAATGTTAAGACTGTTATTTTATAATGTTTGTTGTACGTGAAAATGTTTACTTGAGAATTGGTAATAGTCCAAAAAAAGATATTTTGGATTGACAAAACTGATTAATATGTTGTAAAATCTGCTCAGAAACGTTTCCTAAAATTATGCTCACCAAAAAACTACTTCTTGAAATATCGGAAATCTATTAGTTTATGATTTTTAAGAGGATAAAATTAGGTTTTTTGTGATATCCTTGGTAACTCAGAAGCACTGAGCTCCATATATAACAGGAGATTTGTCTTTCTATTCCCCAATATGATTTCCAGCGGTCAGAGCAGAAGGATACAGTGATGGTAATTTTAGTTCACATTCGCGGCAAAACATGCTGTTTATCGCCTGCTCTTGGATGATTACAGAATCACTTATTTATTAAATAAGCATAGCTTAATTAGAGAAGCATGAATTAGAATAACAGTAAATGAGAACACTAATATCTAATATTGACAACGCGGTCTATTTTTTACCTTTGCCTTGCAAACTTCTGACCGCCGACTCAAAACTCCTGTGAAATACGAAGGTCAGTGCTCGGAAAAGGTTAGAGTATATTTTGTAAATCCTAAGAAAGATAAGAGCTAGATTAAAAGCATTAGTCTTTTTTTACAGTGAAAATTGCGTTTTCCTGAAATCGCGTGTGTAAGTTCGAGCAACTACGCTGCCAGCAATGTTTTGTTTATTAAACAGAATTTTCGTGTCGGTTCTATTTCCTTTTAAAAGATGGAAAATTCTCCCACCTAATGTAATCAATATTGAGTATAGAGTTACATGTACAGTACATAGTACTTGTATGCACTTTTAAATATATTTTTGGGGGGTACTTTTCCTTTATGCGGACACCATTGTCACCAAGCATACATTTACATACATTTGCATACATACATTTACATACATACATTTACATACATTTACATAGATTATACATTAGCATGCATTTTGGCATGGTGTCCGTATAACGGAAAAGTATCTTTTATTGTACTTAATATTAGGCCATAATTTAAATTTTGAAATGTTGGATTAAATACTAACGGTAATTAAATAAATCTAATTTTTACCAGAATCAAATATTACCATAAGTAGATTTAGAAGACATGCATATCTTATTATCTAAATAATTTACAAATCTTCAAACACGACTGATGTAATTATAACAAATCAACTATTTTCAACAGAGCCTAATGAGAAATGCAGCTAGACACAATCATACAAATATATAAATCAAAAGCAATTTGTTGTGATATTTAAACTTTCTTCCGTCATTATATATACTGAATAGAGTATATTCGTATTTAGGACGACGGTTAAACCATTGTAATATACGAATGTTTACTGCAATACGTCTGTGACAATATGTATAATTTAGCCAACTGAAATACTCGATAACTCTATTTGGGATATTTACTTGCTGACGGCTTTGTAGAATATTTGCTAATATTATAAATGAATTGGAAGATAGAAAGTTTAATTTCACTTTAGAATTGAATTGAAAGGAAATCATATTCAGAGCAAAGGATGAGTTTAAATACGCCGAACTTTAATTAAACAAATTATTTCAAATCGATGTTCTCGGCTCTGGAGATACAGATGTATACAATTTAAAACATACAGAAAGATTACTTAAATTAAGTTTTAAAAAGTAATATAAAATCATTATAATAATGTTATGCAATGTAAATAGTTATTATAAAAACGTTTTATAAAGTAGAATTAATTTATTATATTTTTGAAAAAGTTTTTTACAACAATATTTTTTAGAAAAAATATTACATTTTGAATTATTAGATATAAATATGTTTAATTTTGATCTTGCCGTCATATTTATAAGGTAAGTTAAAAATTTCTTCCGCAATTATTTTTTAAATATAGTGTGTGTCAAAATAATTGCTCTAATTGCAAATGGCAATATCTCCGTTATAAACAACGATAGAATAAAGCGATTTGATTGAACACAATAGAGAAAAAAGCTAAAATTTTTGTCTGTGTATTTTATAATTGTGTTCTACGCGACTTTCCTTGATTATAGAAACAGTCCAATCGTATGCAAATGTATGTTTTTAAAAGGAAAGTTGTACGGTCCTACTTTGTTCTCAGAGGCTGCAGCTGTTATTCGGACACGTTACAAATATGGCTCATGCCAAAACTTGATACTGATACTGCACTGTAAAAAATGACCAATGTTTCTTACTTTATGAAAATATATTATAACCACGAACGAAAATATAATATAATCTTCTGAGTTATCCGAAATTCCGAAAAGCGTGTTCCATTGTCTTTTAAATCCCCAGAAACTAATACATTTCCAAAATAAAAAAAAATATTTATAAAAGCAAAGTATTTTTCGCTGCCCGTATTTTTCAGAAAGGTTTCCGAATAGTTTTTATAGTGTATTAATCAGTTTCCTCAGCCTGGAATACCAGTTTTTTGAATGCCATCAATTCTCAAGTATACGTTTTCAGCTGCATAAGTTAATTTATACATGAAAGAGTAAAGAAATAATCTTAATTTCAATGTTAATGTTAACGCTGTTCCTTTTGCATTTTTGTTTGTTAAACATATTTGTTGACCATGAAAATGTTTACTTGAGAATGAATAGCATCGGAAAAAACTGTATGCCGGGCTTAGAAAACTGATTAATACACATTAAAAGCTATTGGTAAACGTTTCGGAAAATTACGGGCAGCAAGAGAAATTTTGTTTTTATAAATGATTCTTTAAATCTCGAAATGCCATTGATGTCTGAGGCTTCTAAAGATAAGGAAACACTTTTCAGAATCATGGATAACAAGGATGAGTTTATATTATAAATTTATTCGTAATTATATTATATTTTCGTAGATTAAAAAACATTTGTTATTTTTTACAGTGTGAGCATCAGTGATTATGATCATTTTTCACTGTCTGGTTTGAAATGTACTACCGTCTGCGTTTGGATTATATTCGTTTGACTAAACAGAATCAAAAGAACAGTTATAAATACACAAATAAAACTTTGAATTTTCTTTTCTATTGTGTTCAGATTATTTCTTCCTGACATTGTTTACATCATAGTTATTGTCATTTGTAATCAGGGAAATCATTTTCGATTTACCCTGTATTGAAATAAAAGTTTTCATTCGTTGAACATTGCACTAATTAAACAAATTACGCTTTAATTAATTAACAAATTACGGGTTACTTGGATGTTAACCTATTTTCATCATTGGAGTATATATGCGTGCATTTCAGGAATTTCTTTTTTTTTTCAAAAATTCCGAATTCATACCAGAACTTCTGAATAGTAATGTTTGCTTTATTTAATTAAATAAGTTTCATGATTATACAAATTATTAGTTCTCCGTTCGGAATTTCCTGTATGTAATTTTGAATTTAAAAAAATCCTGAAATGCATGTATTTATCCTCTATTGATGCAAACAGGTTAAGATAAACAAATAGGATCATAATTAGTTTGAAAAGGCATACGAACCCCGTGCATGTCACTATCTGAATGATATCCTTAACCCCTTGCCTGTGGAATATATTGGAGAAAAACGTGCCAAAAATGAAAAAAAAATCTCTTTAATTTTGTTCGTTATTATCATCAAAATGTTAGAAAAGATTATTTTTTAAAGAAACAAAATTTTAAACGAAATAACTACTAAAATTACAAAAATCCAACAAATTACAAAAATCTGTCAAAGGGCGCGAAACTGCCGAACTTTTCGCGGGAAAGTATCGTCATCTATTGGGAAAATGGTAAATTACATATTATGCATTAGACGAACTGATTTCGGGCTTCACGGAATTGAAACACCGATTTTTCTCTTGCTCGAACTCAGGTCGGGTATTCAAAAATTGGCGTATTTGCGTTACCCGAACTGAATTCGGGCTTCGCGGAATTCAAACAAATATTTTTATCTTGCCCGAACTCAGGTCGGGCATTCCAAAATTGGCATATTTACATTGACCCAACTGAGTTCGAGTGTCACAGGCAAGGGGTTAACTTAAAACGCGACTGGTGTAATTACATCAAAACAGCCTGTCTTCAACAGAAGCTAATGAACTCTTCAGCAAGACAAGATCGTAAAGGCTGTTTTCTGTAATTTTCAAACTTCTTTCCTTCATTATTTACTTTATTACCACCGAGTAGAGTATATTTGTACTTCGAAAAATCGTAAAATTCCGATACTTATTGCAATTCATAAGTGACGATAGTTATAGTTTATCCAATTGAGATACTCGATAACTCTATTTCGCCTATTTACTTGCTGTCAGCTTTGTAGCATATTCACAAATATTACAAATGAAGTAAGAGATGGAAAGTTTAATTTCACTTTAGAATTCAGTTAAAAGTAATTCTTATTCATAGGAAAAATGATTTTAAATACTAAAACACTTTAATTAAGCAAATTATTTCAACACTAATTAATTTTTCAGCAGAGCTGAAATTACGCTGTAAATTAATGAAATACAAAGAATGTGAATTATCACTTTACTAAACAGCGTACAACCATTGGAGTAAAAAAATGTCCAGACCGGGGTTCGATCCCGAATCCCGTGGTATAGCGTACCAAGTGCTTTGATAATTCGCATCCTTTGTATTTCAAATTATTTCAAATCAAAGTATTTGGTTTCAGAGATAGAGACGTATACAATTTAAGACATTTCTTATTTTATTTGATAAATACATTACTTGAACATTTTAATCGGTAATGTAAGCTTTAAAAAAGGTAATATAAAGTTACTATAAAAATGTTACGAATTATACAAAGTTATAAATACATTTTATAAAGTGGAATTAAACTATTACTTTTTTGCACAAGTTTTATATAAAAATATTTTTTTAGGAAAAATATTATATTTTGGATTGTTACATTAAAAATAATAATAATTTTAGTCTTGCAGTATGGGTGAGTCGCTCAAACATTTTGCCTCAACTGTTTTTCAGAAGTTTAAGTAATTGCTTTCATTCATTGAACACTAAAACAAATTATATTTACTTGGATTTTACAAATAATGAGGGAGATGGGAAGTTTAATTCCACTCTAGAATTCAGTTAAAAGTAATTCGTATTCATAGGGAGGATGATTTTAAATACTCCAAACACTTTAATTAAACAATTTATTTCAAATCGAAGTATTTGGTTTCAGAGATACAGACGTATACGATTTAAAACATTTCTTATTTTATTCGATAAAAACATTACTTGAACCTTTTAATCGGTAATGTAAGTTTAAAAAAAGTAATGTAAAGTTACTACACAAATGTTACGAATTATACAAAGTTATAAATACTTTTTATAAAGTGCAATTACACTATTAATTTTTTGTACTAGTTTTACACAACAATATTTTTTCGAAAAAAATATTATATTTTGGATTGTTAGATACAAAAAAAATAATAATTTTGGTCTTGCAGTATGGGTGAGTCGCTCAAACTTTTTTCCTCCACTGTTTTTCAGAAGTTTAAGTTATTGCTTTCATTCATTGAACACTAAAACAAATTATATTTGCTTGGATTTTACAAATAATGAGGAAGATGGATAGTTTAATTCCACTCTAGAATTCAGCTAAAAGTAATTCATATTTAAAGGAAGGATTATTTTAAATACTCCAAACGCTTCAATTAAACAAATTATTACAAATCAAAGTATTTGGTTTCAGAGATACAGACGTATAATATTTAAAACATTTCTTATTTTATTCGATAAAAACATTACTTGAACCTTTTAATCGGTAATGTAAGTTTAAAAAAAGTAATGTAAAGTTACTATACAAATGTTACGAATTATTCAAAGTTATAAAAACTTTTTATAAAGTGCAATTACATTATTAAATTTTTTTGCACTAGTTTTACACAACAATATTTTTAGAAAAAATATTATATTTTAGATTGTTAGATACAAAATAATAATAATAATAATAATAATTTTGGTCTTGCAGTATGGGCGAGTCGCTCAAACTTTTTTCCTCCACTGTTTTTCAGAAGTTTAAGTTATTGCTTTCATTCATTGAACACTAAAACAAATTATATTTGCTTGGATTTTACAAATAATGAGGGAGATGGAAAGTTTAATTCCACTCTAGTATTCAGTTAAAAGTAATTCATACTCAAAGCAAATGGCGAGTATTTAAATATGCCGAAGTATAATTCGAAAAATTATAGAAAAACAAGATTCGCTTTCGCTTAATGATGTAGAGACAAACATAAGTGAAAATATTTCATAATGTATTTAATAGCAAAACTTTCCACACAGATTTTAATGATGTTATAAATTTAAGTTTGAACAAATCTATATAAAATCATTTTACAAAATTATTATTATACAAGTTATTATAAAAAACTGCTTTGTAGAGATTTGTATTAGAATTTTTTTTTATTAGTTTATTATTTTTGTTTTTATATCTTTATATTTTTGTATTTTTATATTTGAATTACATTATTTCTTTTTATTGTTCTAGATTTTTACAACTTTTGTTTTAGGAAAAAATTATATTTGCTATTATTATATATGCACATTTTTAGGTATAGATAAGGCACATTGAAAATTTAAAGTTAATTTATAAATATTTATTTTAATGCATTCGTTCATTAAACATAAAAGCAATTAATGCTCACTTAATTTTTCAAGTAAATAAATAGTCTCATAGCCAGTTTTAATATATATAGCATCATATATTCTGAATAATATTACGAAGCTTCAAAATTGACTAAGTAATTAAATCAAATTATCTATTTCTAACATAGTCTAATGAGCTCTCCAAGAATACACAGTAGCCCAGATTTATAAAACAAATACGTTTTCTATAATTTAGAAACTCTCCTCTTTTATTATAACAACTGAGAGCAGTAAATTCGTATTAGGAACACAGTTAAACCATTGTAAAATCTGGATGTTTACTGCAGCTAGGCGGTAGTTTAGTTTGCCTAACTGAGATACTTGATGACTATATTTCTCGTATTTATACATGCTGTCGACTTTGTGACTCTATTTCTCGTATTTATATATGCTGTCGACTTTGTAGCATACTGGCTAATATTACAAATGAAGTCGGAGGAAGAAAGTTTAATTTCGCTCTAGAATTGAATTGAAAGCAATTCACGTTCAGTACTTAAGAATTAGTTTAAACCTCCCACAACGAATTTCTAATTCTACAAATTATTCTCATCAACAAACGTTTCCTCTTTTAAACAGCTACAGACGCATATGGTTTAAAATACTTCCTATTACATTATATAAAAGGGTGTAACTTATATTTACAGTTTGATGTAAATATTTTTTTTAAACTTGTATACTTTTATTGCATATTACTTTATTACCTTTTTCTTGTTTTTTATTACCTTATACAACTTATTTACCATATTGAAACCAAAATAAAGCTGTTAAAAAGTACTTTTGTATACTAAAAAATGAAAATTATCTTTATCTATTTAAAGATTTGTATTACCAAGTTAAAATATATCAAAATGAGAATTTGGAAAAGCAATGTTACGTATACATGCAATTTTAGATCCTATAAGCCTAACTTACGTTTCGAAATGTTCAAACAAACTATATACGAGGTATATCCACAAAGTATGTTCCGTTTGGTTATATAAAAAAACGTGTACAGATACAAAAAAAAATACTTATTGTACAAAAATCTACAACTGTGAAACTACTTTTCTACATAGCTTCCGAAATTTTGTAGGCACTTGTCGTAGCGTGCCACAAGGTTTTGTATGCCTTCTTCATAGAAGGTTGCCGCCTGTGTTTTCAACCCTGTGGTTACGTGATCGTGAGATTTGCGGAAATTCCATAGCAAGAGCACTAATTGTAAACTTACGGTTTTGCTTAACCTTCTCTTTAATTGCGTAAACCAGTTCATCAGTAACCAAAGACGGGCGTCCACTTCGTTCTTCATCGTGCACTTGATCACGTCCTTCACTAAACTGTCTGACCCGTCTTCTAACCATTGAATCACTCGTAGCATTTTGTCCGTAAACCTCGCAGATTTGCCGATAAATTTCACTTGGTTTAACTTTCTTTGCATTGAGAAAACGAATCACAGATCTGATTTCACAAGCGGCGGCATTTTCAATTAAGGCTGACATTTTAAAGAAGCACTACAAATAACACGTACGCAGCAGCGATCTGAAAATGACGTACATTTCTTCTCCTTCAGTCAGAGTAACTGCCGCGCATGCTCGGAACTGCGATCGCAGCACTGCTGCGGATAGAAATAGAAACGGAACTTACTTTGTGGATATACCTCGTATACAAAATTTATTTGTATATATAATAAACTATATATACAAATAAATTTAATATACAAAGCATTTTAATAACAAAAGTTATTTGATTATTTTTTTATTGTTAGATTATTTTATACGTGTAAATATTGAAATTTAAATAAAGGTTTATAAATTTTGCTTTGCTGTGTTAAAAACAGTTTCTAGATAATATAGTTGAAACTATTACACATTAAAATCGGTGGATAAGATTAAACGCGCGGTACATTTGTTATTTCATACCAATAAATGTTTTCCTTTTAAGAATTACAAACAAATTTTGTTTAAAATATTCCCTATTCACTTAATAAAACAACGCAAATTTAAAAATGCATGCAAATTCGGTTTAAACAATTTTTTTATATAAAATGTTTTTTAAAGTAGCGTGATTTTATTACTTTACTATTGTACGTAACTATCGAAATCGAAATAAAAATTTAGAATTTTTGTTTTATATGCTTAAAAAATAAAAATTAATATTATATATTTCACGAACGATTTTTTCAAAGTGAGCTACTTATAAAATTGAGAATCAACAAAGACAAAATTACTGCACATGCATAGAAGTTTAAATATTTACTATTGTATTTCACAAAGAGAGTAATTTAAAATTTGGAATTGACAAAAATTGAGTTTAAATAAAAGTAACACAAAAGTTTTGCAAGCTAAAAATCAAAGTTATTTCATCAGTCATTATATTTAATCAAACCTTTTAAAAATCGAAGTTATTAATATGTATTTTTTCAGATATATGCCTTTGCGTATTTAAGAAATAACAAATGATAACACTCTCCACATTTCTGACACCAACATTATCTGAAACCTCAAGCACCATTTTTAAATTAATGTAAAACATCTCCAAACATGTTTCAATGGATAAATCTATGTTTAGAATATGCTCACATCTAGGCCTCTACAAATTAATAGTCAGCAAAAAAATTTTGATCGCAAGCAAAAAAATACTTACAGCCTCTTCACTGTTGTCAGTTTTTGCTCAGTTTTTGATTTAATTATAGATTTTTCAAAAACTTCTAGAATTATTTTTTGAATTCCCTTAACGCTCTTCAACTCAATTAATAAATAACTTTAGAAAGTTAATACAAATTAAGTTTCTCAGCGAAACATATAAAAATTATAATATATATATATATATATATATATATATATATATATATATATATATATATATATATATATATATATAGTGTGTGTGTGTGTGTGTGTGTGTGTTGTGTGTGTATGTATATTTTAAAGTTTGACTGAATAAAGTATGAAACATTGTAAGAAAAGCAGTTTTATTATTATTATTATCATTATCATTATTATTATTATTATTATTATTTTCTACAATTATTTTTTTTATAATAAAATTATTTTGGAAGAAATTACTTACGAAAACACTGATCCTTAAAGTGACAGTTTTAGGTCATTTTACCTTATATAAAAGTTTTATAAACACTTTTCTCTCACGATCTGCATTTTAAAAATATGTTTTTAATATCTGCATTTTTTTATTAATGTTTCTTAACTACAAGAATATGTCCATGTGTATATCTAAATATATTTTATCCACAGTACCAGTTATCTGTAGCTTTCTCTGTTTTATAGATATTGAATATTATCGTATATTGTATCGTATTATTGTATATTAAATAAACCGTTCAAATGAATTACCATTAGATCATTCAATGTTGATGCTTCTATTCGCCAGTTAAAATATTTTGGCCACCAATGGCGACTCAGCGACAGCATTTGTTGAGCCTTGCTCACATCTTCCCTGAGCGCAGCTAAATTAATTTATAAAGAGTTTATTTTAGTATCTCCTATACAGATGACGCCAGGAAAGGTGGCTATATTTTTTAAGGACAATAATTCCAAATTAAACTTACTCGTGCTTATAAAACTTAAATTCAGCAAAAGTACTGTTTTTACACAAGCATACAGATTCAAATATGTATTATTGCACTTGACAGAAAAAATACAGTAAATCTTCTTATCCGACACACTCTGTTAACCAATGCCCCTCACATATTTCATCCACCTAACTAGTGATGATCTATGTTAGAGTGTTTATGGCTATATTGCAAAGCTGCGGTAGAATATTTCTAATTTTTAACTTAAAATCAAATATACAAATCTGTTATTTTTTTTTTTTACGTTTTTGAAATATGAACAAAGTTATGGGAAACCCGTGTATTTGAAAATAAATAAATAAATGAAACAATGAAAAAATAATGGTTGATAATATCGTATTCGTTAATTTTCATCAGAACCCAAACAGAAGAGGGAGATTTTTTGACACTCGTTTAAAATTATTTATAATGTATCACTTAAAAAATGTTTTAAAGTTTTTTTTTCTCAGTAATAGTTTTTCCGTTATTTTTAAACAATATCCCCTTTTACCCTTTTCTTCGTGTTTCATTTATCTCATCCTCTTTTATCTCTCCTTAAAGTTTAAATCAGTAAGCAGGTACTGCATCAAATTAAAAAGTTTCAAATAATATAAAATTGTCATTACTTATCTTATACGTAGTGATGAACTTTCAACAATAGCAAGCAGAAAATGTTTCTAAACTTACCTACAAAAGAGAAAAAAGAATGTAAGTAATACATACATTAAAACAAATACAAATTATGCATAAAATATACAATGAAAAAAAATCCCAACATCAAGAATGAGTTGTGCTCTTCTGTTAGCACTAGAGTGACACAGCGAACTGTAACAAATCGATTATTTGAGGTACAGCTCCGAGCCAAATGTCCTGTAGCTTTCATGCCAATAACTCCAAATCGCCGTCATCTGCGACTTCAGTGGAGTCAACGGAATTCGAGAGATGTGTTTTCACCATGCAATATGACGTCTATTCAAATTTTGCGATAGATAAATAAAAGTGGCGCTAGTAGCACAACTATGAACATGCAAATGTCGTTTACTTTAAATATGCGATGTAAACTTTGGTGAGTGTTATTTATCTTACGAGGTGGGCATTGTGAGCTACATTTGACTCAAGAATGCCTTTAAGGAGACGAATAAAGCAGTATCATCAGCTTTCTGAGCTTGAACGAAGTCATTTAATATAGCTATGAGAAGGTGGATATTCTTTTCGTGATATTGCAAAAAGACTTGGCAGGGATGTATTCACTATTAATTCATGAGTGTTGCCAGCAGTGGTCATGGGAAGGTACTGTCCCCAGAAGACTGGGGTCCGGCCGCACTTAGGCCACTACTGAGAGGGAAGATCTTCTTATTCACCGCATGACTGTGGCGAATCGTAGTGAATCTGCAGTAGAAATTCGAGCTTCTGTTAGCACTAGAGTGACACAGCGAACTGTAACAAATCGATTATTTGAGGTACAGCTCCGAGCCAAATGTCCTGTAGCTTTCATGCCAATAACTCCAAATCGCCGTCATCTGCGACTTCAGTGGAGTCAAGAGTCAAGCTAGAGCTCATTGGAGAGCGAAATGGATATCTGTTGCATTCTCAAATGAGAGCCGTTTTCGTCTTCTGTTAGCAATAGCCGTATGCCCAATAGTGGTTAGAAAGAAGCCAGATGAGCGTTTGGAAAATAGCTATCATCGACGTAGACACACTGAACCTACACCAGAAGTTGTGGCCTGAGAAGCAATTTCCTATGACCACAGGAGTACTCTCGTCGTTATCCCAATCACCTTGACAGCACATTTGTACGTCAGACTGGTGATTGAACAGGTTCTTCTGCCATTTCTTGATCACTATTCTAAGAGGCATTTTCCAACAAGATAACGCTCGTCCCAATACTACTGCCGTCACCCAACATTCTGTACAGAATGTAGACATGATACCTTGGCCTACGTAATCATCAAATCGTTCTACCATTAAGCACATAAGGGACATTATTGGACGACAAATCCAACGTCATCCGCAAACAACATGGACCATAGCTGATTTGACTGACTAAAGGCAACAGGTATGGAGCGCTATCCCACAAAATGATATACGGAACCTGTATGACACTCTTCCTTCTCCAATAGAATAAATTTGTTTCTGAGATTTTTCATTCGTTTAATATACGGATTTTAGGATATATGTATATTTACTGCCTCTCCATTTCACTTTTGTTTAAAGATAGTTTAAATCTGTTACGCAAGATCAGAAATATAGATTTGTTTAGCAAATTTTTAATGTACTTCAATTATATGAATTTGAATTATTTTCGATATGAAGCCTTCATAAGACAATCGTAATTTCTACAAATGTTTTAATTTATTATTCACATATTAACCTACGCTAAAACTACTACGGTGTTCTGAGCACTTGATATCGAAATATAATCAGGTTTGCATAATAGAAATACATACAAATTTGCTAAATGAATCTATGTTTCTGCTCATGTATTGCACATTAAAAACAGTTTCTGCAAGCAAAATGTGTATGTTATTATGTATTAAGGAAATACAAAATGTATCCTACATTTTTAAATAAAATTCACTGGTAATTACAAAATTAGCTTTTTATATGCTTTGTTCTGTTCCAGATATATAGATTATCTCTTTCAGTTATTTTCAGGCCAGTTACTGTTCAAATATGCAGTTCCATTGAGATGATCTGCTGTACACCGAACTCTATTGACATTTTGAAATTACCGTGAATTACTACATGTATTGGGCATCGGAAATTAGTATTTGGAAGCATGATAAACCCTTTAAGCACTTGAATTTGAGACACATTGTGTCACTGATCATACTAATAACTGTTTGGAAATAGAGAAATTTGACAATTAGGTAACCTATATTTACTCATCAGCGATCGAATACTGTTTACCAGAACGTACGAAAAGAAAAAATATTTAGATTACAGAATTTAATTCTAGGTAATATGCATTCAATCATGCAATTTTCTTCAAATACACAAAACTGGGTTATATATATATATTCAGTAATTTTGTACAAATTAGATGAAAACTAGATCTTAAAAGTTAAAAGACAATAACTTATACAAAACTGAAACATAATCAACCACATATATAAAAAGACTGTAACTTCTAACAATAAACTGATTAAAAGACTGTAACAATAAACTGACTGAAAGACTGTAACTTCTAACAATATGAGAAAGAAACTTTCATATAATGAATGGAAGATTTGAATCGGAGACAGACTCAAGGTTTCTGACATGCAAGCTGGGTTAAACATGTTTCAACTATCAACACTCCTCAGACCTGTCACAACCATTAAAAGAAACAAACAAACTCTATATACTCTCTAAACTATATACATACTATGTACAGGAACTTCGGTAAATATGGAATAGTTGAGTAATATGGAATACAAAGGTTTCTGTTTGGTAACGCACTGCCACCAATCGGCAATATTATAAACTACTTAAGAACGATTTAAGAATGCCTCCCAGAACGCATAGTTCGTCGGTCGGCGTCAGGGCACGTTGTGTGAATAAATATTTGTATTTCGTGTTTGAAAATTTCAGGAGATAATTTGTCAATATATTTATATCATTATTAGAAGCAATCTTTTTACAATGACATTAAGCATAACGTACACGGAAATACCAACAGTTTATGATGTAACACTCGTTATCTCGCGATTCACACCAACAAAGTATTTTTTTTTCCAAACCGGCAGCGTCCGGTTATATGGAATACCAATATCTCATAATACTTCCTGATTATGGTGGTACAAATACAGATCCGTATATTTGTGATTTATGCAAATCTGAAGTCAGACTACGTAGACACTATATTTTGATCATGCTCTCTTGATACCATTAAATCTGTTTTTAGCCAAATTTTAATCGTTTTGATCCACATATTCCATGTTTCCCGAATATCTCACAATACATTCAAAATAAGTTTATTATAATTGTTATTTGTTTGCAAGAGATGAAATTCATAAAATATTTTTTGTCTATAAAAACTATTCGCACGTAGTTGTAATTGTATTCGGTTTTCGCATTTTAAAGAATGTCGGGATATTGTATTACCCCAAACGTAAATAGTATATCATAATACCAGAAGTTTCTCTGTATATGAAATGCTCTCTTTTTATCAATGAGCAATCTTTAATTCCTAAACCATCAGTTTTAAAGGTAAAGTTCCAAATGCAATGTTGAGATTCGGACAAATGTTGTGATTTTGTGCATTTTAAATGTTGTGATTCAGACAAATATATTTTTATGGAACTATTTCCATTTTAATGTGCAGGGTCACCTAATTAAACGTATATGGGATCACCCTGAAGTTTATTTAGCTGTTATTATTTTATTTATTTATTTACTCAGAGTTTTTCATGCCATATACCACCCTGTGTATTCCAAAATTCAAAGATTAGTTCGTTCATTTATTTCCAGAACATGTACTATTCTAATTTACAATTATGTTAAAATCATCTGCCGAAAATTTTATTCAGAAATCTAAATGCATTTATCAAACTATTGTAAACCATTGTATATATTGATCGTTCAAAATAAGTACTATTTTGAAATATTATGAACTTTTTAAATACTTAAATGTGAGTTATACATTGTACCACTGCGCAGTGCTAATAGATGCTTGCCAATGGCTAAATTCCATGATTACAATATCAAATTTAACCACCAGTGGCCTAATCAATGACTCTTTATTAGAATATATGAAGCAAAGGACACAAAAAATTTGTTTATTTCTTGTGTTTTCCTTAAGACTGTTCTTATTCAGAAACTGAAAAAGTCCCGATACATTCTTAACACTTGATCAATTAAAGGGGTCGGGGCAAGAAAGTGCGAAGCCACATTTTTGGTGAAATAAATCTAACGCTGTAATTTGTTGCTTAATATTGTAAATTATAATATCCTGTTGCGAATTTGCGAGATACAAAGCATTAAACTAAATATCATCAGGAAACTCAGTAGCGCGCACTAATCTTTTAACACTTCAAAAAACAAACAAATGGTAAGGAAAGTTTTTCAGCTTACCTATTTCGGCGTAAGAGCAGGGTCAGGCACATCGAGCGTTTTAATCCAATAGCGTAAATCCTGGGTGTATCCATAACGAAAATGCACTAAAATATTTCTTTGCTATTTCCTACATTACTTTAAGATAAAATTGTAATTAGTAAATGTTTTATAAACAAAATGCATGGTTTCGTATTGAGTTTAAAAACTTGTTAACTGGTTAAATAATTACTTTAATAAGTATTAGATCTATACAAAATTGAGGAGATTAACATTTTTGCTCCTCGTAAATATTTAGATCCGTTCAGATCAAGAGAGATTAAAAGTGAGTTTATTAGTCCTTTGGAGGAGAAAGTTCAGTTTTTGAATGATGCAATTGTCTCTGGTTATTACAGGTAGAGAAAAACAGTCATGTCGTCATCCGTTGCGCTTTAGGATGATGCAATACACACTTCCTATTACGATTCTCGGTTGAAGATCACTGATGTAACATTTTCTTTCTTAAATTGTGTGATTATTTATTAGGGTTTTCCAATATATCCAACATATAATTTGTTTCTAATGTCACTTGGTGGCAGCATATGTGACAGGTTTTGTTGTTGCCCCAGATGTTTATGCCCCCAATGACGATAGCTAAATTATAAGTATTGTTGAAGTTGTTTAATTTTACACGGTTTTGCTGGATGGATGTATTTTAAGTGTATTTTAACAGTGAATGTCGGATTAAGAACCCTCTTATATTTCGATATTCAATAAGCCATTGTTTCCGTGACAACAAGACTTTTCTCTTGTTGTTTCAGGCACTAACAATATTGAAGTCAAATTGACAGTGCTCAAAATCGGACAATTAATTTTTAGTTTGAAGCATTTTTAATCAATTTAAATTTTGTTCTAAACCGTAGAATACGATCGTTAATTTTCTTTAAATGTACTTATAAATGTACAGGGCAAAAACTTCGTTATAAAAGCGTATTTATTTAAGTTAAACTTACTTAAACTAGTTCAGTATAAGGAGTAGAAAACGCTTTTCCTTAAAGCGTATTTATCGTAAATGCGCATTTTAAAAATTTCATTGTGTCGCCATCCCAGCGATAAATCGCCAAAACACGAAATTTTCATATTTTTTTACGAACGTTATACCGAGGTTCCGCAGCAAATTTTTTTATAACCGTATACACCCTCATGGGAAGAATATTCTGTAATTTTTTCAAAATTTAATGAGTATGCGCTTATGGAGACCTTCCTTGTAAGACATTGGCAAAAAAACTTCATCTTATATATCTTGATTTGAGTATTTGATTAAATTTTCAAATTGAAATATCTCGAAAGTTCAAAAATGTGGCTTAGCACTCTCTTACTCCGACCCCTTCAATTTTAACAGAATTATTCTAATTTCTAAATAAATCATATAAGTTGTAATTTTCCAAATGAGTGAAAAGGTACTCAACTACGGTTTGAGCCAGGTACCTTTGACTTATGCTGGCAATGCTCTGCCAACTGAACTATCCTGAACAAATCTGGAGAGTACAATTCACTCAGATAAACTTTTGATTCTCTTGAGCTTTTTCAGATAACAGATCAGATGCTGTTATCAAAAGGTTATCTGAGTAAATTGTTCTCCCCACATTTGTCCAGGATTCCAGGAAGCCAGTGGTTCCTGGCTCATATCTTGGCCTGGGCACATTCCTGAAGTCATTTTTATTCGTAAACGCAAAAACTTTTCTGATGTTCCTATAAAAAAATTATGAAATCGAATCCCGTTTTGCATTTTTTGATAAAGGCAAAGGATATTTCTGAAATGTATGTCAAACGTGGGGTTTTGAACATAATTACAGTGCACGATAGTCTGAGACGGTTCAAGCTCTGCTTTATCAATTGTTATTTAATTAATATGATTTTTCCATTGACGTATTAATACGGTAATAGATTATAACTCAATTACAATGTTATTTAACCTATTATGTTAAATAACGTCCATACCCAATAATTACAAAATTAACTCTCAATGCTCGTTGTTCTGCAAATGTTTATTCCAAATACATAGATTAGCTTATTTGAACTAATCTGTGTATTTTGAAATTATAATCATAATTGCCTGCTTAGAATTTTAGTTATTATCAGAGTTAAATATACATTTCAAATATGGAGTTTCGTTGATATAATCTGATGAAAATTGCTAACTGAAAACTATTGACATTTTCGAATTACTAGGAATCATCATATATATATAGATCAGCGGAAATTAGTATTTCGAAACATCATTAATCCTTTAAATGCTTGACTATATTCTACATTATACTATTGACAGCACTAATAACTGTTTGGCAATATAGAAATTTGCTAATTTTGCATCTCATATTTACCCGCCGGCGGCCTAACCGAAGACTCTTCACTAAAACATACGAAACGATAGGTACACAAAAAGTTTGTTTACACTGTAGAATTTAATTCTATGCAACATGCATTCAAATATTGCAATGTTCGTATGCGTAAAATTTTGATATAGTAAATTTTGCGGAAAATGAGTGGAAATTTATCATAAATGCTTGAGTTTTAACGCTATTTTAAATTATGAACGCCAATGTGTGTTATGTATGTGTCCCTTTTAATATTCTCACACATTTTTTGTTCTTCTTAACACTTTCCAACATAGTTGAAAAGTGGGTTTGTCTGGCCATTTGTGTGGAGGTCTGTCTGGCCATCTGTATGTCTGTCCGTACTCTAACTCGGATAAATGTACTCGTATTGCCATGTAATTGATATATGTTGTTGAAGCTTATCATGAAATGTTCGGTATTGAAAATAAAGTGTGTAGTATTTATAGTTCATTTACAGGGGCACTCAAAAGTATTACGCTACATTATGGTCTATGGGGGAAATTTTATTTGCGGTGTATTTTAAAGGTGTTACACTATTTCAAACATAATGAAATTTATATACATTATTGAGGTGCACTGCAAAATAGTTAAAACAGAATATGTTATGTGTACTGCCTACAGTTCGATTACAGGGGCACTCAAACTAATTCTGTTTTATTATGGTCTATCAAGAAAATCGTTTGCGGTATTTTAATAATATTACAAACATAATGAAATTGTATGAATTTCTGAGATGCACTAATACATGCGTTCTGTACGAAACGTAAAAGTGCAAAGCATTTATCATTTATTTACAGGGTACACAAAAGAATTCGGTTATATAATAATATATGGGGGAAAAACTGTTTGTAGCGTGTTTTAATTATGTTGCACTATTTCAAACAGTATGAAATTGATATACATTACTGAGGTTTACTACAAGATGCCTACTTTAGAATATCAGGGACACAAAAGATTTTGGATACAATATTGTCAATTATTGCTAGAAGTGCGTTTTCAGCTAAAGTATGAGTATTTTTACATACTACGTGAGTGTATAAATTCTATAGGTCATATACAGGGCTATACAAAATAATTCGTAAGCATTACTGAGGATAAGCGTGAATTGCTGAAATGTGTTTTTAAAACTTTCTAACATAGTTGAAAAGTGTTTTTAACACTTGGGAACATAGTTGAAAAATGTTTATGAATTCGGTTTGTCTGGCCGTCTGTCTCTGACTCGCGTAAATATACACGGATTGCCACGCAATTGAAATATGTTATTGAGGTTTACCATGGCATGTTCGGTAGTGAAAAAGAAGTGTGTATAGCTTACATAGTTCAGGGGCACTCAAAAGTATTCCGTTGCACTCCAAATTACGAACTGTCCTTTCGAAGTTTATGTCAGTGTTGTTTGCACGCAGATAACAACCCTTTCCAAGAATTCTTGAGATACTATCACATTTCATTTCATAGAAAGCAAAGTATGCTTATTGAAATACTTTCATTACTGTTAAAGCTATGAACGAAAACTTGAATACGACTCGCAGTTAGACGCCCTGTATTTATAACTGAATAAGTGGATGTGACTCAGCTTTTCTATACGAAAATATTTGTTTTAGTGAACTGTACTACCACTTCTCTAAATTTGATCATGCGGTACACCCAGAAAAAAGTTTTGTTGAACCAACAAACATTTCGTTGACCCAACAAAACTTTTTGTTTAAATATAGGTCAATGGAAATTTTGTTTGCATCAACAAAAAAAATTTTTTTTTGCAATTCCAAAAAAAAATTTTGTACCGTTAGCAAAAACTGTTTTGTTAATTCAAGTAAAATGGTTCAATTTTACTTGAATTTTGCTAAAACAACCAAAATGTACTCAACAAAACATGTTTTGTAGTTTTAATCAATTCTTTTTTCTGGGTGTAGCGAATCACCATGTATATTCACAGCCTTAGAGGGAGTGCTCAGACGAGGAGACCAAATCTGTAGAGCATAGATGTCCCTACCGGTACCTTTATTAAGGTTTAAAAAAAGAAAAATATATACAATTTCCAGCCCGAGTTGAACCCACCGGTAAGCACGACAAGGGACAGGGTGAAAATACTATGGCCATAATAGATCTAAATCTACAGAACAAAACCCTCGCTGCCAGCACCCTGTATATAAGGAATTAAAATTTTAAAAAAGGCAAAACAAAACAAAAACAAATGAAAGAGAAAATCAGATTGTAAATATTGTATAAAATTGTGCTGCGAGATAACTAGTGCCAATCGAAACAAGTTTTTAGGGATGAAACCTAATCGAAGCTGGATATATAGTTTCTGTTTCGAGTTTTGACTGAAAACGAAAACGGAATTCTCTCAGGAGGAAATTTAAGGCTAATTACAATATATACAAATATGTAAATATATTATTTATCAGTTATCTACAAACATATGACCTGTCTACAAAATATGTATTTATGCATGTGTGGGAACGATTGTTCACGCATTTTTAATAAATAAATAAATAACATGAACTTTAAACTTATTTTATGTACTGTTTAGATATACTGTATTATATTTATTTATGTCACATTATTTTCCTTTATATATATATTATACTTGTTTATACCATATGCTCATTAACCAAACCAATATTAGAGGTTTAAATTAATTTTAAGTACGCTAGCTAGGGAAACCGGAATGGAATATCGTATTTCTCGGGAATCTCGTATGTCGGGCGCACCTATCTCCAAAGAACTGCCCCGGATGGGAAAACATACAGCTTCGAAATTAACCCATCCCAAAAGACATTACCGTTGGTTCAAAGAGATGACCAATGGGATTTTGCGGCAACAAAAATTTGCATAGGTCATAAAGGGCATCCAATAGAAAGAGACTTTCTTTTCTATATAACGCCCATGCCGGGACATAGTCTAAGAAATAATAATAATAAAAAGAGACTTCTGAATAAAACTCTATCGGTTCAAGAAGTTTGATAATTTCTTCCACCAGTGATAGAAAATTAACTTTGAACTCCAGACAAATCCACCGAATGCGTCACTCCATTCCCCTTACAGATCTTGCTGCTAAGCCCGCTGAAATAGAAGCAGACCCGCCGATTCTGATCCAGCGTCCTCCGAAGCGCTACTAGGCC
Organism: Maratus michaelseni; assembly: GCA_963931845.1. Classification (NCBI taxonomy): domain Eukaryota; kingdom Metazoa; phylum Arthropoda; class Arachnida; order Araneae; family Salticidae; genus Maratus; species Maratus michaelseni. The sequence continues at coordinate 38,110,653 of OZ007598.1, forward strand.
TCGGCAGCCGCCGCATGTGAATCCCGCGAGCGACTCTCACAGCGGCCCAAGTAAGGTGTTTACTCCTGAACCTCCTTGGTAAAGCGGAACTACCGGCCTTAGCCCAAACTCATCTCCGAGAAGGATCCCAAGAATGAGCCGATTCCTACGCCACTGATCAATATAAACTTAGAAGGAACAGTCCATTGGTGAGATTCCTTTTATACATTTTCCCTGGCTAGCAAAGCTTAATAATAATAACGAATACTGAATTCTTACTTCAATAAAAGTTAAAATTTCAGTGCAAATTCACCTTGTTTAATAACTAACATTCATTAAGATACAACTAAATGTAAATATATTGCTTGAAAGTGCGTAAAAACATACATAAAAAACATTTAAAAGCACATTAAAGTCCTTTTAAAAATTCCAAAACGTTTTCAACCGAAACCCGGTCATCATCAGTGGAAAAAACTAATTCTGTTGAGTTGAGTTGTTACCTCTTTACGTTTTCTTACTTGCCCGGAATAAACTATTTCACTTAAAGGGTTTGGAAAAAAAGGTGGGATGGGAAAGGTAATCAATGATGCATTAATTCATTCCAGACTGCGTGGATTAATATTATGATATCCACGCAGTCTGGAATGAATTAATGCATCATTGATTACCTTTCCCATCCCACCCTTTTTTCCAAACCCTTGAAGTGAAATAGTTTATTCCGGGCAAGCAAGAAAACGAAAAGAGGTAACAACTCAACTCAACAGAATTAGTTTTTTCCACTGATGATGACCGGGTTTCGGTTGAAAACGTTTTGGAATTTTTAAAAGGCCTTTAATGTGCTTTTAAATGTTTTTTATGTATGTTTTTACGCACCTTCAAGCAATATATTTACATTTAGTTGTATCTTAATGAATGTTACTAAATTCTTACGTCTTGATTCTTGTAAGAAAAATTGTTAAATTAATTTTGATTCATATGTATATTTGTAAATTTAAATATTCGGTATATTTGCCTTTCTCAAAATTTAACGAAGATTCAATGCTGTGCTGTTAAGTAATAATTTATGATAATTGTGTGCTCTAAATCAGAAAGAGTCATTGTTGCAGAATATGATTTTTATTAATTGATAATTTTGAGAAATAACTGTGTTCCTATTTGTCTACAATTTTTATGATCTCACTATATAAATAAATAAAATGATTTTTCTTAGTAATTTTAACGTTCTATTTCTCTATTAAAGAGTGTACTGTATTCTTAATTTTGGATTTTAAAAAAAAAATTATTTAATTCACAGAAAGTTCAATCAGTAAATCTATTCGAACCCCTTTACCTTTATTATCCGTGTTCCACAACGCCGCTGAAAGGTAAAGTTCTTTTTGTACTTTTACTCCATCCACTATACATCCCCCTCGTAAATGTTGGAATCTCCCCCCCCCCCTCACTTTTCCGTCCAACAGCACCTGCTTGTATTGATCACGTATTTGTGATAAATTAAATCAAAAACATTATTTATCAACTATTTCTATTGTTTTATTGTTTGAAACAGTGAATAACTAAGGAGAACACATAAATGTAAGATTCTATTCTCGTTGCATTAGACACTGGCGACTTCAAGTTTTCACTCTCCATGCGGGTAGACGGCGAGTGCTGGGTTCAAACCCCAGTCGCGCTTGTCCGCTTAACCGTTCGAAGTTTTCTTTGAAGCTTGCCGTAGATACGTGTTATGATGCCGTAGAAAGACATCCCTCCATTCGCGTAGATATTCGTACGTAAAAACCCATCTTAAGTTACTGTATGTGTATTATAGGATAGAAAATAAATTAGAACATAGTATTATATATAATACTCTTAACATTATGCTAAATAAAAATCTCAACATTTAAGAATTCGATTTATTTTAATTTTTTATACTTAAAAAATACAATATATAATTATATAACGTAATTACCTTGAAAAGAAACGTAATTTCTTGTAATTGTATATTAATATGCTAGTTACTATTTTTTTTAAGTTGTCAATATTAGTTAGCATTTTTCAGACGATGTTGATAGAACTCAATTCTCTAATATGTTAAAATACATTATTACATTTAATAATACTTTTTAATCGGAATCTAAATTACTCAAACAGGAAGAACATCTGAAAGACCATCTGTTACGATTGCCTCCCTGGCGCTAGTCAGACGATTTTTTGTCTGACTAGCCATTTGTCTCTTGCTAGTGGCAACGGCCTTTTTTTGTTTACTCTGATTTTGTTCTTTCGGAAAAAGATGATGTAACTTTGATTTTTGAACCGAATGTTGGTAATAATTTGAACTCTTAAATAAGAGTGATAAAATATTAATAACCTGTTTAAATGTAAATAAATAGTCTTTATTAAGTTTTTAAAGAAAAGGTTTTGAGTATCTCTTAAAACATTTTACACAATAACTGAACAAGATATTTATTTGATCAAGTTTTGATTCCTGAAAAATAGAATGAATGGCGTTGTATTTCTAAAAGAACCTGCATCTTACGTAAAATGACAATCAACATATTTTGGCGACCAGCGACTGGATTGTTGAAATGTTCTTTATATTGATTGAGGTAAGTACCTCAAATTGAATTTTGTTGAATTATTGATTCTAATTATTGATTTATATAGAGTATATTAATATTGAAGTATTATTATTATTTGAAATGGATATCGAAACGCTTAAGAAAAAAAGAGCAACTACTCGTACTCAAACTACGAACATATTTGATATAAAAGAAATATTAAATGATACACTAGCATTAGATTTTGAAAATAAAAAATCACAGCTAGGTATTTTAAAACAGCAATTGAATGATAAAATGCAAACATTAAAATCATTAAATTCACAGATTGAACCACTGGTTCTAGATGCTGAGTTCGAAAAGGAAATAGAGAAATCTGAAACTTATCATGAAAATATTATAGAATGGAAATTTAAAATTTCCAAATTTATAAATGATAATACCGCTATTACGGAAAATAAATAAGATGTTTCAGATAACGAAAATGAGCATAGTAGTAACAATACTTCTTTACTAAAAAGTCAGAAAATTCTGAATCAGATTTTGGTAAAATTACCCAAATTGAATATAAGTAAATACACTGCTCAAAACAATTAAAGGATATTGCAGTTTTAGGTGGATTTTGTATCTGGGAAACTATTTAGCTGATTGATACATGGTCGACAGACATAGTAGGTTATATGAGAATAAATTACACATGTTTGGCAGAAAAAATGCATTTTATTGCGCATTTGTGTACAAAAGGAAAAAAACACAATTTGTGCATATGAGAAAAAAAGAATAAGAAAAGGTGTTTTCTTCAAAGAAAATCATTTTCAGTAGGGGGTATGGTTTCCACGGGCGGCCAGCAACGTTGAACACCTTTGAGGCATGGACTCAATGAGGCTATTAATGACGAGTTGGGGTATTCTGCCCCACTGTTCCAGAAGAGCTCTTTCCAGGTCTTGGAGAGTTTGTGGGGGTTGTTGGCGGCCAGAAACTCGTCTTCCTAGAGCGTCCCAAACGTGCTCGATTGGATTCATGTCTGGGGAACACGCTGGCCATTCCATTCGAACGATTCCTTCCTCGAAAAGGAAATCCTCCACCAGGTTTGCACGATGTGGCCTGCAGTTATCGTCCATTAAAATGAAGTTATCTCCGATTGCTGCAGCGTAAGGGACTACAATAGGTCTGAGGATCTCATCCCTATATCGGCGACCAGTCAGAGCTCCATCTCGGATGATGTAGAGGTCAGTGCGCCCGTCAATGGAGATGCCACCATACACCAACACTCCTCCACCGCCAAATCTGACACTTTCGTGCCCGAACGCAGGATTATTCCTACTGCCACGGTCCTTCCAGATGAAAATACGCCTATTATCCGGATGCACAGAAAAACGGGACTCGTGAGAAAACAGAATATTGCTCCATTCATTTCTCCTCCAGTTGACATGCTCGGTTGCCCACTCCCTGCGGTCGCGACGATGCCTTGATGTTAATCTAACACATAACATCGGTCGGCGAGCATACAGACCTACAGCATGGAGCCGGTTTCGGACAGTCTGAGTTGAAATCGTGGTGCCTGTAGCCGAGCGAAGGTGTTGTTGGACAAGAGTAGCGTTCATGTTTCGGTGTCTCCGAGCTGTTAACGCTAAATACCGATCTTCATTGGGCGTTGTTGCCCGTCTACGACCTTGCCCTGGTCTTCGGCCTGCACATCCACTCTCCAAAAAACGGTTCCAGATCCTGGAAATGACACTTTGTGACACTCCAATGGCTTGCGCTACTTCGGCTTGAGTTTGGCCCCCTTCTAACCTACCAACAATTCTCCAAGCTTCTGAATCTGTCAAATGACTTCGCTGAGACATCGTATTCATCGAAACAAAGCAATCACTGAATGCCGATCATCCTTGTCTTCATTCTCTTTTATCCAGTTGAAAGTCAAATTTCATTCGCTGCCGCTGAAGCGACGTTTTTGACGTCGAACTCAAAATTTGCATACTCCACAGTTTGAAAACCAGAAAAATTTGCATTTGTGATTCTCTTCTTCTATTTTCGGTAAAAAAAATTTCGTTTATATCTTTATTTTATATAAAACTTCAAATATCCTTTAATTTTTTTGAGCAGTGTATTATGCTGATTCTTGTTTATGGCTCGAATTTTTGAGTCAATTTTCGAACACAATTGATAAAAATGAGCACTTAACTCCGATTGATAAATTTTCCTATTTGAAGTCACTTTTAGGCGGTAGCGCTGCCAATACAATTGCAGGTTTTTCGCTGTCTAAAGAAAATTATGATCACGCGATAGAATTATTAAAAAATCGTTTTGGTCGTAATGACTTAGTGATAAATGGCCACATGACGAAATTATTAAATTTGAAACCTGTAAGAAACGCTAGTAATATTAAAGCTCTAAGAGATCTATATGATGAATGTGAGATTCAGATTAGAAATCTCAATTCTTTAGGCGTAACGTCGAGTTCATATGGACATTTGTTATGTCCGATTCTTCTTAAACACATTCCACCTGATATTGCATTAGAATTTAATAGAAAACGTACGAAAAATGTCGACTGGGACATTAATGAATTGATTAATTTCATTAAAGAAGAAATTGAATCGCGTGAAGCAACATTACAATTAAATTGCTTTGAAAAACCAGTTTCTAATAAACACGAAAATTATAAGAAAAATTATCAAAATTATAAAAGAAGCACTCCTTTAGCTACTGTTTTGACCACGAATATTAAAAATAACTGTGTATTTTGCAAATCTGTTGAACATGATACTGAAAATTGTAAGGCTTTTGCCATTCCTGAAATGCGTGAAAAATTGAAGAGAGAGGGTAGATGTTTTAAGTGCTTCCGTAAATTTCACATTTCAAGTTTTTGCAAATTTTCGAATGAAAATTGCAAGGTTTGTGGTAAAACTTTGCGTAATTGTATTATTTGTAATTTTAGTAATCGAAAATCAGAAGTATCTAAACAGCCAGACAGTATTATTTCTTCCGTTTTCCACTGTAATTGCAGTATAAATAACCATTCTAAAGAAATAGTATTGCAAACTATTCATGTTAATGTAGAATCGGAAGAAAATTCCGAAAGAGCACTTTGTTTATTTGATTCTGCTAGTCACAGAACTTTCGTTACAGAAAATTTAGTTTCTAAATTAAACCCTGAGTTCATTAGAAATGAGAAATTAATAACTATACTTTCGGTTCGAAATCATCTGAAGAGAGATGCTATGATGTCGTTCAGCTAAAGTTAACTCACTTTACGGATAGAAACCGAAGTATATTAATTGAAGCTTTAGTAACACCGGTGATAACAAATTCGTTGATACGGACATTCTCTCTGCGGGGCAATTGACGTGAATAAAAATTATAAGAGTAATCAAGCTGGCGACTTATCTACTCATGTTATGAAACCTATCGAAAACGATTTGAAAAATTTGTGGAAATTAGAATCTTTAGGGACGAATACAGAAGGGCATATGGCTGAATTAAATAAAGAGATAGTAAAAAAATTCGAAGAAAATTTGCATTTTATTGAACATCGTTACGAAGCTAAATTGCTATGCCAAGATGATAAAAGGGATTTAGGGAGTAATTATAAAAATGCTAGAAATCAATTTATTACCTTAAACAGAAAATTGGATAAAAATAAGGAATTATTGCAGAAATATAAAGAAATTGTGGTTGAACAGGAATTAAATAACATAGTGGAAGAATGCCCTAATAAAACAATAAATAGCGGATATTTTATGCCCAACCGCCCTGTTTTGTGGGATGATAAACCCACAACTAAAGTGAGGATGGTGTTTGCAAAAGAAAACAATAAATCGTTAAATGAGTGTTTGTACTCTGGACCAAATTTAAACCCTGATTTGTTAGAAATTCTTATTAATTTCAGAAAATTCAATACTGTGTTTTGTGCAGATATTGAGAGAGCCTTTCTTCATATTTCTGTAGCTGAAGAAGACAGAGATTACCTTACATTTTTTTGGTTCGATAATGACGAAAGGAACCTTTTTAAAATTTTAAGACTTAGACGCGTACCATTTGGAGTTTCATGCTCCCCATTTATTTCGGCTGCAACAGTTAAATATCACATAAAGAAATATCAAGATCAACATCCAAGTGTTGTAAAAATGTTAGATAGTTCCCTATATGTGGATGATCGAATTTTTGGATCAGATTTAGATAGTGAAGCTTATTATTTATCAACGACAGCTTCAGAAATTCTTAAAGAGGCTGGGATGCATTTGAGAAAATTTCAAACAAATTCTGTTAAACTTAGGGAATTGTGGGGAACAAGTACATTTGGTATAAGTGAGCAAAATCCAGGTAGTATTTTAAAGGTACTAGGTCTAATTTGGAATACTGAATCTGATGTTTTGATGTTAGATGTTCAACCATTTCAGAAGAGCTATATGAATGATCCCACCAAGCGAACAGTACTTAAGATATTACTGAAAATTTATGCTCCCTTAGGAATTTTGAATCCATTTGTTATTCGTATTAAAGCCTTGTTGCAAAAAACATGGCAAAGAGGTTTAGAGTGGGATAGTAAATTACCAGACGATTTGAAATCTGAATGGGACACTTGGTGTTCACAAGTTGTACAGCTGAAAACATTTGAAATACCCAGAAAATATTTCCCTAATGGAATAAACATTTCCGAAGAAACACAAGTTCACATTTTCTGTCACGCTAGCCCTATATGGTTTGAAGCAGTTGCTTATTTGCGTTGCATTTCATTAACTGGTGAAATCCAAATAAGTTTTGTTTGGAGTAAATGTAGAATAGCCCCCCTCAAGAGGTTAACCATCCCTCGCTTGGAGCTTATCAGTGCTTTAATTGCCGCTAGAATGTGGAAATATTTTAAACAAGTATTACATATTCCAAATTTAAAAATAAAGTTATGGTCAGATTCTGAAATAACTCTATGTTGGATTAGAGGTACGACTACAAATTGGAAACCTTTTATTGCAAATCGGGTCACTGAAATTCAGTCATTGACAAATCCAAAGGACTGGAATTATTGTACTGGAAAAGAAAACCCAGCAGATCTGCTTACACGTGGGGAAAACTTATAGAAGTTAACGGGTAATAAAATGTGGTGGTGCGGCCCACCTTGGTTATCACTACCGGAACATATGTGGCCTTCTAAAAGGGCTATAGAAATTGATACCGAAGCTTTTATTGAAGTGAAATCAAAACCAAATTTAACTCTATTGTGTAATGAATCAAATACTACTCCTAAACCAGTTTTTGATATGACAAAGTTTAGTAGTTTAAATCGAGTGTATAACATTACTGCCTGGATAATGCGTTTTATTCATAATGCCGATTCGATAAACCCTAAAATTTCAGGACCTTTCGCTGCTTCAGAAATAGAAACAGCAGAAAAGTATTGGGTAAAACTAATTCAGGAAACTTCATTTAAAGTTGAAATACAGGCACTTAAACAAAAGAAACCACTTAACAAGGATTCTTCTCTATACAACCTTAATCCCCAATTCGATGAAAATAACTCACTTGTATTATCTGGAAGACTTCAGTTTTCTGAAGTAACAGAGAAGGAAAAACATCCATGGATTCTTCCTAATAAATCTTATTTTGTAAAATTACTCATTAAGGATGCTCATGAAAGAATGTTCCACTTCGGTGTAGCTGTCACCTTAGCTCACCTTCGTGAAAGGTATTTTATAATAAAAGGAAGAAGATGCGTAAAATCAGTCTTAAAATCTTGTATGATATGTCGGAAACTTAATGCTACTCCTGGAAAGGTGGAAATAGCCCCTTTACCAAAAGACAGAATCATCCAAACACCAGTTTTTGAGACTTCTGGCGTCGATCTTGCCGGCCCAATTTATTACAAAAATTCTGGAGGTACTTGAAAGGCTTATATTGTTGTATTTACATGTGCTGTAACTAGAGCGATACATTTAGAACTAGTCACCAATCTAAGTACGCAAACCTATATTTTAGCATTAAAAATTAAAAATATTTTCTAATGGCAAACAGCTGTTTCAGAGCCCTTAAGCTCCATCTTCAGTGCCAACTCAAAAGGTAAAAACGAATTAAAAACTCCTAGGCCATGACCGCTTGCCTGCCATCTCTCGCCCCGCGGCCAGATGAAATGGCGTTGAATTTTTCAAAACAACAGCGGAGACGAGGAAACACACGTGACAGAGAGACCAATAGGAATACTCCGCCGACCGGGAAAGTTTAAGTGTGGAGGCGAATAAAGGAGGGGGGACGAAGAGAATGAACTAAGCGAAACGCAGCCAGACGTTTGAAACGCTTTGTACGGCAGAGAAAAACCAGAAAGGGGGGGGGGGCAATGAGGATGAATTAAATGAAAGGTAGCCAGACATTTGAAAAATTTGGTGTACTGGACAAATCATTAACCAAGCTGCTCGAATATTTCCATATGTAATAAGCTTCCCAGAAATTTAGGTCGAAAATTGATGAGCATTACTGAATTATCGCACCTTCCGAAAAATTAAAACTGTGACTTTCAGACCAACAATGGTTAGCTAATGCAGATCGTTTAATATCACAATTTTTAACATAGTTTTTATGCTCCCCTAAACGGACTCTAAGCGGTCACTTAGTTTGACCTATGTACATTTTATCACATTCGCAAGATATTTTATAAATTCCCCAATGTGAAAATCTGTCTATTGGATGTATGAGGTCAAAACCGATTGAACCGAATGTTGGTAATAATTTGAACTCTTAAATAAGAGTGATAAAATATTAATAACCTGTTTAAATGTAAATAAATAGTCTTCATTAAGTTTTTAAAGAAAAGGTTTTGAGTATCTGTTAAAACATTTTACACAATAACTGAACAAGATATTTATTTGATCAAGTTTTGATTCCTGAAAATTAGAATGAATGACGTTGTATTTCTAAAAGAACCTGCATCTTACGTAAAATGACAATCAACACCATCTGTTGAGTTATCAGAACAATCGACATAAACATCTTTCTCGTGATGTTTTCAGCTATAAAGTCTTAATATTTTTTTTTTCATATCTCGTATAGTTACAAAAGTCTATGATTTTTACCAAACAGATTCAAATGTTATTTCCCTATCAATTACTGTTCTAAAATACAATTCGACTATATCATCTGTTAAAAATTCTAAATAAAAAATAATGAAATTTTCGAATAACTGTAAATCATCGTATATAGAAACAGCTTTGCCATGATGTTTTTAGCCATTACGTCTTAAAAAATATATTTTTCCATATCGCTTAGCTACAACAGTCTGTAATTTTTGCCAAACAAATTCAATGTTATTTTCCTATCTATTATTACTGTTTTTAAAATACAATTTTGACTACATCATCCGTTAAATTTGTAAATAGGAAATAATGAAATTTTCAAGTAACTGTAAATCATCATATATATAAAGATCTTTCTCGTGAAGTTATCAGCTATAATGTCTTAGTATATATTTCCATATCTTTCATAGTTACAAAAATCTAAATTTTTTGCTAAACAGATTCGAATGTTATTTTCCTATTAATTACTGTTACAAAATACAATTCTGACTATATCATCTTTTAAGAATTGTAAATGTAGAAAATAATGAAATTTTCAAATAACTGTAAATCATCATATATATTGGGTGAAGAAAACTGGTATTTGGAAAAGTAATGATCCATTTAAATGCTTACATGTATGCTACATTATGCCACTGACAATGACAATAAATCTTTGGCAATTGAGAAATTTGATAGTTCTGCTTAATTCATATTTACTCGCCAGCGGCGTAGCCCAAAATTCGTTACTACAACAAATGAAGCGTAAGGTACACAAAGTATGTTGTCACTATAGAATTGAATTCCAGGCAATATATGTTCAATAATGTAATTAGCTGAATAGCAGATACAGCGTATTCACTGGTAAATTTAGCTACGATTTGCCTTATTATTGATTTATTTATCATTTTAAAATTTTCGTAACTCATTCAATATACAGGGTGTTTCTAAATGAATATCGGAGTTTTAACGCTTGGTAGTATTTATTACATAAAACTTAAAATTATAATTAATGCATAAAATGAAAGCACAACTCAAACAGTTTTACCTACAAGTTTACAAGTGTTCAATGTGAACAACTTAATATAGTTTAATATAGAAACTTAATATAGAAACACTCCAATAGCTTTCGTCACACGGCACACATCAAGTCGATAGCTTAGTTCTTCCCAAACGTTAATTAGTGTGTTTGTGGGGTAATTGTTGCAACAGCTGGCTGGGGTATCACATCTGAACTTTATCCGGAACGCACGTAATTAATTCAAACAATGCATGGTAATTACAGATTTGGTCTTTGCAAACTGCAGAACACAAAATGCTTTCTGTTCACTAGTCGCCATTTTCGGTACTAGCGCTTTCTAACGGATCACGGAAGAAACATTGCCTACGCATGTGCATGCACAGGTACCAACAAACTGTTTGAGTTGCTCTTTCATTTTATGTATTAAGTATAATTAAGTTTTATATAATAGATACTACAAAGCGTTAAAACCCCGATATTCATTTAGAAACACCCTGTATATTTCGTTAATTGCTAAAATATATTAAATAAAACATTGCACACCGAAGCCATTTTCAAGACATTTGTCTTGAAGATTTGAATCATAACATATAATGTTTTATTTAAAATTTTTTTAAAAATTAATAGAGTAAACTCTGCAACACTATCAAGGAATCATGAAAGTGGGCTGAAATTGACAGCAAATATAAGTTAGGTTGTTGTATTCACTTGATTAGAATGTCAAAGTCACGGCGCAAGCATCAGCTAAGCACCGCCCTCTGAGCTGTAGATTTAACCGTATAAATAGAAAGCTGTGGTGAGACGTTGGAAATAGTACATGGTTGTCTGCCAGTGGTACGCGTTTCATGAGAAGTCAACTATACCATGCCGACGACATAGGTCGCCATATGAGCAAGCTACTGAGTTTGAACGGGGATGACTGATGGCCCACGTGAAGTGTTTTACTTACCCATCATACGTATTATAGGGTAAGTCTTGTGATCGTTTTAAAAATCGAAAAAAAAATTGACGGATTTACACGTTTCAGACACTGGAGATTCCAAAAAAACATATTTTTAGAAAAAAAAAATTGCCGTCCGTCTGTCTGTGTGTCTGTAAACGCTCTATGTCCCGAACAAATTGAGATAGAGACTTGAAAATTGGTATTTACTTAGTATGTAATAATGGGAAGAAGCTTATTGAATTTCAGTAACCTCGATTATCTGGAACTATTTTTTTTGGTCTCTCGAAATATTCATTCTGATAGAAGGTATATAAAATTTTTCGAAATGGTTTATTTTAAGGAGTGAATATAAAAGACAATAACAAAACATAAATTTTGCATAAAGAATGATGTCGATCGGATAATGAGTTGCCGAGATATTTCTAATCCTATTTTCCACACTTTTCGATTTTTCATGACCCTGTATTTCATTCAAATTTGAATTCAAAGAAATATTTTAATTGGAAATGAGACGCTTAATCCGACGCAGTAAACCGTTCGTTAATATGGTTATCAATTTTGGAGTTATAAGTATGTGTCTTTTACGCAATTCAGTGATAGAGCATTTAAAGTTTAAGACGTCATCAAGCCACGATTTCATTCAAATTGCAATGCCTTTTATAAATAGTTTACACATGTTTTATTTTCATATTTTATATTATGCATATCCATGACGGGTAAGTATTACGGTGACTCCCAACGACTAGTTTCTTATCGTGCAATAATAGAGCGTATGGGGCGCAGTACTACAAAAGTGATGCAAGTGTGGAAGTAGTGGACACAAGAGAAACGTACTAGTCTGAAATCCAGCACTGTATGACGAAATGTTATGTCAGCACATGATGACAGACACCTCATCCGCATGGAAGTGACAGACCGTACAGCTTGAGTTGGACAATTGACAGAACGTTAGAGCACTGCTACTTGTATGTTATTGTCTGCTCCAACAATTCATCAGCGTCTACTGCACCGTGAACAGCATGCAAGAATTCCTTTGTAAAGGATTCACCTTTCGCAACACGAATATTTCCAAATTCAAGTGGGACCGGCAGTTAAAATTTATTTCAATTGTATACATAAATTCATACACTTTTCGATGATACAATAATGGAAATTGCTATCACAGCGCCCCCCCCCCTCCCCATTCCCCCATTCTGACGGAATATTCCCAAATTCAACTGAGACCGGCAGGCCATAGTCAAAAACATATATATAGAATTTGGTTCCATTCTATTCATAATTTCATACATTTCTCGATGATACAATAAGGAAAATTGCTATCACAGCGCCCCCTTCCAGCGGAATATCCTCAAATTCAACTGGGACACGTTGCCAATAGTAATTATATCTATAAATATAATTTGGTCCAATTCTATGAATAAGTTAATACACTTTTCAATGATACAATAATGAAATTTGCTATCACAGCACCCCTTTTTGGCGGAATATCCCCAAATTCACCAGGGATCGGCAGGCCATAGTCGAAAAAAGATATATAAAATTTGGTTAAATTCTATGTATAACTTCATACACTTCTCGATGATACAATAAATAAAATGGCTGGCAATACGCCCTTTTCTGACGAGATATCCCCAAATTCAACTGTGACCGGTTGCCCATAGCCAAATGAAATTTGGTTCCATTCTATGTATAACTTAATACACTTTATGGTGATACAATGAAGACAAACACACACACAAACAGACAGACATCTTTTAAAAACATGCACGTTTTTCGACATCTCTGACCCCTAAAACATGTAAATCCGTTGAAAACCGGAAGAAATTTCTATCACAATATTTTCTTCTATTATAGTAGAATAAAGCAAAAAAGCACTTCAAAAATCCGTTTGAAGTAGAAACATAAAAAAATTTATTAATATGTCTCGTGCGAAACCAAAAAAAAATGGAGCTAATACATGTAGGGAAATGCAGTACATTAAAGTACTGAGTTAGCACAAAACTTTATAATGCCCTTGGGGCTGTATCTTTATTAAATTACTGCTAGAATGTACTCTAATGCAAAAATATGCCATTGTTTTACATCTGATTCAAATTAGTAACATTGTAACACTATAGATTGAAAAACTTACTTGATGATGTTTTAAACATTTTTATTTTCAATTAAAAAAAATATATTGAATTGAAAATGTACTAAGCTATAATAAATAAGTATTCGGTGTCTATAAAATGAATTAGGCAAATAGGGCGAGTTAGCAGCCGATATTATAATTGACCTTGTCTAATTTTACTCTGCTTTAGTTCACGATATTAAATTACTTCGTCTAAATCATAGATTCCTAACCGGGATGGTGGCGGGTCCTAAGATACATGGGGGTGTTAAGACAATCAAGGGGGCCGCCTCAGGTATACTCGCCTATTTAGGAAATTAATATAATAATACTTGCTTATTTTTCCCGCGTTACGGCCCGTGGTAAACAAAACCCTTACATATACCTTTAAATTAAAATCTATACAAACGAACTTAGAACTGCGGGCTCCAAGGCCAACTTTGTACGAAATGTCTTTTACGAATGTCAAAAAATCAATGAGGGACACGAATAAACGCTAAAACTCGCGGAGAACAAAATTTTATTATTCCGAGCTAAAACATTGTAACCGCACTTTTTTCATGAATGTCAAAAAATCACTGTGGAACGCGACAAATCGTATTAAAAATCGTTAAAAATTCAAAAATAGTGGAGTGCAAAATTTTATATATTATGCAGCTTAAAAGCTTGAAATCGAATTCCAATTTTTTTAGCAACCTGCATATAAAAAAATCTCAGAGAGATGCCTGAACAGAGATTTCCAAACGAACCTGTGGATTGAATCTACTTAAGAAATTCGTTTATTCTGAATGAGAGTGATAGAAGTGATTATAGCCATTATTTTTATAACTATCTATAAATATGTTGAAAAGTTCATTTATTTAAACTTGAACCATGGTAAATTTTGTTTTTCAAAATGTCTCATTTGAAGAAAAAATGCCTGCAGTATGGCATTGAGTATTTGAAATATGGATTTATGCACTCTCCTACAAACCAATTATTATCTATGTGCTTAATTTGCCAAAAGGTTTTTCAAATGAAGACATGAAGCTTTCTAAGCTACAACAGCGTTTAAATAAAATGCATGCTGATAAAATGGACCAAGATTTATTCTATTTTTAAGAACTGAAAAAGAAATATTTTAAATAGCGAATTGTATCAAATATTTTTGAGTCATCTTTTAAACAAGATGACGGACTACGAGCATCATATAATGTTTCATTGTTAATAGCAAAAGCAGGAAAACCACAAAGAACTGGCGAGGAATTAATCTTGCTGGCAATGAAAGAGGTAATAAAAACTATTCTTCATCATACAACACCGTTAGATATCATCAGAAAAATTCCTCTGAGTAATAATTCGTTGGAAAAAAAATAGATGAAAAGGAGTTTAAATATCATTATTCTATTTCTTAAATACATGCAACTTTTCCATTCAACTCTTCCAAATAACGAAGCACTACTCTAAAATCACACGTTCGATTCATAAAAGAAGGAAAATTTGTCAAGTGTTATTATTTGCTAAAAATTTGAAAACTGATACAAAGGAAGAATAGATATTTAATACCATGAACAAGTTTTTTCAAGAGAAAGAAATTCCTATTCGTAACATTTTGTCAGCAGCTACTGATGATGCTCCAGCAATGACGGGACGTCAGAAGGGTTTCTAGCGCATTTGAAACAAGCGGTATCAAATGTACTCGCTGTACACTGTATTATTCATCGTTAGCATTCGGTTGCAAACAATCTGAATGAACGCCTGCACACGTCACTTTATTGCGTTATTAGAGAAATCGATAAAATTAGAAGCAATTCATTGCATGACAGATTATTTGGCCAACTTTGTAGTGAAAATTATGATGATTACAATCGCTACACACAGATGTTCATTGGCTCTCAAAAGGTATTTGTCTAAATCGTTTTTCAATCTACTTGACCCAGTACTGGACTTTCTTCAAAACAGAGATGAAAAACTACGCGAAAACCTTATTCCATTCGAAAATGACATCGCTTATTTCACAGATATGTTTAGAATATTTAATGAAGCCAATTTGCAACTGCAAAGTGGTGAGTTGAACTTAATTAAAACATAAAATGTCATAGTTGCTTTTGTGAGAAAACTTATTTTGTTCAAACGAAGATTTACTTACTTACTGTCAACACTTGGACGTTCTTCATACTGATTTTAAGAAGTGATTCCAGGATATTTTAAACAAGAATATACCGAGTTGGGATTTAGATCCTTTCGCAAATGCAGATACAGGCCCATACAGAGGGGGTTTGAGCCGGTACAAATTACCAAGGGCCCGGGCCTCCTAAGGGCCCGACTTCGGTATACTGGTTTTTAAATAAATACCATAAAAAGTAGACTGGTATTTTTTACATAAAAATTTTAATTCAAATAACTAACAAGTAACAAATAATAAAATTCAAAAGTCAGAAGTTGCTTGAACGTCTTTACGGACTGGCTAGGAGGGGGAGGGGGGTGCTCAAGAGGCTTCTTACGTTTAGAACAAAATCCAGCTTTTATTAAAAATCAGCAGTACGCACATAGCGAAGATGCAGGCATTTATTTATTCATGTTTTATATAACAAATATTTTCTAAATTGTAAACACAATAACAAAAGTTGCAATAGCGTCAGGCAATCAGCGCCTTAACTGATTAATTCAATTAAAATTTAATTATATTTTAAATATTTTAAATTTCTATTTAAAATACTTATATGAAAAAGTGTTACCAATGCATCATAAACTGTAATACTACTGTAAAATACCGTAAAAAAATAATAAAAATGTAAGAAAATACTATATAGATTTTCTAAAAAAGCACTATCCAATATATTTATTTTCTAATACAGTAAAGGATGTTTATAACGGAATTCTGCTGTAAACGGAGAAAAATCATGGTCTAGCCAAAAACAATCCGTGCATTTATACCTTTAAAGACGAAAAAGAAACTATTTAAAACGGAATTTTCTGTACATTCTCGTCTAAGAAAGTTTTATTTTATCAGGCTTATGATGGTGGCCCGCATTGGAACTATTACCGGGGCCCGCGGTCTTTCGGTACGGCTCTGTGCAGATTCAGCAGAATCATGAAATTTAGAAGAGGAACTCATAGAAATCACAACTAACGTAGAACTAAAAGTAAAATTTCGAAGTGGAGACCAAGAGTTCTACCTTCAAACACCAATACCAGCCCTCTACGTGAGATTGTGGAAAAGAGTACAGAAATTTTCAATTGCTTTTCCTTCATCGTATTTGACTAAGAATTGGTTCACCCGTCTGAACTATCTCATAATATTTTTTCTAATGAATTTTGTGTTTATTTTTAAATTTCTAATAAACAATTTTTGGTACTTCTCTATTATCCCGTCGACCACTTTTCATAACAAAAATCTATCACCAAACTGTAAGATTAAACGCCAAAAATGCAGTCCCATTTACTTGATGTCAGAAGCATTACACGTGTTTGTTCGTTAAGAAATCGTTAAAAATTTCGTTCAGTTTTTTATTATTATTATTCTGACAATTTCAGCGGTTTTAAGCGCTTATATCAATTACATGTCTGTTAAATTTGTATTTTATTTATACTATTTTATTTATTGCTTAAACAAAGGCTGAACTTCTTATATTGTTTAAAGTGCAAACGGATTAATATTTTGTAATCGTCTGCAAGCGATATAGATTTTTTTTTTAAATCATCCTTGAAATTTAATTTAAATGCTACAATAAATGAGTAAATTGCGATAAAGCTTTCAAACAAATTACATTTTGAAAGTAGATTTTTTTTCCTATATAACGGTGTAAAAATTAAAAATGTGCGATATTTAGAGATTAAAAAGTTGCAGTAGCGAAAATCGCAAAAAACGGAATTTCATCGTCAACTGTTGCCATTCGTAAAATGACGTCATCGTTACGCACGGACACTTTGTCCTTTATAATATATATAGGTAAATTTGTGGATCTAACGATTATGTTGAATAATAACCAGTAATCTTTCTAATTTTAAAGTAAAACATGTACAAAAAATAATATATTTGTTGCAAAGATTCGCAATTGCACATGTACCCAAGACTTAAAGGGAGTGAAACATGAACTCTACAAATCAATTCTGTGAAAACTTGGTGAATTGCATAACAATACACAGTATCCCATAAGCCCATTCACAAATTAAAAAGTCATTAAAATGAAATTAACCATTATATCATACACTGTAAAAAAGGCAAGTGTTTCTTAATGTACGAATCTATAATATAACTACGAACGAAAGTATATAATAACTTCTTACGAGTTACCCACGGTTCCGAAAAGTGTTCCTTATCTTTAGAAAACATAGAACCAATATTTAAAGAATCATTCATAAAAACAAAGTTATTTTTGCTGTCATTGATTTTCCGAAATGTTTGTCAGTAGTTTTTATAATATAATCAGTTTTCTTAAACAGGAATATCAGTTTTTTGGATGCTATCAATTCTCAATTAAACATTTTCAGCAGCGTAATACAATTTATGCATGGAAGAGTAACACAATAATATTAATTTTCATGTTAATGCTGTTAATTTACCATGTTTATCATTAAAACATTTTTGTTGAACATGAAAATATTTACTTAAAAATTGATAGAATCCGAAAACAACTATATTCCGGGTCGAGAAAAATGGATTAATTACACTATAAAAATTACTCCGAAACGTTTCCGAAAATCGGTGGCAGCAAAAAAAAACTTTGTTTTTATGAATGTTTCGTTAAATCTAGAAAATATATTGGTTTCTGAAGTTTCTAAAGATAAAGAACGTTTTTGGGGGATCATCGTCACTCAGAAGAGGTTATTGTATATTTTAGTTCTTGGTTCTATTATATTTTCCTAGAGTAAGAAACATTTGTATTTTTTTACAGTGTGGGTTTATTGATTTTTTACTAATTACATGATATTAAGACCTCACCATATGACTCGATAAAGTGTCGGATTTGTTGTAAAAAGTAGTTCAAATGTTCTTTAAAATATTTTTTTTTCACAACGATGGGTATCGAACAAAATTATCTGTATTTGAACCTTTAACTATCAAATATCTCTTCGTTGTTCCCGCACATTCCGGGAGACAGTTAAAAAATGCGACTTAAACAAGTATTAAGGAGAAAGCGTCACAATGATGAAAAAAGGTGACCTAAAAAATATTTTTTTAATTCGTTCCATTATGACTGACACTCTGTGATTGCACTGTGACCAATTTCTGTGACATTTGCAACTCATCACATAATAGGTCACAGTGACATGGATTCGACTGATCTTCGACGTCACAATGGTCACAGTCACAACAGTGACCCAAAAGAATATTCTTTAATTTGGCCCATTATGACTGTTAGGTAACAGTCATTTTGTGATTCCATTGTGAAGTCACTGTGATCGATTTTTAGTCACGAGCAGGGAGGACCGAGCTATGCTCGGTCAAAATTAAATTTGAGTTCAAATATCATGACCCATGACCAAAATGACCCACTAATTGAATTTTCTCGAACATGTGACTTAGACCAACAGTCTTCTCGTGCCCGAAAACCATAGGATGCAAAATTTAGTGTAACTAGTCTGAGCCGTTTTTGAGATAAAATAGCTTGACCCATAATGACCCATGACCAAAATGACCCACTAATCAAAATTTCTCGAACATGTGACCTAGCCTAATAGTTTTCTGGTTCCCTAAACCTGTAGGATGCTAAATTTATTTCAAATCCTCTGAACCGTTTTTAAGATAAAATAGCTTGACCCATAATGACCCATGACCAAAATGACCCACTAATTGAATTTTCTCGAACATGTGACCTAGCCCAACAGTCTTCTCATGCCCGAAAACCATTGGATGCAAAATTTAATGTAAATTGAGCCGCTTTTTAGATAAATTAGCTTGACCCACAATGACCCAGAAATGACCCACTAATCGAATTTTCTCGAACATGTGACCTAGCCCAATGATTTTCGTGTGCCCGAAACTCGTAGGATACAAAATTTAATCAAATTCGTTTGAGCTGTTTTTTAGATAAAATTAATTTGACCTGCGTTGACCCAAAAATGACCCACTAATCGAAAGTTCTCGAACATGTGACCCAGGGCCGAAACTAGGGGGGGGGCAGAGGGGGCACGAGCCCCGGGCGCCAGCAGAACAGAAGGCGAAGGGGGCGCCAAATGCAGGTTTTGTTTGTTGTTTGATATAGAAATGTATATATATATGAAATTTGTATAAAAAGTCTCGCAGCCGGAAAATCCAAAAGAAAAACTGAACCAAATGCATTAAAATAGACAAATAGATAAAAAGATTCGTCTACAATACAAGATAGCAAATGAATAAAAAACGAACTGTTTTAGGCTATTTTCTTTCTCCCATTCCAAATATATCCCGTCTATATCGTCTATCATTTAAATCTCTTCCTGTGGTTTAGGAGAATCACTAACATTTTTCAAGGTCAGTCCCTACTCATGTCTGTATATGACACTGTTCAACGTCGTCTGGACACGGTATTGCACTGTCCAGCATGGATAATTATCAAACGGTTCCCTCACTTTGACCTTACTATCAGATAAAAATATTCCACGAAGGCTGTTCTATTTTTTCCCTTTTCTCACAGCATGGAGCTTTCTTCTTTTTCCATTTTGTCATGGGCGAGGGGTGACTGCCGTGGACAATAAACACAAATTGGGGGATGAATGCCCAAAGTAAAATTCTCAGTAAAATCTTTTTTTTTAAGTTTTCTTAAAGTTCTGTTGTAAAGGTACAGTAAAAAATCAAATCTCATACAGGGCGCCACCCTGGCTTTATCTTCCAAAAAGTTTTTACTAGTCTTTTTTCGAAAGCTTTCTAAGCGTTTTGCCGTCCTTGGCGGCAACTGGAATATGCCGGCCTGTTACTTTTGCTAAAATTACTTTTTCATCCAGATCCAATCTAGTATTATTAGAGGGAGCGAGGTTGGGCGACTGCTTGGGATACTAAAAACAAATAATATTTGAAAGGATAATTTGAAAAATACGCAAAATAAAACTCTTTGTTAAAACTTTTTTTTTTTGAAAAAGAATGTCATTTGTAGGGGTGCAGGAAGAAAACCATACCCAAGTTGCTATGACTAATAAAACCGCAGCCGCCCAAGCCTTTATTCTCCCAAATTATTTTCTCGTCATTTGGCCATTTTCAGATAAATGAAAAATGCCGCCATACAATTTGTTACAATTACTTTTTTACATACAAATCCGGCTTTAAAGGGCGCGAGGTTGGCTATTACTAACGACACTAAAAACTAAGGAGATGAAACATATGCAAGATAAAATAGTAACCTCTCCTCCCCCCCCCTTTTGTTTAAGAATATAGCATTTGAGACGCAGAAAAGAACCTCGCACAGGGTGCCATGGCTAATAAAGTCGTCTTTGCAAAAAAAAAAATGTTTTCGTCTTTTTGCCATTCTTACGTGTTTTGCCGCCCCATTCTTTTGCTGTAAATATTTTTTTAGATCCAGATGTAAATTTCCGGGACAAATGCATCGTGTGCCCCTGTAATAATCAAGCTCGATTTCTTTTGTTTTTAATCTTATCATACTCTAAAAATGCAAAATATCGATTATAATCAGTAACAAAGTCAAATGCATTCTGAATATCAGCTTTATGTAAACAGCATACCAAGTGTGGGGGACCCCTAAATCAGGGGCCCCAGTGTCACGATCCAGATTTAGATTTATCAGATCTGATTTAATTAGACTCTGAATCTGTGTAATTAAATCGTCATAAAAGTCTCTAACAGTAACAGGGTTCCGTTCAGCTCAGATCCAAGTTTGAGTCTTACCCCAACCCTCCACAACCGTTCACAGTTCTGATAATTGCTAATAGAAAAGAAGACTAGGAAAAACATTTAAACATAACTAAAACATTTCTGGGAATAGCAAATGGTATAAAAAATATTCTATTTAAATTACATGAAAATTATGTAGTAATACTAATTAAAAAAAAGTGCTAAGAAAATCCTTTGATCAAAAAATAATTTTTCTCGTTGAACTCAAAAGAGGATTTTGGGGGCCCCAATTAAGGGGGCATCACAACCCCTTAAATTCCGCCCCTGAGAATATCAATAATTATACTTCCTAAGATGAAAACCTGTATAAAGCGGAATAGTTTTCGGTTCCTTTCGATTCCATTTTCAAGGTTTTAATGAAACAGTATTTGACAAAGCTGATTACTTAGTTCAGTATTACAGATTATCTGATTATATACTTTAAATTTTAGAAACTTAGAAAATATTCGCTTTGGAAATTTTCTTTTCGGAGGAGGGGGGGGTCGCCAAAATCCATGTTTGCCCCGGGCGCCAAAAAGGCTAGTTTCGGCACTGATGTGACCCAGCCCAATAGTCTTCTCGTGCCCGAAAATGGTCGGATACAAAATTTCGTCAAAATCGTTTGAACCGTTTTTTAGATACAATTAGCTTGACCATGACCCAAAATGACCCACTAATCGAATTTTCTCGAACATGTGACCTAGCCCAATGGTTTTAAGGTGCCCCAAAACGGTAGGATGCAAAATTTCGTCAAAACCGTTAGAGCCGTTTTTAAGGTAAAATTTGCATATATATATATATAACCACACACAAGATTTGCTCGTATTAGAATATATGATTTACAACGCATAACAAAATAAGTCATATTGACTTCACAGCGACGTGAATACGACTCATTTTCCACCTCAATTTACGACAATGACGACAGTAATAATTGCATTTGAGTCAGCATTCATCCAGATTTTAGGAACAATGGTAATAGGTATGAATATCGTTACTTAAATTTTATTTTTACGGTTTTTAAATCTTTATGGTTTCCGGTGACAAGAAAAAAAAGCGATATATCCTAATGAGCGACATAACGAAAAGCGATGTAACGGAATCCAATGAATTTTAAAAACAAAATGTACAGTTTATGGAAATCGGTTTAAAAATCGTATATTTTAGAAATGATTCAGACAACACGTCTCAAATTTAATGATTCAAGCATTTTAATGTAACTTCCATTTGCCCTAAGAACAAATATAACTAATTAGTAACTTCTCAGTAACCTATTCTGGATTAGTCTTGCTCCAATTAAGCAAAAATTTAGTCTCGGTAATTTGTTGACAGGAACGTCTACTACAAATCTTATATAATTTCTTTGTAAATGTTTGCGGAAGCTACAAAACAGAGATCAAAGGCCTTTGTTTCTTTTCTACACGAATGCTGGCAAACTCATCTGGCAATAGCACCTAGTTTATGACGTCAATGATCAAACAAATTCCACGAATACAAGGGCAGAAAATAGATCACGGTTGCAGTGACGGATAAAGCATGGTGCGCACACCTGTCTCGATTCCGAATCTAATCGAGAAATCTTGGAAGAATTCCTTGCTCACACACAGATCCCCTTGCCGAAAGGAGTGACGGAATTACCGTGGAATTCCAAGGGAGAAAAGAGCAATCAATCCTGACAAGGTGTTTCCCGATGCTGTAACGAAAATAATACGGTGGAATTCAACTAATCTCAACTAGCTAGACTAGAAGCACGTTGATCTTAATTCATTTCAGAAAAGTTATAAATTACTTAGATTGTTAATGTGCTAAATAAATGAATTTACAAAAGAAAATAAACTGCGTTTTATGCTACGTTCTCCAAAAGTTGATGCTTTGTAATTTATAAGTAAGCAAATAATTTATTCGTTTTATAAAAGGTATTTATTTGTATGGTATGTAAGCATTTATTTGTTTTTATTACGGTCATGTCCAAGACATTGATTGACTAATTGTCCATATGACGATATTATATTTGCATTAAAAAGTTGGACAAAATAAAAACTAATATTCCATATTATTAACATTTTGACCAGAAATGTTATAAATTATTTAAATTGTTAATGTGATAAATAAATTAATTTAGAAAATAAGCAAAAACTGTATTTTATGGTACGTTTTCCCAAATTTCATGATTTTTAATTCATATCTGCTTTACATGCATTTCGTAGGCTTGATGTCAGCTTTACGGAAGGGGATGGAAATATCGGGGAGAAAGAAGGGGAATCCCCTTTTTCGGTCAATTGGGTGGGCAGAGATCATGTTATTTGACGTCATGCACTCCGTCCTAAACCACCGCCCTGAAAAACCAGAGCTTTTTCGGCCGGTACTGAAGTCGGATGTGGTTTATTGTGCTTTATGGCTGTCATATCTTTATCTATTGACTATATACTACCGAAACACGAAAGGCTCGCCGCATCCAGTGATTTCGACTTCGGATCCTCCCTTCTACATCAAAAGTATTAATTTTTAAATGGTATAGAAACACTTTGGTCAATTTATAATTGTTTATAAAAAAAAAAAACGACATTTGCTGACTGGCAAAATAAATATTTATCCAAAACGATCTACCAGACTTTTTTGTTTACCTGTTTTACTAAATATTACAACAAAACAAATATATTTATTCTACTCACTGTTCTTTAACCGACTTTTCTAAGCTTTTGCAGAATAAAATTGAATAGAGTTTACAATGCGATTTGAATTTTTCTCTGCTTTTATAAAATAAATTATTCTAGTTACACGTAATTCACTATATTCTAAAATATATTTTTATAAGTTTATTCATTAAAGTACATACTTCTCAAGAAAACTTTTGCTAAAATAAGTCAAACCTTTTCAACAAATAACGAGCAATGAAGTCACAAATTTATTTTTATAACAAAAGTCCTTATTTCACAGACTTTTGAAATTGCTTAAATACCACATTGTTTTTAAATTAATGGTGCGTATGTGTACGATTGAAAACAGAAATAAAAACACCAATCCTTGATTCAAAATTCAATTTATCTTCGCATTAAAATTGTCAAGAAATTCTGAAAGTGAAATACGACTTTTCTACTTTACAAGAGTGAAATTAATTTACAATATAAGGAGAAAATTCAAACAAGTTATTGTCCTTTTCATTTTTATTTTTAATAACAACGTTGGGTTTTCTAATGTACTATCTTCAGGAGAGTTTTTTTTTCTTTAACCCTTTCAAGGGCGGTGCTCGTTTATGAAAACTCTGAATTTTAATTCCCAAGTGCCACAATGGCGCCAGAAATTTTGTATACATTTTCCGTTTATGACGTATGTGAAATATAGCTTTTTCTTACTTCCAAATAAATGTCTTCGTAAATCACGGTGTCAATCATTCATTTCAGCATTTTAGCAATAGAAGTTATTTTCCCCTAAAAGGGTTAAATCAAATCAGAAAATTTATTATTAAAATATTTTTTAGATTATCGATTAGACACTGGATATCTGCCTTAATGAACAATATGCATTGTAAAAAAAATTTCTTTTATCTCCGCTTCTATACTTTTTGAAATAAAAATGAAAATAGTTTACAATGCAATTTAAATTTTTCTTTGTTTTCACAAAAAGAATTAATCTATTTTCAAGTAATTCGTTGTATTCTAAATTTTCTAATAAAAGTCTGTTCATTAAAATGCATACTTCTCAAGAAAAACTTTTGTTAAAATAAGTCAAACAATACAAATCCGTCAAACTTTTCAACAAACAACAAACTTTGAAGTCACGAATTTCTTTTTTATAATAAGAATCATTATTTCATAGACTTTTGAAATTTACTTAAATACCACATTGTTTTTAAATTAATGGTGTGTATATGTCCGATTAAAAAAAGGAAAAAAACGCCATTCCTTTACTAAAATTAAATTTATCTTCGCATTAAAATTGTCAAGAAAAGTCTTAAAGAGAAATACGACTTTTGAGTTTTACAAGAGGAAAATTAATTTCGCGGACAGTATAAGGAAAAAATTCAAACAAATTATTGCCTTTTAAAAACAACGTTAGGTTTCCTTTCCTAATACATAATTTTCAGGAGAGATTTTATTTCTTTCTTTAAAACAAATCAGAATATTTATTATTAAACATATTTTATAGATTATCCATTATTGTATAGATAATAGATACTCGATATCTGCATTGATGATTCATATGAAAAATGAAAAAGTAAAAAATGTTCTTTATTCTCCGTTTCTATATTTTCTGGAATAAAAATGGAAATAGCTTACATCACAATGAATTTTTCTTTGTTTTCACAAAGAAAATTATTCTACTTTCAAGTAATTCGTTGTATTCTAAATTTTCTATTTTCTAATAAAAGTATATTCATTAAAATGCATACTTCCCAAGAAAAACTTTGTTATGATAAGTCAAACAATAAAAACCAGTCAAACTTTTCAGTAAACAACAAACTTTGAAGTCACAAATTTATTTTTTAAAATAAAAATCATTATTTCATAGACATTTGGAATTACTTAGATACCACACTATTTTTAAATGAATGGTGTGTATGTGTCCGATTAAAAACAGAAAAAAAAACGCCATTCTTTTACTCAAAATTCAATTTGTCAAGAAAAGTCTTAAAGTGAAATACGACTTTTGTATTTTCCAAGAGTGAAATTAATTTCGCGGACAATATAAGGGGAAAATTCAAACAAATTATTGTCCTTTTCTTTTATATTTTTTAATAACAACGTTGGGTTTCCTAATACATCATTTTCAGGAGAGATTTTATTTATTTCTTTAAAAACAAATCAAAAAATTTATTATTAAAAATATTTTATAGATTATCTGTTATGTATATATTATAGATACTCTCCATTAATGAACAATATGCATTGTAAAAAAGACAAATGTTTTTAATATGCGTTTCTATAATTTTCTGGAATAAAAATGAACAGTTTACAATGCAATTTAAATTTTTCTTTGTTTTCACAAAGAAAATTATTTTACTTTCAAGTAATTCACTATTTTCTAAAATATTTTATAAGTTTGTTCATTATAATGCACACTTCTTACGAAAAACTTTTGTTAAAATAAGTCAAACAATACAAATCAGTCAAACTTTTCAACAAACAACAAACATTGAAGTTCCAAATTATTTTTTTATAATAAAAGTCATTATTTCACAGACTTTTGAAATGACTTATATACCACACTGTTTTTAAATTAATGGCGTGTATGTGTACGATTAACGACAGAAAGAAACGCCATTCCTTTACACAAAATTCAATTTATCTTCGCATTAAAAGTCTTAAATGATATACGACTTCTGTATTTTACAAGAGTGAAATTAATTTCGTGGACAATATAAGGAAAATTCAAAGAAATTATTGTCCTTTTATCTTATAGTTTTAACAACAGCGTTCGTTTTTATAATACATCGACTTCAAGAGAGAGATTTTTTCTTTCTCTGAAACAAATCAGAAAATTTATTATTAAAAATATTATACAGATTATCTACTACTTTATAGATACACTGTAAAAAATGACAAATGTTTCTTATTCTAAAAATATAAATTATAAAAACGAACAGAAATGTACAATAACGTCTTTCGAGTTACTAGTGATTCCTAAAAGCATCCTTTCTTTTTAGAAAACACAAAAACCAAATTTATTTTCAATATTTAAAGAAAGATTTATAAAAAACAAAGTTTCTCTTCCTGCCACTAATTTTCGGAAACGCTTCTAACCAGTTTTTGTAGCGCGCTAATTATTTTTCTCAATCCGAAATATCGATTTTTAGATTACTATCAATTCTCAGATAAATATTTTCAGCTTCGTAATTGAATTTATACAAGCAAGAGTAACAAAATAATATTAATTTAATGTCAATGTTAAGCTGTTAATTTATCATGTTTGTCTGTAAAACATGTCTGTTAAACATGAAAATGTTTACTTGAGAATTGATAGCATCCGAAAAACCTATATTCCGGTTTGAGAAAACGAATTAATACATTATAAAAACTGCTCGGAAACGCCCCCGAAACATCAGTGGAAGCAAAAGAAACTTTTGTTTAAATTAAATTTTCTTTGAGTCTCGGAAATATATTGGTTTCTCAGATTTCCAAGGATACAGAAAGCAGTTTGGAATAGTGGGTAAGTTGGACGTGGTTATTGTATATTTTTGTTCGTGGTTATATTATATTTTCCTATACGAAGAAACATTTGTCTTTTTTACAGTGTAATAATTACTCTATATCTTCATTAATGAATAATATGACCCCAAAAAAAGGCAAATATTTTTAATCAAGGAGAAAATAAGGTAACCCCAAAGGCAAATATACAATAATCTCTTCCGAGTTACCCACGATTCTGAAAAGCGTTCTTTAGCTTTGGAAACTTCCGAAACCAATATATATATTTAGATTTAAACAAGCGTTTATAAAAGCAAATTTTCTTTTGCTACCACTGATTTTCGGAACCGTTTCCGAGTAGTTTTTATAGTGTATACCACAACCTGGAATATTAGTTTTTCGGATGCTATCCATTCTCAAGTGAATGTTTTCATGCTCAACACATATATTTTACAGGCCTACGCGATAAATTAACAGCATTAACTTTAATATTAAAATTAATATATATATATATTTGCCATTGCATGCATAAATTTAGTTATACAGCTGAAACTGTTTTATTGAGAATTGGTAGAATTCTAAAAGCAGATATTTCGATTTCAGAAAACTGATTAAAACAAGTTAAAAACTACTCGGAAATGTTTCCAAAAATCAATGACAGCAAAAAAAAAAAAAAAAAAAAAAAAAGCTTTGTTTTAAAAATTACTTTTTTAAATCGAAAAAATATATTGGTTTGTGGGGTTTCGAAAGAAAAAAAAAAGATTTTTGGAATCATAAGTATTTCGGAAGGGTTATTGTATACCTCCGTACAATTGTCATGTTATATTTTCGAAGATTAATAAAAAATATGTATTTCTTTTTACAGTGTGGATATGATTAATAGATTATATATATCCCTTACCAGCAAAACATTAGTATAAGTAATTGATACGCATAAAATTTCAAACAGAAATTTTCTTATATAGTTACAGTTGTGATTTTTTAAACGCTAATGATCATTATATGCACAGGAGGGTAAAACAGACAAAATGCATTTATGAAACTAGCATAAATAAGAAATTAAAATTTCGAATAAAACTTTCACTGTAGATTATAAAAAAATATATGTATTTGACTCTGTAAAATAAACTATTTTAATTTCCACAAATTTACCATAATTTATTTCTTTAAAAGGTTAGATACGATCCTTTCAAGAAAAACTTTTGTTAAAGTAAGTCAAACAATAGTAAATCAATCAGACTTTTCTACGAAAAGCTAACTTTGAAATCACTCTTTTTTTTAGTCAAAGAATCATTATTTAGAGACTTTTGAAATTGCTTAGATTTCACACAGTTTTAAAATTAATGGCTTTGTAAGTATTTGATAAAGGAAAACCTTTATTCAATACGCAATTTATTTTTAATATTGTCGAAAAAAAAACTTAAAATGAAATACGACTTTTGCAAGAGCAAAATTAATTTTACTAGCAATATAACGCAATATCAAACAAATTATTTTATATATATATATATTTTTAAAAAAAATAAAATTGGGATTTCTAATACGTAACTTTCAGAATAAGTTTTTTTTTTTTCATTTGAAAATACTTAGAATTCATTACAAAAAATATTTTGTAGATTATCCAATATTGCATGGTTAAAAGATAATCTAGATCTGAATTAGTAGGTAATATGGATAATATACATAATTGATTATATAGATAAATCATAAAAAATAGTATGTTACCGTTGCGGATACATTGTTAAGAATGAATTTATCTATATTGCTTATGTTGGAGGATTTTCAAGCGATATGGTCTTTTTATTGGGTAGTCCAGAAAGTTCGTGCTGGTTGGGAAAATCAATTTGTACCTTAAAATTCTAAACGTTAATTATTATGAAAATGTTTCAGATTGATATTAATTTAAATCATACGAAGATCATTGATTGTATCTAACTAATCCCAGCACAATATTAGTCTACTAAAAAATTAAAATTACACTTATGTGCTGTATTACTTAAAATAGGCTAAAATCATAAAAATATGTTAAACCAATATTAACATTATCAAATGTAAAGTACTTCCGAGTACGTTCAGCGATACACATAACCTTCATCAGGGATAAAATATGAACTGTTGTTAACCAACACCTTGCTTTTGAAATTTCTGTCTATTGATCCAGGAACTTGGGAAAGTGAATTTCTTGAATTTTGAAAGCAAGGCCTAGGTAACAACAGTTTTTTTTCTCTGATGAAGGCTACGTGTATAGCTGAAAGTGTGCGGAAGTAATTGACATTGGATAATGTTAATGTTACTTTATATCCTTTTTACGATTTTAGCAGCTTTTAAGTAATAAGGCACAATAAGGCACATTAAGGCACATTAATTTTAATTTCTTAGGTTTTTTAAAGATATTTTAACATTTTACACATTTATTTGCTTATTATTCTACTTTTGACTATTTGTTTTTAAATCTAACTTTTTAATTTACTTAAAAGATGTTTTGTTGTTGTTGTTGTTGTTGTTTTTACTTGGAAGGGATAAAAAAACGAATTATCCCAAAATATCTTCAGAGACTTTTTTTCGTAATTTACAATATAAAATATTAAAACAAACGAAATACATGATTAGCTAAAAAATATGTAGTAAATTATATCTTTTACATTAATATATATGCTAAACTATAGCTAAAAATGCACTTACAGGTATTTCGGGTGACCAATTATAGCACCGAATGAGACAAAATTGAAACTACATATAAGGCGGTAGTCATATATTACAAAAACAACAACAAAAAATGCAGTATGAAAAATCAGCAATAAATATATCTGTGCCAACTCTAAAAGAATCACTGTAAAAATATTCCGTTAACTGCCAATACAATTTCCGTATTTTTGTGGAATTTCTTTTTTCCGATGAAAGTGTTTTCGTGAACTGTCAAAAGCTATCGTTTTTTGAATATCTTTGACAAGTAATAATAAATTTTTATTTTGTCTAAAATTGTGATATTTATTTTTATTATTACACAGAAAAAAAATCTATAATATATGGATATTCTACTGGCAAAGTACAGAAATACTTTTTGAGTTTAAAAATATAAAAATTATTAAAGACTTATCGAAAGCGACAAATTAACTAGACTTTTAGCACGATTATCTGTCAAGGATATTTTTATAGCCATATTCTCTAATTTTTGACGTAATCAAGAAACCATTCCGTAAAAATACGGAAATTATACTGGCAATAAATGGATTTTTTTTTTTTTTTTTTTTTTTTTTTTTTTTTTACAGTGATGTATCCATTACAATATTTAAGACTTTTGGCAAGAATCACTGCACTAAATGATGGAAACTGTGTTTTTGGAATTACAACTTGTTGTTGTTAATAAAGAATTGTCATACTGAGTATTTATTAAGCATTTATTAAATATTTATTTGAAGGCATATAGAACGTTTAAATGTGTAAGCGTGCACTGTAAAAAAATATAAATGTATCTTAATCTACGAAAATATAATGCAACCATGTACAAAAACATACGATAACCTCTTTCGAGTTACCCACGTTTCCTAAAGTTTTTTTTTATTTTTAGAGACCCCAGAACTAGTATATTTTAGTGATTTAAAGAAACATTTATAAGAACAAAGTATCTTTTGCTATCACTGGTCTGAGGAAACGTTTCCGTGTAGTTTTTGCAGTGTGTTAATCTGTTTTCTCAAACCAGAATACCGATTTGTAGGAATCAATGTTTGTATCAATTCTTAAGTAACCGTTTTCATGTTCAGAAAGCATGTTTTACTTCTAAACATGATACATTAAAAGCATTAACATCAAAATTAATATTCTTTTATTAGTCTTGCATGTTTAAATTCAATTACGCAACTGAAAATGCTTAATTGAGAATTTATCGCATCTAAAAAATTGATATCCAGGTATCATAAAACTGATTAATACGGTATAAAACAACTCGGAAACGTTTCCGAAAATCAGTAGCAGCAGAAGAAATTTTTTTTTTTTTTTTTTTTTTTTGTTTCTTTAAGTGTCGAAAACATATTCATTTCTGAGGTTTCTAAAGATAAAGAACGCTTTTCAAAATCATGGGTATCTCGGAAGACCTTAGTGTATATTTTCGTTCATGTTTATATTATATTTTCTAAGAATAAAAATCATTAGTCTTTTTTTACAGTGTGGGTTTATTGATTTTTTACTTATTGCATAATATTGAAATTTAAAATATTTCGCATTTTATATAGATTTTTTTTCAGATTTCAGAAAATATATTTTTCAACTTCAAAATAAATTTATTCTTTAAAATAAGAAAACGATACAAAAAAGTTTTTCCCAAAATATTTCGATAAAATATGTGGAACTATAACGAAATCAGTCAAACTCTCTTCAAAAACA
Organism: Maratus michaelseni; assembly: GCA_963931845.1. Classification (NCBI taxonomy): domain Eukaryota; kingdom Metazoa; phylum Arthropoda; class Arachnida; order Araneae; family Salticidae; genus Maratus; species Maratus michaelseni. The sequence goes on from OZ007598.1 coordinate 38,142,574, forward strand.
AAAATATTCTAAAATTTCTTTTTCGAAGTGCAGAATTGTTATTCTAGAATTTTTTGAAATTACATGTATTGTCGTAATAGATTAAAATATGATCTTCAAGCATTTTGGTAAAAACCCAGTGGATTAATATTATAGCTTTGAAATTATCCAGAAAAACGTTTAAAGGGATATATGATTCCTATGTTTAATATAAGCACAATTTATTTGCATGAGAGTATATGGCAAATTTAAGCAAATTTTTATTTTAAAATATATTTTAAAACATTACCTCAAAGATATTTAACTTTAAAAAGATAATAATAATTTAAACTCAATTTTAAAAGTATTCTATATTTGTAGTTAAAGAGATTGTATTTATTTTTAATAAAATCTTATCCCTTGTTAAAATGCTTTATGGCAGCGGTTTGAACAGATTTTATATTTTCTTAATAAAATCTTAATTCACTATTAAAAATATTTTGTAGCAATGGTTCAAAAATATTTTATTATTTTTCAATTCATTTATTGTTAAAAATATTCAATGGCAGTGGTTCAAAGATTATATTTTTTTCTTAGATCATTGTTAAAAGTACTTTGCAGAATTTTAAATTGTGGTCATCACTTTGTGTGCATCTCGCTCACAATGTAGAAATGCTCTATACCAGCGGTTTGAACATGTTTTATACTTTCTTAATAAAATCTTAATTTACTATTAAAAATATTCTGTAACAGTTGGTTCAAAAAATATTTTATTTTATTTTATTTTATTTTATTTTATTTTATTTTATTTTATTTTATTGATTGTAATTAATTCATTGTTGAAAATACTCAGTGGCAGCGGTTCAAAGAAAAAAAATCATAATTCATTGTTAAGAGTACTTCGCGGCATTTTAAATAAGTTGTTGTCCTCACTTTGTGTGTGCTCGCTGTGTATCTCGCTCATACTGACGAAATGCTCTATGAAAGCGATTTGAACATACTTTATATTTTTTAAATAAAATCTTAATTTACTATTAAGAATATTCTGTAGCAGTGGTTCAATTTTTTTTATTAATTCATTGTGAAAAATTCTCAATGACAGCGGTTAAAATATATCCTTCTAATTCATTGTTAAAAGTACTTCACAGTATTTTAAATTGTGGTCTTCACTTTGTGTGTGTATCGCTCATAGTGTAGAAATGTTCTATGGCAGCGGTTTGAGCAGACTTTATATCTCCTTAATAAAATCTTAATTCACCATTAGAAATATTATGTATCAGTGGTTCAAAAATATTTTTTTTAATTAATTCATTGTTAAAAATACTCAATACAGTAGTTCAAAGATATTTTTTTCCTTAATTCATTGTTAAAGGTACTTTGCAGCATTTAAAATTGCGGTCCTCACTTGTGTGTCGCACTGTATATCTTGCTTACAATGTATAAATGCTTTATTGTAAATAGGAGCGTTATTTCAACTGTTTGAACATATTTTATATTTTTTAATACAATCTTAATTCACTAATAAAAATATTCTGTAGCCGTGGTTCATAAATATTTTACTATTACTTTTAAAAAAATTAATTCATTTAAAAAAATACTCAATGGCAATGGTTCAGAGAGATTTTTTTCTTTCTATAGATGTGGTTAAAAAAAATTTTTATTACTTTTCAGAAAATTAATTCATTGTTAAAAATACTCAATGGCAGTGGTTCAATAGCCCTTCACACTGTAAAAATTTGCAACAAACTGTCCAGTCATTTGACCGTTTTTCAAGAAAACGGTTACGTAACCACAATTTCACTGCATTCTCATCATAAAATGAGGAATAACACGGTCAGAATATAGTTAAATTACGGTTATGTAACCGTTTTCTACAAAAACGGTCAAATGACTGGACAGTTTGCTGCAAATTTTTAACAGTGCAATAGTGGTTCAGAGAGATTTTTCTTAATTCATATTTTAAAATATTTCGCAGGATTTTACATTGTAGCCCTCCATCTGTGTGTGTATCTCGCTGACAGTGCAAAATTACTCTTTGGCAGTGGTTTAAACACATTTTATATTTTCTTAATAAAATCATAATTTACTATTAAAATATTCTATAGATGTGGTTCAAAAATATTTTATTACTTTTCAGAAAATTAATTCATTGTTAAAAAAACTAAATAGCAGTGGTTCAGAGAGATTTTTTCTTAATTCATATTTAAAAGTACATCGCAGCATTTTAAATTGTAGCCCTCACTCTGAGTGTGTGTCTCGCTCACAGTGCAGAAATGCTAATTGGCTGCAGTTTTAAAATATTTTATACTTTCTTAATAAAATCATAATTCACTATTAATATACTACTGTAGCAGTGGTTTAAAAATATTTTATTACATTTAAAAAATAATAATTCATTGTTAAAAATACTCAATGGCAGAGGTTCAAAAAATTTTTTTTTTTAAATTCATATTTAAAAGTGTTCGCATTAATACAAAGTTGTTAAATTTTAATGCCACCTTTGTGTATGTCTCACCGTGTATCTCGCTCACAATGCAAAAAAAAAAAAAAAAAAAAAAAAAAAAATCTAAATCTAAATAATTCAGATGTTTCATTGAAATTTGGATACAGAATCAAGCAATCATTTTCAAAAGGAAAATACAAGATTTCTTTCATCAAAACTTTTGCTAAAATTTCTAAAAGCTGAAAATATACAAAATGAATCTATTTCTCATTCAATGAACCCACGAAATCGCAAATTTCTTTTAAAAAAATATAATCATTATTTCTGAACATTTTGCAATTAAATGGGTATCACACTGCTTTTAAATTAATGACGTTGCACTTGGGCGATAAAAAATACTTCAATTTTTTATCCGAAATTCTATTTACCTTCGCATAAAAATTGTCAAGTAGAAGCTTAAAGTGAAATATGATTTCTGAGAATAAAAGAACGACCAAGAAGAAAATTAATCTGGCTCAGAACATACGGCAAATTTAAACAAATTGTTGTCTTTTTTTTTTTTTTTTTTTGTAACTGTGATTTATGAAAGTTGCCATCATGTAGGGTTTTTCTTCAAAAATTTCCGAATCTATTGCTAGAAGTAATTCATGTACACTATAAAAAATACAGATGTTTCTTAATCCAGAAAAATATAATACAGTCGGAACTCTATTTAACGAACCTCTGTTTTACGAATTTCTCTATTTCATGAATTTTTTTTTTTTTGGAACGAAGAACATTTCACGAATTTCCTTGAAAAATAACCTCGAAATAACGACGTCCAATAACTGTTTAACGAACTTTTCTTGCGATCTAACATTGTTTTCTACATATTTCTCAAAACATTTCTGGACATTTCAAATTTAATCTTCCTTTTTACGCCTTTTACCCATACAATTATAAAATAAAAAAATAATTCATTAATTTTAAATGTAAAATTATTTTCTTAAACTAAAAATACAGTGTATTTCTGGACAGTAAGGTCGCCTTGTTATTATTTTTAAGAATAAGATAGCAAAAACAAATAAATATAATTTATTTAAAAAAAAGTGCAATTAATTATTTTATCCAGAGACATTTATTTTTTATTAATTATAAATTTCTGTTTATGTAGTGTAAACATTTTAACATGTGAATCTCTATTGAACGAATTTTTCATATAACGAACTTCTTTACAGGATTCAGCTAATTCGTTAGCTAGAGTTACGACTGTATAATACCGAATTCTAATTGCACGAGTTTTGAGGAGAGCTTCATCGGTTTTAAGGCCTAGTTTAATAACGAATAAAATAAATAATAATAATAAAAAAATAAATAATAATAAATAATAAAAATAATAATAAACTTTAACTAAACGAATATACAATAACCTCTTCCAAGTATCTAAGGATTTCAAAAAGCCTTCTTTATCTTTCGAAACCACATACACGAATATATTAGGCTGTATCAAAAGTGTTTTCGTTTTTTGAATGTTTGTATACCACAACCTGTAGCTGGCACTTTGGCTCCCCTATTGTTGAACTTAAAATGTTATTTAAGAGAATACATTTTCAGGTTACGTAAAGAGTGATACAAATGTTTATATTTTACGCATCATAAAGCATGATTTTAAACTAGGCCTTAAAACCAATGTAGCTGTCCTCGAAACTTGTTCAGTTGGAGTCAACGACAAGAGTAGTGTCCGACAGTTCAGAACAAATCCAAACGTGTTAAGGAAGGGGATCTCAACCTTGAAATCAAACTCAGAAGTGCAATAAATTTTGATACTAAAAATTAATAAAACTTCACATTCAATAATTATTAAATGTTTGAAAGTGTAGTTATCTTAATTATTAGCATCAAAATTTATTGCACTTCTGAGCTTGATTTCAAGGTTGAGATCTCCTTCCTTAAAACGTTTGGATTTGTTCTGAACTGTCGGACACTACTCTTGTCGTTGCCTCCAACTGAACAAGTTTCGAGGACAGCTACATTGGTTTTAAGGCTTAGTTTAAAAACATGTCTTAACTTCCATAAAATCTCAACATTTGTATCACTCTTTACGTAACCTAAAAATCAAAAAAAGAAGCCTGTATGATTATAGAATGTAGAAGAAAATGTATTCTCTTAAATAATATCTTAAGTTCAACAATAAGGGTGGTAAAGTGCCAGGTACAGGCTATGGTATGAAAACATTCAAAAAACGAAAATACTTTTGATACAGCTAATATTTTCGAGATTTAAAGAAGAATTTATAAAAACAATGTTACTTTTGCTGCCAGTGATTTTCGGAAATGTTTCAGCGTAGTTCTTATAGTGTATTAATCCGTTTTCTCAGTTCGGAATATAGATTTTTCAGATACTACAAATTCTTAAGTAGTCATTTTCGTGTTCAACGAATATGTTGTACAGATTGATATGATAAAATGACAGCATTAACATTAACATTAAAATTAATAATATTTTTGTTACTCTTGCATATGTAAATTCAATTACACAGCTGAAAATAGCTGACTGAGAATTAATAGTATCCTCAGAACCGATATTCCGGTTTCAGAAAACTGATTAATAGACTAAAAACAAATCCATTCGGAAATGTTTCTGAACATCAGTGACAGCAAAAGAAACTTTGTTTTCATAAATGATTCTTTAAATCTCAAATATATGAGGGCGTCAGGGCCAGAAAATGATAATCCACATATGTAAACTTCTGAGAAATATCAGTTTGAAAGTTAGATCAAATACTCAAATCAAGATATATTTAAAACTAGCAAGCTACGCCCGCTACGCTGGTCAATTTCTCTTCACGCACCTTTAATCAAGTTAAATATTAAGTTTGAATTTGACCTTGTATTTTAAAACCCTATGGATCTTTACTTGGAATGTCCTTCTGCATTTCTGAAAACGATACGAACGCTATTGCGTTATTACATTTTTAATGTGTCAGACAAATTTGGGCTGTTAAGGACAAATTAGGTCAATTCTCTGTATACTTTATTATGGAATAGGTCAACGTTAAAAAAATGAATAATTGTGTTAAATTATGGTGTCTATGGAGTTTAAATTATGGTGCCTATGGGGAAAAATCATTTCCGTTGGATTCAAATTGGATTTAAATGAAGTTACAATTTACAATAGTTCAAATATACTGAAATTGATATGCCTCACTGAGGTGGACAAAAATATGGTACTCGTCGAGAAGTAAATAAAAATCATGCACTCGCGACATCACAATTCACTTTTATATTTTAAGTCTACTATAATTTGTGACTCGTGCTATAGTCAGTATATATACGTCAGGACACAATACTGTTATCATCATCTTTTTATGCGGGAGGGTTTCGCTTATGGTACTCCATTGTAAAATTTGGTAATTTTTGAAATTCAATATTTGAAAAACGGCATAATCATTAGATTTGAAATTTATATCAAGAAAAATACAATTTTTTACCTTTCTAACGCAATTCGCTCAACAATTTCCTGAAAAATACTTTTCGAGCTATTAATTTTTTCAGTGTCTTCAAATGTTTCATTTTCCGAGATTAATCTGTGGCAACGATTAGCAAAAATCCCATTCGTCAGCAACGCATAGCTTTTTATTAAAGAGGATAAAGTTTTTTTGCCGATGTTTTAGTAACATTTGAGATAGTCTGAATAACAATATAGAATTACTTTAATGATATTACTATTACGTTCTTTGTAAAATAGCTATCTTCATTGGGGCATAAACCTCTGGGATAAAAACGAAACTTGGGATATATGCTATCACCAAGTGACATTAGAAACAAATAATATGCAGGATATTATAATTTACAATATTAAGCAACAGATTACAGTGTTAGATTTATTTCCCAAAAACTGTGGCTTGGCAGTTTGTTGCCCCGACCCCTTCACATATTTGATATATTTCAATGGTTTCTGAGTTTTCTAAAGATAAAGAACATTTCACGGAATCATGGGTATCTCGGAAGAGGTTATTGTATTTTTTTGTTCGTAGTTATATTATATTTTCGTAGATTAAGAAGCACTTGTTTTTTGTTTGTTTGTTTGTTTGTTTTTTACAGTGTAATTGTATCTAATGACAGGCACTTTCGTATTACAAAATAATTAGCAAAATAGCTTACAAAATAATTAATTATAGTTTAAGAAATAATATTAATTTTAAAATAACTTACTAATTAGTATGCTTTTTCTAATTAATAAATTTGTTAAAACTGAATTTTAAGATGCGTATACGAAAATTGTGACAGCTTGTAATCGGATTTTCCTTATATTCTCTTAAAATTTATTTTAAGACTCATCTATATATTCATTGCGATTTAAAAATAAATTATAATTCATGGACAGTAAAATATCGTTTAAAGAGATTTACATTTACGCAATTATTATGACAACTAAAAAAATCCACGTAATGATTTGGCTGTAACTATATTTTAAAATTATGCACATCTTAAAATCGGTTACACGGCTTTTACTGTTTACCATCCACTAGCTGGAAACCACAAATTTATTTTATGAAAAATTTATTACTTCAAAGTCTTTTGATTAATTAGATATCGACTAATTTTACATTCATTCCTGTTTCTCTAATTAAATGAAATGGAAATGAAGATTTTCAGCTCAAAGAAAAATTTCTCTATTTTCATCAAATGTATTAGTCAGCTGTCAAATAAATCACGCTTTTATTCTTTTGAATATTGACTTGGATATTTGAATTTCGAATAATGAATAGTTTTAAAAAGTTGCTCAATAGAGAAATGTTGAGACATCTTCTTAGCAAACTTTTCTTAAATTTGGTGAAACCATTCAAAATCAGTCAAACTCATTCAATAAACAGAAAAATTATGAAAAGATAATTTTACAGAGAAAAACTTTATTATTCTAGAACTTTTTGAAATTAAATAGATGTTGCTCTCCTTTTAAATTATTGATATTGTTGTTGTAAGACAGTGGTCGAATGTTACGCGCTACAAATAGCGAAACTGTAATAATCGTTACTTTATGCGGTAGCACGCTACATTTTCAAAAATGTAATGTAGTGGCGCAATACAAAAAAATCCATATTTCGTAGCGAACAGTGACGCTACTTTTAATGCTACTTCAGGAAAAACAAAACATGCTATTCTTCTGATTGCATGATAGCAACTTGCTTCTTTTGTGCAAAATGTGTTCTGCGCAACAATTGGCGAATGTCTATATCTCAGCTGAAGCGTTTAGCAATGCATCGTAAGACGACAGAAAATTGTGATTTATAATGCTTTGCCATCATGTATGGATGTTCTTCAAAAAATTCAGAGTCTATTATTAAAAGTATTTCATATACAATGCAGTGTACCTAATGACAAGACACTTACAAAATAATTAGCAAAACATTGTAGTGTAATAAAAATTAATAATTTCATTAATTTATTAATTAGTATGCTTTTTCAAATAATTAAAATTATTAACACTTGATTTAAGTTTATTGAACGAAACTCTTGTCAGCTTTAAAGCGGTTTTTCCTTATATCCTCATGAAATATATTTCAAGACTCATATATATCCATTAGGATTTAAAAATTAAGTATTATTCATGAATGATGAAATATTGTTTAAAGATATTTAGATTTACGCAATTGATATAAAAATATAAAACGCCCACGTAATTAATTGCCTGTAACTAAATTTCAATAGTATACACGTCTTAAAATAGGTTATATTGATTTACTTGTTTTTGTACAAAACTTGTACTTGCTGAAAACCACAAATTTCTTTTATGAAAAACTTATTACTTCAGAAACTTTTGATTAATTAGATGTCGCACTAATTTTACTTTCATTCCAGTTTCTCTAATAACATGGAATGGAAATGAAGATCCTCAGCTCAAAGAAAGTTTTCTCTATTTTCATACAATGTACTAATCAGCTACCAAATAAATCACGCTAAATTTATTCTTTAGAATATTAACTGGGACATTTGAATTTTTAATATTGAATAGTTCAAAAAAGTTGCTCAACAGAAAAATGCTTAGACATCTTCTTTGAAAACTTTTCTTACATTTGTTGAAACTATTCAAAATCAGTCAAACTCGTTCAATAAACCGAAAATTATGAAAAGAGAAATTTTTAGAGATAAACGTCTTTATTCCAGATCTTTTCGAAATTAAATAGACGTCGCACTGATTTTTAAATTATCGATATTGTTTAGTTGTACGATAATAAATTTTCATACTTTTAATGAGAATTTAATTTATTTTCACATCAAAGTAGGCTGAAAAACGGATTAAAGTGAAAAAAAACTCTTTTTTGAAGAATTTTTTTCCTTTATAACGTACAGGAGGTTTTACTTTGTTCTACTTAACAATAGAAGATATACACTGAGAAAAATGACACTTTCAAATCTGAGTAAATGGATGTTTCTATTTTGTTATGAAACTTTTTGTTTCAAATAGGACGGTCCAATGCTTTCAATTCTGAAATACCAGAAATACTCAGAACATGGAAGCATGGACATACTCAAAACTGAGCATATAGAGATCAGTTGATACTTATTTTTGAAACATGGACATACTCAAAAATGATTAGAATCAGTTCAAACTCATTTTTGAAACATGGAAATAATCAAAAATGAGCACATAGAAGTCAGTTCATACTCATTTTTGAAACATGAACATACTCGAAAATGATTAGGATAAGTTCAAACTCATTTTTGAAACATGGACATACTCAAAAATGAGCACATAGAAGTCAATTCATACTCATTTTTAAAACATGGACATACTCAAATATGAGCACGTGATGTTTTATTCTTGAGTGTGTGTATGTTTACAGAAAAAAGTATATATATGTTTCAAACTTGAGTAATTTTGATTCGGAGCCATTTTGACTGTGCGACATTCTCAGATTTGAGTATTTTTTGCTCAGTTTTGAAAATGTCGTTTTTAGAATGTACCTAAAATATCAATAGATTATTTTATGTCACTAGAAATGTAAAATATAAACGCAAGCAGAATTCTTTTTAAAAAAAATTTAAATCAAATTTCACTAACATTTCTCAAATGTGTGGAATACAAATTAAAAATATATATATGTTTATATATCAAATAAATTTTTCTTGGCATTAGTAAATTTTTCAATAATTTTCTATAACTTTAAACTTCAGAATACTGAAATGTTCTTCCCTCAAATAATTTTTCCGAAAATAGATGAAAATACGCAATATCTTTCAAAATAAACCAATAAAGAGTAAACTATTAGAATTTTAAAGAATCATTATTTCAGACCTTTTTAGGTGCTTTCGTAATTATATAAATACGTAGCACCTATAGTTGTCGTTCGGTTCGTCCGTCCGCATATAACAGTACAAAAACTAAGCAACCGATTGGTTTGAAATTTAATATATATAATCGTTGAATAATTTTGTCGAGTGATTTCAAATTTTATGAAAATCAAATCAAAACTTAATAAGATATTAATAAAAGTTTATGTATTTGGCAGTGTATTACTGCTTATTTTACTGTTTATAACTGTTAATTTAGCGCGGTAGCGTATTACTACTTATTTTACTCTTTATTACTGTTAATTTTACGGAATAATACTGACAGTTGGGGTGCCAGTATTATACCGTAAAATCAACACTTTTTTTTTTTTTGCAGTGTGTGAAATATCTATAAAACAATAGGATTTATTTAGATTGTAAACAAAAAGCTATGATAATATATATATATATATATATTACTTCAAAACTTTTCGAATTAAATAGATGCCACAGTGCTTTAAAATGCATGATACTGTAGTTATTAAATAAAAAATACTCTCTACTTTTCGGGAAAATCCAATTCAACTTCGGCCCCACCAGTGGCTGAGAGGTTCTGCTCTCAAAGCTGGTACACGGGAGGTGCTGGGTTTAAACCCCTGTCGCGCTCGTCGACCTAATCGTTCGGAGTTTTCCATGGTTTTCTTCGAACCGTGCCGTAAATACGGGTTAGGATCCCTTAGAAAGACCCCCACGGACGGCACTCCACCTAGGGCCTATATCCCTCATGTAGATAATCGGTCGTCATAAATCAACCAACCAACCAACCAATTAAAATTCGCGTTAAAATGATCTAAAAAATAAATTAAACTGAAACGTTATTTGCTTTCTTTGTTTTACAAGTTTTTTAAAATAATTTATTGAAAGTTTTACCTTGTTTGACGGAAAATATAAAAGAAAATATCCCAAATATTCGAATAGATTTTTTTGTCTCATAAATGGTGCAAACAGAATTACTTTGCTAAAATTTCAAAAACAACTTTCACCAATTATTCTCATAGTTTGTGAAAGAAATTAAAAAAAATAAATTAGAGAAACTTAAGCAATTATTGTTAATAAAATAATACAACAGACTAGACCCAAAATTGAAAAATGTTGGATCTCAAATTATTTTTTTCTTTGCTTCCAACGAATAAATGTATCGTCCAACTTCCAAATAATTTACTGTAGTTTTATTCTTTATATATTAAAGAAATTATTTTTTTTTAATCCTGAAAAAGGTCTTGTCAAAATAAATGAAATCACACTTTTTTTTTCAGATTAAAACAATAAGCATCAAACTACGGGAAAAAAAAAAAAAAAAAAAAAAAAAAAAAAACATTATTTCAAAACAATTAAATCGATGTTATAGGCAGTGCTTTTAAATTAGCTATATTGTAGTTAATTGCAGTATTAATTGTATTGTTGTAAGATAAAAAACACTGTATATGTATATGGAGTATATGTATATGGAGTACATAATGGAGTATATTTTATGCTACGTAATCCATACTCTTATCAAAATCCATTTTATATTCACATTACAAAATCTCTAAAATGATATTATTTCTAAATGACATTTTTTATTCAAAAAGTCTTGTCCAAACAGATGAAACCACATTTTTTTTTCAGATTATATCAATAAAAATCAACTTAAGAGAATTTATTTTAAAATCATTATTTCAAAACTTTTTGGAATTAAATCGATGTTACAGGGCTTTTAAATTAATTATATTGTAAGATAAAATATATTTTACCAGTGGACCCGTGCGCGGATTTCACATTGCAATCCAAATTTTTTAGCATTGTGATATTTTTTATATATCAATTTAAACTTCTAAAGAAACATTAAGAATAAAAATACCTGTAAACTACATTGGTACAGATGTCGCAAACGCACCGGGGTTTCTTTTTGGCGCCAAAATGGCGATTTTTTACCTGGTGGGGTAAACTGGTGATTTTTGCTTCGTATGGCAACTTGGTACTTTATAATAAAATGAAATGTGTACGTAAATAACTTAAAAATAAAATAACATAAAAATAAGTAATAAATAAAATTAAAATATGTGTAATAAAAATAATGTGTGTGTTAAATAAAACTGTATGTAATAATAAAATTAAATGTGTGTGTTTTAAAATAAAATTATAATACAATTTAATTTTAAAATAAAACTTAACATGTTGTTGCAAGCTAGGCCTAACAGCTATTTGAAAATGGTGCTTTCTCGCCAAAATAGCCCCCCAAAAAAATTCTCCTACCCTGGTGCATCTGCGATATCTGTTCCCTAACATTAGTCAAGCCAGAATGTCAGCTGATTTATTTCCTCAAACATACAAAAAGGAACGCGCGAGAAAAAAAAATTAACAATCGTATTTTAACTGCATTAGAGGATGACATCATCCGCATCGAAAAAAAAACATGGGACAATCCATGGTGTATTTTTCTCCTAAAAATTCCAATTTCAATTTTGCTTTGTCATCATAAATATAAAATAAACACGTGCGGAGATGTCACACTTTATCTTTTTCCGTGCTATTTATTTTTTACAATCATTGATGAGCGTGATAATATCCGGAATTTTATTTTTGTGGCAACATTAATTTGAAGAAAACCTTTCATTTCATTTATGAAAACAATGCCGAGTAAATTTTCAATTATCAACAAATTTTCATCAAAAAACATGTTTAGAAAAATGTAAGTGTATTATGTCAGAAGCCTGTTCAAAATCATTTCATATGGCATCTCATTCGTTGTTCTGCGTTCCGTATATTTTCTTAGAAAAAGGGATGTTGACAGGAGAAATAATAGAAATGTGTAGTACACGCTATCAACAAAATTCAATCTATTTTCACATTAAAATATTGTCTAAAATAAATTAAAGTGAAACATTAATTTTCTTTATTTTTTAAAATAATTTACAGAATGTTTTACCTTCTTTACAATAAACAAACGGAAATATCTCAAAATACCCACATTGACCGCAAAGTTTTGGAATATTTTGATTGCCCCTGTAATCTAACCATATTTGCTACGAACTTCAATTTTAATACCGAACATGCTACGGTCAACCTCAATAACATATATCAATTACATGGTAATCCGACTGTATTTACGCGAGTTAGAGCGCGGACAGACAGTCGGCCCAGACAAACCGAATTCATAAACACTTTTCAACTATGTTGGAAAGTGTTAAAAAGATATTAATAAAAGTTTTCTTCATTCTATTAAATCCTAGTATACGTAATTACTTCAATGATATCCCATGATAGGTAATGATTGTAGGTTGCCATGTTGATTACGAAGCTAGGCTTAAGTTTCCCATTGAAATTTTCATTAAATGTCAATAAAAGATAAAATATTGCCAACTTAAAATGTACTTATTTTATTAAGGAAATTAATCATATCATAATAGCAGACGATATAATTCATTGCACTGAAATAGAAAAGATGGTTTTTTTACATTGTCTTTTATTGGATATTTTTGCATAGTATAATTTTAATGTAACAGAATTGTAATTAATTGTTTGTAAAAATGTATTGAAGCTTAATTTCATAAAATAAAATTAATATCTATAATATGAAAATCTGCACATAAAATAAATTTTGTATTCTCATGCATTGTTGCATAAGACTGCAACAGCTATTGCACCAAGATCTGAATATTTATAAAACAAGTTATAGTATCAACACACCTCATTTGTGACGTTTGACGTACAATTTCCAACTTGTTTGAACTATTTTTATTTTTATATTTATTTACATTCTTTAATTTATCTTAACTGGTTCATGTATGTTAAAGATGGAATTTTGTAATCTATTTTTCACTGATTCCTTATATGCTAAAAATATAAAAAATGATGCACACAGGTGAATTTCCGGTGAAAATGCAAAATTTTAATATTTCTAGAACAGAATTTTAAATAATAGTTTAATTTTAAGGTATTTTACCATTAGAAAGGCGCAGGTGATAAATCACCAAATATTCTTCATGGTCACAACTTCAAACGAGTTACAAAAATAACGGAGTTAATGTTGCATCAAACGACGGTCCCTAAAATAGGCCAACTTGTCTGTGAAACAGCAACAATGAAATATTTTAAATGCTAAAATGTAGAAAAAAAATAAACAAAAAAGAGTGTAAATGTTTTTTCTTTCTTTCTTTAAATATACGATTTTATTTATCTATTTATTTATATATTTATTTTATTTCATTGATTTTACTTATTTTTATTTATTTATTTATTTTGTCATGGATCTAAGTAACCCCAATTTTCGGTACTGTAACTTTTTTCTATAGAGAATAATGATTTTTTTCCCTGGAAAATTCTTATTAAAATGTGAAAATATGAAACCATATAAAATCTTTTAAATGAAATAAATAAACAGCAAACTCTGAGAATTAAAGAAAAAACATTACTTCAAAACTTTTTGCAGTTAAACAGATGTCTTAGCTTTAAAATTAATGATATTGTAGTTCTAGGATAATATATATAAATATATATATATTTCATATACTTTTAGCAAAAATCCAATTTATCTTCACGTTGAAATGCTGTCTAGAAAAGGATTAAAATAACACATTTTTTTTTTTTTTTTTTTGTTTGTTTTTCACAACTTTTTATTAATTTATTTTCTGAGATTTTAACCCTTTTTTTTCTTTTTTTGCCACAGACATATAAAAAATATACAGAAATATGAGAATAACCGCTTTTTCTAACCTGTAATATAAAATGTAAAAATCAAATATTTTCCTCAATCTCGTAGAGTACAAATTTAAAAAGGTTTTCATTTTAAAGAAAATTTTCTTTATTCGAAACAGCTGCCATGACTTTAATCTTTAGAAAATTGAAATGATAGCTTTCTTGAAAATGTTTTGTTAAACAGGTGAAAAACTTTCAATCTAACTCAATAAATAAAAAAAATGCAAATTCACATACTTCCAACTAAAAATAATCATATTATTTTTAATTTTTTTAAAATTTTATTGATATCACATTACTTTTGCATTATACTAAAAAAAAAAACCGTATATATACGGGCGATTTTAGGTGCAATTTTTGTCTTTTAACGGTAACTTTCTACATCGAATGGAAATCATTAATTTTTTCGGAATAAGCGAGAAAATTCATTTTTATCTTTTCTCGATGATTGTTAAACGGAAATGTCCTTCCAAGAGAGGCAAACGAAAATATTCCTTTCAATTGATAAAATAAGCAAAAATATTTCCAGTTAAGTTTTCTTAACTGATGTTTTGGCCTATAACCAATTCGTTAGACGCGGGCAGTTGGTGTAGAGGGCGGAGTCATTCATCTTGTAATGACGATTACCAAGGTTCGAATTCGGGAGAAGGCAAGGCGATAAAAAACAGGAGATAATATTCAATACACATACCTGTTCCGTGTAAATATGCATCAGTAGAAGAAAAGGAGTTAAAACCTGATACCACGGTTTTCCTTTGTTGAAAAAAGTCTACACTGGCGGGAAAATCCGATCAATCCACAAAAGTATTTGAGACCATCTGAGCTATTGGAAAATTACACCTGTTTTCACAGGAAAATGTTTCTATACTTGGGCAAGCCATTTTCTAGCTCCATCTGAAACAGCTCCGAAAACTTTCAAATACTGTACACGATATTTTTTTTTAATATTTACAACGCACAGGAAAATATTGAGACATCTCTAGAAAAAGTTTCGTTAAAATTTATGAAACTGTTCAAAATGAGTTCAATTTATTATTTTAAAAAACATCAAAAGATAACCACAATTTTTTTCTTCTACAAAATCGTATTATTTCATATTGTTCTTCTCAGTTTTGGATACAATTGTACTATAGTAATGTTTAGCGTTACCTGAAACTAAATTCGAGAGCCAGTACTTAAGTATTCAGAATCTGGCAACGAAAAAACAGATGCTTTCAGCGCAAACGATTTTTATCAAAATTCGAACATTTACATGAATGTCTGCGTTTACAAAATATCAAAAGCTGTGAAATTCTATTTACTGTGATTTTTCGAAAATCAGAAGTACTAAATAATTATGGAGCTATGTCGAAGGGATCTCAGAGCCCTGATTTTTTGTGACTTTCGACAAAGTTTGACACAGAAACAGTGTAGTGATAGAATGAAATCGACATTTGGTAACGAAGAACCTTCTAAGGCAACGATTTACAACTGGTTAAATAATTCTCCCGTGGTTGTAAAGAATCTCAGTAACGATGTTCAGGAGGGTCGACCAAGAAGTGCTGTCACTCCCGGAAACATTGATGCTGTGAGAAAACTAATCGCTTGTGATCGTCATGTGACATGATGAAATAGAAAGATCCTTGACCATTTCAAGAAACCATGTGCATTAAATTTTACATGATTATTTAAAAGTGAAAAGGTGGTATCCCCTACAATTTATCTCAAGCTGAAAAGGACGCACTTGTAAATTGGTGCCAGGAAAATCTAAATAAATCAACTCTGGTGCCTCAAAACATGTGTACGACATCGTAAAGCGTGACGAAACCTGGATTTGCTCCTATGAACCCGAAACAACACAACAATCAATTGTTTGGGTGTTTCCAGATGACCCTAGACCGACAAAAGTTGTTCGTGCAAGCAGTGCTTCCAAAAAAATTGTTGCTGCTTTTTTGGTAAATATGGCTATACTAGCTGACATGCCCGGCGTTGCCCGGGCCCTCTATAATAACCTTAAAAATACCTAAAATCAATGTTGAATTATTTTATATTTTTAAATGAAAATCTATCCAAACGAACTGAAGGACAGGCGTTACAGTTATTGCCGATTTAATGTCGATTTAATTTCTGACGTTTTGACATATTAAACTTTCAATTCTGACCAAAAGTTCCTGAGGAAACCTAAATAATATAAAGCGCTCCCCCACCTTTCTTCTTTTAAACTAAAATTAATATACAGTATTGGCCAATTTATGAGTCCCATTCGAAATTTTTTTTTCCAAAAGCTTGTTTCTAAGATGATTATATTAAAATTAAATAAAAATCATGCCCTCGTGGCATCATAATTCACTTTTATATTTTAACAGAATAGCAAGTCTACTATAATTTGTGACTCGTGCTATAGCCAGTTTACGTCAAAGACACATGGCAGTTATCATTATCTTTTTGCGCGTGAAGATTTCACTATGTTATTACTCTTTTGTGAAAATTGGTATTTTTTGAAATTCATTATTTGAGAAACGGTATAATCATTAGATTTGAAATTTATATCAAGAAAAATACATTTTTTTTTTCCTTTCTAACGCAGTTTGTGTAAAAATTTTCTGATAAATATTTTTTGAGCTATTAATTTTTTCAGTAACTTCAAATGTTTCATTTTCCGAGATTAATCTGTGGCAACGATTTTCGAAAATCCCAGTCGTCAGCAACGCATAGCTTTTTATTAAAGAGGATTCCAATCCTTTAGACGGTCGTAAAACAGTCCATGCTCTTTGGTATACCACAATTTGTTTGCCGAAAGTAGTTGCAGAACTAAGAAAAAAATTCAAAACGTCGCATCATTCTGCACCAGGAAAACGCGAGATCACACACTGCTTCACTAACTATGGATTATTTAAAGCGTCAAAAAATCGAATTGATGACTCGTTTCCCGTACGTACCCATGATTCTTTTTATTTCCCTTCATAAAAATTAATATGCGTGGTCAACGTTTTAACAACTCAGAAGAAGCCGTCGAAGCTTACAAATGCCATGCTTCTGCTATGCCACTTTCAGAGTGGCATAAATGTACATAGGTCAAAATATTTAAAATTTTTATTTTCAGAGTATTTGAAAATTGTGAAAATTTTGTCACATTACTCTTCCATGGGTAGGAAAAGTGGAACATACATATAAAGTAGAGCATCAGTATGAGGAAAAGTTATACTATTTTAACAAATGCTTTACTTTGAAAAAAAAAACATTGTTTTAAAACTACGTTTTTCAGCTTCAAATTAAAAAAAAAGTGTAATTTAAGAAACAGAAAATAATAACGAAATAGCACAACTAAAACATACATTAAACACTAAATTAAAGAAAAAATGGAACAGAGACATCTTAATTAACCTTCCAGCGAGCTCGCTGTCTAAATTTTACAACACACCTGACTTGTTCAAAACTTTATTCTCACAAACTACAAAGAAATTACAGTTCTAACTCGCGTAAAAATATTTGAATTGTCATGCAATTGATATATGTTATTGAGGTGTACTATGGTACGTTTGGTATTGAAAATAAAGTGTGTAGCACTTATAGTTTTTTTACAGGGACACTCAAAAGTATTCTGTTACATTACGGTGTCTGAGAAAAAATCATTTGCGGTTTATTTCAATAATGTTACACAAATTCAAACGTATTGAAATTGATATATATCAGTGAGGTGCGCTACAAGAGGCTTACTATAGAATATTGTTTGCATAGCACGTATAGTTCCTTTACAGGGACACTCAAAAGGATTACGTTACATTAAGGTCTATGGAGAAAAATCGTTTGTGGTTTATTTTAATCATTTTTCACTATTTAAAACATTTTGAAATTGATATAAGTTGCATTACAAGACTCTTACTATAGAATATTGCGTGTATAACATTCATCGTTCATTTACAGGGACACACAAAAGAATTCTGTACTATCTGTTAACAATAATTGTTGGAAGTGATTTTTCAGTTTCTGAACGCGTTTTTAAATGTAACTCATTTTTTGACTATTATTTGATGTGTATAAAGTCTATAGATCATATACAGGGCAACACAAAAGTTTTCGAGTACCCTTCCGTTTATTGACGGAAATTCAAGAAGGGGAACTTTAAACTGTGCTACGCTTTTCCTAACTGAATTAAAATTTTGCATTCTATGTAGTTTATATATAAATCTATAGATCATATACAGGGCTGCACAAAAGAGTTCGAATATTTAAACGAATATTCTTGGTAATTCCTGAAATTATATTTTTAAATATGTTATGCGTTTTCCAAATTATTTACTTAGATATCAACTTTCACCTTATTAAACCTTAAAGATTTGTAAAAATATTTTGTAAGTGTTGGGAAGTGTTACATAATTTGTGCTTGAGTCGTGATTTTTTGTTCTTGTTACTATTGATATGTATACTAGTTTCGGTACTTACGTATTAATGCCACCGCAGCTACAGATTTGGCGATTTTTAAGTGCCGCCAATCTACACCTAAATTACATTTCCATAACTTACGTTTACCAAAATAAAGTTTCCTGTCATAGGAATTGGTACATTTTCGTTTTTTTTTTTGTAAAATATTTCTCTCCTGAAAAAATAAAATTGCATCTTGTCTGTTTTTGGCAAATCCCAAATACGCATTTTCGTAGCACTAAAAAATGTCGTCAAAAATCAGCAAACAACAAGGCAACAAGGAATCCAAAAGATAACTGCGTGCGCGTGCGAACAACAAGATTGCAACGGGAGAACATTGCCATTGGAATATCAAAATAAAAAAATAAATAAAATATAAGAATTTAAGGACACAATTGTTATTTTAATTAATGAAGTTTACTAAACTTCGTTAATGAAGTTTACTAAACTTCATTTACTAAACTTCGTTTACTAAACGTGACTACTTTGTTTTTAAATAAAGCGTTTTGAATTTTGAAAGTGTTTTGATTTTAAATAAAGTGTTTTATTTTATGATTTGTCGCAAAAATTTTAGGTGTAGATTGACGGCACTTAAAAACCGCCAAATCTGTAGCTGCGGTGGCGTTAATACGTAAGTACCATAGTTTCACTTCTAACATTCTAAAATAATGCTTAGTATTGATTTGTATAGTTTCTCTTCTAACATGCCTTTTATTACTGGGATGAATTACCTTAAATTTTATATAGCGTAACTACTGTGCGAAAAAACTAGGACACCACAATCCCGCTTATGCAAAATATATATGTATTCATATTATTTTTGCCTTTTAATAAGTCATGCTAAGTGTAATCTTTTAAGGGGTTTAATAAATCTGCTTAATAGATAAAGACCAAGGCATCTTTTTAGAAAAGTTTTCTTTAAATTGGGGAGAACTCAAAATCTCTTAATCCCAATCAATAAACAGCAAGCTAAGAAATCAACATTTATTCACAAAAACATCATTATTTTAACGTTTTTTTTTTTTTTTTTTTTTAAATTAAGTAGATGTCACACTGCTTTAAAATTAATGATGTTGTAGACGAAAGATAAAAAAATACTCCATACTTATAGAGAAGATCCATCCAATTTATTTTCGCATTAAACTTTTTAAAAAAGGATTAAATGAAAGTTTGAATTTGAAGTTTGTTTTGAAAGTTGTTATTAATTATTTACTGACAGATTTATCTTACTTAACAGAGCAAAACAACAATATACAAAAATTCAATAGCAGCTTTTAATCAAATCTGTAATAGAATATATTAAAGCAAACAGACTTATCCGAAAAAAATCTCAAAAGCAACATATTTTCCAATTAAGTGTAATAAAATTTTAAATATTTTTTTCTCTCTTCCAATAGATGCATCAATTAACTTTACGAATTATTCAAGTCACTGAAGTTAACGTAATTTCAAACTTTAAATTGATTAAAAATTCTTCAAATTAAAAATTAACGTCCAATTCTGTCAATTGGACTTCGATATTGTTAGTGTCGGAGACAACAAGAAAAAATTATTGTTGCCATGGAAACAACGACTTATTCAATATCGAAATGTATTATTGAGAGCGTTCTTAATTGGACAGTTACTGTTAAAATACACTTAAAACTTATCTTATCCTGCAATAAACTATTTGATTATTTAATTTTAAATGCATAAAGTACTCTACGCATTTAAATAATCATTTAGAAGAAGAATTAATCCAAGAATTTTCAAATACACGAAAATCATAATAATGCCACTTTAAAATGTGTTTTGTTTTGAACTCTCCTACCAAATTCAACAGCGATAAGAGTATGTATGATTTAATATTCTAAAATTATGTATAAATAATACATCCAACAACACTGAAAATGTTAATGCTGGTATAACACATTTTATTGTGATCTGAATCCTTAAAGGGACATTATCTGGTACAGATGACTTATTATTCATTTACAGGTTTTTAGCTCATAGGCTATCAAAGCCTGAGAGCTAATGTGCCCGCCGGTTCTGTATGTATGTATGTATGTATTTATGTACGTAACGCGATAACTCTTGATAAAACTAACCGTTTTGCTTTAAATTTTGTTTATAGGTTCCTTGTGACAAGGCGCCTCCGTGATTAGTTTTGGGGATTCATTGGTTAAGTATAAAGGGGAGAACGGGGAGGGGGGAATAAACCCCCTTAATTTATATAAATGTTTTTTTCATACAAGAAATACCCGATTTTCTTCAAATTTTTTATATAGGTTCATTGTGATAAGGCGCTTTCCTGATTAGTTTTGGGAGTTCATTGATTAAGTATAAAGGGGAAAGGGGCCTAATCCCCCCCACTTAATTTATATGAATGGGTTTTTCATGCAGAACTATCCGATTTTCTTCAAATTTTGTATATAGATTCATTGTGATAAGGCGCTTTCCTGATTAGTTTTGGGGGTTCATTTGGTTAAATATAAAGGGAGAAAGGGGGTCTAATCCCCCGCTTAATTTAGATAAATTGGTTTTCCATGCAGAATTATCGCATTTTCTTCAAATTTTGTATATAGGTTCATTGTGATAAGGCGCTTTCCTGATTAGTTTTGGGGGTTCATTGATTAAGTATAAACGGCGGTAATGGGGTTTAATCCCCCCCCCTTAATTTAGATAAATGGGTTTTTCATGGAGAATTATCAGATTTGCTTCAAATTTTGTATATAGGTTCGTTGTAATAAGGCGTTTCCCTGATTAGTTTGGGAGATTCATTAGTTAATTATAAGGGGGGGGGGGGATGATGCCCCTGTCAATTTCTTTATTTTTCGAGGGCTTATTACAAATTCTTTGAAATAAAAGTTTAATATACAATTAGTGTGAATAGGCTGTGAGCTCAATGCCATCAGTTTAACTGGGCAGTTTTCTCTTTATTAAATTAATTTACAGAACATTTTACATCATTTTTCATAAAAAAATCGTTTAAAAATCCATAAATAATTGAATAGAGCTGTCATTCTAACCTGCTTGAGTACCACTGACGATTATTTCTATATTTTTTATGTACGACTATTTCCAAAAATTAATCTTCGTTCTATATTTCTCTTGAAATTTTTGTAGAAATCTACCTCGAAGAACATTGTTTGCAAATAAAAGCACGCATAAAATGTAAAAATAATCATCAATGGGCCTGTATAGATTTTTATTTTTTATTTTTTTAATTCCTACTATTAGCTCACACTCTCTCTATATATATCTTGTTGGAATTTTCAATAGTTAATAAAATATTTTCTATTCATCCATTCAAGTTCAAATAAATTTTTTTAAACTTGTACTGGATGACAATGGATGTTAATACAGTTTTTTCAAATATTAATTCATTCATTAAATTTAATTAATTTTAATTTTATGTTTCATTTCTGTTCAAAAGTATAGACTCACTCCATATTTATAGTCTCACCTTCACACGTAAAAAGATAATGGGGCTGTTCACGAACGAAGATCAGGCGGCTCGCGGACGAAGGAGACTATAAATGTGGAGTGAGTCTATACTTTTGAACAGAAATGAAGTATAAAACTAAAATTAAATAATAAAATTTAATTAATTAATTAATATTTGAAAAAACTGTATTATCGCTTACTGTAACATCGCTATGGCACTTTATTGTGAAATTTGGTAATTTTTTAAATTCAATATTTGGAAAACGGCGTAATCAATAGATTTCAAAATTATATCAAGAAAAATACATTTTTTTTTACCTTTCTAACGCAGTTTGTCTAACAATTTTGTGATAAATACTTTTCGAGCTATTAATTTTTGGTATTTTAGCTATTTATTTTTTATTTAAATTTTAATACACTTCAAAAATTTCTCTTATGTAAGATATTTAGCAGGATATAAATTTAGGAATAAATATCGTCAGTGGCGAAGCGTGTAGATCGCTGGAAAAAAATTTCTATTTGACCTAAGTAGGAATTGACTTTTAAAAAAAAGTTTTTATATTACTTGTTTTAATATAGAATTTATTCTGAAAAAAATTCAAATCCAAGTTTTATTAACTTTCCCACAGTTATGTGGAAAAATTGCTAAAAAAAATGTTTCCTCTCAAATAATACTTTTTTTGCTTCAGTAGAACAAATATTTCTACCAACTTTTATATATTTTACCATAGCCATAATCTTTAGAATATTAAGATGACATTTTTCCTGAAAAAGTCTTGTTAAATCCAAACAAAACTGTCAAATTAATTCTGAAAACTGCGAATTCACAAATTTTCTGTGAAAAGAATCCTTATTTTAGAAGGGGTTTATATATTATTATTATTATTATTATTAAATAGATGACATGCTGTTTTTAAATTTAGGATATTACAGTTGCACGATGAAAACTACTGCACACTTTTTGGACAAGTATAATTTGTATTTGTATTAAAATTACCTAAAAAAGAGATTCAGGAGAAATCTTAAAGGAAACACCCCCATACATTTTAACCCTCAAATTCTCGTAGGGGGAAAAAAAACGCAAATTGCCATTTGATGAAGAAATATTTTCTTTCAATTTGTGATAAAAAAAATTGCTTACCGTGCCACCGTATTTTATCATATATCCATATTGTTACTTCTAACAATAAAAATTGTATGGCTATCACTGAAAATTGCCTTGTATTCATGAGCTTTCCCTCCTTCATCTCGGCTGCTTTCAACAATTGAACATTTAGAACTTTTATTTTATTCACTTTTTTACGTAATTACTATATTTGTTTTACGTAGCTTTTATTGCATAAAATAAAAAGCTACCTATTGGAGTCGCTCGGAGGAAAGCAATTCCGGAAAATTTAGGTATATTTTTACCGATCATGACCCCCAGACCCCAAAACCACCCTCTGTTCAAATGTTGATTTATATATATATATATATATATATATATATATATATATATATATATATGGAATGGTTTTTACATATTCTTTTCAATATTCTTTTCAATTATAGCTGGTTGAAAGTATTGATTTTTATGATACCATAATTTAGCCTAGTTGGCACATAAATCACTTTGATTAACTTCTGTTTAAAATACATAGTTATTATAGCTGCATTGCGCTTTTAATGGTGTATTTACTAATAATTTAATAATAATAATTTTAGAATATTACTGTTATTTCTTGGTATCATTTGTTTATCTATTGAAATTTCAAATGCATCTTTATAAAATCTTATTCGGGTTCTTTTGAATTTTTTTTTTTTTTTTTTTTTTTTTTTTTACCAACATTAATTTTGTATTAATTTTGTATTGACTTAGGAATGCTAGGGGATTCAATATTGTTGTCTTTTGATGTTAGTTTGCTTACTTAATAGCAACTCCAATCTATAATTTTTTTTCCCCTTTCTCTCTCTTTCTTTTTTAAATATTATTCAGGTATGAGTAAATTTGGACAATTACCATTGAAGCACATAATATGGTAAAATTATGATTGCACATGTTAATTATTAGATATGTGGTATTCTGTTTACACAATATCATTATTTATCTCTTTGGAGATTTAAGTAGTATAGAACTTGATATGTTTTTTGAAATTCATAGATATTATAATTATATATATATATATATATATATATGATCTATGTCATACAATAGCGCTCGTATTTACACACCGTTTTGCATGAAACTAAGCGTATGTATTAAACTCACCCATATCTCGACCGAGTTCGTTAGCCAGCTTGGTCCGCCATCTTGTTTCAAAATGGCGGCCACTTAAAGATTTAAAACTAAAAAATATATATACAAAAAATTCTAAATTCAAATTTAGTATTTGTTTAAGTGTTAGGCTTTGATAGAAGGATTCCGGTGCATTTTTTGTATTGCATCTATCTTAAAAAAAGGGCTGATATATAGCATTTTGAAATTCTAGGGTAGCTGACATTTTGAAACAAGACAGCAGATTAAAACAAATCTGTTATCAATTTATGAATTTTAGTGAGCATGATTTCTCGCAAATTATCTTTCATTGTTGTAATCATTTTCCCCGAAAACCGCAAAAAATTACATCCATATCCGTTTGGGTCAAATTATCTCCAAACTTGGCGTAACTTGGCGAAATATCGCCAAATTGGACGACCAAAAATAAGTCTTCATAAATGGAGAAAACTTGGCTATAGCGGACTAATTCGGCGAATTTCTTATTCAAATTCTGTATTAACGAATCTTCTGTAATCGGGTTCTTTGCATTTTAGCTTGTTGTTTTCAGTTATCAATAGCTAAAATCTTGAAAAGAAGGTATAGGAAAGCTACTTTTTTCCTCCCGGTACAGGCCGGAAGGACTTTTTTAAAATGTAATTTCTATGTTTGTATATTTATATTTAATTATATTTCTCATTTTTAATCGTCTAAACGCGTTTTGCTATATTTATTAATATTTCTAATTATAGTCACTCTTAAGTTGTTTAGAATAAAGTTAGATTTCTTTTCTCTTATGGCTCCCTAAATCTTAGAAATACAGCTACTCCTAAATAGAACTTAATGTTGGCGTCAACTAAGAAATTCATGAAATGCATAAACTGATCAATTTTTTAACTATTATATGATTACATTTATCAATTAAAATTTCTGGTTAAAAAAAATACGTCCATTTGATTTAAAAAATAAAACGGTCAAGTACGAGTATAGCTCGCACTCAAAGGGTTCCGTACATTAAATTTATTGAAATGTTATTATTATATTTCAAATAAAGTGGTCCATTAAAATTAACTTTTAAAATATACACTAAAACCTTTTTTATTTTGCTTAAAAGACGTCAACATATCAATATAAACATTAAAGATGTTAAAATTTAAAATTCCAGTTAAAAATAGTTCCAGTTTTTATTTACAACTTTTTGTGAGGGAATCTATTGAAAATTATTTAAGAAGCTCGAAAGCATGTAATGATACGTTGTCATTTAATATTCCGAAGATTTGGGTTGAGTGGTTGAATAATAGTGGGAAGCGGTCTGTAGATGGAGCTAAGAGCGGTGTTAAAATTAAAAGTATAGAGGGCGTTGTACCTTCTTTCACATAGTGACTGTTCAGACTCTCTGGTTTTTATGTACATTGTATATGTGGTTTGTGTATATATGCTGATGACGATTTGATGAACAAATCGAAACATGTAAATTTTGAATTTTAACATCTTTAATGTTTATATTGATATGTTGACGTCTTTTAAGCAAAATAAAAAGTGTTTTAGTGTATATTTTAAAAGTTAAATTTATTCATTACTATTTCTTAATTAATAAACTCCTACGACCCTTAATATTTTCATAATTTAGTTTCAGTAGATTCGGAAGTATGAGGTGGGGGGGGGGCATATTTTCCCAGTACTTTCGACGATATCTCTGAAAATATAATATTTAAAATTAAAACAATTATATTTTTGAGTTCGGTGGTACGAGATCTTTCGATTGATACCCTAAACGATATATAAAAATAAAATTTATTTTTCAAGTAACTAAATTAATATATCGGCTAATTATTGACAATTTTTTTAAAATCATTATCATATGTCTTTGGATGGATACCTAGACCGCCCGTCAACTCCGCTGACTGCCCGAAAAGTAAAGTTTGTGTGTAACGGAAAAATGCGTTTTTCTCAAAAACTATGTTACCTAGAAAAACCTGTATAATTTTCTTACAAAGTTTAAATAAACTTCTACTACCCCTATTTTTTTCATATTTTTAGTTTCAGTAGATTCGGAAATAGAGGGGGGGGAGGCGGACATATTTTTGCAGTGATATCTCTGAAAGGTATAATACCTAAAGTTAAAACAAATATATTTTTGAGTTCGGTATTACGAGATCTTTCACATGATATCCCACACGATAGACAAAAGGAAAACTTTTTTTTTTCTTCAGGTAACTTAATTATCCCCCTAAATTTTTACTAAACATATTTGTGAATGGCTAACAATTTGAAAATATGTGGGTAAAGAGGCTTTATAATTTTCCCAAGCTTGAACTTTCCACGTCCCATTGTTTACGAGAAAAAGGACTCTGGCAGACGAACAGACAGACATAGGAGTCATCTTATATTGTACTGTCCTCAAAAAAACCCATTTTTTGAAATTTTCTATATATAAAGTCTAATAAAGAATTTTGAAAAATTAAACATGGCTAAATTTTTAGTGCTTTCTCTGACTAAGATTTTAATCTTGGGCATCTTTCATTTTATCACTTTATTACAAAGTGGCAGCCAATTAACCGAGAATTTAAAAAAAAAAAAAAAAACACTTTTCTAAAAAATAACCCATGTTACCTAAAATAAAACCCACACCTTATGTAATCAGCTGAAAATATGCATTTTATTACATATTAATGGTTTAACATAAAAACAATTAAAAATTTATGTAGATATTCTAAAATTTTATTATAACAAAAAAATCTGTAAAAATGAAGCTCATGTTTTGCCAGAATTCTGCAATCGTTAGTTTAAATTATTTTAAAACTAAATAAGCACTCCTTAGGTATTTTTAACTATTTTTATTTTCTAAATGGAGCATAAAAACAGAAAAAAACAATAAAATTGACTTTAGTGAAATATTTGATGTAGTACTAAGGGGTTTTTATTTTATTTTTTTTAGGAAACATTTTAAAGTGGGTTTTTTTAGAGGACAGCACAATAATGGTTCCGTTTTTACTTTTTAAGTACGAACCCTAAAGACAGGAAATTTACCAGGTATGTGGTATATTCATCTATGTAGAATAAAAATTTGCATCTGAAATAAATTTCTCTCTGCTTTAATGGAATATATCAATCAACTTTCAAATAATTTGGTGTAACATCACTCTTTAAAATATTCAAATGATATTTTTCCGGAAAATGTCGTGCTAAAATTAGAAGAAACCGTGGAACATCTATCAAGATAATTTAATAAACAGCATACTACAAATACACAAATTTTAAAAAACGATAGTCAAGATCCTTTTGAAATTAAGTAGATATCACGCTGCTTTTAAATTAATAGAATTGTAGCAGCGCGATGAAAAAATACGCCGCATCTTTACTCAAAATTCAATTTGCTATCGCCTTAAAATGTCGAGAAAAGACTTTAAAGTGAAATATCATTTTCGTGTTTTACAGTAGTAAAATTAATTTATCTGGTAATATAAGGAAAATTTAAGCAAGTTATTATTTTTTTTTCTTTGAGAAAAGTTAGATGTAGTCGCCTACACGAGGATTTTTTTTTTTAAATGTCAGTATTTGTTGCTGAAAATACTTTTGAAAATTAGTTATCCGCTATCGCTTAAACTTTAAGCATAATTTATGGATTACAATATATTGTTGAAAATAAATGTGTATAGGAAATTCATACTAACAAGAATTTAAAACGATGCGTAGAGCATAATTATACGTATTTTCAAATTTATGCAAATTTTCAGTGCTTTCACATGATTATATTTATTTATACTTGCAGGAAAGATAAAACAACAACAAAATGGTACTTTACACAATGTGTACCCAAAATTTTTCGGTCTGATCCTATAAACTAACTAGTCGGATATGCCAATCCCAAAACTTTCCTCTATATCATACATGTTAATGCTTCAAAATTCGTTATCACACCGCCAAAAAAAATCAATATTTTTCTTCATTCTGTTGTATGTTAGCTGCTTGCTAATCGTCGGGTTACTTGGATGCGAGCAGCCGATGTATTATCCTAACTACGAAAAGTCCTTCTGACCTGTAACAGCAGGAAAAGATAGCCTTCTTATTGCTTGGTTTTGGGATTTTAGCTAAGTCTATTGAAAATACCCGAAGCTAAAATGCGCGAACCCGATTCCCAGTTCGCGTCGATATTGAATTTCAATGAGAATATCGCCAAATTAGATGGCATAGCCAAGTTGGCTTCATATACGGCAATGTATTTTTGTCGCCAAATTTGGCGATATTTCGTCGATTGTAGCCAAGCTTGTCGAAGATTTGACTGTGGCGAATATAAATATATAGTGTTAAGCATGTAAGTTTTGAAACGATGGTTACAACAATGAACGAAAATTTGGCGAAACCATGTTCACTAAAACTCATAAATGAAACCCGTTTATGGAGGAATCCTGCTGTATTGTTTCAAAATGTCAGCCACCCTATAATTTCAAACTGCTATATCTCAGCCATTTTTTCAGATAGAAGCAAAACAAAAGATGCTCTGGAATACTTGAATCAAGTCCGTACATTTAATGCAAAAAAATAGTAGGATTTCTATTTTTTTTTACATCATTTCGAATTTGAAATCTTTAAATGTCTATCACAGCACCCCCTCCAGGCGAAATATGCCCAAATTCAACTCAGACCTACAGGCAGTCAAAAACATATACAAAAAATTTGGTTCAATTATCTGCATAACTTCATACACTTTCTGATGATACAATAGTGAAAATAGAACGAAAAATCGCAATCACAGCGCCCCCTATGGTCGAAATATCCCCAAATTCATGTGGAACCTGCTGACCATAGTAAAAAACATAGGAAAAATTTGGTTCAGTTTGAAGCATAACTTCATACACTTTTCGATGATACAATGAGGACAGACAGACAGACGGACGGACGGACGGACGGACAGATAGACATTTTATAAAAACATGTTTTTCGGAATCTCTGACTCCTAAAACGTGCAAATCCGTAGAAAACCGAAGTCGAAAAAAATTTCGATGGCAATACTTTCTTCTATTATAGATAGAAGAAAGTAAAAATTAAAAACTGAAATGAAAATATTGACCTATGCTTATTCGAAATAATCCTCAGTGAACTCAACACACTTTTTACAACGAATGTAATAGTCATCAAAACACTTCTGGAAGTCCATCTTTGTAATGTGCGTCAAATAGTTGGTCACAATCGCTTGAGATAGTCTCATTTAGGTGCAATTTCAACTTCGGGAGCAGGAAATAGTCATATGACTATAAATCTGGAGAGTAAGGAGGATGTTTGAGCACGAAAAGGTTGAGCACGAAAGGAGTCGTAGTACTCATTTAGAAGCCAGAAACTCCGGCACAATGATCTAAAGTGTATACTGAAGCGTTGTCGTGCAAGAACGACCAACTGCCTTGCTTTTTGTACCGAGGACGAACACTGCGTACTCGGACGATGAAACGTTTCAACTCTTCCAAATAGCAACGCCCAGTAACAATAGTACCTTCAATTTTATGTTCGCTCGTTGTTCGACATTCGTGAGCTGCTACATGATCACGTTACACTGTTACAACAACCCAGATGCACTTAGCATCACACAAAAGGTAGCAACGTGAAATTGCACCGCTTTAAAAGAATAAGTGTAGTCGTGCTTCTGACATCACCTGCGGACAAGCAACAACGATAAGTTAACCAGTCCTGTAAATATTGTATGGACTGTGTATGTTAATTCTATAAATGATATCCAATGAAATGCTGTAGATTGGAAACTCAAGGTCAACGTTATCACGTAGTCCAATGACATTCAGCTTAGCTAAGCAGAAGTATGCAGATTCGATAAAAATTTCGCATGTATAAGATGGAACATGTCGATGAGAAGGCTGTTGCGAATGTCTCCTTGGATATTAGCCAGATTTTGTCGGTTACCAATGGCAACCGCTTTTGTTGTTTTTCTATGATTTATTCTTTTTCTGTTAGATGTAAATTTGTTTCTGAACCGATTGTTCGGTAAAAATTTTGAACGCTCAAACGAGTGTGATAAAATAATAATATCCTATATATAAATGTAAATAAATAGTTTATTAAGTTTCTAAAGAAGAAGTTTTGATTATCTGTTGAAACATTTTACAATAAGTGAACAAGTTTAACTTATTTGATCAAGTTTGATTCTGGATTTAAAGACACAATGAATGGCGTCGTTTTCGAATAGAAGAACCTGCAGTCTGAACAAAATGACATGCATCAAAGGCCATTGATAGATTGTGAGAAATGGCGTTTAGCAGGGAGAATGCAAGGAGGACAGTAAGTTTGTAAATCTGTAATTCTTGCATTTCGGTTAAGGATGTCCACACAACTTACAAAAGTTTTCTACATTTCTCTAAAAAGCTGTAAGAATAATATATACGTTTCCGTACTTTAATATCACATTTCCTATATTCATATTTAAATTTGATTTTTGCAGAAATAGTATATTCCGCATTTTGAAGTTATCTGAGGCATGACAAAATAAAGATTTGCGGATGTTACATGTTTTCAGCTGTAAAATCATGCAAGTAACGTGAGTTTAATAATGAGTGTATAAGATGGAATATGTCGATGAGAAGGCTGTTGCGAATGTCTCCTTGGCTATTAGCCAGATTTTGTCGGTTATCAATGGCAACCGCTTTTTTTGTTTTTCTCTTATTTATACTTTTTCTGTTAGATGTAAATTTGTTTCTGAACCGATTGTTCGGTAAAAATTTTGAACTCTCAAACGAGTGTGATAAAATAATAATATCCTTTAAATAAATGTAAATAATTTAAAAAAATCATTCAAGTTACGTGAGTTTTTACTCTTATACGTTTAATTTTACACTCGAGTGTATTTCATAATCAAAGCTGTATCGCTCACCTAAACATGTTAAGTGTATTATTACCACCGATAGGGCCTTTAAAACTCGGCAGAATAAAGTTTAGAAATATTAAATGAAGAAAATGAACTACGTTTAGTGAAGCACAGCCAAAAAAGAAATTTAAACGGAAACCATTTATACATTTCACAAAAGTTAACCAAAATTACATGAATAGTTTTAAAAAAGTAGTATAAAAGCATTATATGGTAAGGAAGTTCTAACAGAAAATTATAATAAGCTAAAGGTATTTAAAACATTAAAATTAAATAATGCAAGAATGTAAATTTAAAAATAGATTTTTAAATATAAATAAATTAATGCACAAAAAGATAAACAGTAAAAGAAAAAAAAATTAGGAATAAACATAATTAAAAACGTAATTAATTAACAATAAATTGAATAACTGAATTCGAAAAAGTGATAAGGGATAATATACAGGGTGGTTCTAAAATATGTGTCAAAATTGTAAAGGTAGGTAGAGAGGACCTAAATAAGCAGATTTCGTATAGGAAAGTGGGTGCGGAAATGCAGCGTTGTTGCAGTAGAGGGCGCTGTTTAGTTCGACGGATGAAAGCGTTTCGCTGGCTTGAATCGTCATTCCCCACACGGATTTCGAGCAACATGTATTGTTACACCAATACGAAATTTGTCGACATGCATTTCATGCATGTGGCTACGCAAGTAAATAAAGCGGCCGCTCAAAGGATGTACATGGAACGATTCCCGGGTAAGAATCTGCTGGATCGCCGAAAATATGAGCGTCTTCATCGGGAGTTATGTGCGAGTGGATCTTTTTATGCTTCCAGGCGTGATACAGGCACTGGAAGATATCGCAAAATTCCAGAAGTAGAAGAAGAAGTTTTACGCGCAGTAAGGATACTTCCTTCGACAAGCTGAAGAACCATTGAACGTGCGCATCCTTTGAGAAGCCGCTCCATTTCTTTGCGCAGCCCCATACATAAAATACATGTCGGTAAGCCTCGCATTGGTGTAACGATGCATGTTGCTCGAAATCCGTGCGGAAAATGACGATTCAAGCCAGGGAAACGCTTTTATCCACCGAACTAAACAGTGCCCTCTATTGCCTCAACGCTGGATTTCCGCACCCACATTCCTATACGAAATCTGCTTATTTAGGTCCCCTCTATCTACCTTTACATTTTTGACATATATTTTAGGACCACCTTGTATATTGAGAACATGGCTATATACAACATACCACTCATTAGAAAATTCGAAGGAAAGCAATCTATCATAAAAAAGAAATACTAGAGCATGCAGCAGAGAGAAAAAAGATGAGAAGAAGTATTTCAAGATAAATTAAATCTGTCAAAATATTTTTAAAGTTGTAAATAAACAAATAAATATATATGTTACATTATTAGATCTACTTTCACGATTTTCCCTGTTTTATTCTAAATTACAACTCTATATACATTAAATCCTTATTCTTAAATTAGCTCTATCGTTAACTGTTAAATTCCCTTTTATTTAATATCTAAATTGTCCAATTTACTTAAATATAAAGCTTTTAATTATTCTTAATTTTTATCATGATCTCCGATCATTTCTGGGTTTTTAGAATGTTCTTTGAGAGCCATTTTCATTTTTATTCCGAATTTCATTTCCCGCTTTAAGTTACTTTTTACTATAAAATTCATCCACTGCATCTTTGTCCGAACTCTTTACTAATTATCTTTCATTCGTCGTGACGTAGCATGACGCGTCTTCTTTAATTCCTCATTCGTTCAGTACGCGTTCTACGTCATAAATTGTGTTATTGCGATAAGTAACAAAAAGCAGCTACCTTCGATGTTCCCTCAGAAATAAGTCGAATTTTCACTTGTCAACAACTCCCTGGCTGCTCGTATGACTAAATTTAATATGTTCTAAATACTTACCCCTAATAAATTGATGACGTAGCGATGATATGGCTACTCCTGTTAGGTGGAAACTACACAATAGAAATACTTGAATAAAGCATTGGATTTGAAAAGACCTTGTTCGTTTAATTCATGGAGAATCTCCTCTTGTTATTTCATTCCATTGCCTATGCCGCCACGTCGAGACTGCAACGAGAGTATTATGCATTTTACGACTGTTTCTAACTAATTATATCATCAAATAACGCAACTACCGTTCTTATTTTCATTGTGCGACCATGTGTGCTCCTGCTTCTATTATCAGCTTTACTCCCACTACAACATATAACGTAATAATCGTTATATATATATATATATATATATATATATATTTATAAATAACTGTATAAAAAATAACTAGTCGGATGTGCTAATTCCAAAACTTTCTTCTATCTCACACAGGTTTCACATACACTAAACACGAATCTCTCAGCACCAATTTATATCAAGGTCTAACTCAATCTAAAGTTTTATTAAATTCCGTGCATTAGTTCTTGCGATATGACTAGCGGCAAAATCGTCTAAATCCTGAAAAATGCAGTATAGCAGGGCCACCTGTTGGAAGATTTGCACCAAAACCTAATCAACAACAACTTATTTCAAGATCCAACAGAATCTAAAATTTGATGAAATTCGGTGCATTAGTTCTTGAAATACAGCTATCGTGAAAATCATGAAAAAAGTAGTATAACACCGCCACCTCTTGGAATATCTACACCAAAACGTAATATAGAAACGTAACCATAAAAACGTAATCAGCGTCTATTTATGTCAAGGTCTAACTGAATCTGTTTGATGCAAGTCAGTGCATTAGTTCTTGAAATACAGCTATTGTAGAAATTGCGAAAAATGCAGCGTAGCAGCACCACCTGTTGTTCGATTCACATCAAAAAGTAATCAGCATCAATTTAAATCAGCGACTAACTGAATCTAAAGTTTTAATAAATTCTGTGCATTAGTTCTTAAGATAGAGCGCCCACAAAATTTTTGTCTCATACAGACACACTGACAGACGGACAGATTCACAGACAGACATTTTCTAAAAACAATCAAATCGTATTCAGGACCTTCTAAAACGTATAAATCTGCCAAAAACCGGAAATCGAAAATTTTCATGAATCCAATACTTTCTTCTTGTAAAGAGAGAAGCAAATAAAAATAATATTGAAATCAAAAAGGCGAAATATAAAAAAAAATGCAAATTTAAATAAATTTAATAAAAGAAAACTAATAGAATAATAATTAAACAATAATGTAGTTTTATTATAAAAGATTTGCTACCGCAAATTGCAAATGGCACATAAGAAGTATCAACATTACAAATGCCAACACGGTTATAACTATATTTCTAAACTTGAAATTCATGCTTTCATTGTAGGAAAAAAAATGAAGGAAAAGTTTCCATGTGGTTTCTCCGGCCATGTCCTAATTAACTGTGTCATTAAAATGCTAAGGTTGAAATTTTTGAGAAAAACGTTATTTTTAAAAATTTTAAATGTAATTGGCTAAAGAAAAAGACATTAGTTTAAACGTGTTACCATTTACTGAACTAATTACATCTTTTCATTAATTACTGAATCAATATTTAACCCATTACCTATAATTGGTATGTTTCTTCAATATTTCAAGTACTAAAAGAAAATTATAACGTTACAACCTATTAAATTCCTTTTTTATAAATAATGAAAGCTTTTTTTTTTTTTTTTTTTTTTTTTTTTTGTATTATTCAGTTATAATTACATGTTTCGAATCTACCAATCAATAAGATAAATTTAAATTCATTGTTAAAGAACACATTTAACTAGGACTTCCCTCAAAGGGATTAGTCTGAGTGATATTGCTGAGAACATAGGGTTAACAATTACAATATAAAGAAACAGAGCAAATTAAATGATAGAATTACAAAATATCGTATATAAATTCATATACATTGTTAAAAATACATTGTTCATCAGATGTGTTGTCATAATTTTTTTTAACATGTGACAAAGAATCTCATTTTCTTAAGCGCGTATTGCGCAAAACTTAAAAAAAAAAAAATAAATAAATAAATAAAAAAATAAAAATAAAAAAAACGCCGGATCTTTTAAAACGCCAAGCTTTTTAAAGTTACGTAATTGGATTTGCAGCCAATAGATTATTCTATCAAGCGTGGCTTAACGCAAATTTAATTTCATTGTTGCACCTTTTTTTGTGTGTGAATTAAAAATTGTTCTTCCTTGATTATATATCTATTATTTGTATAACTGTTTATAGAAACTCTTATACTTCAAACCACATTAATAGCATGCTTTGCTACAAACCAGATTGAAAAACTATAGTCTAAATTACTATTAAAGTATAAAAAAATCTTTCGATGACTTCTGTAAATTAACTTTTACATTAAATCTCCATATCGGCAAAATTGAAAAATTATGTATATTTCAAACTTAAGCTTAACAGATACTTCTTGATTATTCTCTAGGAGGCTCTGCCCCCTGCGCCTTTACTGCGCTAATCCGCAGACTTTTCTTTTGTCTGTCTGTCTGTCTCTCCACAATCTGTCTGTTTCCCTATCCGTTCTTCTGCCCATCTCTCTAACCGATTGTCTATCTCTCTACACGTCTCGCTACCTGTCTCTATATTTCTCTACCGATCTCGCTACCCGCCAATCCCCGTCTGTCTATCCGTCTAACTACTTGTATGTCTAGCCGTGTCTCTATCCACTTCGCTCCCCATTTGTCTATCTGTCTCACAACTTGTCTATCTGTCTCTCTACCCGTCTGGCTATACGCCTCTCTACCCATCTTCTTACCCATCTCCGTACCCATCTACTGTCTCTCTACTCGTCTGTATACCCGTCTCACTATCCTTCTGTTTTTGTACCCGACTCGCTACCAATCTCATTACCCGTCAGTCAACTCGTCTCTGTACTCATCTCTCTACTCGTCTCTTTATCTACCACGCTTCGCGTCTCGCAACCTTTCTCGCTACATTCCTGTCTACCGGTGTCGCTACCCGTCTCGTGACCCATCTCGCTACCTCTCTGTCAAACCTCTTTTTACCTTTCTCTCTAGCCGTCTGTCTATTCGTTTCGCTACCCATCAGCCTACCTATGTCGCTACTCGTCTTTCTACCCTCTGTCTACCCGTTTGTATACTCGTCTTTCTACCTCTCGCCACCTCTTCCCAATATTTAAACAATTCATTTAATATACAGAAGCCATTTATCAGTTATTAAATGCAAACAGAAGTAATTTATCTAATAAGTGTAATCAGATGCAATTTTTTTTAAAATACATACATAAACCTGAATAATAATTCATCAGTTTTGTGTTCATAGTTGTTCATAGTTGTTTAATTGTCTCAAGCTTTTTAAAAAAAACCACAAGGTCTGTATAACTGCATAGTACCCTGAGGGGCATAGTAGCCACATGTTATTAATTAAGTGAAAGTTTCGTTATCGCGTTTGCAGCCAATTGCTTATGTCAGAAAGCGTGGCTTAACGCCATTTTAAATTCATTACTGTAACTTTCTTTTCTTTTCTTTTCTTTTTTTTTTTTTTTTTTGGGAGGGGGGGGTGCGGGGGTAGGGTTTCAAATATATACATTTAAATTAAAACTTTTGCCTGCATGCCATTAGTGTTCTTTGTATTATTAACTAATACCTTGTAGACCGAGCTTCATTTGAAACAAATGTAAAAGACTTCTTCTGCAGTTTTTTTAGGAGAAACTTTCGTAATTGGGCCCAAAGCCAATCGGAGCATTCAATATCATTATTGTAACTCTTATAGAGTTAAAACAATATTGTTGCTAACTTTACTCTTGTTTGAGACCAGCCTTGCCTGTGTATCTGAATGGGGAAAAGTTTCGTATCCTATGTCGATTGGCGAAAAAAATTTAAAATGGTGCCAAAAGGTAGTTTTAGCATCTTACAAAATTTTTCAAGAGAAACTTTCGTAATTGGGCCCAAAGCCAATCGGAGCATTTAATATCATTATTGTAACTCTTATGGAGTTAAAACAATATTGTTGCTAGCTTTACTCTTGTTTGAGACCAGCCTTACCTGTGTATCTGAATGGGAAAAAGTTTCGTATCCTATGTCGTTTGGCGAAAAAAATTTAAAATGGTGCCAAAAGGTAGTTTTAGCATCTTACAAAATTTTTCAAGAGAGCGGTAAAACATGTTTTTCAAATATTTACAAACATACGTTTATTAAAGCATGTTTTTGCACCATCTTAAAAATTTAAGCACGATGCTAAAATAATATTTTAACGCCATATACGATATTTTAATAAGTAATGAAAATACATAAACAAACTTATTTAACAAACCTAAGAGTCATTTTTGTGATAAATAATTGTTATTGTCAGGGAGGTAAATTGTAAACGGCTAGTAAATAATAAATAGCATTTAAAATCTAAAAATGGAGAAGTGGTCCGTATAAACATGCAAAGCCTAAAATTATACGCTTGATATATATAAATCTTTTTTTATTTTTTAATATTTCCGAAGGCACAGATAAAAAGGTAAAAATCTCTTTTCCAAATGCCAAATAGAAAATACACAAAATAGAATGCCAAATATACAAAATAGAAAAATATCTGCAAAAAAATATATTTACATAATACTACATCTTCAAAAAAATAAGATTTAGAAAAAGTAAGCCAAATCCGGCAGGTCCCAACAATCACATTGAAAAACTTATCACCAAAAAAGAACTCGCCAAATCTTACGGCACAGGAGATGGATTTTTCCCTCTGAATGCAGAATATTAGTTTTTTTTTTTTTTCTTGTACGATGTGTGATTATAATATAATTGTTTCATTTCACATACTACATACCGTTTGATATATTGGTACTTTTATGTTATCCTGACGCAGTTGATAAATCGCCAAATATTGTTCCTATAACATTTTCATATTTAATTCATTTCATTTAAATATAAACCTTTCACTCATTTAATTTAAAATACATGCCTTTCATTAATCCCTTTTAAAATGCTAGAAGAGAGATAAAAAAAATAATGCCATAAATCAAAACCTTTTATTTAAACACCAACGGAATTTTTTATTTTAATTTACACACGCGAAATAAAAAAAGCTGCTATTGCGGAGATTTGCGCCAAATCTCTAATACCAAGTCTACCAAGTTATTGCGGGGGTTTTCTTTCAAGCAGGAAAAAATCCAGATTAATTTTCGATTTCTACTAAATTGAAATTTATTTTATTGTGCTGAATATTAGTGCGTGCATATTTTTTTGCTCCATGTACTCCATGAACTTTTCAATTCCGATTGTCTACGAAAATCTCCCGCCGGTGAAAATGACGTACGCACAAAATGTTCGTGACGTATGTACTTTAATTGTGCTTTTTTATCTATTTTTTCAATATAATTTCCAAACGGTTTGACATTTATTCTTGGTAATAAATAGACGTCGTTGTCACCTTTATAGGTACCTGCTGTAAAAATTTGAACGAAATCCGTTAAATATTTTTTGAGTTATGCTTGACGAAAGGTTTTAATATCCATCGTAGCTATATATGGGGCAAAGTAATACTGCGCTGTGTATGAGTCTTCGTTGCACTCAGACAATAAATTGTTTCAATCGGCTAATGAGTTATCAATATCAACTTTCAAATTTTTCATTTTTATAAATGCATTATAAATCTAGTCGGATGTGCCAATTTCAAAACTTTCTTCTATCAGACACAGGTTTCGCAAACACTAAAAACGAATCAGCACCAATTTATATCAAGATCTAACTGAATATATAGCTTTATTACAATTCCGAGCATTAGTTCTTGAGATATGACCATCGTTAAAATCGTGTACATCCTGAAAAATGCAGCATAGTAGCGCCACCTGATGGGAGATTTACACCAAAACCTAATCAACAACAACTTATGTCAACGTCTAACAGAATCTGA
Organism: Maratus michaelseni; assembly: GCA_963931845.1. Classification (NCBI taxonomy): domain Eukaryota; kingdom Metazoa; phylum Arthropoda; class Arachnida; order Araneae; family Salticidae; genus Maratus; species Maratus michaelseni. Next base: position 38,181,729 of record OZ007598.1, read on the forward strand.
AGTTTGATGAAAATCCATGCATTAGTTCTTGAGATATAGCTATAGTGGAAATCATGAAAAAGGTAGCATAGCAGCGCCACCTGTTGGGATATTTACTTTAAAACATAATCAGCATCTATTTATGTCCAGGTCTAACCAGAATCTGAAGTTTGATGAAATTCTGTGCATTAGTTCTTGCGATATAGATATCGCGAAAATGATGAAATAAGTAGCATAGCAGCGCCACCTGTTAGAGTATCTACACCAAAACGTAATCAGCGTCTATTTATGTCAAGGTCTAGCTGAATCTGAACATTGATGAAAATCAGTGCATTAGTTCTTGAGACAGAGCTGTTGCGGAAATGGGGAAAAATGTAGCATAGCAGCGCCACCTATTGGGCGATTTACACAAGAAACTAATCAACACAATCCTATATATCAGGGACTAACGGAATCTAAAGTTTTATTAAATTTCGTGCATTCGTTTTTGAGATAGAGCACCCACAAAATGTTTGCCCATACAGACAGACAGACAGAGCCACAGACTCACAGACATTTTCTAAAAACAGTCAAATCGTGTTAAGGACCTTCTAAAACTTATACATCCGTAACAACCGGAAGTCGAAAATTTTCACAAATCCAATACTCTCTTCTTGTAAAGATAAAAGAAAGTAAAAAACAGCTGTACAGTTTCAGACAGCACATCTTAAAAAAAATTCCATTCTGTAGCTAATAAACGAGGAACAAGCAGTCTAACTGACGATTTTTAGGTGTGTTCGTATTATATAAATACGTAGCACCTACAGTCATCGTCTGATCCGTCCGTCTGTCTATCTGTCCGCATATAACATCGCAAAAACTACCCAATCGAATGGTTTGAAATTTAATATATATAATCGTTGCATAATTTTCTCGAGTCACTTCAAATTTTATGAAAATTGAATCAAAACTTAAAAATATATTAATAAAAGTTTTCTTTGTTCTATTAAATCCTACCATACGAAATTAATTCAGTGATATCCCATGATAAGTAATGATTCTAGGTTGGCATGGTGATTACGTCATACTTAAAATGGAGTCATACTATTTCAGTATTACTGAATTTAAAAGCCAAATTCGTATACTAAATATGTTTAATTATAGCAATCCTATTATCTACCGATAATTGTTTGGATAGATTCTTCCGGAGAAATAGGTATTAAATGGAAAAGAGTCTAAATATGGATTTCAAGTTCTGAAATTTTCAAAGCTAGGCTTAAGTTTTCCGTTGAAATTTTCCGTAAATGTCAACAGAAGATACATTGTTACCAACTTAAATTCACTTATTTTATTACGTAAATTAATCATATCATATAATAACATACGATATAATTCATTTCACTGAAATAATAACGATGATTTTTTTATATTGTCTTGTATTGCATATTTGCGCATAGTATGATTTTAATGTAACAGAATCGTAATTACTTGTTTGTAAAAGTGTATTGAAAGTTAATTTCATAAAACAAAATTAATTTCTATAAATATGAAAATCTGCACATAAAATAAAATTTGCATTCATGCATTTTTTCATAAGAGTGCAACACCTATTACACCAAAATCTGAATATTTATACTAGTTATAGTACGAACTCACCTCATTCGTACGTACAATTTCCAACTTGTTATAACTTGTTTTGGGGTGATTAATAAGGGTTTCAAGCCGCAAATTAAAAAATTATGTCACTTTGAGAATATAGAGTTATGAAAGTATGAAATTCGTAATTATTTTTTGTTCTCCAAATTCGCTTTAAGAAAGTGTAAATTTTATCCCGGAACTTTTTTTACCTTATATTATTACTCATTAATAGTCAGAGACAGAAAAAAGAATTTAAGTCAAAAAGTGTTTCTTTTTATTATTTTTTCCAAAAGCTAATAAAATACCAATTGGTAATAACATTAAAAAAATATTAGAACAAAATTTCTAAAATTTATAATATACATTTGGTAGAATACTCAGCTACTTTTATTTTTTTCGTTTGTAAAAATGCGATCTTTAATGAATTCTTTAATTATAGTTCTTGTTTATCAAAATAAGAATATTACTGTGAATTAGTAAATGAAAGAAAAAGTTACTAATATTACTCGATAAGATAACACTTTTTTTTTGTTTTTCTTTCTTTATAATTAATTGATATAAACAAACATGGATCACTATCGAAGTAACATAGAATAAAATAGTAGTATTAAAAGTAATAAATAATGTATATTAATATAGTCAGACAATAATGTTTAATAGAAATCGTTATTAATTATTTTTGTGAGGTTGCGAAGTATTTTTCTCGTTGAGCTTGGATCCACGAAGTTTTTTACTCTTCGTTACGAATATTTTCCATTTACTTCATAAAATAATTAAAAATCACACTATTTTTTATCTTGGGAGCATATAATTTGCGGCTGCCTTCATTAGGTGTACAGACTGCGTTTACATGAGACGTAGGAGTAAATATTCACTTCTGCACTTGTGGTGCGTGTACTCTACTCCATTTGACGAAAGGAGTCGCTAATTGTTAGTTCCCGAAACTATAATGGTGACTTTCATTTATTTTGTAGAATAAACAAGTTAGAAATTGCATGTTAAACGTGACAAATGAGGTGCGTTCGCGCTTTTACTAGTTTTGCAATGTAAAAACAAATATTGTTATTATTTCATTGAAATGAATTATATCGTCTGTTATGAGCGAAATAAGCATGCCTTTTTATTATTATTATTATGTATTCCACGTTTGCAGATGCGAATCTTTTTAGACACCAGACAGCGCTGCAAAATTCACCATGGAAATCTTGCTTTGCGAATGATTACCTCCATTGTTTAATATTTCTACGATTCACGATGCACGAATCTGTTATGTTTATTTACTTTAATGGATTGAGACATTTGGCTGTTGACCTCAGAATCTATACATTTTTTTAATTTAACTCATCTCTCATGCAAACAATTTTTTTTTAACCACATCTTTCAAAAAATGTAACTTTTATGCAATTTTATTTTAAAAAATAATTTTGAATAAAAATAGCCGCTTAGCATATGAAAAAAGAACTGGTTAACCCGTCTTTCTTTTCCTCAGTCACATGACTTGCGTTTTTATTATATAGATTACATACGATAGGATTTAATAGAATAAAGAAAACTTTTATTACTGTCTTTTTAAGTTTTGATTCGATTTTCATAAAATTTGAAATGACTCGACAAAATTCTGCAACGATAATATATATTAATTTTCAAACCATTCGGTTGGGTAGTTTTTGCGATGTTAGATGCGGACGGACGGACAGGCGGACGTACCAGTAGACGACTATAGGTGCTATGTATTTATATAATTACGAAAGCACCTAAAAAGAGAGATTATTCTATAAAGTTTTAGAGTGAGCAGAAAAACGATTCCCAATAGATTACATATATGAAAAATATATAATTAAAGAACCTCATATGTAATTTTAGAAATCTCATAAACGTCATGAGAAAGCTTAGTCTGAAAGTTCTAAGCACGTCTCTGTAGAACTAATGGTAAAAAGTACGCAGTCTTATAGAACATTCTTTGGACCATGCTATAGAACATGTCCAAAGATCAACACTTAGACATCGGTGGAACGCACAATCTGTGTGTTCTTAACACGTATCCGTCCAACCATGTTTGAACTAGATTAATTTTGACACAATTATTCAAATTGGTAAAGAAATCATTTAAGTTATAATTTTCCCAACTGAGATAAAACCTTCTTTAGCGTTCACTGGTGTTCCCTTACCTGTGATTTATTCTGTTGAGCTGATTCAGATATCAGACCAGATGCTATGATCAATAAGGTTAACTGGGTGAATTAGATCAGCCAGATTTGTCCGGGAGGGCTCAGTTGGTGTAGCATTGACCGCTTCAGCCAAGAGATCCCTGGTTCGAATCCGACCAGAACTTTTTGGGAATATTACAACTTACATATTTGAACGTTCCGCTACTTACTTGGGTTATGTTTTCAGATGAAGTACATAATATTTATATGACTTATATAACATTGCTAAATTTGATCAATCATTAATATTTCAAGGGATCTATTTTTGAAGCAAACACTTAATTATTTTCAAAAACTAAAACTTATATATGATGAAAACAATAAAACCCTTAAATTTTTTCTACCATTCATCTTTCAGAAAAAGATATTGTAATTATAATTAAGATAACGTTTAACGATTGTTCAGAAAAACAAAAGTCTCTTGACATTAAAATAATTAAATGAAACAGTTGATTTCAAGGGAGTCGAAGCGATAAAAAGAGTAACACACTAACAAAATGTAAATAGATAAAGAAAATATGCATAAAAAAAAAAAAAAAAAAAACAAGTACCACAGAACTTTCAAATTAAATTTATCTATCTCCATCGCGATTAATGCTAATAGTGCCATAAAATAAAATATTTGAACCAGATTTCTCATAGAAAATCCAATTTATTCGGGTATTATTGCGGCTGCGATAAAGGTTTTGATTGAAAAATGATCTTATGTATTTTCTAATCAAAAAGAAAGTTTTGATGAGTACGATAAATATAACTACATCAAAGGCGTATGAAACATGCCGCTAATAAAAATCATAAATAAATATTTCAAATATTCGAAACTTTTTTATCTAACGCATGAAAGATTAAATGAATTGCGTAGTTTACATTTTATTTTTGCGATATGTAGTAAAAATATATAATATGTTTATGTATCATATAAAAAATGTAAAAAATGCAATGTAAGAAACAGATGCCTTGCATTTTCATTGTAAAAATATGTTACGCTTCACAATTTAAATTTTCAATTATATGTCTTTTTACTTGTACAGACATAGAAAACAAAGTACACACACAAAAATATCCCTGTAAAATTACGGGCAGAGACCGGCAGCAGAGATTCCAATCAAACACCGTAAAAAAAAAAAAAAAAAAAAAAAAAAAAAATCCATGTTACTATTTTGTGCAGCCCGTAATTTTACGGGGCAAAATAATACAGCATTATAATGCGCAAGATATAATCCACTTTAAAACACAATAACACAATAACACTTTACTTACTGTTCCGTAGCACGTAGAACATTAGATAATCATCACAGAATCGCTGTTTTGGCCGGTTAAAATTTTCGAAACACGAGTAAAATGAAGAGTTACACCATAGTGGAGGACAATGTATGGGGTCGTACCGTATTTTTGCTAACATATGGTCTAGACCTGTAAGAATATGTGGATTGCCCTTAATTTTGTAAGTATCTAAGGGATGAGGCCGCTTGTTTAGTGGATCAGACCGTTTTTTATCAAATAAGGCTGTTGCCCATGAAAATTGAAGGGCAAACGCTCATAAATTTACAGTTTTTAACGAGAGTGTATACCCCATACAACACTGCCGAAAATCATCACATAAAGACCTGACGGGTAGCAATTGGTTCGTAATAAGTCTGCTAATTATTGTTATACTTAGGGGGTTGTATACATTTCCACAGTGTGTCCCAAAACAAAAAATAAACAAAAAATCCTATAAACAAAAAATTAAGAACTGAAATGAAAATTTTGACACATGTTTATTCGAAATAATCCCCGCTGGACTCAACACACATTTTACATTTTTTTTTTGTCCTAAAAACATATTGTTATAGTTTAACAGACAAATGTCTTCAATTTTCACAATGAAAGTATATTACGCCTTGAAATTAAGTTTGTAAACTTTATGTCTATTTATTTATACATCTGTTTTATTAGTTCCTTGTAACACTTCCAAATATTATACTGTTTCAACTTTTCGATTCTTATGATGGTTATTTAATTTATATGAAAGATAATATTACTAACTTTAAACAATGATATTAATGTAATAACATTTCTAATTCACATAATTTAAATACACAAACCCAACATGAGTGAAAAAAATGACCGAGGAGAGGACCCGATCCTGAGACCTTTAGCATAACGTTCTGATGCTCTGCCACTGAGCATCCCCGGAAATTTCTCACGTGCTTTAATAAGTGTTTAAACTATTAATCAATGAAACAGATATTGCAATGCTATTTCAAATCTTTTTTTTTTCGCTAAAACATTTAGACGAAACAGTTTATTTACAGTGAATAGAAGCGATAAAAAGAAATAACGCAGTAACGAAATGCAAACCGATAAAGAAAATATGCATAAAAAGAAGAAGATAACAAGTGCCAAGGAACTTTCAAATTAAATTTATCTAAATTTCCATCTAAATTTTCAGCAGGACTGAAACTGCGCTGTAAATTAATAATACTGACAAAGGATGTGAATTAATTTTCACTTTACTAAGAATTTAATAGTCATCAAAACACTTCTGGAAGTCCACCTTTGCAATGTGCATCAAATAGTCGGTCGCAGTCACTTGAGGTGGTCCTCTTTAGGTGTAATTTAAACGTGGAAACAGGAGATAGTCACAGGGATATAAATCTGGGGAGTAAAGAGGATGGTTGAGCACGACGACCCCTTTAGAAACCATAAACTCCCGCACAATGATCAAAGTGTGTGCTGGTGGGTTGTCGTGCAAGAACGACCAACTGCCTTGCTTTCGGTACCGAGGACAAACTCTGCGTACTCGGGCAGTGAAACAATTCAACACTTCCAATGGCAACATCCAATAACAGTAGTACCTTTAATTTTATGTTCGTCCGTTGTTCGACTTTCGCAAGCTCGTTCATGATCACGTTACACTGTTACAACAAATCGGATGCACTTGTCATCACACAACAGATAACAACGTGAAATTGTACCGCTTTACAAGACGAAGTGTGGTCATGCTTTCGACATCACCTGCGGACACTCAGCGCCATTTATTCATCGGTAATTTAACCTTCCGGCAATTTTGAGACGGACTGTGTAGAAATCGTACCAGACTTGAAATCCTAATCCTAATAATATTATAAATCTGACTGTGTGCAAATGTTAGGCTGAAGCCAGCGTCAAAATGGAGCATTTAATGATCCTGTATCTTTGCATATAGGCTGATTAAAACCCTCAAATGAACATAGGCTTGTTTTTGTTTATTTTATTCAAATATTTTTCTTAATAATTCAAAATTTCGTTATTTTCATTGAGAATAAATGGACATTTTTTTTCGTATAATATTTTAAAATGGTTAAATTTACTTTATCGTTGCCAAAACTAATTCAAAACCCGGAATAATAATTTTTACTCAACAATTTAGTTTCAATTGAAAAATGTTCACCAGAAAAATGAAAATGAAATTAAAAAATGTAAAGAATTAAGAAGAAGATTAAATAATATTATTAGAAATAAATCTTTTTTTTTTTTTTAGTTTTTGATAATAATACAAGGTTTCAATATGCGTAACCATAGGAAACAGGCGAATATGACGTCATTTATCGAAAATGAAACGGATATGCTTTGATTGGTGAAATAAAGTGATCTTGGGTTTTTTCTTCCCTTTTTTTCTTTTTTTTTCTTTTGTATGGTAACAATACTTGCCGTTTTACCGTCTGCGCACGGCTAATATAACTATACCGTATTTTTTATTTAAATTTTAAAAATGTAAAAAGAAGTTTCAAAAGAAAATGGTTAGCAAATGTCAATAATATGCTCCGCAAAATTATCCATGTCGAAAATGATGTCATGGATAGCGAGAAATAGTGATTTTTCAATCTTAAAAGTAAAAAAAAATAACTCGATTACGTAAAAAAATAAAAAAAATAAAAATGACGAATGTTAATAGTTCCATTTTTGTTGATAAAACCTAAAGATTTAATATTATTTCGTTAAAGTAACATAATTTTCCCTATGCCAGTATTGAAATTAATTGCCTGGACAAGAAAATTAACAAGAATTATGTCATTAAAAAGGGATTTCTCTGGGGAAAAAAGAGACGTCATATTTGAAATAAAACGTGAGTTTTCCAATATGTTTTAAAATGGGTGTGAATCAATTCTTTACATTAATAATAAAAGGATCAGTAAGTATAGAAAGTAGATGAGTTTCACGCCATTTTTATAACGAAAAATTTAAATGTTTTGTTAACTATACTGATTATTAAGCATGAGTATCCGAGTTTTCTGCTAAAAATCACATCATAATTTTAAGAAAAGGAAAATGAACACGAATGTATTAAATTAAAATCTGACCGTGTGTTTGTATTTCGCAACTACTCCTAGACTATCGAACGCAACGCGATTTAATACCGGTTTAGCGAATACCGGTTATAATTGATCCTAGGATGTCACACAAACTCTCAAAATTAAAAAAATTAAATTAAATGCCATTTTTTTAACGAAGTTTCTCTAAAAACGAAAAGTAACTTACTTCATATTTAAAAACACCGATTAAAATAATTTAAGACAGACATGAGTACACAAAAAATAAAAATTTATAAAAAAATATATACTTAAAAACAGTTAAAAATACAAAATAGTAGACGTTTCGCCAAGCGACACGCAAGGCATCATCAGTACAAAAACAATCTATTGCATAACAAACCACAGAACAAGGAAAAGGAAAGGTTTGAAATCAAGGAAAGTTGAAGTTATTTTAAAAACAGATAATATTCATTAGGGACAGAACGAGCTTCATTCAACGTCTGCGATCGCAATTGAGTGAACCAACTCTCAAGGAGTAATCGACCATGGTAGCTGTTACAACCTGATTTCAAAATACTGGCGTTCGCAATTAGCGGGATGTGATTCGTTTGAAGTGAATGCTGGACAATTTTTGAATTCAAATTACTATTTTTTAAAGCACTAGTATGTTCTTTTAGGCGAATTTCCAATGATCTACCTGTTTCACCAATGTAGACACTATTGCAATCTTTACAGGGAATAATATAAACAACACCGGGTAATTTAGACTTATCATATTGAAATTTATGCTTAGTGAAAAAGGAACTCACTTTATTAATTGGTTTAAAAGAAACCCCAATATTGAATGATTTTAGAATGCCAGAAATTTTTTCAGAAATGTTCTTATAATAAGGGATACAGATAAAAGAGTTTGGTTTACTACGTTGAAAAGGGGGGGGGAGTAGAATTCACAAAATTTAAAGTATTTTTAAAGATTTTTTTAACAAGACCTATAGGATAGCTATTATTAACCAGATCGCGATAAATTTTACACTTCTCAATTTCAAAATCATTACTGGAACTGCAATATCTAATGACCCTGAAGGCTAAAGTCTTAATAACGGCTATTTTATGGCTGAAAGGGCAAATTGAATTGAAATTAGTATATTGACCAGTAGATGTAGGTTTTCTGTAAACAGTAGTGGTGATAGATTGAGAGGTATCAGCAATGTGTCTGCGGACTAGAATGTCGAGAAATGGTAATTACTACAGGGATTATTAAAATACATATTCGGTACTTAAGAAAGATAAAACTCCTTCCATTCAACGTAAGATGAACATTATCATTTCCAAATTTGAAAAACTTAAGAAAATCCCCCCTAACTCTGCTTCGAAATTGAAATGTTACACCGGTCTTGTCCCTCGCTCTTATGGGTTACCAAAGATTCATAAACCATCTATCCCACTCCGCCCCATTATTGATTTTTCTAAATCCCCTTTATATAATATTTCTAGTTACTTATCCGCGCTTCTTAAACCTCTTACGCTTAACTCCAGTTATAGTCTTAATTCACCTTACAAATTTCTCGATGATTTACAGAGTTTTGTTTTCCCTACCGGTTATATCATGGCTTCCCTTGATGTTGTTTCGCTGTTTACTTCAATCCCTTTCGATCCGGTTTGTAAAGTAATTAAAGATATCTGGCCCACTCCGACACAACCTACTGATTTTAATGTCGATGAGATTGTTGAATTAGTTAGTTTTTGTTTGACCTCACACTGTTTTATATTTAATAATTGTTTTTATAGTCAAATTTCTGGTACCGCTATGGGGTCCCCCCTCTCTGTTGTAATTGCTGAACTTGTAATGCAGAATATTGAAAATAAGATTAATTCTGAACTTGGTTCACGTATTCTTTTTTGGAGACGTTATGTTGATGACATTTTTTTTATAGTGAAAGAAGCTGATTTAAATAATATTCCCACGATTTCTAACTCTATTGGTGACCCTATTAAGTTTACTGTTGAAATTTAAAATAATGCTGAATTACCATTTCTCGACATTCTAGTCCGCAGACACATTGCTGATACCTCTCAATCTATCACCACTACTGTTTACAGAAAACCTACATCTACTGGTCAATATACTAATTTCAATTCAATTTGCCCTTTCAGCCATAAAATAGCCGTTATTAAGACTTTAGCCTTCAGGGCCATTAGATATTGCAGTTCCAGTAATGATTTTGAAACTGAGAAGTGTAAAATTTATCGCGATTTGGTTAATAATAGCTATCCTATAGGTCTTGTTAAAAAAATCTTTAAAAATACTTTAAATTTTGTGAATTCTACTCCCCCTCCCTTTTCAACGTAGTAAACCAAACTCTTTTATCTGTATCCCTTATTATAAGAACATTTCTGAAAAAATTTCTGGCATTCTAAAATCATTCAATATTGGGGTTTCTTTTAAACCAATTAATAAAGTGAGTTCCTTTTTCACTAAGCATAAATTTCAATATGATAAGTCTAAATTACCCGGTGTTGTTTATATTATTCCCTGTAAAGATTGCAATAGTGTCTACATTGGTGAAACAGGTAGATCATTGGAAATTCGCCTAAAAGAACATACTAGTGCTTTAAAAAATAGTAATTTGAATTCAAAAATTGTCCAGCATTCACTTCAAACGAATCACATCCCGCTAATTGCGAACGCCAGTATTTTGAAATCAGGTTGTAACAGCTACCATGGTCGATTACTCCTTGAGAGTTGGTTCACTCAATTGCGATCGCAGACGTTGAATGAAGCTCGTTCTGTCCCTAATGAATATTATCTGTTTTTAAAATAACGTCAACTTTCCTTGATTTTAAACCTTTCCTTTTCCTTGTTCTGTGGTCTGTTATGCAATAGATTGTTTTTGTACTGATGATGCCTTGCGTGTCGTTTGGCGAAACGTCTACTATTTTGTATTTTTAACTGTTTTTAAGTATATATTTTTTTATAAATTTTTATTTTATGTGTAGTCATGTCTGTCTTAAATTATTTTAATTGGTGTTTTTAATATTTTTCACATTCAGACGTTAAAATGTATACATTTTACTTCATATTTGTGTATAAAAAAGGAGAAATAAAACAGATCAGTATATTTTTTACGCCATTTTCTCACTAAAACTGAAAAACAGAATTTATTTTCACTTTGAATAGATGGTGAAAACAAAATCTTGAATTCAGTAAATTATCCGAAAAATAAAAACATATTTTCACATATTCAAACTTCATGAATCAATTTATTCTGGAGAACAAAAATTCCCTGTCAATATACTGTCATTTAGAAAACAAGATTTGTTTCAACTATATATTAAACCAAGGAGGCAGAATTGAATTTAAAGAAAAAGCATATACTATTTCTAATTAATGTTTTTTTTTAAGGATTGCTGTTAAAACGTTTCACAAAGGCGTTAAAAGTAAAATTGTTTATCAGGTAAAATTCACATTTGTTTCTACCCAATTCTTCTATTTCCACGATTTTATTTGGCCCTCCTTTTTGCATTGGTTGCAATTTCAATTTCGCGTTTATTTGGCACAAAATTTTACTTTTTTAAGACTGAGTTATGTCAAGGTCCCTATAACAAAAAATACCGTATTGTCTCCTATGAAATGTGATAAATAGTTAGTTAATTATTAACGTTTTTAATTATCGGGAGTGAAATATTTTGCTTAATTAATGTATTTATTCTTCTTTTAATGTTGCGTGAACGAAGTCACGGATAACATCTAGTAATATTATTAATCCGATTGTGTGCAAATATTAGGCTGAAGCCAGCGTCAAAATGGAGCATTTAATGATCCTGTATCTTTGCATATAGGTTGATTATAACCCTCAAATGAACATAGGCTGGTTTTTGTTTATTTTATTCAAATATTTTTCTTAATAATTCAAAATTTCGTTATTTTCATAGAGAAGAAATGGACATTTTTTCGTATAATATTTTAAAATGGTTAAATTTACTTTATCGTTGCCAAAACTAAATCAAAACCAGAAATAATAAATTTTACTCAACAATTTAGTTTCAATGGAAAAATTTTCACGTGAAAAATGAATGAAATTAAAAAATTAAAGAATTAATAAGAAGATTATGTAATATGATTAGAAATAAAACTTACTTATTTTAGTTTTTGATAATAATACAAGGTATCAATATGAGTAACCATAGAAAACAGGCGAATATGACATCATACATCGAAAATAAAGCGGATATGCTTTGATGGTGAAATAAAATGATCTTGGGGTTTTTCTTTTCTTTTTTTTTCTTTTGTATGGTAACAATACTTGGCGTTTTACCGTATGCGCACGGCTAATATAACTATGCCGTATTTTTTATCTAAATTTTAAAAAAGTAAAAAGAAGTTTGAAAAGAAAATGGATAGCAAATGTCAATAATATGCTTTGCAAAATTATCCATGTCGAAAATGATGTCATGGATAGCGAGAAATAGTATTTTCATTCTTAAAACTAAAAGAAATAACTCGATTACCTAAAAAAATGGCGAATGTTAATAGTTCCATTTTTGTTGATAAAACCTAAAGATTTAATATTATTTCGTTAAAGTAACATAATTTCCCCTATGCCAGTATTGAAATTAATTGCCTGGAAAAGAAAATTAACAAGAATTATGTCATTAAAAAGGGATTTCTCTGGGGGTAAAAGAGACGTCATATTTGAAATAAAACAGGAATTTTCCAATATGTTTTAAAATGAGTGTGAATCAATTCCTTACATTAATAATACAAGGATCAGTAAGTATAGAAAGTAGATGAGTTTCACGCCATATTTATAACGAATTTTTTATTTTAATCTATACTGATTATTAAGCATGAGTATCCGTTATATACATATGAGAGTTTTCTGCTAAAAATCACATCATAATTTTAAGAAAAGGAAAATGAACACGAATCTAGTATATTAAAATCTGACCGTGTGTTTGTATTTCGCAACTACTCCTAGACTATCGAACGCAACGCTATTTACTTAATACCGGTTATCATTGATCCGAGGATGTCACACAAACTCTCAGAATTTCAAAAATTAAATTAGATGCCAAGATTTTTTTTTTTTTTTTTGTAAATTTTAACTAAATTTCTTTAAAAACGGAAAGTAAATTATTCCATATTTGTTTAAAAAAACGGAGAAATAAAACAAATCAGTATACTTTTTACACCATTTTCTCATTAAAACTGAAAAACAGAATTTATTTTCACTTTGAATAGGTGGTGAAAGCAAAATCTTGATTTCAGTAAATTATCCGAAAAATAAAAACATATTTTCACATATTCAAACTTCGTGAATCAATTTATTCTGGAGAAAACAAAAATTGCCTGTCAACATACTGTCATTTAGAAAACAAGATTTGTTTCAGCTGTACATTAAACCAAGGAGGCAGAATTGAATTTAAAGAAAAAGCATATACTATTTCCAATTAATGTTTTTTTTTTTTTTTTTTTTTTTTTTTTTTGAAGGATGACTTTTAAAACGTTTCACAAAGGCGTTAAAAGTAAAATTGCTTATCAGCTAAAATTGACATTTGTTTTTACACAATTTGTCTATTTCATTTGATTTGGCCCTCCTTTTTGTATTGGTTGCAATTTCATTTTCGCGATTATTTGAAACAAAATTTCACTTTTTTAAGACTGAGTTATGTCAAGGTCCCTATAACAAAAAATACCGTACTGTCTCCTATAAAATGTGATAAATAATTAGTTAATTATTAACGTTTTTAATTATCGGGAGTGAAATATTTTGCTTAATTATTGTATTTTTTCTTCTTTTAATGTTGCGTGAACGAAGTCACGGGTAACATCTAGTTTTTTAATAAAACTCTTAACCCATTTTAGGCCAAGCATAGATATTTTATAAAATTTGGTATTATTTGCATTGAAATTTGCTTAAATTACATTCATTAAGACACCAAAAAAGCTTCGTGCATGAAAAATAATATTTCATTTAATTTGACGTTACCATTATTAATTTACCATTAATAATTTACCATTAAATTTAAATAAAAAAATTTAAGTTTTCTTATGGCATTTGTTTATTTTTATTTTATTTACAGAACTTACAACTTTACTCCATTATAAAAACATATGATTAATCTCAAGTGGAATAATTATACATTTTCAAAAAGTCGAATTTGTCAATAACCGTTTCAATTTTTAAAAAAAACAGCGTAATTTGAAAATTTCTCAACAGAAAATGATTAATTCAATTGAATTACTAATATTTTATAGATGTCTCCTTAAAAATAGCAGAAAAATAAAATTAGTAAAAAATATACGTCGCACTGTTAATAAAAATATATTTATTGAAATGGTGCGTTTACGCACCTTTGGCCGAAAATGGGTTAACTTGGACATCATATTTGGCTACTTTGATAAATTTTACATTCAGAAGTATTCGATAGTTTAGAAATTACGCAGGTTTGAAATTTATAAATCATAATATTAAATTCATTCACTCTTCGACGGAATGAGCATTAGTTTTGAATATGCATATTTGAAGCATCAAAAAATCTATTTCTGCTAAAAATGTATATTCATGCATTTTCAAAAATTAATTTCAAACTATGTATTTTTTCGAAATTAATTTTTAGAAAAATATGAGATGTTCCCTATGATGTTTAAAACAGAAATCATTTTCTAGAAGCTTCGAGCATAGAAATCTAAAATTACAGCTCAATTCTCCAAGTACTTTTTGAGTTACGCTTAAAAAACGACCCACATGGCAATATGTTTTGACACGATTAAAAATTTATTTAGAAGTTAAAAACTTTAAGCCCCCATAATTATTTCACTATTTCACTAAATAACTTCCCGTTTGATATTCGCAGGTAAAATTTACCAAAACTTTCAAATATATCAAAATTTGGTGTTACTATTGAAATTTTCCAAGTTTGGTATAGTTTCTATATGTAGACGACACCCTAAGCGTGATTTAAGTATTTCATTAATTAATTGTTACTGCTAATCAATTGGCACCAGTAACATTGTTATACGATGATTTGCGGCAGAGTTAGTATGGGGGTATACTTTTATTTCCACGACTACACATCGTTTTTAACTGCCTGTTGTAAGACATACAGGTTATGTTTTATTAAGTGAAAGTTTCTAGTTGGTTGGTTGGTTGATTTTATGACGGCTAATTATCTGCGCGAGGAATATAGCCCCTAGGGGGGAGTGCCCTCAGTGGGGGTCTTTCTAAGGGATCCTAACCCGTATTTACGGCAAGGTTCGAAGAAAACTACGGAAAACTCCGAACGGTTAGGTCGACGAGCACGGCGGTGGTTTGAACCCAACACCTCCCGTCTACCAGCTTTGAGAGCAGAACATGAAAGTTTTTATTACTGTTAGGTTCATGCATATTTTTATGATGCTAATTTAATTTATCTGACGTACAATAATGGTAGCATTAAACGTTGAATAATAAATCAAATCTTCCGCTTTTATAACTTAATTTTAATCTTATTTTAGAAATCAAACAAGCCTAAATAAATAAATAAGATAAAATGTTTAGAAATATTCCCGCATTAGTATTCATATATATATATACAACACTATTTAAGATATTATTTAACAATTTTCCGAAAAAGTCTTAACACATTAAAACATCTATGATAAATGTTATTTAAAATGCGTCAAATAGCTAAAAAGAGTAATAATAAAGAAATACTAATAAATTGCGTACTAATAAAGAAAACATGACTTAATAAAATAATAAAACAAATACCAAAATACTTTCAAATTAAATTTATCTGTCTGCATCGCGATTATATGCTAATGCTGCCTTATAATCAAATAGTTGGACTGGATTTCTCAGGGAAAATTCGATTTATTCGGGCATGATTGTGCCAGCGATAAAGGTTTAAATCGAAATATGACCTTTGTAATTTATTAATCAGAAGCAAATTTTCATGACAATATATGGTTAAATATTAATCTATTAAAAACATATTAATCATTCTGTGGATAAAATTCATGCAGGAACAGAATTGCTTAGTTTATATTTTATTATTGCAAATTGTGTTTATATGTTTGATATTTTTATAAATAATGGCTATAAGATCCCTAAAATATGCTAATATTGCTTTACATATGTTTACATGTATTTATCTTTGAGTCTTGAAATTTCATAATGAAAGTGTATCACGCCTTAAAGTTGATATTTTCATTTTTCTTTTTCTTTAGAGTTTTACTGTATAAAAATTTCAAATTTTGTTAGTCATGTTTCGTTTTATGGTGGTAATTTAATTAAATAACTTAGAGTATAAAATTGCTAACTTTAAACATTAAATAACAAATCAAAACTCCTGTTTTTATAAACAAATTTATATCTTATTTTAGAAATAAAAATAGTAAATAACAAAAAATAAAATAAAATAACCTATTTAGAAAGCCTCCACTATTAATATTTATCTATACTAATATTATAAAGGAGTAAAGATTGTTTTTTTGTTTGTTTGTTTGTTTGTTTGTTTGTTTGTAGGGGGTAATCTCTGGAACTACCGAACCGATTTCAAAAGTGATGGTGGCAAATTGATGGTGACAACCCCTGCTCCAACATAGGCTATATTTTATGTCGATGCCACTACCCCAGAGGGGTGCAGGAGCGAAAAACGTTCTAAAATTGCGATCTTTTCTATACTGAAGCAGCTAGAAATTTGAAATTTGGCGTTGTAGTTACTTATAAGATGTAAATGCTCTCTAAGAACAAAATTTAAAAAAATTCGAAATTAAAAAGGATGAAATGAGCGAAAAGCGTTCTAAAAACATTCTAAATTACAATTTCTATGGAATCCCTAGAACTACCGAACCTATTTGAAATTTGGCGTTGTAGTTACTTATAAGATGTAAATGCTCTCTAAGAACAAAATAAAAAAAATTCGAAATTTAAAAGGGTGAAATGAACGAAAAGCGTTCTAAAAACATTCTAAATTACAATTTCTATGGAATCTCTAGAACTACCGAACCGATTTGAAATTTGGCGTTGTAGTAACTTATAAGATGTAAATGCTCTCTAAGAACAAAATAGAAAAAAATTCGAAATTTAAAAGGGTAAAATGAGCGAAAAGTGTTCTTAAAACATTCTAAATTACAATTTCTATAGAATCTCTAGAACTACCGAACCGATGTGAAATTTGGAGTTGTAGTAACTTACAGAGACGGATCTAGACTAAATTTTAGCCGGGGCAAGCTTGTTGATTTGCCCCCCCCCCCCACCTGCTCCCAAGAATATCAGAATAAAATCTTCGTAAACAATTGCTTAAAGAAGTAATATTAATACTCAAAATCTGTATTTTTACTATGCATTTTTTCTATATAAAAAGTACAATATTGTACAATATGAAAGTTACAGAAAATATACCGGTTATACCATCTACAATATCTATTAAAGATTTACTTTACGTGCTTTCTTTGATGCAAAATTTTTATTATGTCGTCCTAAGATAATTTGCAAGCTATCTCATTTTCTAATTTTATTATACGTAAATTGGATAATCGTTGTTCTTTTGTTAAATTTCTTAGCTATCTTTTAATCAATTTTAATTTACTGAAACTTCTTTCATTAGAAGTGACGGATACAGGTAGTTTTATGAATATTTTTAGACAAGTTAGATTTGGATAAGCATCTGAATGAAGTCCGTATAAATTTATCATTCTTAGCAGTTCAATACCCGAACTTGACTTCATCTTTTGGTCTAACTCCAGTGCTTCTGAATCTTTCGACTTCCAGAAGAAGTTCCTCTTTATTTATATCGTTTTTATACATATTTGCCAACTGCTCAGTTTCCGCTTGTAATTCTTCTTTTGACATTTTTAGGAAATGTATTGCATGAAGAAAACTAAACATGCCATTGAGATTTTGAATAGCTTCAAATCTGTTTCTTAATTCAGTTAGGATTCTGTCTACTACTTCAAAGATCTTTAGTTTGAATTTCTTCTCATCAGAAGTAGCACTACTTTCATCTTCACAAAGCTCAACAAAAAACCTATTCTTTTTTGTCTTCCTCGTTTTCCTAAATTTTGCCTCAATACCAATATCAGTAGCAATGCCATTTGCATCCTGTATTGCATTAGTTGCAATACTTGCCCTTTCTGAATCTAACATTTTAATGAGACCATTTAAGTGTTTTACAGACCTGCCAATCGTCATGTCTTCCCTTTGAAAAAATTTATTCACTATATCGAGTTGAGTTAGCACTTTATGCCAGAAGCATGTCATCACTATGAATTCAAATTTGGTAATATTAAATAGTAGTGAAGAAGCTTCTGTTTTTGTTTCAGGAGTTACTAATGGGTCAATTTGATTTACTAATGGGTCAATTGAACATTTATGATCTTCCCAATATCTTTATAAATTAATGTTACAGCTTCACGTTTTGATGACCACCGAGTAGTACTTTGTAATTTTAGTGAAAGAGAAACATGTTTTCTTAGAATGTCCCATCTACTAGTTGAGACACTAAAAAATTTGTAAAGGCAATTTAAGATATCAAAAAAGTCACAGCTTCTGGTAAAATTTTGGCAGCATTTACACCAACAAGATTGAGGGTATGAGCTGAACAAGGAACAAAAAATGCTAAATCATTTGCTTGCAATATTCGGGTTTGGACTCATTTATATTTTCCTGACATATTGGAGCCATTGTCGTAGGATTGGCCCCTACAGTTATTTATATCTAGACCATCATTTTCTAATTTCTGTAAAATGAGTTCAGTAAGGGCTTCTTCGGTTTCCTGGATGACATTGAAAAAGTCAATAAAACTTTCGATTATTTCAGGACCATTTTCACTCATCTTTACATATTTAATAACCTGTGACATTTCATCTAAATGGCTTACATCAGGAGTAGAATAGAACATAATGGTGAAGTATTTTGTTTCTTTGATATCACTAAAAATATGTTGTCTTATTTTCGAAGCAATAATCTCTAGAAGTTCATTTTGAATGCCATGTGAAAAGTAACTAACTTCACCTCTCTTATGACAGTTAATATGATCGCGAAGATCTGCATGATAATGTGATACTAGCTCAATTATATTTAAGAAATTCCCGCATTTAGGATTAGAGAAATCAAGATTTTCATGTGATCCTCTTAGACAGCAACCTATCTTTGCCAAATACGTTATTACATCGACTATTACATACAGAACGGATTTCCAATGAGTCTCCTCTTCCAAAATTTTATTTTGAAAATCTTTATCAATACCACCAACTTTAGAAAGTGAATTTTTCGAGCGTTTTCCACGGACAAAAGTTTCTTTTATGAAACAAAGAATTTTCGTGCTTGGGAATTCTCGCACCAAGTTTTTCCACTTAGTAAACCCTTCTTCTTTTGCTAAAAATGACAATTTATGCTCAAGAAATAATTTACATGGAATACAATACGATGAATTTTTTACTGGTGCTGTATAAGAGCCAAGATAACAGAAAGCTGCGAATCCTACTCTTCTCTTTTTTTAGCCTTCTTTCTGTAATAATCACCCAAAATAAAATACTGAACACGCTGTAAAACGACATAGAACGGTATCGGAAAAAACATAACGAAAAATCTTTAAATTTTAAATAAATAAAAATTTCTTAAAAATACTGGTGGCAATGTGATATTTTGTATAATGTAATATAAATTAATTTATTTTTTGGGTTTCGTTCATCTCACGAAACCCTATTGCCCCCGCTCCGTTGTCTGTCTGTCACAGAGCCATTCTCGAAAACTATGTAACTTACAGAGTTGAAACTTTGTGTATAAATCAGAATATCAGCTGTGAAGAACTGAAAATATTAAAATTTGAAAAATTCGTATTATTTTAATAAATAGAGATAAATAACCAAAATTCTAACAGACTTTTCCTTTTAAATTTAAGCATTTTTCATTATAGCAGATGCCAAAAATTAAAAATCCACAATGAAAATCTTTCTACAATAACTAATTTTCTATCAGACAATTTCCACGTGAAAAATGAAATAAAAAGTTTCACCAAATGAAAAAAAAAGGATTAATATGAAATAAAATTGATTGACGTCATAGTCGTAATAAAACGGAAAATGTCTAAGATTTCTCAATAATACAAGCAGTATGAGTAAGTAAACAAAGCAGATTAATATCACGTCATTAGAGAATTAAAAAGAAAATCTGACGTCATATGGGAAGTTTAACTAATTTTTAGGATGTTTGAGAATAATACAAAGCGAGTATCAATATAAATAATAGAGAATGGTAAATATATGAGTTTGAGAAACATATTGAATCGTGATAAAAATCCAATTATGGAAATATTCGCATATTTTAACATTTTGAAGGTATACAATTTATTTAATTTTGAGATTATTTTTTTAAATATTGCATTTAGTCCGTATGACGGATATTATTATGACAGAATATAATAGCGGGCTTGGCCCGCTATCTGGCTGGTTTAGATATTCGAAAAAACAAAAAAATAGACCGGTAAATTTTTACTTTATAAAAAACATGACTTTTTATTTTGTTGTTGCTAAATGAAATTTGTCTGAATTTATTAAAGAAAAGATAAAGTGTTTTGAAAGGAATATTAAACGAAACCCTTTGAGCGCTCTTTGATCACACTTACCCACTTGTTTATTTCTGATCCTTATGCAACGAAAGTAAACCGCCGTTGAACAAAATAAAATTGAATATATTTTCATGTGAATTTTTAATTTTCCTTTATTCTTATCTTTTATGATTCCTCATTTTTGCGCCCTTCCAAGTCTTGCACCCGGGGCAGCTGCCCCGGCTAACCCCCCCTTAGATCCGTCACTGGTAACTTATAAGATGTAAATGCTCTCTAAGAACAAAATAAAAAAATAATCGAAATTTAAAAGGGTGAAATGAGCGAAAAGCGTTCTAAAAACATTCTCAATTACATTTTCTATGGAATCTCTAGAACTACCGAACCGATTTGAAATTTGGCGTTGTAGTTACTTATAAGATGTAAATGCTCTCTAAGAACAAAATAAAAAAAATTTCGAAATTTAAAAGGGTGAAATGAGCGAAAAGCGTTCTAAAAACATTCTAAATTACAATTTCTATGGAATCTCCAGAACTACCGAACCGATTTCAAATTTGGCGTTTTAGTTACTTATAAGATGTAAATGCTCTCTAAGAACAAAATAAAAAAAAAATTCTAAATTTAGAAGGGTGAAATGAGCGAAAAGCGTTCTAAAAACATTCTAAATTACAATTTCTATGGAATCTTTAGAACTACCGAACAGATTTCAAAAGTGATGATGGCAAATTGATGGTGACAACCCCTGCTCCAACATAGGCTATATTTTATGTTGGTGTCACTAACCCCAGGGGGGTGCAGGAGCGAAAAACGTTCTAAAATTGAGATCTTTTTTATACTGAAGGAGCTAGAAATTTGAAATTTGGCGTTGTAGTTACTTATAACATGTAAATGCTCTGTAAGAACAAAATAAGAAAAATTCGAAATTTAAAAGGGTGGAATGAGCGAAAAGCGTTCTAAAAACATTCTAAATTACAATTTCTATGGAATCTCTGGAACTACCAAACCGATTTCAAAAGTGATGGTGGCAAATGTATGGTGACAACCCCTGCTCCAACATAGGATATATTTTATGTCGGTGTCACTATCCCTAGGGGGGTGCAGGAGCGAAAAACGTTCTAAAATTGCGATTTTATTTATACTGAAGGAGCTAGAAATTTGAAATTTGGCATTGTAGTTACTTATAAGATGTAAATGCTCTCTAAAAACAAAATAAAAAAAATTCGAAATTTAAAAGGGTGAAATGAGCGAAAAGCGTTCCAAAAACATTCTAAATTACAATTTCTATGGACTCTCTAGAACTACCGAACTGATTTCAAAAGTGATTGTGGCAAAATGGTGGTGACAATCCCTGCTCCAACAGCCTCTTTAATAAAAAACTATGCGTTTCTGACGACTGGGTTTTTCGCTAATTGTTGCCACAGATTAATCTCGGAAAATGTGACATTTGAAGTTACTGAAAAAAAATAGTAGCTCGAAAAGTATTTGTCTGAAAATTGTTAGGCAAACTGCGTTTGAAAGGTAAAAAATTGTATTTTTCCTGATATAAATTTCAAATCTAATGATTATGCCATTTTTCAAATATTGAATTTAAAAAATTACCAAATTTCACAATGGAGTACCATAGCGAAACCTTCATGCGTAAAAAGATAATGATAAGGGCGACGTGTCCTGGCGTGTGTATTGGCTATAGCACGAGTCACAAATTATAGTAGCCTTATTATTCTGTTAAAATATAAAAGTGAATTATGAAATGTCAATATTTTGTTGGATTAAAAGTTCGTTATAAGAAATTGACCAGTGTAGCGGGCGTAGCTTGCTAGTATATATATAAAAAAATACAATGCTACTTAAGATAACGTTTAACAATTGTCTGAAAAAGTTTCGTCACATTAGAACATCTAATTAAAATAGTTTATTTAAAATGCGCCATAAAGTTAAAAAGAGTAAGAAAAACTAACAAAATTGGAAATCATTAGAGAAAACATACATTAATAGAAGAATAAAAAAGTATACAAAAACTTTCAAATTAAATTATCGGCCTGCATCGGGATTAATGCTAATGTGCCGTATAATCAAATAACAGGACCGGATTTCTCAGGGAAAATTCCATTTATTCGGATAGTATTGTGCCCAGTATAAACGTTTGACTCGAAATATAACCTTTGTACTATCTAAATCAAAAGCAAATTTTCATTACAACATATGGCTAAATATAAATTTATTAAAAACATATGATTCATTCCGTTAATAAAATTCATGCATAAAAAAAATTCAATTTTTTTTTTCATCTAAGTCTTGAAAGGTGAAATAAATTGCGTGGTTTATATTTTATTATTCAAAAATGTGTTAATATTTTTAATACTTTTATAAATAGTTTCTATAAGCTCCCTAAAATATGCTAATATTACTTTACATATATTTAATTTATTTATCTTACAGTCTTGATTTTTCCTAGTGAAAATGTATTTCGCCTTTACCCTGTGTTAGTTGCATGTATATCTCTGTGATACAAGCCGCTATTTCCTCTTGTAAGTTTTGAATGCATTAGCCTGTTCGAGTGTGATACAAGCCGCTATTTTCCTCTTGTAAGTTTCAAATGCATTAGCCTGTTCGAGTGTGATACAAGCCGCTATTTTCCTCTTGTAAGTTTCGAATGCATTAGCGTGTTCGAGTTCGATACAAGCCACTATTTTCCTCTTTCAAGTTTTGAATGCATTAACCTGTTCGAGTGTGATGCAAACCGCTTTTTATTGCTTGTAAGTTTTGAATGCATTTGCTTGTTCGAGCGTGATACAAGCTGCTATTTTCATCTTGTAAGTTTTGAATGCACTATCCTGTTCAAATGTGATGCAAGCCGCTATTTTCCTCTTGTAAGTTTTGAATGCATTGGCCTGTTTGAATGTGATACAAACCGCCATGTTCCTCTTTTAGGTTTTGAATGCATTGACCTGTTCGAGTGCGATAAAAGCCGCTATTTTCCTCTTGTAGGTTTTGAATGCATTGGCCTGTTCGAGTATGATACAAGCCGCTATTTTCCTCTTGTAAGTTTTGAATGCATCAGCCTGTTCGAGTGAGATACAAGCCGCTATTTTCCTCTTGTAAATTTGGAATACATTAGCCTGTTCGAGTGCGATACAAGCCGCTATTTTCCTCTTGTAAGTTTTGAATGCATTAGCCTGTTCGAGTGCGATACAAACCGCCATGTTCCTCTTTTAGGTTTTGAATGCATTGGCCTGTTCGAGTGCGATAAAAGCCGCTATTTTCCTCTTGTAGGTTTTGAATGCATTGGCCTGTTCGAGTATGATACAAGCCGCTATTTTCCTCTTATAAGTTTTAAATACGTTAGCCTGTTCGAGTGTGATACAAGCCGCTATTTTCCTCTTGTAAATTTTGAATGCATCAGCCTGTTCGAGTGCGATACAAGCCGCTATTTTCCTCTTGTAAGTTTTGAATGCATTAGCCTGTTCAAGTGTGATACAAGCCGCTATTTTCCTTCTGTAAGTTTTGAATGCATTAGCCTGTTCGAGAGCAACTGCCACGGGTAAAAATTTGATAGCGGTGAGAGGTAGGTAGAGAGAACCCCAAGTTCCAAATCTACTTGCTTCAAAACTTACAAAAGCAAAAGGGAGGCTTGTATTACAAATATACATATGTGATTAACACAGGGTACAAATTGATATGTTTAGTTATATTTTTATTTATACATAATTTTTAATGGTGCTTTGTAAAACGTATAAATGATGTTTTACTGTATAAAAATTTCGACAACTGTATATCTTTCTACTGGGCATTAAATTTAATAACTTATAGTATTATATAGTATATATTATAGTATAATATTGTTAATTTTAAACATTGAATAAAAAATAAAATAAAAAATCATTTTTATAACAAAACTTTAATTTTGCTTTAAAAATAAAAGTAATAAATAAATAAATAAAATATTTATAAATCTATAAATATTAATATTTATGGAAAAAATATTACACTGGTATTTTAGATTACTTTTAACAATTTTTTAGCTAAATAAGTTTCTTGGCTTGTACATTCAAATAAAACAATTTGTTTAAAGGGATATGAAGCGATAAAAAGAATAACACACTAACAAAATACAAACTGATAAGGAAAACGTGTATAAAAAGAAGAAAAAAAACGAGTACCGAGAGGAGCTTTTAAATTAAATTTATCTGTCTGCTTCCTGATTAATAATAATGCTGCCGTATAATAAATAAGTTGTACTGGATATTTCAAGACAAATCCAATTTATTTGGGTATTATTGCGTCCCCGATAAAGTTTTGGATTAAAATATGACCTTTGTAGTTTCTAACTGAAAAGCAAAATTTGATGATAACGTACGATAAGAATAAATGTATTAGAAATGTACAAAATACCGTTAATAAGAATTATGAATAAATCATTTTAAAAAAATTCTAATCTTAAAAAATAATCATCAAGTGAATTATCTGCTTTTAATTTTATCTTTAGAAAATGGATTAATATGTTTAATACATTTATAAATAAGATTTATAAGTGCCCAAAAGACATATTATTATAGTTTAACAGACAATTGTCTTCAATTTTCACAGTTAAAGTATATTACCCCTTGAAATTAAGTTTTATTATTTTATGTCTATTTATTTATACATCTGTTTTCCTTGAGATACTTCTAAATATTTTACTGTTTCAACTTTTCGATTCTTAAGATGGTTATTTAATTTGTATGAAATATAATATTAATAACTTTAAACAATGATATTAATGTAATAAAATTTTTAATTCCGACAATTTAAATACACAAACCGAACATGAGTGAAAAAATGACCAGGGCCAGGACTCGACCCTTCAGCATAACGTGCTGATGCTCTGCCACTGCGCAACCCCTGGCCCATAGCCTAGACCAGCAATTTCTCACATTTATTCATGTTGGAAAGACTCATCGGCTAGCATTTAGCAGCTTCAGTTGGTTGGTTGAGTTTATGACGGCCGATTATCTACACGAGGGATAGAGGCCCTAGGGAGAGTGCCCTCTGTGGTGGTCTTTCTAAGGGATTCTGACCCGTATTTACAGGTAAAGTTCGAAGAAAACACCGAATGGTTAGGTCGACGAGCGTGACAGGGGATTGAACAAAGCACCTTCCGTCTACCAACTTTGAGAGCAGAACCTCTCAGCCACTACTGGGGCTTTAGCAGCTTCAGATGACACAACAACGAAGAATTAATAATTATTCATCGATCCATAATTACATATTAAAGTAATTAATATGTAATTATGGACCGGTTGGTTGATTTTATGACGACCAATTATCTACTCGAGGGATATAGTCCCTAGGGGAGAGTGCCCTCCGTGGGGGTCTTTCTAAAAGATGCTAACCCGTATTTACGGCAAGGTTCGAAGAAAACCACGGAAAACTCCGAACGGTTAGGTCAACGAGCGCGACAGGGGTTTGAACCCAGCACCTCCCGTCTAGCAGCTTTAAGAGCAGAACCTATCAGCCACTGCTGGGGCTTTAGCAGCTTTAGATGACACAGCAACGAGGAATTAATAATTATTCATCGATCCATAATTACATATTACAGCAATTAATATGTAATTATGGACCGATAAATAATTATTAATGGAATCAAATAAGAAAAAGTTTTTAAAAGTTTCAACTATTAATCAATGATACAGATAGTGCGATACTAATTCAGATTTTTTTTTTTTTTTTTTTTTTTTTTTTTTACAATTGTTTAGAAAACAAACTCTTGGCGTTAAAACATTTAGACGAAACAGTTTATTTGCAGTGAATGGAAGCGATAAAAAGAAATAATGCAGTAACGAAATGCAAACCGATAAAGAAAACATGCATAAAAAGAAGAAGATAACAAGTGCCAAGAAACTTTCAAATTAAATTTATCTATCAGCTTCGCGCTAATACTGCCATTTAATAAAATAATAGGACTAGATTTCTCCGGTTAAATCCATTTTAATCGGGTATTATTGCGGTCGCGATAAAGGTTTAAATCGAAATTATGAACTGTGTATTTTCTAGCTGGAAAGAAAATTTTGATGCGACCACAAGAATGATATATATAGCTGTATTGAAAGCATTTAAAACATTCTTCCGATAAATCTCCCAATAAATCCGTCACAATATAAAATTACTGTATGATTTATTGAAACTATTATATCCGTAAATGATAATATATTTCCATTTTTTATGTGTCCTTGAAAAAAAAACAGGTTGCACGTTGAACTTTTTCAAAGAAGAAGTTATTCCGAACATATTCGAAAGTTTACTCTTACTTTGTTACTCTTGTGTGTATAGATTCAATTACGCAGCTTAAAATGTTTAAATGAGAATTGATAGCAATCTAAAAACAGATATTCCGCTTTGAGAAAACTGGTTCATGCCTTATAAAAACTACTCAGAAACGGTTCCGAAAATCAGTGGCAACAAAAGAAACTTAATTTGGTACTTTCGGGTTATAACGGCCCCTATAAATGAATCGCCAAGCAACTAAGATTTATCGCCAAATTATAAAACATATATTACACTATATTACTATATGATGAATGTAACATTTCGTGATGTATATGGCCAAGTTATAGTCATATATGATGTATACATATGTCACGTGTATAAAACGTATATGATGTATAGTATATGACATATAAGATATAAATAATATGTATATTATGATGTATATGGCATATACAGTAGAACTTCCCTTTAACGAAGTCCCTATTTAACGAAGTTTTCTACTTAACGAAATTTTCTGCAGAACTTTGACTTTGAACACCATTAGCATGTAAATTAATCTCCATATTACGAAAAATATATTCTATATAACGAAGTTTATTCCACTTTTGTACGTAAATAGAATTTAAACTAAGAGATTGCTGTTGCGATGGATATGCGAATTTATTTCAGCGGATTGTACGAAAATGAACACATTTAAATAATTTACATTCTGCTTGGTGCTAAATAAAACATTTTTTTTTCAGACTAAGAAAAGCACTTGTTATAATTACTTTCTCACACCCACATTTCAGCGCTGACAGTTGGGGGAAGTCAAAATTCCCTTTTTACATTCAATAATATAGATGATGCCTTGACGTAGGCGTCAGATGCATTGAAGCAAAAAATATCAATTAGAGTCAGACAGTTACCATTCTTATCTTCCATTGCTGATAGACAATTGCTTTGTACATCCACAGGAATGTGCTTCAAAATGCAAATCGTACAACATCAAAGGTATTTTTGTTCCTGCTAATACAACTTCTAAACTTCAGCCATTAGTCTAAGAAATAACAAAAAATCTTGAAGTACATTATCGTAAAAGACAATGTAGTGAAAACATTAGTTTGAGAACCTGTGTATCAGAACTGGTGAAAGCTTGGGAATGTGACGTGATTTCATCGACCGTGCACAACTGTTTTGTAAAAGACGGTTTCATAATAGAAAATGAATCAAATGCTTCTGAATCCAATACTTGTTTGTCATATCTGAAGGAAAATTTTCATGAATTTAAGTTATTTCTATTTAACGAATTTTCTTCATAACGAAGTTTTTAGGTGTAACGATGAGACTTCGTTAAATGGAAGTTTCACTGTATATGAGTGTTTAGGGTACTTATATATATGCGTATATATGATGCACATATAAGCTTTGCGATGATCTTGGCGAAATGATAGCTGCAATCTTGGTATAATCGTAATTGTATGGGCCGCTATAACGTGAAAGTACGCTTTATTTTTATAAATGCTTCTTTAAATCTCAAAAATACATTCGTTTCCGAGGTTTGAAAATATAAAAAAAGTTTTTTGGAATCGTTGGTAACTGGGATGGGGCTATTGCATATTTTCATTTATGGTTATATTATATTTTCGTAGTTTAAGAAGCATTTGCCTTTGTTTACAGTTTAGAAAAAAAGTCTCGTGGCACTAAAACATTTAGACGAAAAAGTTTATTTACGGTGAGTCAAAGCCATAAAAAAAATAACACTATAACGAAATACAAACCGATAAAGAAAATGTGCATAAAAATAAGAAGACAAGTACCAAGGAAATTTCAAATTAAATCCATCTGCCTGCTTCGCACTAATACTGCCGTATAATAAAACAAGTTGGAAATTGTACGTCAAACATTACAAACGAGGTGCGTTCATACTATATCTAGTTTTATAAATATTCCTTGGTGCGATAGCTGTTTCACTCTTATTCAAAAATGCATGAATGCAAATATTATCTTATGTGTAGATTTTCATATTATATATATATTAATTTTATTTTATCAAAATAAGTTTCAATGCACTTTTACAAACAGGTAATTATAACTCTATTGCATTAAAATTATACTATGCGCAAATATCCAATACAAAACAATGTAAAAAAATCATCGTTATCATTTCACTGAAAAAATTAATTCTATCGTCTGTTATTGTGATATGATTAATTTCCGTAATAAAATAAGTAAATTTCAAGTTGGAAACATTTTATCGTTTGTTGACATTTACTGAAAATTCCAGTGGGAAACTTAAGCCTAGCTTTGAAAATTTCAGAACTTCAAATCCATATTTAGACCCTTTTTCTATTTAACATCTATTTCTCCGGAAACATCTATCCAAAAAACTGTCGGTAGGTTATAGGATTGCTATAGTTAAACAATTTTAGTATACAGATTCGGTTTTTAAATTCAGTAATACGGAAATAATATGACTCCATTTTAAATATGAGGTAATAACCATGGCAAACTAGAATCATTACCTATCATGGGATATCATTGAATTATTTACGTATGATAGGATTTAATAGAATGAAAAAAAAAACTTGTATTAATATTTTTTTAAGTATTGATTCGATTTTCATAAAATTTGAAATGACCCGACAAAATTCTGCAACGATTATATATATATATATATAAATTTCAAACCATTCGGTTGGGTAGTTTTTGCGTTGTTATATGCGGACGGACGGACCAGAAGACAACCCTAGGTGCTACGTATTTATATAATTACGAACGTACCTAATATTACTACTGGATATCTTCGGGAAAATCGAATTTATTCGGGCTTTACTGCTGTCGCGATAAAGGTTTAAATTGCAATATGACCTCTGTATTTTCTAGCTAGTATAAAAGAAAATTTTTATTTGAACCTAACGATATATACATAGCTAGCTATATTAAAAGACTTTAAAACGTTCTTCTGACAAAGCACCCAATATATCCGTCACAATATAAAATTACTGTGTGATTTATTGAGACTATTACCTTCGTAAATGATAATATATTTCAACATTTTGTGTGTCCTTACCAAATAAATAAATAAATAAATAAATAAATAAATAAATAAATAAAGACAGTTATTACGTTGAAATTTTTCAAAACTGGAAGTTATTCCAAACATATTCGAAATTTTCAACGTTTCAGACCATTTAAAGATAATGTAAAATTTGTTTGGATAGGTCCCGGTAAGAAAAATCAAGTGGGTAAGTGTGAACGAGGATCACACGAAAGGTTTCGTTTAACATTCCTGTCAAAATACTTTATTCTTTAATAAGTAATTCGAAACCTATATTCGAAATCTATAATTGCCCTTATCATTTATTAACACTTTTTATCAATATGAACAAAGACGGTAGCACCATTAAATTTAATAATAAAATGATAACAAGAGGAAGCTATTTTTAAATCAAATTAAAAATATACTAATTAATTTTCCAGCAAAGCTGAAATTACGCTGTAAATTACTGAAATACAAAGGATGTGAATTATCACTTTACTAAACAGCGTACAACCAATTATTGCTTAAATGGTAAAGCACTTGGTACGCTATACCAGGGTATCCGGAATCGAACCCCGGTCTGGCCATTTTATCACTCTATTGACTGTACGCTGTTTAGTAAAGTGATAATTCACATCCTTTGTATTTCAGTAATTTACAGCGTAATTCCAGCTCTGCTGAAAAATTAATTAGTATATAAATAGTCACCGATATTGGGTTTTAATCATGTATGCCACATCAATCATGTATGTCTCATGTATGCCACTGGAAGTTATGCTCATGATTGACGTTCCATCTTCTGCTACAAGGCCGAGTGAGAGAATGCTAGACCGAATGTCTTCCGAATGGCTTAAATGGTAAAGCACTTGGTGCGCTGTACCAAGGGATCCGGGATAGAACACAGGTCTGGACATTTTTTCACTCTATTGACTGTACGCTGTTTAGTAAAGTGATAATTCACATCCTCTGTAAATTAAAAACATTCAAGAACTGCTTTTTAAACAATTCTAGAAGCATATGTTTGATACAATGTGTTGTTATTTAAAAAGCATATTTAATTATACGATTTAATTTTAGCTGAAAAAAATAGAAACCCTTAAAATGGCAAAAAAATACGACAGTTCTTTTAATTAAATCCATCGAACAATGAAATGTAAAAATTAAAATTTTCAACATCTTTGAGTTAGAAGGAGAAAGCTCTACTACCACTGAACCATCTAGCCATTGCGAAGCAGGCTGAAATTAAGATTATGTTTTAAGCTATCTTATATATTAAGATATCTTATATAAGATATTTAGCAGGATATAAATTTAGGAATAAATACCGTCAGTGGCGAAGACTGTAGATCGCTGGAAAAAAAAATCTTTTTGACCGAAATAGGAATTGACTTTTTTTTTTTTTTAAATATATATATATGTTATATAAAAAATTTATTTCCTTCGTATTCTTCCATTTTATTCCATTTTATTAATCTTTTAAATTAATCTGGCTTCTGACATAGTCAGCATTTCCTTAATTCTTAAAAATATTTATTCCTATTTAATGTCCTTTTAAAAGTAAATATCCGTATATTAATAATTATTTTATTCCAAATCTGAATCTAAAATTTTAAGTTCATTCGTAGCTTTTATCAGCTCCCCAATCTATAAAATTCCGAGACGCTTTCTCATTTCGAATGTTTTTAAAAAGCCCATTTTCTTTTTATTATTATTCTTATTGCTCTGATTTTTCGCGCGCTTGGGATTTTCACTTCAAAATTGATACGCGCTCAGGTGAGGGATTCTTTACTATCTTAGCTCCTCCCTCTAGCCTCATTCGCTGGTCTATAGGTCGCCTCTCACTCATTGGTTTGTGCGCTCGTGACGTAGTTTTCTGTATGTCTCCGCGGAGTGAACAAAACCAGCTCGCATCCGTCGGAGAGAGAGATTTTTGACGTATCTGAAAGTGTAAACAAATATGTATCTGGTGTTTTACTGTCGTAGAATATTCATTTCAGCCATTAAACATATTTAAATCAATGGAGTGACCCATCGTGAAAGCCGAGGGCTATAAGTTTATACCTGTGGGAATGGTGCTGCATCTCTCTTATTCTAAATAAACTATTTACCTGGAAATTGGCTGGACTTCACTGGAGAAACTGTTCTGGTGTCTTTTCATTGCCTCACTACTGCGCCATGATTGTGAACATCGGCTGCAATAAGATATATCTTTAACGGACTGCCATTTTCTCATGGAATATTATTTCTCGTAATGTCATCATCTCGTAATGTCTTTTTTTGTAATGTCTCATCTCAAAATGCCACATATATATATATATAGTACTTGTTATTTAGAAAGACATTTTATTTCGAAGGAAAATGTATCGAAAAAAACAAAGAAAAGAAAAGAAAAGAAAGAAAGAATAAAAGAAAATATACCCGAATTGTGTAAAATCCTACTTTGAAGAATAGATGAATAAGGTCTAAAAATACAGATGAAACATTTTATTTAGAATGAGTCTAACAGATAAAAAGAATAACAAACTAACTAAAAGAATAACAAAATACAAACTCATAAAAGAAAAAAACATGCATAAAGAGAAGGAGAAACACAAGTACGGGCAAAAACTTTCGAATTCAATTTATCTGCCTGCTTTCCGATTAATGCTAATTCTGCCATAAAATAACATAACTAGGTTGAATTTCAAGGAGAAAAATCAAATTTATTCTGGTATTATTGTGGTTGCGATAAGGGCTTGAATTGAAATATGACCTTTGAATTTTAAAAAGGAAGAGCAAATTTTGATGAGAACAAACCACAAATATAAATTTATTAAAAGTGTGTTAAACTTAATCTCTTCATAAAGAAAAATTCAGGAATAAATCATTATCCGAATTTTTCATCTTATAAATGAAAGATGGAAAGGATTGCGTGATTTCAAATTTGCAAACACATTCGTATAAATATATTTTTTATTTTTTTTAGCTCACCCAGCTTTTTATTTTTATTCATAAAGTTAATTATGTATTACCGGCCAAAAAAAGAGAATAATCCATGCATTTAAACTGTCACAGAAAAAACAGAAATAGCCATTCGGTTGTAAATTATGACCTTTTTTAATTTATGTTTAAACAATTTGGAAATTGAACGTTAAACGGGAAAAATGAGGTGAGTTTGCACTACAAATAGTTTTACAATGTAAACAAATCATTGTTATTATTTCAGTGAAATGAATTATAACGTCTGTTATGAGCGAAATAAGCATGCCTTTTCTCTTATTACGTATGCCGCGTTTACAGATGTGAATTTTTTTTTTTTTTAGCCAGTGCTGCAAAATTCATCATGGAGATCTTGCTTTGCGAATGTCTCAATGTTTTATTATTTTTATGGCTCACGATGAACGAATCTCTTCTGTTTATTTACTTTAATGGGTTGGGATATTGGGGTGACAACATAATTTCAACTGAAGTTATCTCAAAATCTATACATATTTTAATATAACTCATCTATCAAACAAACAATTTTTTTGAACGATCTTTCTAAAAATGTAACTTTTATGCCAATTTTATTCGAAAAAATATTTTTTAATAAAAATGCCGTCTGGCATACGAGAAAAGAAGTGATCAGCCCGTATTTATCTTCCTCAGTCACATGACTTGTGTTTTTATTATATCGATTACCTATGACAGGATTCAATAGAACGAAAAAAACTTTTAATAATATATTTTTAAGTTTTGATTCGATTTTCATAAAATTTGAAACGACTCGACAAAATTCTGAAACGATAATATATATTAAACTAGCTGTTACCTGTGACTTCGTTCACGTAACATTTAAAGAAAATTGATGCATTAATTAAGCAACATATACAATTAACAAACTTTTTATCATATTTTATAGTAGATAATACTTCTGATAATCACAATTTGCGTATTTCTGTTTTTATATATATGATCATTTAAATTTCTTTATGAGCTTGAAATTTCACACTCTTTCACTAAGATTAAATGTGAAACACATTTTTTTCTTTCTTATTCTATTTTAGGATTTCTACTTATTCCGTTCATAGAAATTGATTTAATTTAAGTTTTCGTGTCAAAAAATATTTTTCAAAGTGATTGTAATAGTAAATATTTTTGGGGAAATTCGTTAATTAACATGTCACTTTAGATATGAATTTTATTTGATTGGAATAATCTAAAAACCAACATAATTATGTTTCTTTTCCAAAACAGTTTATGATATTATATTATTATATGATATTTAAAGTTATATGGCATTTAAAAAAATTTATTCAAACGTGGTGGAGCATAAAAATTTAAAAATAAATAAAATAAGTATAAAAATACCTTTAACCCTCATATATTTTGGGTATTTTTATTTCACAGTGCCACTTTTTTAACAGCTTAAGATCTACCAAGAAAATCAAAATGTTTATCACGCTCCAACAACTTTCAAAGCCTAAATGCTTATTTTTTAAGCAATGGAGTTGCTTATTTTTTAAGCAATAGAGTTGCTTATTTATTTGAATTGCGAAAACAATCTGAAAAAAAGCACCCCAATTATGGAACATTGTCATATTGATTTTTGGGTTGTAGTTTAGGATTATGGGAGTTTCGAATTTGACAGGAAAGAATTTTAATTAGGGGCCATCTAAATGCATTTTAATCTGATTTGTTACCCATCTTTAAATAATTAATTAATGGAAAATGCTGTATTGTTTTCTTTAAATCCAATTTTTATTAATAGTAGGTAATTATTCGCCACCAAAATCCAAGGAGCTTAAATATGCCTCCTTGCTTGAAGCTCAAGCTGAAAAAAGTTACGATGTAATAATTTCTAAATGTCAATATTTGACAGACGATTTTTGATTATGTAGAAAAAATTTAATCATGAAGCTTGAATACGCAAAAACATGTTTCTATTTCTTGGAAAATTTACTTTAATATTAACAAACCAGTGGACACAATTTACCTTTGTAAAATTAGGAGCTAAGTTATTTATTTTTAATTGCAAACACATTTAAATAAATGTACTATGTCGTTTAAACGTACTTATAGTAATCTTTGTAATATGCGAAAAAAATCCCATTATCTGCCTAAAATAACGTCAGTTTCGGATTTCAAATTATAGTGAGATAATCTGAATTTTTATTGGTTAATAAAAATATTGTCCATATATAGTTTCTTTTTATGGCAACAGGGAAGAAATTGCATTAGAAATTGAAAAATAAATAGGTTTCTGTAATGATAAGCTATCGGCGATGTTTGAAAAAAATGGTAAAGAATGGTCGGAGAAATGTTTAAAGTTGATAGTAATTTTACTCGTATTCTGAAACGTATGTACATCAAGTTTCGTTCAAATCGGATAAAAACTGTAAATTTGTATACGGAACATACATACAAAGAACGACTTTTATATCTATAGATCTCAAACCATTCGGTTGGGTAATTTTTGGGTTATATGCGGACAGATTGACGGACCAGACGATGACTATAGGTGCTACGTATTTATATAATTGCGAACGCACCTAAAGAGCATTCGAATAAAAAAAAACACAAATCATATAACTCCTTTTCCTGAAAATATGACTGCAATTGAAGTGTATTTCAGAAATCCAGCATCAAGATGAATCCTTTCTGTTAAAAAAATTATCAAAATCGCAGCATCCGTTCAAAAGTTGTGATTTGACATTCCTCAAGAAAAAAAAAAAAGAGTAAATGAAATACAATGTAGAATTGTATAACTTTCTTTCTTTTTTAAATCTAATAGATAAATGAAATCTAGTTTTTAAAAAAACTACATAAAAATCAGTTGAAGCGATAAAAAGAGTAACTTAGTAACAAAATACAAACTGATAACGAAGACATGCAGAAAGAGAAAAACATTGAACACGGAGGAATTTTCAATTTAATTTACAGCTGTCTGGTTCGAGATTAACAGTAATGCTGCTGTATAATAATGAAGTTGAGCTGGATTTCTCCCGGAATTTCTAGTATATTGGATCATTATTATACGACCACAATAAGGACTTGGATCGAAATGTTCTTTGTTTATTGTAAATGGAAAACAATTTTTAAAAACATTATTATACTTGTTTAATTTTTAACAATTATTAAGAAAAAAATAAAATTCTTCAATATAAAAAAAAAATCAGTAAAACCTATATAAAAATGATCCTATAAATAAAAGAATATTGCCTTAAATGGAAAAAATCAGGATCCAACTGAAAAAAAAATCCATACAAGTACAACAGAAGAAAGGATGTACCTGCTATTACAGAAACCTGTCTAAACCAGATTTTTTACACGGTCTCACATGATTTCGTCTTATTATGTTTTACTGTACTTAAAAAATAAGACATTTATCACAAACATAAGGAAATTTCGCAGCAATTCGGACCACCTTGCTTTAATATAATATAATAAAATCTTTGATAGGTTCATGTAAAAAATCTATGTACGTACAATATAATATAGAGCTAATTATATTTGAAAAATAGCTTTCGACCGCAATGTTGTTTTCTAATTCCTTCATGACAACAGTTTTAAATTTTAATAAATAACAATATATTAATTCATCAATCAATAGAAAACACTGTGAAGTAAATAGATCGATTTTTCTAACTAAATACAGTCTATCTCTAAAATTTAAGCACAACAAGAAATTGCAATTTATTAAATAATAATACAAAATTAAGCTAAAACGTATTAATCACTTATTAAATTCTGTAAAACTATTCAAATAAATAATAATAATAATAATAATAGATGAATTGGAATGAAAAACATTAGAATGAAAAAATTGTTATATTATTATAACTTTAATAAAAACTCAAAAAAATTTAACTATAATAATGTCTCAAAAGTTTGTAGGCACAATGAAAAAACATAACATTTATCACTTTTACATGATGATATTTATTAATAGGAGTTCCCAAGTTTGAGATAAGTTTAAATAATTTCTCTGAAATAAATTAGTTTTTGAAATATTACTGGTGGCTAAGAATACCATACTTTTTCAGTGATATGTTTTAGTTCTTTAATAGAGTCATATTGATTTCCATTGTTGCACACTTGACGGGTTAGGATATCCCAATGTTCTCAATTAAGTTTTTGTGTATTCTCTTCAATCCAAACTTTAAATATTTGGTCAGAAATCCACTGTTTTGTACCATGTGAGTTGTGGATTGAAGCATTGTCGTGTTGAAATCTTCACTCTGAACCCCCTAAGAGGACATCAAATGGAAGTAAATGTTGCTGAAGTTTCTTTTGCCACTTTTTTAATTGTGTGTCTCATTATTATTATTATTATTATTATTATTATTAAACCGCAGACCAGGCCCTTACCTGCCGGGCATGCAAGCCCGGCTTAACGAGTTTGTATACCTGGCCGCGGAGCGAAATTCGCCTAATCTCCTCATAGCGGAGATCCACCTGATTAGCTTCTTGGGTGTCCTTGGCTCCAACGCTATTTCGTGAGAGTTACTTAATTACTGTGTTGGCCGGTTCTAGTTTGTTATTAATTATGGGTTTCTGGGTATGTTGTCGAATAAGGAGAGGGGCTTGCTTTCGGGCCATATTCACACTGATTGTTGCTAATATAGACAAGTTATTATAATTCAGTTTAAATATTTGTGTTTCCGCTATGTATTACATCTTGTCTGTAGTGTTCTCTAGTGATTTGCTACAGTTTCTCTCCTTGACGGCTCACGGCATCCGCCCAACCTCGCTGAAATGGCAGATTTTTAAAAAAAAATAAAAAATAAAAAAGAAGAGAGAAAGGAATTTTTCTCGTAATTTAGAACCTTGATCAGGTGATGAGACCTTCACCTGACTAGGCACCTCCAGAGGTATAATTCAAAGGGAACTTGGAGGACTTTGCACTTGTGTGTCCCATAAAAAACGACTAGGAAGATTTGTCCATTAAAACCAATCGCTTACCAAACCATTAGAGACTTAGCGTCTTCTTGCTTACTCAAGAAAGTACGCGGCTGTTTCCTGAGGACATGCCAGTAGCAATAGGACCATCTATATTTAATTTATTTTTGTGATAAAATGATAAGGTGATTCACTTGAACCCGAACGATCTGTACTTTCAAGCCGACTCCATTCTGGCATGTTTATGGTGTGATTTAGTGATTTTAGGTGCGTTTTGTAAAACCTTTTTTTAAAAAACAAAGTTTCTGCCATCTCAAATGCATAATGCATCTAGTATTGTGTTCTTTGAAACACTAACACCGACATTATTTCTAATATGGGTTATGGACATATTTTGTGTTGGCACCAATCTTCCAATTTTTCGATCAATCTGACCAATTGTTACACGTTGCCACCCTCTCATGGTTTTCAGTGGAAATTGTTATTTCCAGCACACATTTAATATAATCCTCGCTTTTAAACTTTTAATATTCTGTAAATTTCAATAAAGGGCTAACCTTTCGATTTCAACTTTAAAAATCTTTCAAATTTTCTTTTTTGTGAAATCTGCAGTCTTTGGCATCTTAAATAACAATCGAAAATTGAATAATCCCTATTACACTGCTCAGAGAAACCAGTTGGATGGTTGGAATGATTGGTAGGTTGAAACCAATCCAACATTTGTTAACATTTGCAGTATGTGCATAAACTTTTGAGACAGTGGTTTTGTAACAAAAATCTAAAAAGGAAAAAATCGGCATTTTTAAATAAATGTGATGTAGCCAGGTGATATAACTATTGTAATATTTTTACTGTGTTTCATTTCTATTACATTTTGAATATTTATCGTGAAATTATTTCATTGTTTCTACTTCCAATCTCATGATCACATTTTAGTATGTGCACTTTTGAAACGGACAGTAGACAATAATGTAGGATAAAAAAGTGTTGGGGGGATTAATCCATCTCTCAATTTAAAATTAATCACTAAGTAAAGGATGGATAAATCAATGCACTAGAAGAGCTCTTACCTCAAAGACTCACAATTGTAACTGAGTGATGAACTTTAAATAACTTTAACTCCATGAGTTTTCAATAAAATTTTATTTGGAGCAAGTAAATCATTTTAGCAATGCTCCAATTCTTTCTTCCATTTTCTCTTCTGTTTCAATTTTTTACTCTGTTAAAAAATTGCAGCAAACTGTCCAGTCATTCGACCCTTTTTTAGAGAAAACAGTTACATCGCTGTAATTTAACTATATTCTGATCATATTATTTACCATAGTATGGTCATAATACAGTTAAAGTACGGTTATGTAATCATTTTCACTATAAACAGTCGAATGACTGGAGAATTTGCTGCAAATTTTTAACAGTGTACCATCACAATCTTACTAGAAGATCACATTCAAGTAAATTACGCAATTATATTCTCAATTATATTACCTCAAATATACAAATTCTATACCCCGTATATTATCACTGTCATATAGATGCAACCCTACTCCGTGGTGCTGATCATCAACCAGTGTTAAATTCAGACATTTTTCTCAGGATGGTATTTCTGAAGATCCAGAGGAGGGAGAATTATGGAATTCCTGGTGAATTTGCATTTCTTAAAAACATTAAAAAGTAGTAGATCTAATTTTTTTTTCTGAAAAGAGTGGACATTTTGATGCTCCGGAATGAATTCATCGCTGTCATCCAGAATAGATCTCGTCCTGAATTTTCACTGAGATGATTAATTCTAAACTAAACTCTGCGACGCAACAATCCATTAAGGGTCCTAGCCTAAAGTGACCAACTCTGTTTTCTTGACCACGGCCACCAAGGTGCTATACAGAACATGTACCGGTCAGGCGATCAAGCTAGCGCGGAACCCTCGGTATTTACTTCCCAAGCAAACTCTATACTCATTTAATCGACCCCAAGGTGGTGAAAGGTTGAGATATCCTTGTCCAAGTACGGAGGTATGATTATTAGGTACTTTTCTACCCCCAAGGATGAATCGCCAACCGACCAAGATTTATCGCCAAATTACAAAGCATATATGGCATTATACTAATATATGATGTTATATGAATATATGTGATGTGAATCACGTGTGATATGAATTATGTGATATGAATAATATGTGACATTTCGCGATTTATAGGGCCAAGTTATGGTCATAGAGGACGCATATATGATGTATGTATATGACGTGAGTATAATACGTATATGATTATGTATATGACATGAGTATAATACGTATATGATGCATATATGACATATAAGAGGTAAATAATATCTAGGTAATGACATATATGGCACATATATGACTGTCTGGAAAATACATATGCGTATAAATGATGCATATATAAGCTTTGGGATGATCTTGGATGAATTGTGGGGGGCAGATATAACACGAAAGTACCGATTATTATGTTAATCAAAATCCTTTGGTATCACGAACATGTCACATAATTTTAAATAAATACATTAATACTAGCTGAGAGATTGACGTTTTGTCTTGTTAGGTTTTGTATATCGTCCACGCTGTATATTGTTATGTAAATTCCTTTAAATGAAGAAATTTAAAAAACTAGACGAAGTAGTTTAAAATAAAAAGTGAAAGCGATGAAAATAGTAACACAGTAACAAAATACAAACTGATAATGAAAACATATAAGAAAAAAACACGTGCTAAAGAATTTTCAAATTTAATTTATATGCCTGCTTTGTGATTCATATTTACGCAGCTGAATAATAATGTAGTTCAACTGCATTTCTCCTGAAAAATCTAGTTTATTCGGATGCTATTATCAAATGGCTTGAGAAAATTTTGATGAGAACATATGGTAAATATAACTGCATTAAAAGTGTATGAAACATTCTGCTGATGACAAAACTTATGAATAAATCATCTTTCAGATTTTTCATCTTAGAAAAGAAATATCAGGGGAAATGCTTAATTTCAAATGCAGAACAAATATATCTGTGTAGATATTTTTTATACAGTTTAGATTCATCCAGTTACGTAATATTCGAGAGTATGTGTCCAAAACTTCTATTTTTTCTACCACTGGTGAGTTTTTTATTTTTTATATTTGATGATGTTTGTTTTTTATATTTACTGATATTTTCTATCGAAAAGCATATTATAAATCTCTATAAAATCTCAATTTAA
The DNA here is from genome assembly GCA_963931845.1 of Maratus michaelseni. NCBI lineage: Eukaryota > Metazoa > Arthropoda > Arachnida > Araneae > Salticidae > Maratus > Maratus michaelseni. Next base: position 38,222,697 of record OZ007598.1, read on the forward strand.
AAGAATATGGATTTAACCTTTGAGACCGCCTCCAGATTTAACTCAGTTTTAAATTATATCTTTGAACAGAAAAATAAAAGAAGGGCAAGACAAAATAGAAGAGCTTATTTTAAAATATGTTAACAAAAGATAAAATTATAAATAAGATACAAATTTATTTTTTAAAAATGAAACTTCTCGAAGTTTTCATTTTAAATTATATCTGTATGTTTCAAGATTAATACTAATGCGGCCTTATATTGGGTACTTTTATGTTAGCCGGGCGCCAGTGATATATACGCATATGTATACACATATATATACGCATATGTATATATGTATATATACATATATATACACATATATATATAAGGTAAAGCCAGGAGAGATGGCGCAGTCGGAGAGATTGCGCACATAGAGGTTCGGGGGGAAGGAGTAGAGTGAGAGCGCAGTGACTCCAGGTAGTTGTACAACAACAGTAGTGGAGTGTCTACTTGAAAGTGCACATTGATTGCTTTGAGCGTCTAATAAAAAGCATTGCCATTTTGTTTTGTTTTTCCAAAGCAAGTGCTTGAATTTTCATAGCTATTCATCATACAATGTCAATAGTACAAAATATTTTAAATTTAAACGATTTCTCATAAGCTACTAATATATACTAACAATGTGAACATCAACGGTTCGTTTTAGTAGCGGCCATGTTTAAATAAAAGGCCGCGCAATCTCTCCTACCGAAATTGGAGAGTTTGCGCATCTGCTACTTAGGAGAGATGGTGCATTCTTCCCATTAGTTTCCATGCTAGGAATGATTACGCAGCTTATTGGTAAATTAGCATAAAAAATGAAAAATGAAAATGAACTAATTTTAAGTTAAACGTGTTTTCAAGTAACTTAATGTTATTTTGAGATCTTATCTGGACTTGCTTTTTTTGATTCTTTAATTTTTTTCCCCTTTAATTAAATTTTTTTAATCGTTTTTAAAATTATTTCCTTTTTCTGATTCTTTAATCATTAGGTTGAAATATTCACTCCTAATACAATAATATTTGTTCATAAAAACCTTACAACAATGTCATTTAAGTGTAATTATTACTGTTAACAATTCAATTGTAGTTATTATTAGTAACAATCTCTCCTACCCATGTGCGCAATCACACCAAACCTGCTAGGACAGATTGCCCAAAATAACTTTCTTGGTTTTATTACAACTGTTCTATTAAATTACAACATAGCAACAAAATAGCAATGGAAATGCATAAAAAACAAATGAAGTAAAAATTACTCATCGATAGTTTAGCAAAAAAATAATATTTAGATTTTTTATTGTTATTCTTTTGAATTGTGCGCAGACTCTCCTATCTTTACCTTATACACATATATATACGCATATGTATATATGTATGTACATTCATATGTATACATTCACATGTATATACATACATATGTATTACCACTTCACGAAACGCCAAAAGTCTTGATTTTCCCTGATGCACAGATTCTTTTAAATTATTTTTACCATGTTAAATATTTCAAGTTAATTCTTTTAATCTGTTCTGCGTTCTAATGACCTAGCAACACCAGTTGAATGCCACACAAAGGGTTAATAGCGTATGAAACATACCGTTAATAACAGAACTTATAAATAAGTCATTTTCAGATTTTTCTTCTTAGAAATGAATGATCAGAGAAAACGCTTGATTTCAAATTCAGAACAAATATTTGGGAGGGTATTTTTCCCATCATTTCACAGAGTTTTTCCTTTACGAATTCATCGAGTCCTATAATATTTGAAGGATGTTTCCAAAACTTTTATTTTTTTTTCTCTATCATTGGTGAGTTTTTCCTATATTTATTGATAAATTATATCGAATAGTATTTTTTAAGTTATATTAACTTCTAATGCATAACCATACATGATATTGTAATTGAATTGAAAAAGAACCCTCAGGGAACTGTGTAAATTTTATTTTTACTCAGGTACTTTTATGGTAGACGGGCATTGAAAAATAAGTCCCATATAATCCTATGGGACTTATTTTTCAATTTATTAATTATTGCTGTAACTTTTGGAGTTTTCACGATATTTCACTGGTCTTTTTATATGAGTTCCCCATTAGTATTGACTATCAAATCATGACAAAAAAAACCTTGTTGTAGTTCGCGCATGGGCAGTTAAAATTTATTTCATAAAAATACCTATATCTCATCAAATATTAAATATATTAATATTTAAATCACAGTATACTATTTCTACGATTTTGTGTCAAGTCTTTGGAAAGCGGTGTTAAATTCGGCTGAAAATTCTGCATGCTATAAAAAAAACCCTTTTGAAGTTTTCACAGAAACGTTAACATCTTCACAAATATACGTGCTATGTTTACGTAAATGCAAACAAATGCTGAACAGGACCTGCATAGTCATTTGCTACAGTAACAGACCAATTTTACCATTTTCTGTTACTTGGGTGATAGAAAATATTACTTTATTATTAAAATTATTATCCCCCCCCCCCTAATTGTCCTCGCGACAAAATCTTCACTGAAAAACATGAAGTGAAACATGTTCTTTACATCCTCAAAGTTCAAGAGCGTTCCGGGCGTTCCCTTACGAGTTTCATTAAGATATTCGACGAAGCGTCTGAAATTGTACACTGCCCCTTAATTTCTGGACGCCAGTGTAAAAAAAATTGTAAAATAAAGATAAAGTGGGACATTGTTGCTGCTCGGGTTTATTTTATATTTATGATTAAAAAGCTGAATTTAAATTCAAATGCTTAATTTATTTTTCTTTGTCTTATGTTTTTCTTTTCCGAAACAGATTATGTCATCCTTTAATGCGATTAATACGATTGATTTGTTTTTTTACCTTCGATATCTGCGATCAGTTTTTACTGTAACTTTGACGGAATAAATGAGATGTTATTCTGACTTGACTAATGATGTTTGCGGATATTATATTCCTGATTATATATATATATATATATATATATATAAATTTAAACATACATTTAAAAAATATCAGACTGCAGTGTGAAATCTTCGCACAGGTCCACTGGTATGTATAAAATGCAAATGGGAATTTCGTTCTGGCTGCTTATAACTTGGGTTCTTCTACTGTTTGTTAGATATTTTTTATGCGGTGTTAGGGTATGTTGCTTAGTTATAGAATTATTGGGGAAAGTTCTGTAATCAGAGGAACCCGATTATGAAAGATTATCCTTTTTAAAAGATTCTGCTAAATGGATTTCGATGGAAGTTACACTATTACTTTTAGTAATTTTTCAAGGAAGTTATAGAACATATTTTCTATGTTGCTCAGTTATATAATTATGTGGAAAGTTCTATAATCAGGAATTACATTATTTCATTTAACACATGTCACGTTGCAATTTTATAGGATTTTCTTTTCTAGTAAATATTTAACCACCATTTTTACCTGTGTACTTATATAGTTACATCTGTTCCTTAATAGGACAAGTAATATAAAAAAAATTAAGTCAATTAGTACTTAGGCCAAAAAGAAATTTTTTTCCAGCGATCTACACGCTTGGCCACTGACGGTATTTATTCCTAAATTTATATTCTGCTAAATATCTTATATAAGAGAAATTTTTGAAATGTATTAAAAATTAAATAGCTAAAATACCAAAAAAGTATTTGTCACAAAATTGTTAGACAAACTGCGTTAGAAATGTAAAAAATTGTATTTTTCTTGATATAAATTTCAATACCGTTTTTCAAATATTGAATTTCAAACCAAATTTCACAATGAAGTACCATAGCGAAACCTTCACGCGTAAAAAGATAATGGGGCTGTTCGCGGACGAAGATCAGGCGCCGCGCGGGCGAAGGAGACTAAAATATGGAGTGAATCTATACTTTTGAACAGAAATGAAATATAAAACTAAAATTAATTAATTAAATTTAATTAATGAATTAATATTTGAAAAAACTGTATTAACATCAAGTGTCATCCACTACAAGTTTAAAAAAATGTATTTGAACTTGAGTGGATGAATAAAAAGTATTTTATTAACGATTGGAAATTTGAACAAGATGTATAAATATATACGGGATGTGAGCTAATATAGGAATTGAAAAAGAAGCAATGTCCAATTTCGGCTTTTTCAGAAAACCTATTTAGTTTTCTAGTTTTTCAAATCGGTATGAAAGATTACTAAAAAAAAATAACTTTCTTATTCCAATTATTTGAAAAATAAGTAATTGGTTAAATTGATAGTTGGTAGCCAAAAAGGTCTAAAAAGTTACATAAAAATATTGTAAATGTTTATACTATATGAGGAAATGTGTTAGCAACTTTTACAGTGATTTTTTTTTATTCACTGGTTAAACAGATTATTAGTTTTTTTAATTAATAAATAAAATCTTCATCTAAAAAGAATCAAAAGGGTTAATCATTTGAAATCAGTTCCTTCAAATCAATTCCATAATTCTATCAAATTCATAAAAAATGACTAGATTAAAAGCAGGGATGAATATAAAAAGGTAAAAGAAAAAAGAAAAAAAAATTATACAGATCTAATATCATGACCATTTCCAATTTCATCTGCATGCATTAATGATTATGGTATCATAAAAATACAAAAGTACTCGATTTCTTAGAGAAAAGCTGATTTATTCCGTATTAAAAAGTTAAGATAATGACAAAGTGAAATATGATCACTGTATTTTACAAGTAGGGGAAATGGATTTTCTTCAGTGGCAAAAGGTAATTCATGAAATATTACGGTATGATTGCTAATATAATTTACATTTCTAATATGTCAGTCTTAGAACTGTTCATTAAAAGGATAATGGTTGAACGAAATTGCATTACTCGAGCACTTGAATTTTGATGTCCTTGTGAAACCGTAGAAAAAGAGTTTCACACGAACATTTAAATGATATAAGGAAGCCCTTTTTTATCAAATATGTACGATGGAATTAATTATTTAATCCTTAAGTTAATGTTTCGTGACTTATATTTCAATTTTATAATGACTATTAAAAAAGAAGTTACACTCTAAAAACGGCATTTTCAAAACTGAGCATAAAATGCTCAAATCTGAGTATGTCGCATAGTCAAAATGGCTCCGAATCAAAATTACTCAAGTTTGAAACATGTATATACTCATTTCTGAAAACATGCACACACTCAAGAATGAAACATCATGTGCTGATATTTCAGTATGTCCATGTTTCAAAAATGAGTATGAACTGACTTCTATGTGCTTATTTTTGAGGATTTCCATGTTTCTAAAATGAGTTTGAACTTGAAATATAAATATGCGTGTTGTCATGTGACACATGCAGCAGTCATCGAAAGCATCTTGTTTTTCTTTTGTTTTCATTTACTAATACCAACATAATTCAAATGTATTCAGATTAGTTGATCTTTTTTGTGTGAATTATTATTGCTATTGTTATAATTATTTGAAAGATGAGTAAAATTAGCAAAAATAGGCGTAGATGTTCGTCATTATATTTGACTGTGAAAGATCCCAAAAACAATTTGCATCGAACAATTTGTGAGGGAAGCAATTGAAATTTTAAGATTAAGCTAATTAATTTGAGGAAACGCATTGAAAGTTGTGTTCGTAGCAAAAAGAAGAGGGGGGGGGGCAGCAGGGACGGATTTTCCTATTGAACCTGGGCATGCTCTTTCACACCAGCAATTTCTAGTAATTTTTCCTAATAAGTTTTCTAGAACGTTTTTACGATTAAGGTGATGAAAACTATGGTAAAACAAATGGTGGAAAAAAGGCATACCCAGATTACAGCATCCGCCACTGGGCGGCAGCTTGTTCTATTTATTAAGTCCGTTTTTATTCATCACTTATTTAATAAAAACTTCTTTAAGAACATGTAGAACAACTGAATTATTCATTTTATGATTAATGAGAATACAAACCCATTCTGGTAAAGACACACCCTCTGGTAAAAAAAAACACCCTCTGGTAAAAAAACACTCTCTGGTAAAAATCATGTCTGTGCTACTACTGGCCATTAAATTACAGTAACATCGGTAAGATGTCTAGAATAGTCTAAACATTACAAAAATAATCGGTTATCGGAACCTGTAACCAATGCTACTGCGAAACGATGTAACTTGTTAACGAAAAGCAACTCTTTTGCCTATCCCTACTATCTGGTATATGACAATCTTACACCACAGTTGAATACTATATAATGTAAGCTAAACAAAATAATTAGAAAAGGTGTTTTTTTTTCTTTTATTTTTTTTTAAAAAGACAAAAATAATCTCTGTTAAAAGGCATTTAAACAGAAATTAATATGCAGAAGTAATATAGATATTTATATTCATAAATTCGAATAAGATGTCATTGTTGCAGTTCAATACTGTACAATGACTTAAACAAAAAAAAATCGAAACTTTTTTTGTGTGTGTGAAAGGATAATAATAGCCTCAAGGCATTTTTATACAAATTAATATGTTGAATTAATATATAAACTTCGTTTTATCTTCTGAAGTCTAATAGCTTGCAATTGTTATAATTGAATAGCATGTGATGTTAATTAAAGAAAATAAATATAAAAAAGATTTTTTCCTTTTTATTTATTTATTTATGTTTTATTTTTTTCGTAAAATGACAAAAATAGCCTAATAAAATACATTTTTATAGCTATTATTATGAATAATTAATGTAAAATGTATTTATTTTTTCTCTTTCAATGTCGATTATGCTTCCTTTCTGTAAAAAACAATTTTTTTTTTGTTCGATATCGTGTGCTTTTGCACGAAAGTCAGCTAAAAATCAGTTAATAAACAAAATCTTTCGATAAAATAATTAAAGAATAATTAGTCAAAATAAAATTCTTAAAGTCCTTAAAAATCACCAAATTAAAGTAAGTTACGAATATAAAAAAGGAAAATAAAGCATCAAAAAATGCTGAACATCTAATATCAGGACGATTTCAATTTCAATCCGCATGTAATAATGATTACGGTACCTTAAAATAAAAATAATAAAAAACGCAGTCGATTTCTGGAAGAAAATCTAATTTATTCAGTATTAAAAAGTTAAGGTAATGACTTGGAGTGAAATATGTTCATTGTATTTTACGAGTGGGGGAAATGGATTTTCTTCAATGATAAAAGATAATTGATAAAATATCACTGTATTACTGCTAATCGAATCTACATTTCTAATATGTCAGTCTCAAGATTGTTCATTGAAAAAATACTGGTTAAAAGAAATAGCATTTTTTCGTAATATTAAATTTTCATGCTTTTACAGTAACTTGTTATGGATTTGTTAAGAACATTTCCATGATTTAGGGTACGCTTGCTTTATATTTTTTATGAATAATCTATTACAAATAAATATTAAATACATATATAATAAAAATTCGTCAAACGATAAAAAGAAAAAATAAATTAATATGTGGCGGGTTTTTTTTTTTTTTTTTTTTTTTTTTTCGGGATTTAAACTTTTGCGTCTTTTCGTTTTTAGACACAGAAAACACTCAAAATTCATAAAATTCAAAGTATAATAACTCGGTAAATTTTGGTTATAAAAGAATTTAATATTTTAAGTTCCTCTTAGACTTAAGACAAAAAAATTTCTAAATATAACATAGTAAATGGGATGCGTATAAAAAAATAATTTAGTATTTTAATATATATATCATTTTATAAAACAAATTCTATATCTAAATTCTACCCTTGATTTGTATACTTTTTGTGATTAGAAGTCCGTTTCTATCATTAGCCGTTTAAGGGGCTACTTCACTCAGGCGGAAACACCCGCTCGCTAATGTTAATCCTATGGAGGAAATTTTTGAAGATACAGTGATCTCTCACTTATGCGCGACAAAAGGGGGCAACGAAATTTTCGCGCACAAGTGAGATTCGCGCATAAGTGAAAAACTATAAAATAAGCTTAAACGCGAAAAGTTAACATAACTAATACTAATAGTTACACTACTAATAGAATAATAAATAAATACGAACAGAATTTCCGTTTATATATTGCAATTTAATAAGAATGTAAAAATTCAAAGTTGTTACATACGTACCAAACTTTTGTTAAATTACATTTTCTTTGAAAGAAGTCATCAATAAAGGTTTGTTTTTGTTTTCGGGAACTGTCGATGAGAGAAGTTCATCTAGGTGCAAAAAAGTTCTTTCGCTTCCGGAATTAAATTGAAAAAAAAAATCCCGCAGAGTTTTCAATGCTTCATATGCTGTTGTGTGGGTTGGGGAAACTTTTGCTGTATCTCCTTCATCGTCTTCCACACCTTCGTCTTTGTTGTTGTCAATTTCCGCTGCAATATCGCTGATATCCCGCATCTCAGTTTTAATTAAGATTTCGTCGACATCCTCGAATTCGGAGAAAGTATACGAAGCCAGTCCGCCAAATATAGCATTCCAATCATCTTCGCTTACATCGGCCTCGCTTTCTGTTTCTTTATCGTCTTCGCATTCCTTTTCTTCTGGGAGCAGAAATCATGCCTTCTTAAAACAGTTTTTGATACAGATGTCAGTAAGGTTTGTCCATGACGAGCACACCATGTGAATAGCATCAAAGTCAGTGATCTGCTTCAAATCATCTTTCACCGAACGTTTAATTTCTATAGCAGCAAGAAGACGCCGGATTAAAGTTCTTCTGTACTGCACTTTCACGCAACGAATGATGCTCAGGTCCATAGGTTGAAGTTTGCTTGTGCAATTGGCTGGAAAAAACACAACTTTTGTACAGTTGAGAGGCGGAAGATCTTTTGGGTGTGCTGGGCATTGACCCATAAATAGGATTATTTTTCGTTTCTCTTTTTCCATTTTACTGTCAAATTTATGCAGGAAATCCAGAAAAATGTCTGAAGTCATCCATGCCATTTTATTACTAGCAAAATCACATGGAAGTTTCTTTACATTTTTAAAACATCAGGGATTCTTTGACTTACCAATGACTAGTGGATGCAGTTTATCCGAACCATCGGCATTGCAGCACAGCAACACAGTTAATATTTCTATACATTTTTTCCACCATGGCATGGTTCTCCTTTAAACACCAAAGTTCGGGCGGGCGCTACTCGATAGAAAAGTCCAGTTTCGTCGCAATTGTAAATGTTTTTCGGTTCGTATTCTATCAGGCAAGTCTTATTTCCATTGTTCAACAGATTCATTATTGACACTTCCACTTTCACCGGAAAGGAAACGAGTTGACAATCCATGTCTAATCTTAAATTTCTCAACCCATCCGTGTGACGCAGAAAAGTTTTCCATGTCATAACTCTTCGATAATTCCAAGGTTTTCTCTCTTAGAAGTTCAACGTTTACAGGAATGTTGGATGCACGAGTTTCTTTAAACCAGAGAACTAAAACTTTCTCGAATTCTTCGTTCTTTCCGCTTTGAATTCGACTCCTTTTCTTGGCCTTTATTCCACATTCTAGATAAGCTGCATTTATAGCTTCTCTGCTAATGATCAGCTAACGCTGTTTTTGATTTAAAGCATTTTTCATCAATTTTTTTTATGATATCCATTTTCAAAGAAAACGACAAGTTCGCACGTTTAGCCATTTTTTATACACTGTACAGTACGTAAACGAATGGCGTAGTAACGCAAACCTAAAGCTTGTTCCGCGAGCAGTGCTTACCGTCCACACCGATTGGTTGCGACTTTTAGTGACGTCAGCATTTTCGTATGTAACCCGTTCTTCGTTCTCGATGTCAATCACAAGCGAAAAAGAACGCCTTCTTGGAAGAACCCGAACAATGAATTAAGAGCGTGTGAATGCACTCCAAGAGACAGAACAGGAAGGGTACATTCTTGCGATAAGTGAATTCTTGCGAAAGTTTTTTTTCGCGCATAAGTGAAAAGTACATTTTAGGTTTCGCGTACAAATGAATAAGTGTTAGCATTGTTTTCCTATTTCGCTGGACGGGCCCGTGGGAAAAACGCGCATAAGTGAAAAACGCGTATAACAGAGGTCGCGTATAAATGAGAGATCACTGTATCTCGTTCGAATTTCAATATTTTTAAATGATTTTTTTTTGCATTGGATAGCTGAGGTCGATTTCTATGCACGCTCTTTTCTACTTTTTCAATTTTTGTTGCAGTTTTTTTATTGAGGATACTTTCACTTTCAAAACCGGTTTCGAAAGTGAAAGTATCTTAATAAAAAAAACTTGTAATCAAAATCGAAAAAGTAGAAAGGAGCGTGCATAGAGATTGACCTTAGCTATCCAATGCAAAAAAAATGATTCAAAAATATTGAAATGTGAACGAGATATCTTAAAAAATTTCCTCCATAGGATTAACATTAGCGAGCGGGTATTTCCGTCTGAGTGAAGTAGCCCCTTAAGAGTTAATCTAGAGCTAAATCTAGATAAAAGAGTTATTTCACCCCTGGCTAAAATTATAAGGACACCAAAAAATGTAAAGAATCCTACATTTTACACAGTTCTAAATATTAATAGACTTCATATAATATGTATTTATAAGCCAAAAAAGAACCAAGGGGAGAGGTCTTACTTTTTTTAATTAAAAATACGTTTTTTTTTTTAAATAAATGAAATAAAAAAATATTAAAGCATTTTAATGACCATAATTATAAAGACACTGCTTATAAGTTCGAATAGATACAATTTTAATAAGAAATGTAACCACCTTTATTTTTGAGACACTTAGTTATGCAATTTGACATGCTTGGAAGAAGTTTTGATAATTATGATGTGGAAATAGCTACCCAGGGATTGTAATTAACTTCCTGAAGATCTGTAATGTATGAATATTGCTTGTCATTCTGATAAAAAAGTTCACTATTGCACACCATTTATTTTTATAATGTTCTTATTGGGCGAACGATGTGGCCAATCAAATACTTGGATATTGGTATCACTAAATCATTTATTCGTAACTTTTGAGGTATGGCACAATGCATTATCTTGTTGGAAAATCAATGTTCCACATCCTAAAAGCAACCATATGACAAAATGTGTGTTTATAAAATATATGTGTACATTTTGAGCTCATCAGCTTAGGAAAAAACTAAATTATTCAGACCTTGAATTCACACGGCCCCATTCTACTCTCAAATTTTTTTTTTTTTTTTTTTTTTTTTTTTTTTTGTCGACTCCATTATTTAAGCTTTCCATTACTCCACAAATCATGCCAGGATTAACATATAACTTTAGGCTTATCAAGAATGAACATTTTACATCCATCTGAAGACATACGTTAATACTGGTACGATGTGTAGATGAATAGTAACGTTGCATGGAGCCGTCAAAATAAAGAAGGACCATTCATGATTTGTTCTGCTGTTTTAGCTTAAAGGTATGACTAATCTAGTTATTGTTTCTAAGAAACTAAACTTGAAATTGTATACCATTATTTTTCAAATACAAATTTTTGCATATAGTTGCTTTTAGAAGTGGAAAATTTCATTTTAGCAACACGATAATGCATCATGCTGTACCTCAAAATCTACGAAAAAGTGGTTGAATAATAACAATTTCACATTATTTGATTAACATCTTGATTTCATTATATAAACATTATAAAAAATGATTCTAGTGTAGTGGTGAATATCCTTTTTGTAAATGGCAAGAAATATTCATGCACTACAGATCCTGAGAAAGCCATTTACAATACCTGATTAGCAATACCCACATCATAATTATCAAAACGTTTTCCAAGAATATCGAATCGTATGACTGAGTATCTGCAAAATAAAGCCATTTAGATTTCTTATTAAAATTGTATCTATTCGAACTTATAAACGATGTTATTATAATTATGACCATTAACACATTTTAATGATTTTTCTTATTTCATATATTTTTGAAAATATACATAAGTTTTTTTAGCATAAATAAACATGACAGTCCATTATACATATTATACTATGCTTCTTAATACTTAGAATTGTATAAAATTTATTATTCTTTACTTTTTTAATGTACTTGTAATTTTGGCCAGGGATATATCTTTATTTAAAGTTAGCTGTATATGAACATCTCAAAACGTTTCTTTGCATTACTTTTTAGAGTTTTTATAATTACTCGTATTATGCATATACACGCATATTTACACAGATTTTTTTGTAAATTGCAATGGCAAGTTAAACAATAAACCAAAATATATAAAATGCCACTTTTCTCACTCATAAGTGAACTTGAAAGTTTTCAAGTTTTCAAGTTTTTAACATTGATTAATAGAGAACAGTGTCAAAGAAGTAAGCAGTTATCGATCACCGGAAAGACGAAATGATTAATGACAAAATACCAGAGTACAAATAAACCAAATAAGAACCGTCAACGTACAAGATATCAAGGCATTTTCCAATTAAGTTTACATTCATTTGCTTGAAAATTAATGCATAATGCAATCAAACAATACAAAGAATTATTGACAAATTTAACAATGCTATTAGTGCAAACCGCACTTGGGTATCATTACATTGTTCTTTTATTTTTTAATGAATTTTTAAGTTTACACGGATTTGCTGTTCACCTTTTTTCAATGTACAGCTGTATACAATGATATATGTGAGACGAAAATAGATATTATAGATTTAAAAAGTCTACTTATTCTTCTGTAATTTTATGATGAGCTTATTTATGCTCTTTGCAACTTAGAAAAACTTGCTCATTTAAATATAAATGTAATCTTCTTTAATTTAAAACATTTTCTTTCACATTGCTTTTCTATCATTTTTGTAAAAATGGTTTATTTTTATACAGACCTCCTTCCTTTTATTTATTTATTTCTATTAATTATTTAATTAATATTTTTATATGCATTTATATTTATTTTATTTCTTTGCCTTTATTTCTGTCGTTTTGTTTCATTTGCTTCATCTACTTATTGTACTTTTGTGTATATTGTGATGGCTTATTTATCTCCAAATTTTCTAGTGTCCCATTTGTATTTCTTATCAGTCTTGGTCCTATTCTCAAAGTAGTAACACTTTTTTGCGCCTAAAGAAGATAGATTTTTCCTTCGAAATGCGTTGCACTTTTTTTCACTTTTTATGGTTTATTTTTAGAAAATTCTTATTGTTGATTGCGTTTATGACTCATGCTCCGAAGGGATTAATGCACAATGTATCATTTTCTACTTTGTTTAATTATTTTTTAAGGGTTCTTTAACAATATATCAAATAATCTTTTTTTTAATTCACTGTCATTTTCTTTGAAACATTCTTCAATAGTATGCATAATGTAATTTCACTCCTTGTTAAATTGTTCCTTAATAATATTCCCATAATATTCAAACAAATATTCTTACATCACATAATATTTAATTATATAAAATTCAGTATTCAATATTTATCAATTTTAACATACCATAGCATTCTTTATGCGCTATAAAAATTTTGCGAAGAAGCGTTTATCAGTCCAAGAAAAGGCAAAAGATTTAATGTAATTAATTACCAATATATACATAAACTGAAAGCATCAGCAAAGTTGGATAGCCAGCCACTTTCAAATTAAATTTATATGTATTTGCTTGAAAATTAATACTTATTGAATACGTATAATATTAAGAATTAGTCTCATTTTCTCTCATTGGAATTCAATTTATTCTAAAATTAAAACTGTGGAGATAAAGGATTCGAATCGTCTCCTATCTTTCTATTTGGAAAACGGAAAATATATTTGACTAATAATACACATTAAATTTATTGTGGCTTGAATAACGATAAAGATATTTACATTTTCTTATGCATATCTCAAAACAACAATTGTCTGATTAAAAATAAATGCAAAAGATTTCAAAAATTTTAGAAATGCATTTAATACGTACTAAGGCTTTCTAATTTTTGATAACTTTAACTCTTCCCAAGAATTTAAGGTTAACATATGATAATTTACTTTCAAATAACTTTTTTTGACATCCATACTAAAACACAATACATATATATATATATATATATATATATATATATATATATATATATATATCATATTTATTGCCTTGAAAATTAATGCTTAATGCATACGTATAATACCAAGAATTAATCTCTGTTCCTCTCATTGGAATCCAATTTATTCTCGAATTAAAACTGCGAAGGTAAAGGTTTCGAATTACCTCCTATCTTTCTACATGGAAAATGGAAAATATATTTGACTAATAATGCACATTAAATTTATTGTGGATTGAACAACGATAAAGATATCTACATTTTCTTATGCATATCTTAAAACATCAATTATTGTCCGATTAAAAATGAATGCCAAGGATTTCAAAACTTTTAGAAATGATTTTAATACGCACTAGAGCTTTCTAATTTGTGGTAACTTTCATTCTGCCCAAGAATTTAAAGTTAAGATGTGATAATTTATTTTCAAATAACTTTATTTTGGCATCAATACGAAAAAAATCACTATAAATATATATATAGGAACTTCGGATATTATGGAATGTTATTTACATGTGGAGCAATACAACATCCCGATATTGTTTAAAACCCTAATACAATTACAAACTTCAACTATCTGCAAATAGTTTTCATAGACAAAAAATATTTTATGAAATATCATTTCTTTCAAACGAATAATAATAATAATAAACGTATTTTGAGTGCATTGTGAGATAGTCGGGAAATATGGAATAGGGGATTAAAAATGAAGAAAACGAACAAAATTTTGAAAAAGACAGATGTAACAGTATCAAGAGATCATGATCAAAATTTAGTGCCTAGGTAGTCAGCTAATGTATGCAGCTAATACATTCAAACTTCAGATATGCACAAATCACAAATATCAGGCTCTGTCTTTGCGCCACCTTAATCATGGAGAATTATGAGATACCAGTGGACCCGTGCGAAGATTTCACACTGCAATCTAATAGTTTTTACCAATATTCAATATTTTTTAGATGCATGTTTAAACTTCGAACGAAAAATTAAGGATTGCAAATATCTGCAAATAACATTAATCAGAATATCATCTTATTTATTCCATCAAAGTGACACTAAAAATTGATCGAAAACAGGAAAGGCAAAAAGAAATAAATATCAATCGTATTTTAACTGCATTAGAGGATGACATCATCTGTTTTGAAAAAAAACGTAACATAAAGAAAAATAAATTGAGCATTTGAATTTCAATTTTGCTTTTTAATCATAAATATAAAAAAAAACCGTGCAGCAACAATCTCCCATTTTATCTTTATTGTACTAATTTTTTTTTTTTATAACCATTGTTGAGCCTGATGTAATGCGATATTTTATTTTTGTGCCAACACTTATTTGAGAAAAATCTGTTATTTCATTTATAAAAACAATGCCGACTTTATTTTTAATTAACTGCAATTTCTAATCAAAAAAACATGTTTTAAAGAAATGTAAGTGTACTATGTCAAAAGTCTGTTCAAAATCCTTTCATAAGGTATTTCATTTATCGTTCTGCGTTTTGTATTTGCTTAGAAAAAGGGATGTTGACAACAGAAATAATATATACGATTGGTATTCCATATAACTCAACACCGCGAGTTTGGGAAAAAAATTACTCTATGTTTATTGATATGAATCGCGAGCTAAAAAACGAGAATTACATCATAAATTGTTAGTATTTCGGTGTACATTATACTTAATTTTACTGTAAATATACTACTTCCAATGATGAATAAAAATTTTGAAAAATTATCTCCTGAAAGTTTTTAGAGACGAAAAACAAATATTTATTCACACAACGCGCTTTGACGCCGACCAACGAACTGCGCGTTCGGATGGGCATTCTGGACACATTCTTAAGTAGTTTATGCTATTGCCGCTTGGTGGAAGCACTCACTTTACCAAACAGAAACCGCGGTATAAGGAAAAGACACTTGACTGTTGGTTCAATTACAGTTGGTTAGCAAGAAAAACCTGTTTGTTCTTTATGACTCCTGCTGTACACATGAAATGGGAAAATTTGATTGGTCTACGTGAAACTGGTTTATAATATGATTGGCTTACGTCGCCATGACGATCCCTACATTGATAGCTAGACAAAAATGTAGCGGTAGATTGGTTGATGGAACTGTTTATTTGTAAACATGCCCTTTTCTTATTACATATTTCCCGTCTACTCCCTAATAACCGAAATTCTCCTATCATATTCATTTAAATATACTCACTTATTTTCCTGGAATATTTTTAATAAATTATTTGATAAATAATATACCATAGTAAAAGAGCTACTTTGCGAGTTATCTTCTCGTGTTTTCAATGTATTTTTTAGATGTAAGTTCTTAATTAAATACGTTTTTAGTATTATTTTAAGTTAGAAGAAATAACATGATACTATTTAGATCAATGGTACTCACTGTAGTCATGAAACTGAAAATTCTATTTCAAGTCAACCGAATCCCGACTTGACGCATTTCAACCCAAACCCAGCCCTAAAACGAAATACCTAAATCTGAAGCTGAAAATTAACCCATATTTTAATATAATAATGGAAAATAGGATAATTTCATGTGTAATGGCCCTCACAATTATGCTTATACGAAGATTGCAGTTACAATATCGCCAAGATCATAGCCTATATAAGCCTCATATATACACATATACATATACTTCTACTGCTCATATGTGTGCCATATACGTCATTATATAGATATTATTTACGTCTTACATGCCATATATACATCATATACATCTTCTAAACATGTCGCATATACGTCATATATGACTATAACTAAGCAATATGCGTTACGAAATGTTATATACATAACATGTCATTATAATGTCATATATATAATTTGGCGATTATTCTAATTCGCTTGGCGATTTATCCTCGGGGGCCGCTATAACACAAAAGTACCGAAAATAGTTTACAATTGTATCTATAATATCAATTTTAAATTTTGTGTTAAAAAAGGAACTTACAGAGGGTGTTCACAATTTTTTTTAATGATTTTGGAAAAAGAAATTTATAAACAAAGAAAACAATTTTATTTTCTAATATGTTCATTTTGATAGCCCATTTCTTGAATTATCATATTAGATCTTGATTTACAAGATAAAAGAGCTTTTTCTTAAAATATCAAAGTTGGTTTTGTTCCACTCCTCGACAACGATCTTCCAGAGTCCATCCAATGTTTTGGCATGCCGTTTATAAATAACTTGTTTTAAAAGTCCAAATGCACAGTAATTCATAGGAGACACGTCGGGAGACTTGAGTCGGATGCATTTATTTCTCTTTTTTTTTTCTAAAAATATGCCTGTAGGTTTAGAGGCTACCATGGCTAGTAGCATGAACATAGAAATAGGTAAGAACTTCTAACGAAATAGTGTTAATATCGTGTCGCAAATTTCGAACTTAATGGCAGATGCGCAGCTTCGGCGAGCATTTCTGTTACGGTAGCGCCACCTACACCAACAACCGAAACTGTATACTGATACAAACCAGAAGATTTGAAGAAGCAGACAAACAGGTGACGTATAGAGCAACTGTCCTCTACACAGGTGCCACCTATTTGAAACATTATTAGAGGAACGGATTTCTTCTTTGAAAGGCTATTTTGTTAGAAATCCTTATCTATTTCTATGTTCATGACTAGTAGCCTTATCCTCATGGAACTTAACACAATGAACATTGTTTGGGTAAAGCGATGGAATGTTTCCAAAAACAGATGTTAAAACATATTTCTGGTAATAATCCGAATTAATTTTGACAGTTTTTTTCTAAAAGATCGCAGTAGGACTTTTGATCATAGGGGAAAGAACAGAAGTTTTAATAGACCATTTGATAACAGAAGCAATAATAGATATGGCCAGAGATATTTTGAACAGTCATTTAATCATGAAAATTACAATAAATATAGATATGGGAAACAGAGTTCCGAGAATTCTTACCAAAATGAATCTGAGATTCCTGAAAACTTTGAGAGTAAAGATTCTTTGATACCTCAAGACATAACAGAAAATACTTCACCTAATTCAAAAGCAATGTATAATCCAAATTTTTCCCCTGGACTTAAATATAGGCTACTATCATGGTCGAAATAATTATAATTATGGTGGCCGACGATCATGAAAGGCGAGTTATAATGAACAAAGATATTCACAACCATCACATAAGAATAATTCTCATCATGGATTTAAAGGAGCTTATGGTGGAAGAGATGCTTATTCAAATTCTTATCATTCTAGAAGCAATAGTTATATAGCTTCTAAAGTTAGAGAGCAATATCCGGAAAGAAATTACAGAGATATTAGGTATGCAAATTCTAAAGATCGAGAGCAATATCCAGAAAGAAATAAAAATCTCAAAAAATTAACTGTTTAGGCATGAAAAAACATAATAAATAAAGATGCTGATGTTGAAACGGCATCACGTCAGGGTGACCGATTTGTAGGATTTCAGTTTGAACACTTCATCTCCTTTATGACGTAAATGATCATCAAATTAACTGACACTCTACTGTACTATTATTATCCATGATTTAAATGCACGAGTTATAAATATTTTGGATCGCGAGATCAAGATTTGAACATCTTCAAAATTAGAAAAGAGCCAGTCTTCTAATTTTTATTGTGAAGCAAGCATCACAGTGAGAAATAGACAGTAAAGGCGCTGTTAGGACTATTTGGTTTTTTGGAAAACAAACGTATTGTATATATTGGACGAAAAGTGTATTAGTTGCAGAGAAATTATGAGTAAAGTATTGTAGAGTTATCTGTCTAGGACTGTATTAAAGTTCATATTTTGGTATTCATCGTCTATTTGTTCATATAATTAAAGTAAATCTATTATTTACATATCATCTTCTTATATATATCCAAGCCTCTTCAACGGTAACTACACAATACCATTTTTAAGAAAAAATAATTAAATCGCGGTCGGGACATCTCAAAACACGTAAATCCATCAAATAACGGAAGTCAAATGTTTTTCGTGATTTCTATACATTCTTCTAATGTATAAAGAAAAAAAAGTAAAACAAAAAAAATTGATTCTGCTAGAGGAGAACTCTGTTAAGGGAGAAGGGGTGGGGGATAAAAGCGTATACCTACCCTTCTCCTTTCGGTGCAGTTTTAAAGGCATTCATGATTATTAAAAATAACATCACTGGGCATTTTTACAGGTTAAATTAAAATTTAACAACACGTTTTGTTCTTAAAACAATTAAATTTTAAGAATGTTTCACACAAAAATAAATATAAATCCAATATATGCTTCCAATATAAAATGTGTTCAGATGAAACTTAAAATAATTATTAATATTAATTAAAATATTATTAAAGTATGAGACAACAAATTGCGGAATATCACAATTTTTTAACATTAAAGTTACGGTCGTCTTCCTTGAAATCAATACTAAATCAAAGCATTTGTATAATGAAACAGTTTATAATTGAATTCCTCCCAGCAAAATACAATTAATATCATTTTGAAATTTAAATGCTACAGGCTAAAGGGATTTTAATACCGTAATTTCGGGAATATGCGCCGCACCCATCGTAAGCGCCGCATCATTGAAAAATCGGTAAAAAAAAACAAATATACACGTAAGCGCCGCACCCATTAGAAGCGCTGCATCATTGAAAAATCAGTAAAAATGAAATAGTCACGATAAAAAACGATAAATGAAATAGTCACGATAAAAAACGATAAATGAAATAGTCACGATAAAAAATTGGATTAAAAGTAATAAGAATAGCGATAAAATCTTACGAGATATATGAATTAACAATAAAACACAGATTATCTTAAAATACAATAGGAAAAAATACGTACTACGCCAATCGATTATCGTTTAATCGAATATCGCCGTATGCGGTGTGCTTATGAAATAAATATAATTTATCAATTATTGTAAAGTATACAATAAATACTTTTAAAGAGTGAGCTATTAATATTGAAACACAGGTTATCTTAAAATACAATAGGAAAAAAATACGTACTACGCCAATCGATTATCGTTTTAATCGAATATCGCCGTATGCGGTGTGCTTATGAAATAAATATAATTTATCAACTATTGTAAAGTATACAATAAATACTTTTAAAGAGTGAGCTATTAATAGTGAACAGAAAATAGAGAAATATGGGTAAGTTAAATATATTTTGACTATAGTAATTACGTTTTTATAATGAAGATATATTGTGATACTATGTACTGCTTATGAACTTTATACTGAGATTAAATGAATGTAAATAAAGGTGAAATATGAATGAATGTTAATGAATCCATGTGTTTAAAAGTGTATTTGAGGCAGTAAAACTAAAAAAAACCTGAAATGAAGGCTTGTTTTTCACAATATCCAGATTTTGCTATGTTGAGGGAAAAAAAATCATCGTACCCGCCGCCCTGGCGTATGCGCCGCATCGCCGATATTTTGAACTTTCAAACACGTATGCGCCGCGGCGCTTACTCCCGAAATTACGGTAACTGTTTTGTAAATCATAAACAGAAATTGGTCATATTATGGGATGCTTAAACTGATTATTATTTCACTAATAATTTATTTTTATTCGCATTTCAAAATCGATACATTTCTATAATCATTGTTGTTAAAACATTTATCATGTAATAATTGGAATTTTAAAAATTAAATTAAATCGAGTTACAATGAAACAAATCATAACGACTAAATAAACCTCAAACTACTAGTATATAAACATGTAACCAAATAAGCATCCACATGCCAAATGTCAAAGTATAATGAGGCATTTTACTGATAACAGAATTATTCTATCATAACTGTTTTAGGAGTTTAATTTTGCTAAAATTGGAAACCGTTAATAAACTTACATGTCAACAATTATTTTTGTTCAAAGTTTTACAATACATCCTCGGAATACAATTTTAAAAATCCGATTACTTTAAACTAAATCGCAATTATCGAATAAGCACTAAAGTAGCTGAAAAACAAACTTTTAAATAAGTAAGCATCTACATGCTAAATGACAAAACCTTTAAATTTTAAATTATATCCAACATAACTTTGATTTTAATGTTAATGCAACCGTAAAGTAAAAATATTAAGTTCGGTTCTTTTAGGTATAATCTATTTATTCTCATCTAAAAGGCCAAGATAAAGCTTAAAATGAAATATGATGCTTGTAATTATGCATTAAGAATGCTTAAGAGAAAAAATTATAAATACAATATGTACTCCAAATATCAAATGTGTTCGGATAAAACTAAATTACACTGGATTATTTTTTAACACAATTATTTCAAATTGGCAAAGTAATCATACAAGTTGTAAATTTCAAAATGGACGAAAAATGTCCGGGCCAGGATTCGAAACTGGGATCGCTTGGCTGAATTGTGCCTGAAAAGAGCGTGGCGGCTTCAGCCAAGCGATCCCAGGTTCGAATCCTGGCCCGGACATTTTTCGTCCAGTTGGAAATTTGCAACTTGTATGAAAACTAAATTAACTATTTATGTTATTTAGCACATTATTCAAGTACAAGATTTTAAATTGCGGTATATCATGAAATTTTTAAATTAGAGTTACGGTCTTTTTTTTTAAATCACTGCTAAAGCAAGGCATTTGTATAATGAAACAGTTTAGAACTGAATTCCTCCCAGTCGAATGCATTTATTATCATTTTGAAATTTTAATGCTACAGGCTAAAGGTATTTTAATGATTATGTATTGTAAATTATAAATATATATTGGTCATATTATGGAATACTTAAACAAATCATCATTTCACTAATAATCAACTTGTATTCGAATATCAAAATCAATACATTTCTATCATCATTGTCGTTAAAACAATTACCATGTACTATTGGAATTTTAATAAAGAAATTAAATCCAGTTATATTCAAACAAATCATAATGACTAAATAAACCTCAACTAAAACATATAACCAAATAAACATCCACATGTCAAATGTCAAAGTATAATGAGCCACTTTACTGATCAGAGAATTATCCTATCTCATAACTGCTTCAGGAGTTTTATTTTGATAAAATTGGAAACCGTTAATGAAGTAACATGTCTACAATTATTGTCGTTAAAAGTTTCACAATACATGATTGGTGAAATAATATTTTTAAAATCCAATTACTTTAAAATAAATCATAAAGACCAAATACGCACTACAGGACTAAAACACAAACGTTTTATGTAAAGGAACATCTACATGTAAAAAGTTAAAACTTTTAAATTTTAAATGACATCCCACATAACTTCGATATTAAAAGTAAATAGACTAGAATGTGTTCAGATGAAACTAAAATAAATATGAATATTACTTAAAACATTGTTAAAGTACGAGGCATCTAATTGTGGAATATAATGCAATTTTCACATTAAATTCAGGGCCATCTCACTTTAAATAAATACTAAACTAAGGCATTTGAATAATTAAACAATTTAAAATTGAATTCCCCCAGAAAAATATATTTATTATCATTTTTAAATTTTAATGCTACAATTTAAAGGGATTTTAATAATTGTGTTTTGCAATTTATAAACAGATATTGGTCATTATGCGATACTTAAACAAGTTATTATTTCACTAAAAATTAATTTGTGTTTGCATTTCTAAATCGATACATTTCTGCAATTATCGTCGTTCAAACATTTACAAAGTAGCCACAGGAATTTTAAAAAAGAAATAATTAAATTCAGTTATATTGAAACAAATTATAATGAATAAATAAACCTCAAACTCTGAAATTATGAACATGTTACCAAATAATCATCCACGTGACAAATGTCAAAATATATTGAGGCATTTTACTGATAACAGAAGTATTATATCATAATTGTTTTAGGAGTTTTATTTTGCTAAAATTGAAAACCGTTAATAAAGTTACATGTCAACAATTATTGTCGTTTAAAATTTCAAAATACATCATCGGTGGAAATTTTTTAAAAAATCCGATTACTTTAAAATAAATCGTAATGAACAAATAATCTCTAAAGTAGCAAATACACAAAATTTTAAATGACTATCTACATGTCAAATGATAAAGCCTTAAAATTTTAAGTTATTTCCAACATAAGTTCGATATTAAAGTTATTGCAACCGTAAAGCAAAAAGATTCATGTTCGGTTCTTTTAGGCATAATCTAATATATTCTTATCTAAAAAGTCAAGATAAAGCTTAAAATGAAATATGACACTTGCAATTATGTTTTAAGAACGCTTAAGAGAAAAAGTTATAAATACAGCACGTACTTCAAATATAAAATGTGTTCCGATAAAACTAAATTAACTATTAATATTATTTATCACATTATTCAAGTACAATACTTTAAATTGCGGTATATCGTGAAATTTTTAAATTAGAGTTACGGTCTTCTCTTTGAAATCATTGCTAAAGCAAAGCATTTGTATAATAAAACAGTTTAGAACTGAATTCCTCCCAGCCAAATGCATTTATTATTATTTTGAAATTTTAATGCTACAGGCTAAAGGCATTTTAATGATTATGTTTTGTAAATTATAAACAGATATTGGTCATATTATGGGATGCTTAAACAAATCATTATTTCATTAATAATTAACTTGTATTCGAATATCAAAATCGATACATTTCTGTAATCATTGTCTTTAAAACATTTACCATGTACTATTGGAATTTTAATAAAGAAATTAAATCCAGTTATATTGAATCAAGTCATAATGACTAAAGAAAACTCAAATTACTAAACTATAAATATTTAACCAAACAAGCATCCACACTTAAAATGTCAAAATATAATGAGGCATTTTACTGATAACAAAATTATCCTATCTCATAATAGCTTCAGGAGTTTTATTTTGATAAAATTGGAAACCGTTAATAAAGTTACATGTCTACAATAATTGTCGTTAAAAGTTTTACACTATATCATCGGTAAAATAAATTTTAAAAATCCGATTACTTTAAAATAAATCGTAATGATCAAATAAGTACTAAAGTAGCTAAAACACAAACTTTTAAATAAATGAGCATCTTCATGTCAAATGTTAAAGCTTTTAAATTTTAAATGATTTCCCACATAACTTCGATATTTAAAGTAAAAAGACTAAAATGTGTTCATATGAACCTAAAATAACTATGAATATTATTTAAAACATTGTTAAAGTACGGGGCATCAAATTATGAAATATAATGAAATTTTTACATTAAACTTATGGTCATCTCCCTTGAAATCAATATTAAAGCAAAGCATTTGTACAATAAAACAATTTAAAACTGAATTCCCCACCAGCAAAATATATTTATTATCATTTTTAAATTTTAAAGCTGCAAGTTAAACGGATTTCAATAATTGTGTTTTGCAAATTATAAACAGATATTAGTTATTATGAGATACTTAAACAAATTATTATTTCACTAATAATTAATTTCTGTTTGTTTTTCTAAATCAATACTTTTCTACAACTATTGTCGTTAAAACATTTACCATGTAGCCACTGGAATTTTCAAAACGAAATTAAATCAAAATTATGAACATGTAACCAAATAATCATCCACACGACAAATGTCAAAATATAATGAGGCATTTTACTGATAACATGATTAGTCTATCATAATTGTTTTAGGAGTTTTATTTTGCTAAAATTGGAAACCGTTAATAAAGTTACATGTCAACAATTATTGTCGTTAAAAGTTTTGCAATACATCCTCGGTGGAATAATTTTTTTTAAAAATCCGATTACTTAAAAATAAATCGTAATGATCAAATAAGCTCTAAAGTAGCAAATACACAAATTTTTAAATAAATGAGCATCTACATGTCAAATGATAAAGCCTTTAAATTTTAAGTTATTTCCAACATATATAAGTTCGATATTAAAGTTATTGTAACCGTAAAGCAAAAAGATTTATGTTCGGTTCTTTTAGGCATAATCTAACTTATTCTTATCTAAAAAGTCAAGATAAAGCTTAAAATGAAATATGACACTTACAATTATGTTTTAAGTACGCTTAAGAAAAAAAGTTACAAATACAGTACGTAATTCAAATATATGAAATGTGTTCCGATAAAACTAAATTAACTACTAATATTATTTATCACATTATTCAAGTACAAGACTTTAAATTGCGGTATACCATGAAATTTTTAAGTTAGAGTTACGGTCTTCTCTTTGAAATCATTCCTAAAGCAAAGCATTTGTATAATAAAACAGTTTAGAACTGAATTCCTCCCAGCCAAATGCACTCATTATCATTTTGAAATTTTAATGCTACAAGCTAAAGGCATTTTAATGATTATGTTTTGTAAATAACAAACATATATTGGTCATAATATGGAACGCTTAAACAAATCATTATTTCTCTAATAATTAACTTGTATTCTAATATAGAAATCAATACATTTCTGTAATCATCGTCTTTAAAACATTTACCATGTACTATTGGAGTTTTAATAAAGAAATTAAATCCAGTTATATTGAATCAAATCATAACGACTAAATAAACCTCAAATTACTAAACTATAAAGATATAATCAAATAAGCATCCACACGTCAAATGTCAAAATATAATGAGGCATTTTACTGATAACATAATTATCCTACCTTATAATGGCTTCAGGACTTTTATTTTGATAAAATTGGAAACCGTTAATGAAGTAACATGTCTACAATTACTGTCGTTAAAAGATTTGCAATACTTGATCGATGAAATAAAATTTTTAAAATCCGATTACTTTAAAGTAAATCGTAATGATCAAATAAGCACTAAAGGAACTAAAACACAAACATTTTATGTAAATGAACATCTACATGTCAAAGGTGAAAGTTTTAAATTTTAAATGATTTCCTATATAACTTCGACATTTAAAGTAAAAAGACTAAAATGTGTTCGGTTAAACTAAAATAACTATGATTATTATTTAAAACATTGTTAAAGTACGAGGCACCAAATTGTGGAATAAAATGGAATTTTTACATTAAACTTATAGCCATCGCCCTTGAAATCAATACTAAAGCAAAACATTTGTATAATAAAACAATTTAAAATTTAATTCCTCTCAGCAAAATACATTTTTTATAATTTTGAAATTTTAATGCTACAAGTTAAAGGGATATTAATAATTGGGTTTTGCAAATTATAAACATATATTGCTCATTATGGGATACTTAAATTATTATTTCACTGACAATTAATTTCAATTCGCATTTCTAAATCGATACATTTCTACAATCATTGTTGTTAAAACATTTACCACTTAGCCATTAGAATTTTAAAAAATAAATTAAACCCAGTTATATTTAAACATATCATAATGACTAAATACATCCTCAAACTACTAAACAATGAACTTGTAACTAAATTAGCATTCACGAGCCAAATGTCAAAATATAATGTGGCATATTACTGATAACAGAAATATCCTATCTCATAATTGCTTCAGGAGTTTTATTTTGATAAAATTGGAAACATTTAATACAGTTACATGTGTACAATTACTGTCGTTAAAAGTTTTAAAATATATCATCGGTGAAAAGATTTTTTTAAATCCGATTTCTTTAAAATAAATCGTAATGATCAAATAAACACTAAAGTTGCTAAAACACAAACTTTTTAATAAGTAAGAATCTACATGCATGTCAAATGTTAAAGCCTTTAAATTTTAAATTATAGCCATCGTAACTTCGATATTTAAGTTAATGCAACCGTAAAGCAAAAATATTTATGTTTGTTTCTTTTAGGCATAATCTAATTTATTCTCATCTAAAAGGTCAATGTAAAGCTTATAATTAAATATGACGCTTGTAATTATGTTTTAAGAATGTTTAAGAGAAAACATTATAAGTACAATATGTACTTATAATATAAAATGTGTTCAGGTGGAACTAAAATAACTATTAATATTATTTAACACATTATTCAATTAGAAAAGATTTTAAATTGCGGTGTATCATCACATTTTTAAATTAGAGTTACGGTCTTCTCATTGAAATCATTGCTAAAGCAAGGCATTTGTATAATAAAACAGTTTAGAACCGAATTCCTCCCAGCAAAATGCAATTATTATCATTTTAAAAGTTAATTGCTAAAAGCTAAACGTATTTTAATAATTGCGTTTTGTAAATTATAAACAGATACTAGTCATATTATGGGATACATAAAAAAATCATTATTTCACTAATAATTAACTTGTATTCGAATATAAAAATTGACACATTTCTATCATCATTGTCGTTAAAATATTTACCATGTACTATTGAAATTAAAATAAAGAACCAAATCCAGTTATATTGAAACAAGTCCTGATGACTATATAAACCTCAAACTACTAAACTAACCAAACTACTAAATTAACCAAACTACTAAACAAACTACTAAACATATAACCAAATAAGCATCCACATATCAAATATCAAAGTGTAATGAGGCATTTTACTTATAGCAGAATTATCATATCTCATAATGGCTTCAGGACTTTTATTTTGATAAAATTGTAAACCGTTAATGAAGTAACATTTTTACATCCGATTACTTCAAAATAAATCGTAATGACCAAATAAGTACTAAAGGGCTAAAACACAAACTTTTTATGTAAATGAACATCTACATGTCAAAGGTTAAAGCTTTTAAATTTAAATGATTTATCACATGACTTCGATATTTAAAGTAAAAAGACTAAAATGTGTTCATATGAAACTAAAATAACAATGAATAGTATTTAAAACATTGTTTAAGTACAAGGCATAAAATTCGAAATATAATGAAATTTTTACATTAAAATTATGGCCATCTCCCTTGAAATTAATTCTATAGCAAGGCATTTGTATAATAAAACAATTTAAAATTAAGTTCCCTCCAGCAAAATACTTTTATCATCATTTTGAAATTTTATGCTACAAGTTAAAGGGAATTTAATAATTGTGTTTTGCAAATTATAAACAGATATTGGTCATTATGGGATACTTAAACAAATTATTATTTCACTAATAATTAACTTCTATTTGCATTTCTAAATTGATACATTTCTATAATCATTGCGACGATTATATATATTAAATTTCAAATCATTCGGTTGGGTAGTTTTTTTGCTGTTATATGCGGACAGACGGACGGACTGACCAAACGATAACTATAGGTGCTACGTATTTATATAATTACGAACGCACCTAAAAAACGTTACTCAAAAGTCCATGTCAATTTAATACATTTCGAGTAGAGAAAACAAGCAAAATCAGAAGCCGGTGTGCGTGCGTGGGGGGCCCGTAAAAGCGGGCCGAATGTAAATAACCAACTTTAGCTTTTTCAGTGAGAGGATATGACCGATCAACCACACTAATCTGGGCAAGCTAAAAGAAAGACGGACAAAGATGGAATTTCAAGATTAAATTTCATGAAAATTAATGGATATCAATCTCATTTTACGTATGTTTACTGTTGCATAATCAGTCTTTTTATGTTTATTATCACTATTGTTAGTTCAATTAAAAACTAATTCTCCGGAAAAAAAATTGCCAGAAAGATTGCACCAAATGACATTTCGTTAGCTGTTATCTGACAATTTTATTTATTTTTTATGAAAAAAATTTATTAAATTTTCCTTTACTCCAATTTAAATTAATATATTTTTTCGCAAATTCTAGATTTTTAAGCATTATTTTCGTTAAATTAGTCTTGAAGAAATAATAAAAAAATTCATTCGAAACCGGAATAACAATTAGCATAAAATCATGTATATATGCACAGATAGAATATTATCGAAATATAAAGATTATTTTACGTTTAAAAAAAAGTAGTTGAATGTAAACAATCAAACCCCTAAAAAACATTTATATAGTTGTAAATCGGATGATTAGCAACTAGAGTCCATCTGAGCAATCCGACTCGACATTAAATACTTAACTTTCATAAAATATCCAGATTTCGATGCAATTTATATTTTAAAGTCATGCAAGTGTGCTATTTAATACATTTAAATAAATGTATTAAATAGCACACTTGCATAGATATATTAATACATTTATTACAAATATTAGATAAATATTAGATATAAATATCAGCAAAGTCGTTTTAAACTTTATTTTTATGTACATATTTCACATTTTAGTAATTAGAGTTTGTATACCTGTTCAATATTTAAAGAAAATTATTAATTATTATTTTTTGGCGACATTTGCACTTTTAATCAAGATGAATATAACGCACCGATTATTATTTTCTAACTTTTCTCACTTTATCGACTACACTGCAATTTCTTTCTTTCAAATGCTTCTTGGGCTCTGAAATTTCTATACCGCGTATGCAACGAATGAAATAACTTTTATAATCCGTCTTCAGCTAACAGTTATAAATAACTGAGAAGCAAAGTAATATGTTATTGAATTATAGGATCGTAACAATTATTTTGCCCAAAAAACTAACGTTAGAATTCGAGGGTTAAAATAACACCTTCCTAAAACTTCTGTCACTTTGGAATGTTCACTTGGAAATATATTTAAAAGCAGGTGAATTTTTAATTATTTTTTATCGTTTCAATATAACTTCATATAGTCCTAACATGACTTAGGATAAATGTGATTATTCATTTCTTTCTGTAATAACTGTTCTCACTTTATCGACTACACTGCAATTTCTTTCTTTGAAATGTTTCCTGGGCGCTAAAATTTCTATACCACCTGTGCAACGAATGAAGTAACTTTTGTAATCCGTCTTCAGCTAACAGTTATAAATAACTGAGAAGCAAAGTAATATGTTATTTAATAACAGGATCAGAACGGTTCTTTTTCCCAGAAAAGTAACGTTAGAAGCCGAGAGTTAAAATAACATCTGCCTAAAACTTCGGCCACTTTGGAATGTTCGCTTGGCAATATATTCAAAAGCAAGTGAATTTTTAATTAATTTTTATCGTTTCAATATAACCTCATATAGTCATAACATGACTTAGGATAAATGTGATTATTCATTTCATTCTGTAATAACTATTCTCACTTTATCGACTACACTGCAATTTCTTTCTTTCAAATGGTTCCTGGGCGCTAAAATTTCTATACCAACTGTACAATGAATGAAATAACTTTTGTAATCCGTCTTCAGCTAACAGTTATAAATAACTAAGAAACAAAGTAATATGCTATTTAATTACAGGATCAGAACAGTTCTTTTGCCCAGAAAAGTAACATTAGAGTTCGAGAGTTAAAATAATATCTGCCTAAAACTTTGGCCACTTTGGAATGTTCACTTAGCAATATATTCTAAAGTAGGTGAATTTTAAATTATATCCTATCGTTTCAATATAACTTCATGCAGTCATAACATGACTTAGGATAAATGTGATTATTCATTTCATCGTGTGATGAAATTGTCAAGAACTGGTATGTTTCTTTGTTTGTGTTCATGTTTAGATCTCATCTCGCTTTGAAGGGTAAATTACTCTGGGAGGTCACGTAAAGGACGAGATTAGTTGTTCGATTCTACCTAAGGCCCTAATTCTACCTGACATTTGCGTTTGAGGGGGGGCTGAAATTGAAATATGCGTGTTGTCATGTGACACATGCAGCAGCCATAGAACGCATCTTGTTTTTCTTTTGTTTCCATTTACTTATATCAGCATAATTCAAATGTCTTCTGTTTAGTTCATCTTTTTTGTGTGAATTTTTATTGCTATTGTTATAATTATTTGAAATATGAGTAAAAATAGGAAAACTAAACGCAGTTGTTTGTCATTATATTTAACTGTAAAAGATCTCGAAAACAATTTGCATCGTGCAATTTATGTGGAAAGCAATTGAAATTTTAAGACTAAGCTAATTAATTTGAGGAAACTTATTGAAAGTTGTGTTCGTAGCAAAAAAAAGGGGGGGGGGCAGCAGGGACGGATTTTCCTATTGAACCTGGGTATGCTCTTTCACACCAGTAATTTCTAGTATTTTTTTCCTGATAAGTTTTCTAGAAAGTTTTTACGATTCATTAAGGTGATGAAAACTATGGAAAAAAAATGGTGGGAAAAAGCATGCCCAGATTGAACCATCCGCAACTGGGCGGCTGCTTGTTCTATTTATTAAGTCGGTTTTTACTCATCACTTATTTAATAAAAACTTCTTTAAGAACATGTAGAACAACTGAATTATTCATTTTATGATTAATGAGGATACAAACCCATTCTGGTAAAGACACACCGTCTGGTAAAGATCATGTCTGTGCCACTACGGGCCATTCAATTACAGCAGCATCGGTGAAATGTCTAGAATATTGTAAACATTACAAAATTAATAGGTTATTGGAACCTGTTACCAATGCTACTGCGAAACGATGTAACCTGTTATCGAAAAGCAACTCTTTTGTCTATCCCTACTATCTAGTATGCAACAATCTTACATCACAATTGAATAGTATATGATGTAAGCTTAACAAAATAATTAGAAAAGGTGTGTTTTTTTTTCTTTTCTGTAAAGCGACAAAAATAATCTCTGTTAAAAGGTATTTAAACAGAAATTAATATGTAGAAAACTAATATTATATATATATATATATATAAATTCGAATACGATGCCATTGTTACAGTTCACTAGTGTATAATGCTAGCTTAAACAAAAAAAAAATCGAAACTTTTTTTTGTGTGAAAGGATAAAAATAGCCTCGAAGCATTTTTATAGAAATGAATATATAAATGAATATATAATCAATATATTCAATATATTGAATATATTGAATCTATTGGATATATATAACTTAGTTTTATCTTCTGAAGTCTAATAGCCTGCAATTGTTATAATTGAATGGCATGTAATATTAATTAAAAGAAAATATATAAAAAGTTTTTTAATGACAAAAATATCCTAATAAAATACATTTTTATAGCAATTATTATAAATAATTAATGTAAAATTTATTTATTTTTTCTCTTATAATGTCGACGATGCTGCCTTTCTTTAAAAAACATTTTTTTTCGATATCGTGGGATTTTGCACGAAAGTCAGTTGAAAATCAGTTAATAAATAAAATCTTTCTCTAAAAGAATTATAATTAGTCAAAATAAATTTCTTAAAGTCTTTAAAAATCACCAGATTAAAGTAAGTTTTACGAATATAAAAAATGAAAATAAAGCATAAAAAAATGCTGAACATCTAATATCAGGACGATTTCAATTTCAATCTGCTTGTAATAATGATTACGGTACCTTAAAATAAAAAAAAAACGCACTCGATTTCTGGGAGAAAATCTAATTTATTCAGTATTAAAAAGTTAAGATAATGACTCGGAGTGAAATATGTTCATTGTATTTTACGAGTGGGGGAAATGGATTTTCTTCAGTGATAAAAGATAATTGATAAAATATCACTGTATTATTGCTAATCGAATCTACATTTCTAATATGTCAGTCTCAAGATTGTTCATTGAAAAAATACTGGTTAAAAAAAATGCATTTTTTCTTAATATTAAATTTTCATGCTTCTGCAGTAACTTGTTATGGATTTGTTAAGAATATTTCCATGATTTAAGGTAAGCTTATTTTACATTTTTTATAAATAATCTATTACAAATAAATATTAAATATCAATAATGCATTTATAATAATTCGTCAAATAATTAAGAAAATGAAATCAAAATTTGATTTTTTTTTTTTTTAGTTTAGACTTGAAAAAAAAAATATTCTTTTTTGTTTTAAACACAGAAAACACTGAAAATTTATAAAATTCAAAGTATAATAACTCCATAAATTTTGGTTGTAAAAAAAATGGATTTTTTTTTCAATGTCCTTTTTTAGACTCAAGACAACATTTTTCTATATATAACATAGGAAATGGGAGGCGTGTAAATAATTAAATTTCATATTTTAATATGTATACAGCCCTTTTTAAAACAAATGCAATATCTAAATGCATTACTTGATTTGTTTACTTTTTGTGATTGGAAGTACGTTTCTATCATCAGCAGTATAAGAGATAATCTAGAGCTATTTCTAGATAACAACAATAATAAAACAATTTGGAAATGGAATTCTCCCAGTAAATTGCATTTATTATCATTTTGAAATTTTAATGCTACAGGATAACGGAAGGATTTTATTAATTTTATTTTGTAAATTATGAACAGATATTGGTCATATTATGGAATACTTAAAGAAATCATTATTTCACTAATAATTAACTTGTATTCGAATATCAAAAACAATACATTTCTATAATCATTGTCGATAAAACATTTACCATGTACTATTAGAAAAAAAAAAGAAATTAAATCCTGTTATTTTAAAACAAATCATAATGACTACATAAACCTCAAAATGCTAAACTGTAAACATTTAACCAAATAAACATACACATGCCAAATGTCAAAATATAATGAAGCATTTTACTGATAACAGAGATATCCTATCTCATAATTGCTTCAGAAATTTTATTTTCATTAAATTGGAAAACGTTATAAAGTTAATGTGATCAATTATTGTCGTTAAAAGTTTTACAATATACCATGAGTGATATTTTTTTAAAACTCCCATTACTTTAAAATAAATTGTAATGATCAAATAAACACTAAAGTAGCTAAAACACAAAATTTTAAATAAGTAAGCATCTACATGTCAAATGTTAAAGACTTTAAATTTTTAATTATATCCATCTTAACTTCGATGTTTAAGTTAATGCAACCGTAAAGCAAAAATATTTATGTTTGGTTCTTTTAGGCATAATCTAATTTATTTTATTCTAAAAGGTAAATATAAAGCTTAAAAAAGAATATGACGCTTGTAATTATGTTTTAAGAATGTTTAATAGAAAAAATTATAAATGCAACATGTACTCCAAATATAAAATGTGTTCAGATAAAATTAAATTAACTATTAATATTATTTAGCACATTATTCAAGTACAAGACTTTAAATTGTGGTATGTCATTACGGTTTTCTCGTTGAAATCATTGTTAAAGCGAAGCATTTGTATAATAAAACAGTTTAGAGCTGAACTTCTCACAGCAAAATGCGCTTATTATCATTTTGAAATTTTAATGCTACAGGCTAACGGCATTTTAATGATTACGTTTTGTAAATTATGAACAGATATTGGTATACGGTATACTTAATCTTAAACAAATTATCATTTTACTAATAATAAACTTGTATTCGCTTATCAAAATCTATACATTTCTATAATCGTTGTCGTTAAAATATTTATCATGTACCATTAGAAAAATGAAATTATAAAAAAGAAATTAAATCCAATTATATTGAAACAAATTATAATGACTCAATAAACCTCAAAATTCTAAACTGTAAACATTTAACTAAATAAGCATGCTCATGCCAAATGTCAAAGTACAATGAAGCATTTTACTGATAACAGAATTATCATATCTCATAACTGCAGCAGAAATTTTATTTTGATAAAATTGGAAAACGTTAATAAAGTTACATGAGTACAATTGCTGTCGTTACAATATATCATCGTTGAAATAAAATTTTTATAATCCAATTATTTTAAAATAAATCCTAATGATCAAATAAGAACTAAAGTGGCTAAAACACAAACTTTTAAATAATTGAGCCTCTGCAAATCAAATGTTAAAGTCTATAAATTTTCACCCACGTAACTTCGATTTTAAAGTTAATTCAACCGTAAACCAAAAAGACGTATGTTCGGTTCCTTTAGGCATAATCTAATTTATTCTCGTTTACAAGATCAAGATATAGTTTAAAATGAATATGATGTGTTTGATTTTGAAAATAAATACAGTTTTTAGTCATAATAGTATACAAGTTTATATAAATTATTATTCCACTTATAATAGAATTTACATTTGCAAAACATGATAAAATGAATATTTTTGCGGTTACATTCAAGTATTACAATGAAAGTCATGAGAACTGTCACTATTAGTTATTTTGGAACAAATCTTTCAAATAACTTTTAAAAATAAGGAAAGGAATAAATTATTAGAAAAAAACGAACTGGAATATTGAATAAAATGTATATTATATTGTTAACCTATTTGGATCATTATCGCATATATATTGATATTAATGTTAATGCAACCGTAAACTAAAAATATTTATGTTCAGTATTATTAATAATAATAATAATAGTAATAATAATAATAATAATAAATATAATAATAATAATAATAATAATAATAATAATAATAATAATAATAATAGTAATAGTAATAATAATAAGTATAATAATAATAATAATAATAATAATAATAATAATAATAATAATAATAATAATAATAATAATAATAATAATAATAAATATAATAATAATAATAAATATAATAATAATAATAATAATAATAATATTAATATTAATATTAATAAATATAATAATAATAATAATAATAATAATAATAATAATAATAATAATAATAATAATAATAATAATAATAATTCAAAATTTACTCTGGTCTAAAAGATCAAGATAAAACTTACAATGAAATATGATACTTGAAGTTTAGAAAATAAAAAGAGTTTTTACTCATACTAGGATACAAATTTAAATAAATTATTATTCCACTTATAATAGACTTTGCATGTGTAAAACGTCATTAAAGTAATAAATATCCTTGCTGTAAGAATTAGAATCTAGTATTAAAAAGAAAATAATAAGAACTGTCACTATTATTTATTTTTGAACAAAACTTTCAAATAACTTTTAAAAATAAGGAAACGAATAAATTAATGAAAAAACTGAACTGGAATATTGAATAAAAATTTATATTATGTTGTTAACCTATTTTAATCATTATCGCATATATATATTGATATTAAAGTTAATGCAACCGCAAACTAAAAATATTTATGTCTGGTTACTTTAGGCTAATTTACCTAATTTATTCTGGTCTAAAAGATCAATATAAAACTTACAATGAAATATGATACTTGCAATTTAGAAAATAAAAACAGTTTTTACTTATAATAGGATAAAATTTAAATAAATTATTATTCCACTTAAAATAGAATTTACTTGTGTATAACGTCATTAAAGGAATATCCTTGCGCTAAGAATTAGAATCTAGTATTAAAAAGAAAGCAATGAGAACTGTCACCATTATTTATTTTTGAACAAATCTTTCAAATAACTTTTAAAAATAAGGAAACGAATAAATTAAAGGAAAAAACAGAACTGGAATATTGAATAAAAATGTATACTATTATGCTGTTAACCTATTTGGATCATTATCGCATATATATTGATAATGCAACCGTTAACTAAAAGACCGAAAAAAAGAAGATGTTCGGTTCATTTGGGCATAATCTAATTTATTCTCGTCTAAAAGATCAAGATAAAACTTACAATGAAATATTCTGTTTGTAAATTTGAAAATAAAAACCAGTTTTTACTCATAAAATGATACAAATTTAAATAAATTATTATTCCACTGATAATAGAATTTACATTTGTAAAACCTCATTAAAGGAATATCCTTGCAGTAGCAATTAGAATCTAGTATTAAGAAGAAAGTAATGAGAACTATCACTATTATTTATTTTTGAACAAATCTTTCAAATAACTTTTAAACATAAGGAAACGAATAAATTAATGGAAAATACTAAACTGGACTGTTGAAAAAAAATGTATATTATGTTGTTAACCCATTTTCATATTTATCGCATATATATTGAGATTAAAATTAATGCAACCGTAAACAAAAAAGACTTATATTCGGTTCCTTTAGGCATAATCTAATTTATTCACGTCTAAAAGATAAAAATAAAACTTACAATGAAATATGATGCTTGTAATTTAGAAAATAAAAACAGTTTTTACTCATAATAGTATACAAGTTTATATAATGATTATTCCACTGATAAAAGAATTTACATTTGTAAAACGTCATTAAAGGAATATTTTTGCGGTTGGAATTAGAATCTAGTATTAAAAAGAAAGTAGTGAGAACTGTGACTGTTATTTATTTTTGAACAAATCTTTCAAGTAACTTTTAAACACAAGGAAGCGAATAAATTAATGGAAAATACTAAACTAGAATATTGAATAAAAATGTATATTATTTTGTTAACCTATTTGGATCATTATGGCATATATATTGATAATGCAACCGTGAAATAAAAGACTTATGTTCGGTTCCTTTGGGCATAATTTAATTTATTCTCGACAAAAAGATCAAGATAAAACTTACAATGAAATATGATACTTGCACTTTAGAAAAAAAAAAACGAGTTTTTACTCATGAAATATGCTGTTTATAAATTTGAAAATAAATACAGTTTTGTCTCATAATAAGATATAAATTTAAATAAATTATTATTCCACTTATAATAGAATTTACATTTGTAAAATGTCATTAAAGGAATATTTTTGCTGTTGGAATTAGAATCTAGTATTAAAAAGAAAGTCACTATTATTTATTTTTGAACAAATCTTTCAAATAACTTTTAAACGCAATAAAACGAATAAATTAATGGAAAATACTCAACTGGACTATTGAAAAAAAAAATGTATATTATGTTGTTAACCCATTTTATAGCATTTACATTGATATAAAAGTTAATGCAACCATTAACTAAAAAGACTTATTTCGATTCCTTCAGGCATAATCTAATTTATTCTCGTCTAAAAGATAAAGATAGCGTTTAAAATGAAATATGATGCTTATAATTTATAAAATAAAAACAGCGTTTATTCATAACAGGATACAAATTTAAATAATTATTATTCCACTTATAATAGAACTTACATTTGTAAAACGTCATTAAAGGAATGTTTTTGCAGTAGGAATTAGAATCTAGTATTAAAAAGAAAGTAATGGGAACTGTCACTATTATTTATTTTTGAACAAATCTTTCAAATAACTTTTAAAAATAAGGAAGCCTACAAATTAATGGAAAAAACTGAACTGGAATATTGAATAAAAATGTATATGATGTTGTTTATCTATTTGGATCATTATCGCATGTACATATATTGATAATGCAACCGTGAACTAAAAGACTTATGTTCGGTTTCTTTGCGCATAATCTAATTTATTCTCGTCTAAAAGCTCAAGATAAAACTTAAAATGAAATATGACGCTGGTAATTTAAAAATAAAAACAGGTTTTATTCATAAAAGGATACAAATTTAAATAAATTATTATTCCACTGATAATAAAATTTACATTTGTAAAACCTCATTAACGGAATATCCTTGTGGTAGGAATTAGAATCTAGTATTAAAAAGAAAGTAATGAGAAACTGTCACTATTATTTATTTTTGAACAAATCTTTCAAATAACTTTTAAACACAATAAAACGAATAAATTAGTGGGAAATACTAAACTGGATTATTGAAAAAAAATTTATATTATGTTGTTAACCCATTTGCATATATATCGCGTGTATTTTGAGATTAAAATTAATGCAACCGTAAACTAAAAAGACTTATATTCGGTTCCTTCAGGCATAATCTAATTTATTCTCGTCTAAAAGATAAAGATAAAACTTACAATGAAATATGATGCTTGTAATTTAGAAAATAAAAACAGTTTTTACTCATAATAGTATATAAGTTTATATAATTATTATTCCACTGATAATATAATTTACATTTGTAAAACCTCATTAAAGGAATATTTTTGCGGATGGAATTAGAATCTAGTATTAAAAAGAAAGTAGTGAGAACTATGACTATTATTTATTTTTGAACAAATCTTTCAAATAAATTTTAAACACAATAAAACGAATAAATTAGTGGAAAATACTAAACTGGACTGTTGAAAAAAAATGTATATTATGTTATCAACCCATTTGCATATTTATCGCTTATATATTGAGATTAAAATGAATGCAACCGTAAACTAAAAAGACTTATATTCGGTTCCTTTAGGCATAATCTAATTTATTCTCATCTAAAAGATAAAGATAATACTTACACTGAAATGTGATACTTGTAATTTAGAAAATAAAAACAGTTTTTACTCATAATAGTATACAAGTTTGTATAATGATTATTCCACTGATAATAGAATTTGCATTTGTAAAACCTCATTAAAAGAATATTTTTCCGGTTGGAATTAGAATCTAGTATTAAAATTAAAATAGTGAGAACTGTGACTATTATTTATTTTTGAACGAATCTTTCAAATAACTTTTAAACAAAAGGAAGCGAATGAATTCATGGTAATACTAAACTGGAAAATTCAAAAAAAAATTATATTATGTTGTTAACCTATTTGGATCATTATCGCATATGTATTGATAATGCAACCATGAAATAAAAGACTTATGTTCGGTTCCTTTGGGCATAACCTAATTTATTCTCGACAAAAAGATCAAGATGTAGCTTAAAATGAAATATGATGCTTGTAATTTAGAAAATAAAAACAGTTTTTACTCACAAAATGATACAAATTTAAATAAATTATTGTTCCACTGATAATAGAATTTACGTTTGTAAAACATTATTAAAGGAATATCCTTGAGGTTGGAATTAGAATCTAGTATTAAAAAGAAAGTAATGAGAACTGACACTATTATTTATTTTTGAACAGATCTTACAAATAACTTTTAAACACAATAAAACGAATAAATTGATGGAAAACACTAAACTGGAATATTGCATAAAACTATATATTATGTTGTTAACCTATTTGGATCATTATTGCATATATATTGATAATGCAACCGTGAAATAAAAGACTTATGGTCGGTTCCTTTGGGCATAATCTAATTTATTCTTGACATAAAGACTGTTGGAATTAGAATCTAGTATTAAAAAAAAAAGTCACTATTATTTATTTTTGAACAAATCTTTCAAATAACTTTTAAACATAATAAAACGAATAAATGAATGGAAAATACTAAACTGGACTATTGAGAAAAAAATGTATATTATGTTGTTAACCCATTTGCATCTTTATCTCATATATATTGATATTAAATTTAATGCAACCATAAACTAAAAAGACTTATGTTCGATTCCTTTAGGCATAATCTAATTTATTCTCGCCTCTAAGATCAAGATATAGCTTAAAATGAAATATGATGCTTGCAATTTAGAAAATAAAAACAGTGTTTATTCATAACAGGATACAAATTTAAATAAATTATTAATCCATTTATAATATAATTTACATTTGTAAAACGTCATTAAAGGAATATTTTTGTTGTTTGAATTAGAATCTAGTATTAAAAAGAAAGTAAATGAGAACTGTCACTATTATTTATTTTTGAATAAATCTTTCAAATAACTTTAAAACATAAGGAAACGAATAAATTAATGGGAAAAAACTAAACTGGACTATTGCATAAAATGTATATTAGGTAATTAACCCATTTCCATCTTTTTTTTTTTTTTTTTTTTTTTTTGAGAGAGAAATTTTGTTTTTATACCAGAATTTCTGAATAGTAAGTTTCGCTTTATTTAATGACAGGTGTTTATTATGTTAATAAAGTAAAAATTTTGAATTTTGAATTTTCGGTATGGATTCTTAATTTCTGAATAAAAGAGAAATTATTGAGAGGAACGCATATATGAACTAATGATGCAGAGGGGTTAAGGTGCAAGAAACAAGCACTCCCACTTTTATTACTTCTATGATTGATTTCAATGTAATATAAACATCTTTTAACATTATACAATTTTACTCGCAACTATGATTTAAAATTTAAGAAACTCGATAAAGCAGTTTTATTTTACCAGTTTCATATTAATGATTCTTTCTTGAGAAGGTTTCGTTCATTTGACGAAATCCTATTCGTCTCACTCCTATGTCTGAATGTATGTCAGTCACAGAGTTCGTTCTCGAAAACTGTATAAGTTAGGAACTTGAAATTTTGCATACTTAAAGCTGAATACCTCCTGGCGCACGACATATCATAAAATTTTCAAAAGTCTTATATTATTTTAATTAAATGAATTAATTTAATGATATCCGACCATTTCTGCCATTTAGATTTTAAAACAGAACCTTAATTTCAGTCTCTTTCGCATTGGATAGGTGGTTCAGTGGTAGCGTGTTTCTCTTCTATCCCAAAGGTTCCGGGTTCTATTCTCGACAATGGAAATTGAAATTTTCGAATTTTTCCCTCAGACTATATTTTATTGTCCGATGGATTTAATTAAAAGAACTTTCGCTTTTTTTTTCCATTTTAAGGGTTTTTTTGTTTTAAGTTATAATTAAATTATGTAATTAAATATTCTTTTAAGGTATACAAACATATGCCGTTATAACTGCCTGAAAAGCAGTTCTTGAATATTTTTCATTTGGTTAAAAAAAATAGCTTCATATTGTTATCATTTTATTATTAAATTTAATGATGCTGCCATCTGTGTTCTTATTGATAAAGTATATTGATAAAGGATAAGGATTTTATAATTACAAATTAATGATTTGGATTTATTAATTAAAGTATAAAGTGTTTTAAAAGGAATAAAAACATAGAAACTTCTTAAAAACGTCATAAAATAAGGATTGTGCTATACTTTTCGAAAGAACTTTGTT
The DNA here is from genome assembly GCA_963931845.1 of Maratus michaelseni. NCBI lineage: Eukaryota > Metazoa > Arthropoda > Arachnida > Araneae > Salticidae > Maratus > Maratus michaelseni. The sequence continues at coordinate 38,263,943 of OZ007598.1, forward strand.
TTCCTTCGTCAGGCACAAAGAATACGTACTACTACTTTGAAGGCAGAAGCAAGACAGTCTTGATGACTTCAGTCTTGCTTGTGCTTTCAAAGTAATAGCATGTCTGCTTCTTTGCGGCTGACGAAGAAAGACAGAGTTTTTTCGTAAAGCCTAGCGTAATCCTTATTTTATGGTGTTTTTAAGAAGTTTTTATATTTTTATTGTTATCACACCCGTTTTTCAATACTTTAATGGGATTTTGAAAAGAATATTAATCAAAATCCTTTGTGCGATCTTCGATCACACTTACCCACTTGTTTCAATTATTCCAGTTATCTGATTTAAAATTAGTTTTAATGCATGACATTTGTATATATAATTGGATTAAAATTTAATTTCTTCCATGTTATATTAATTTCAGACTTTCTGTGTCACATGCTAAGTAAAAATAGTAATTACCTTAAATATGCCTTAGTAAAGCAATATACTATATCTTAGTGATGGGCATAACGATTATTTTGATTACTCGAATGAATCATTCGGGCATGCGCAGAAGCATATCTGTCAAACTTCTTTTTTTTTTTTTATTCAATTACTACCAGAAATTTTGAAAAAAAAAAAAAAAAAGAAGTTTTCATCTTTTTACGAAACACATTTTTCATTTTTATCTGGCGTTTAATCTAATCCTAATTAAAATCAGAAACTTATTTTTACGAAACACATTTTTCATTTTTATCTGGTTTTTCAAAATTTCTGGTAGTAATTGAATATTTTTTTTTTTTTGAAAGTTTGACAGATATGCTTCTGTGCATGCCCGAATGATTCATTTGAATAATCAAAATAATTCTTATGTCCATCACTATTATATCTAATACATGATAGTTGTATATGAAAAATGATTCAAGTCCGATTTCTTCCAGCAACATATATTTATTCTCATGTACGATTTACCATGCTACATTTTAACGAAACACTAATATTTAAACTTTAAACATTATAAATACATATCTCTTATAACAAGGCATACTTAAGGCAATTATAATTCTACTAGTAACAGAATTGATAAATCTTGTAATCGCTTCAGGAATTTTATTTCGATAATATTGGAATTCATTAACAAGGGTACTTTTCTAAAGTCGTTGTCGTTAAAAGTTCTATCATGTATGTTTGGAAATATAATGTATCGAAAAAGTAAAATAAATCCAGTTATTTTAAAATAAATCATAATGGTTAAATAAAACTCGAATTGTTAAAATACAAACAGTAAGATGTATAAGCATACACATATCGAACGTTAAGTAATGAGGCATACTTAAATAAATTATTATTCTATTGTCATATTTGTTGCTTCGTCAAATTTAATTCTATAAAGTTAAATTTGATTATAAATAAATACAGTGGCGGACAAAAAAAACTGCATCACCTGCAAAAAAGTGGAAAACGCTGGAAATAATGTTTTTCAAGTACAGGTATTATGGAAGGATGATATTTTTACGATAAAATACAGTTGTAGAATTAATCTAAATTAAATTTTATTGGGATTTATAAATTATTTCTGCTTAATAATTTGGAAAAAGGTGAAAAACGCAATATTTAAAAAAACTTGGAACAAAGTAATAGATGCACAAATTCTGTAGTTAATGTAAATTTTACATAACTGCAGTCATATTATATATACTTAGATGTGTATACATGCACTTCAGTATTTAGTAGATCCTCCAAGAGCTGCGATGACAGCCTTGCAGTGGTCCGGCATAGAATATATCAAATTCTGAATGTAATACTGGCCAATTTCATGCAACGAGACCCTAATAATGGTTTCCAGAAGTTTTAATTTAGTAACAGGCTTCTGAGCAACAATTTTTGTGCCCATTATATGCCAACAATTTTCAGTGGGATTCAGGTCAGGACTATTCCCAGGCCATTCCAAAACTTTAACGCCAGATTTTTTCAGATTGGCCGTCACCTAAAGAGAGGAAACTGGGTAAAAATTACTTTTTCAATATCCTTAATGTTATGGAGATTAAAACTTGTAAATTAGGCAACAAAATAATTCATGAATAAGTTAGATTGTATTTACCAATTTCGCTGTATGGCAGAGTGCAGAGTCCTGTTGAAAAATACAATTTCTAGCACTTCTAAAATCATCCTTAAAAACTGGTTTTAAACACTCCTCTAAAATCTCGGTATAAAAGGGTGCATTCACAGTTCCAGTAATAAGTTTCAGACATCCAACACCTTTGCTTGATATACATTTCCAGACCATTTGGCTGACTGGAAATTTTACAGTAGGTGATATGCAGTTTGGATGATAAGCTTCACTTTTACGTCTTCGAACATACCGCTTACCGTCTGAGCTATGTAGGTTGAACTTAGATTCGTCCGAAAACATTACTGAATTCCACTGAGCCTTTGTCCATGAGACATGCTCTTTTGCCCAAGAAAGTCGTTTCTGCATCATTTTTTTGGAAGTAAAGACTTTTTCTTTGGGCGATACGAATGCAAACCGCATTCCACAAGTCGTCTTTGGATAGTTCTTGCGCTTAAATTAACATCACAGACTTTCTCAAAAAATATTTTTAAGTCAGGAGAACTTGCATGACGATTACTCAGATACATCCATTTCAGATATCGATCATCATAATTTAGGGTCACCTTCTTTCGGCCCGATCCAGCCTTTCTCTCAACATTACCAGTTTCACGTTCTAATTTAATCGTCCTCCAAACTGTCGATTGATTGCAACCAATTTTTTTAGCGATCACACGTGTCAAATATCCTTCTTTAACTAAAGCAAGTATCACACATTTTTTTTCTTGCGTCAATTGAACAGACGAAGCCATCATTTGACCACTTAAAGAACAAGAGAAATGACCGTTTTTCCCTTTTGCCACACTATTTTTAAAAATTTGATGACGCAATACTTCATAAGGGGTATATTATCCAATAGAAATATAGAATGATATCTTATCTTAGTTTGCAGCAACCGAGATTAATTTATTTGAACGAAATAACTCATTAGCATTACATAATGTTAATTTTTCTAGGTGATGCAGTTTTTTTGTCCGCCACTGTATGTTATTCTGAATCGTTGTAGTTAAAGATTTCTCTATGTATAACTACAACTGTGACATTCAGCATAAATCACACATGCCGTACCTATTTCTGTGATGCATTTCAAAATAATCAAAACCAATATTATAGACCTTGCTTTTTTTTCACATTTATATCTAATAAATACCACGAATTTTATTTATTGTTACATTTTTATTTTACAATTTTCCCAATGATGAATATTTTAACGATAAGATTAATGATTTAACAATTTAATGATATTTTATTTCATTTCACTTAATTTCCTTTTTACATTTCATTATTTTTTCCACTTTTAATGATTTTTTTTTTCGTTTAAATGAAAAATATCTTATTGAAGATCAATTCTAGAAAATGGACTTTCATTAAAATCTGATTAAAACACAGGTATGTATGACAAGGTATTAAAATTTGATTTTTTTCTAGCATATTCCAATTTCTGAATTTACATGCCATAAGTTAAAGAAATACTAATAACTATTTTTGAAAATGATAAAAAGATATCGCTTTCAATTAGAGGAACTCACTAATAATTCTCGTAATTGCTTCGGGAATTTTATTTAGCTAAAACTGGAATTCATTAATGATGGTACTTTTCTATAATCATTGTCATTAAAAGATTTTCCACGCATCATTGAAATAATAATCTTTCTAAAAAAGAAAATAAATTATGTGCCTTTACTTATTCTATGATGGGTTTCAAAGCAACTCAAAAAGCTTTTAATATATTACTGATGTAACAACCCGATGTGTTACATTTGCATTTGCATTCCATTCGATTTTTTTTTTTTTTTTTTGGGGGGGGGGGGTGATGAATTTAATTTAATTCTAAATTTAGAAAATGTTTATAATATTGTAACCGATATTTAAATGTTACCTCAGTAGATGGCAGCAGTACACGGGCTAAAAACTCATTCTTCCTGTTTATTTGCGTGGAATAACTTTTTTCCCGACATCCTTTGCGAATTTTTCTACGTTGAGAAGTGAGATGGGTTGGTAAAAAAGATACGGCTGCAAAAAAGCGGTAAAATCTTTTATTTCGCGCGCAATACGGATTTCTTCCAGCCATAAACAACATGTAAATAATTTTGTACATAATTTTTGTACATAATTTTTGTACATAATCACTGTACATATTCATACGTGCTGTCCCTGATGTACTAATGTTGAAAATAAACAGAGTTAACGAGAATCCCCGAGTGCTCTGTGATAACAGATAAAAAGACTATATATAATATTAATTGTATTAGAGTTCGTATTATCAACAAGAAATTTTGTTTACAATGTAGATGAAGTGAAAATTCCATTTTACAATTAATTTTGATGCAAATATAGAGGAATGCCTTTATAAGAAAATGGCGACATACGGGCAATAAAATATCTTGAATTTTGGATAAAAATTTTGAAAGTTTGCCATTATTACCAAGCTAATGTTTGTTTACTTGTCTAACTCTGTTAGCAGATTTGTTCAGGTGGGTACTGTCAAGTTCTGTACCAATGTACGAATGCAGATATCTTGAAGTGCCGAGAAAGTTCGTACTGACTTTGTTTACCTTCAGTCGAAAGTGATCAGTTGAATAATCTTGGTGCACAGATGGATTGAGTAAAAAGTGTGGATTTTTAAGAAAATCCGATGCACTGGAATTGGTTTGGCAAGCACTGAGGGTAAGGGAGAGAAAAAAGGCCCCAGAGCCATACATTTTCAAATGAAAAAAAAAATAGTTACATTAAATTAATACTTTGCAAAAAACAAATAATAGAATTAAGATAAAAAGGATATAATACAATGTTTACAGACATAATTAATAAAATAAGTTAAAAAATTATAAGAAATGTGACGATTATAAATGCAAAAAATAATAAAAAGAGTTAGAAAAAAGCTATAATACAAAATTTACACTGGAGGATTGGACTGATAACTTCATCAGTCAACCAGAGGAAAATAGGCAGGCAATCAAATTTAACATACAGTAAAAATAGAGAAAAAGTCTTTCAAGTTCTGTAGTGTGGGTTGCTATGGCTAAGACAAAAACTTTTAATCTGAGCATATGCTCTGTGCGTATGTTCAGACTCCATGCTCTATCACAGTCCGATCATTTATATTTTAAGCAAATTCGGAATATATTATTTCATACGGATCAATAATATTAAAATCTTTCAGTTTTTAATAATAATTTTACTAAATGTGGAAGTAAGTCATATGAATAATATTTACATTACATTCTTCAAAACTGAATATAAACTAAAAATCATCAAATTAAATTATTCAAAAAAAAAAAAAAAAAAAAAAAAAAAAAAGATTTGTTCACCATTTCTAATAGCAGACGATATTTCATTATTTAGCTTTTCCTCTCACTTTGTTTCATAAAAATAGAGTAATTTAGTTACCATCGTATTGGTTTATGTGAGAAGGGGTACGCATAAATGAAAAGTCTAAGCAAGGGGTACGTGAGAGAAAAAAGGTTGGGAACCGCTGACCTAGAGCAAATTAAAGAAAGCCAATTATTCATAAGATTAGATTAATTATAAAATGCCACATTTTGGCGCTAAACTGAAACACATTTTTTTTTAAATATATATTTTACGTTGACTTTCACATCATAAAAACATAATTTACATTCTCAATAATAATTCATAATTGAAATCCTCCATAAAAAAATATAAGAAGAAATTATTTTTCCCTTTACCTGTTTTTAAGTTACCTACCGTAATTTCCGGCATATAAGCCACAGCTCAAATAACTCTATTTCTTGCCAAAAATTTTATTTAATAAAATGTAACTCATATCTTTTTGATAATTATTTGATAATTATTATTCTGTTTTCAAACAGACTTATTTTAGCCACTGCTTATGCACCGAAAATTAGTGTACCCTTTTATATCAATGTTTAATGAACTACTTTCATACATACTTTCATTACCTATATCCATCTTGTTCTCTTTTCCTTATAAAATTAACTATATAATAAGCAAAGGTACGCAGAGTATGCAGTGGAATCTTTAGTTTTGGAAATGCATGAATGTGGAAGACTTTAAGAAGTACAGCAGGAATATCAACAAGATAATTTTATTGATGACTAATATACAAATGACAATCCAACGTCAGCATTGCTTCGCTGAACAAAATAAGAATAAAATCAAAAAATAAACTTTCATCAATAAACTAAATAACTGCCAGCAGCCTTCAAAAACGTAGCTAAGCTACGACGCCGTAATTAGTTACATGTCAGAACAAATGCTGCTTCCAAGCACGCTACGTAGAAAAATGCAAGGCAAGGCAAAGGAAGGAAGGCAGGCGAATACACACATTTTGTCTTGCTACATATACCAGTCTGTTTTGGAAAAATTTGCATACAGTTGCTGCCATTCTGTAAAGAGAAAAAACGTACTTGAAACTGCATTGGCTTCACGGACTATGACGTCAAACGACGACCAATCAGAGCGGCGATCGTCAGACAAGAGCTCTGGGTCGAGAGTAACAGTGATTAACAGCGATCCAAAAGCACGGCGATAGATCGCGAATGAATCGCATGTTTATTCGAAAAACCTCGTGAAGCGATGGAGTTCGTTTGTACTTTAACGTAGGCTTGAGGATGGTAAAAACAAATGTCATGTGAAAAGGGAAATATTTAAATGAATATATTTTACACTTAAACTTTAATACATGACAAAACACATCTTACAACACAATTAAATCAGTCATTCTAGAAAGGGTACTGGTCCAAAATTGTCAAAAATGATGTTATTGCAGAATATGATACTTTCCCCTATATTCTATCACTTCTGAAAAGAAAGTGCACCAGTCCGGTCTCTAGATATTATTTCTCTATTTTTAAAGAAAAAGTAAAACAACTTTCAGTATTGAAAAGGCACTTGTCCACGGACATGCTTCCTTTCAAAAAGGAATTCTTTGCTGAATTGCTTTAAACCATTATAAAAAGAGTGCTGAAAGAGGTTAGCGCTAAGATGTAAAAAGTATTGTTCGTTAGTATTAAATACTCCAAAAAATAAAATAAAAAACAATTACTGTGACTCTGTGTGGACAGACGGTCAATATATTAAATTTTGTTAATTTGTGTCCATCCCTGTACAGGGCGGCCACTGGTAGCCAATTTTTATATTCTGTAGCACAACTATTTAAAAAAATATATTTTGTAGTTGTAGTTTGTACTGTTGCACATGTTGTCAAAGCAAATGGGGCGAAAAATTTTTTGTTTTGAAAAAGTAGTACGAGATAGAATAAAAAAATAGTCGCCAATGGCAGCCCTGCCTGTACAAAAGAGGGGACATTTCAGAAGAATCAAGAGGGAGAAATGTTTCAAAAAATGCTAAAGTACGATTTCTGCCAGCATCTTTTATGCACTTTGAATCTACATCGGACAGTCCGGGCATTGTCAATAAAAGAGAATACATTGATGGGTTAAACAGAAACTCGTTCTCGCTTAAGCTTTGAAACGGCATGTGAAGGACCAGTTCACATTAATTTCAAAAAGAGTGAGGACTTAAATCGCCTCAAAACCTATATTCCTGACGAATTTAAAAGATTTTATGAAACAATTTCATTACGGCCATCCTATGACGTTGAACAACTTGTTGATGAATAAAAGGAAGTAATTAAAGTATAGTTTTTCCATGTCTCAAAACATGTATCAATCAATCTATCCTAATATTTGTTCAATGTATTTTTTTTTAGGTTTCGCAGTACGTATTATATCTCCTTTAATCCAAGCTATCCTTTTTTATATTTTTTTTCTTCATTTCATTATAGAAAGGGAACTTTTCCCAAATTTTATTTTATTTTTATTACATCATTTATAGATCATGAATAAATTTCAACAATATCAACTAATCATATACTAAAATCACTAATTATCATTCAAACACAGATGTAAATGCTTAAAATGATAAAAACAGAACACAAAAAGGCTTATAAAAACCTTTTAATGTGATGATCGACATGTTTCGAACGTACAAACGGCGGCGCCATTATCAATATCTACATGATAAAAAAATTATTCTTGCAAAAATTTGAAAATAAACTTGTTATAAATAAATAAAATAAATAAGTTTACTTTCAAATTTCTGAAAGAATAGTTTGTTTATCGTGTAGATCTTGATAATGACGTCGTTTGTGTGTTCTAAACATGTCGATCATCATATTAAAAGATTTTTATAAGACTTTTTGTGTTCTGTTTTTATCATTTTAAACATCTACATCCGTATTTTTTAATATCAACTAATGTTAACTCACATTTATTATAACTTAATGTAGATGCTGCAAAAAAAGTACCTTCATATTTCTCAGAAAAACGTTTGAAAAGTGCCCTTTGACACAATTTCATTCAAAAAATCATGCAACATACTTACAACCCGTGAAGATTACAATACATGGCAACAACTCTTTCTCATCAAATAAACCTAATAGTAACTTTTCCGTTGCTAATGAGAAATCTTCGAATTTCAAAATTCATCATAAAGCTAATTCATACAAAACTTAACACATTCAAATTGCAAAATCATTCATATTCTGATTTTTATACCAATTCCTTTTAAATAAATTAGATTAATAGCTACGCTATAAAAAAAAAATCATATCGTCTCTTAATATTTCCAAAGAATAAATTATAATTAGAAATGACAGTTCCGTCTGCTTTCTTTTTAATACTGAATTCTAATTTCTACCGACAGCAAATTCCTTTAATTGATGCCTTGCAAATGCAAATCCTATTATCAGTGGAATAATAATTTGTTTAAATTTGTTTCCTATTATCAGCTAAAACTGTTTTTATTTCCTAAATTACAAGCATCATATTTCATTTTAAGTTTTATCTTGACCTTCTAGGCGAGAATAAATTAGATTTTGCCTAAAGGAGCCGAACATAATTCTTTTTACTTTACGGTTGCATTAACTTTAATCTCGAAGCAGTGTGGGATATAAATTAAATTTCAAAATCCTTTAACATTTGACATACAGATGCTTACTTATTTAGCAGTTCGTGTTTTAGAAGCTTAATACTTATTTAGCCTTTATGATTTATTTCAGACTATGCAGATTTTATTTTTTTAACGCTATCTTAACGATGATACATGGGAAAACTTTTAACAATGATGTCTATAGAAAAGTATCTTTATTATCCCTTCACAGCTCAATGTTCCCATTTTGAAAAGTGAAATTTTATTCATATATACTTTGAAGTAATTACATTGTAAAACAAGTTGGAAATTGTACATCAAACGTGACAAATGTGATGCGTTCGTACTATAACTAGTTTTATAAATATTCAGATCTTGATGCAGTAGATGTTGCACTCTTATGCAAAAATGCATGAATACAAAATTTATTTTATGTGCAGATTTTCATATTTTAGATATTCATATTATTTTATGAAATTAAGTTTTAATACACTTTTACGAACAATTAATTACATTTATGTTACATTAAAATTGTACTATGCGCAAATATCCAAAACAAGACAATGAAAAAAAAATCATCGTTATTATTTTAGCGAAATGAATTATATCGTCTGTTATTATGATATGAATAATTTCCGTAATAAAATAAGTACATTTTAAGTTGACAACATTTTATCTTTTGTTGACATTTACTGAAAATTCCAGCTTTGAAATTTTCAGAACTTGAAATCCATATTTAGACTATTTTTCCATTTAATATTTATTTCTCCGGAAACATCTATCCAAAAAACTGACGGTAGATTATAGGATTTCTACAATTAAACAATTTTAGAATACAAATTCAATTTTTTAATTCAGTAATACGGAAATAATAGGACTCCATCTTAAATAGGACGTAATCACCATGGCAACATCATGTTATTTCATTGAATTATTTACGTATAATAGGCATTATTAGAATGAAGAAAACTTTTATTAATATATTTTTATGTTTTGATTAGATTTGCAAAAAATTTGAAATAACTCGACAAAATTCTACAACGATTATATGTATTAAATTTCAAACCATTCAGTTGGGTAGTTTTTTCGTTGTTATATTCGGACAGGCGGACAAACGGATGGATTAGACGACGACTATAGGTGCTACGTATTTATATAATTACGAACGTACCTAAAAAGGCAAATGTTTCTTAATCGAATAAAATACAATATAACTACGAACGAAAATATAAAATAAACTTTTCCGAGTTACCCATGATCACGAAAAGCGTTTTTCATTTTTAGAAATCCCAGAAACAATATATATACGATATTTAAAGAAACATTTATAAAAAACTATGTTTGTTTTACTACAATTGATTTTCGGAAACATTCTCGAGTAATTTTTATAACATATTAATCAATTTTCTAAACGCGAAATATAGGTTTGTTGGAACAAAAATTTCTTGGGACAGCAGCATAGGGGACAAATACATAAATTAATGAAGCGAAACATGATCTTAGAAAAATAAATTGCTCTGTTGGTTATCATCTCTGAAACTTTATTTATTAACGTAGTAAACATGGCAAGTAAAATTTTGGATTAATTATTTATATATTTTCAAAAAAATAAAATTACTTAACTCGTCTTTAATGCGAGGAATAATTGATTGATCCATATATATATATTTTAATACATCTTTTTTTTTTTTTCATCATTCTAATACAATAAATTTATTAACATAATTTTGTTCAATTATCTGTTTTAAGACAGTATTTGTTTTAAATTTCACGTTTTTATTTATTTTCCCTCAATCCTTTTTAATCAAGTTTTATTTTGAACTTAATTGTTGTTGAATGTATGTCTACATTCTGGGTGTGGTTGTCCCAAATTCATATTCTTTAGCTATTTTATGGCTAATATGAAGATGAAACCACACATTTTATTTGTGGAAATTTAGGCGTTTGGGACCTGAAGATTCTGTCTAAATTCCACAAATTTCCATTATTCAATTTCTGCCTTTTTCCTTTTTTTTTTTTAATACTATGTTTTTGGTTTCTATGTTCAGTTTGTTGGGGGGATCTGTTTTGTTGTCAAATATTTATTTTACTTTTATTCATATTTTCGCAGTTTTTGTTGGTGGTTATAACGTTTATTTAATTGTTATATATATATATATATATATATATATATATAATGAGATTGAAAATAATACCCATCTGTAAATTAATATTCTTAATACTACAAGATAATAGACTCAATGGTTCAATACACAATATCATATGAAAAGAAAAAATACAACAATAGGAGCGTGGGGAAATCGCAAGATTATTATGAGGTTCGAGAAAGGTGAAGTTTAAACAGAAAATTGAGAGAAAATAGTTGTTCCATAGCTTATACCTCAATATGAAGGCCGATAATACGATATATATATATATAATAAAAGATTAAAGCTAGAATTCTAGGTGAATTCCTGTTTATATTTGCTACGATATTGCAGTACTGATGGGTATGAATAATAGTGATCACATCATCAAATTGTTTGGTTCAGTAAGTAATAAAGATTGTTTAAAGTTAAATTGGAGAGCTATAGTCATTTATAGTCCAACTTTCCAAAATAAATGTCCAAGAAAATAGAAGAATTCAGAGTAATTTGTACATGAGTCAAAACTCTAAATGACCGTAATTATGAACAACAATCATGTTGAGATTGTAAATTAAAAAAACTGCTTAATATAAATTTTGTTAATATAAAAGCATTAGTTCAAAAGGTATATATGTAAAATCTTGGTGAAGTAATTTTAGTCCACTCTTTACTGGGGTCGCCAGTTGGCCTCCTCTTTATTCAGAAATTCTGAATTCGTACCGGATATTTCGAAAGAAAAATTTGAACTTTATGTGATCGCAATGCTCTATCTCTAACGCTGGACATTTCAATGAAATAAAAACTGTTTAGAATTCTTTAGTATTTTTTTATTATTATTATTTGGTTATTCTTATTAGTATGTTCGTTGACAATAAAGACTACGATAATATATTCACTGAAGACGAAAATATACGGCAGTAAATCTTCTTTCTTTATATAAGGATTAATAATTATATGGAGAAAAAAAGGGATTTTACAGAGTAATAAAGACTACATACAAAAATTATTAAATAAGTAATCATTTCAGTATTGTTGTACGTCAGTGGCAAAGCTCTCACTTCAACTCTAGAATTTAATAAAGCGTTATGTTAAACATTTACATCTTGCCCTATACTATATTATTGTAGTCGGTAAGGAAAACATAATTAAAAAGATAAAATAAAATTGTTATTACTTATCTTTTAGCCAGTTCATAAATTTCAAAACTGTGAAAATGCAAAAGAAGTTTTTGTTGACTTACCTAGAAAAGAGAAAGAAAATCATACATTATATACCTACAGGAGCATATTTTCGAACAAATGATATAAAATAAAGTAGATTAATTTAAATTTTCGAGGAAATGTTCATATATGATAGTTTATACAGATAGTAAATAGAACTTAAAAGTAAATCATGATCAATATATTGCTTTTTAGTTATTTTTATACACATTTGTCACACCATCACTTACCTTTTTATTGATCTACTATAAATCAAACTTGTAAAATTACGGACTTAACAGATAAAAATTATTTATTTATGTGACAGCTTTATTCAACAGCACAACAGGCTGTTAAATTTGAATGAAATAGAAACTTATAATGTCTTAGGAAACTTATTATAAATTGAATCCTTTCAATTTATCACTAATGCCTAAAATAAAAAATCATTCATAAAACATAAAAATAATTAACAAAGTTAATAATACTAACTATTAACTATAATACTAACTAAGCAATCTTTAATGTATCATAAAAAAGAAAGCATTATCAAACTGATACAAGTTTATAAAAATCAAAATTGATAATAAAAGTAAAGTATAAAAGAATATATTCGCCAAATGATATTTTTATATGCATTTGGCGAACCATTATTTACCTTTTTTATTGATGTACTATAAATCAAAATTGTACAATTACAGACTTATGTATTTATGTGACAGCTTTATTCAATAGCAAGTTTAGTCTGTTAAATTCGAATGAAATGAAAACTTAGAATTTCTTCGGAAATTTAAATTGTCAACTGAGTCACTTAAATTTATGAGCAATAATTAAAACAAAAATCATTTACAAAATATTAAAAGAAATAAAGTTAAAAAGTTAATAATACTAACTAGCAATTTTTAATGTATCATAAAAAAGAAAGCATTATCAAATTGCGATACAAGTTTATAAAAACAAATCTGTAATACAAGTAAATTATACAAAAACATGTTCGCCAAATGTTATTTTATACGTATTTGACGCACTACAGTTTAACTTTTTTTATTGATCTACTATAAATCAAAATTTTAAAATTAAAAACTTATTTATGAAACAGCTTTTTATTCAACAGAACTTTTATTCTGTTAAAAATGAATAAAACAAAAACTTAAAATTTCTTAGGAAACTTATTGTTAATTGAGTCATTTCAATTTATGACTTATAATTAAAATAAAAAATCATTTACAAAACAAAGAAAACCAAATTTGACAAAGTTAATAATACTTACTAGCAATTTTTAATACATTACTGTGAGAGAAATTTACAAAAATCAATATTGATAATAAAAGTTAAGCATAAAATAATATATTCGCCAAACGTTATTTTTACACGCATTTCATGCACCATTATTTAGTTTTTTTTTTTTTTATTGATCTAGTATAAATCAAAATTGTAAAATTACAGACTTATTTGTTTATCTGACAACCGTATTCAACAGCATTAATTCTGTTACAGTTGATTGAAATAAAAACTTAAAATTTCTTGTGAAACTTATTGTCAATTGAGTCATTTCCATTTATGACTAATAATTAAAAACATTAATTATTTACAAAACAAATAAAACCAATTTTAAAGTAAAAAGAGAGCATTCTCAAACTTCGATAGAAATTTATAAAAATCAAAATTAATTATACAAATAAAGTATAAAAGAATATGTTCGCCAAACGTTATTTTTATACGCATCAATAATTACCCCTTTTATTGATCTAGTATACATCAGAATTGTAATATTACAGACTTATTTATTTATCTGACAGCCTTATTCAACAGCACATTTATTCTAATAAATTTGAATGAAATAAAAACGTAAAATTTCTTGGGAAACTTATTGTCAATTGAGTCATATCAATTTACGACTAATAATTAAAATAAAAAATCATTTACAAGACAACGAAAACCAAATTTAACAAAGTTAGTAATACTAATTATCAATTTTTAATACATTATTAAAAAGAAACAAATATCAAACTGCGACAGAAATTTATAAAAATCAATATTGATAATACAAGTAAAGCATAAAAGAATATGTTCGCCAAACGTTATTTTTATATGCATTTGACGCACCATTATTTACCTTTTTTATTGATCAAGTTTTAAATCAAAATTGTAAAATTATAGACTTATTTGTTTATTAGAGAACCTTATTCAACAGCACTTTTATTCTGTTAAATTTGAATGAAATAAAAACTTAAGATTTTTTGAGAAATTTATTGACAATTGAGTTATTTCCATTTATGACAAATAATTAAAATAAAAAAAACATTTACAAAACAAAGAAAACCAAATTTAACAAAGTAAGTAATACTAACTAGCAATTTTTAATACATTATTAAAAAGAAAGCATTATCAAACTGCGATAGAAATTTATAAAAATCAAAATTGATAATATAAGTAAAGCATAAAAGAGTATGTTCTATTTATCTGACAGCCTTATTCAACAGCTCCTTTATTCTGTTAAATTTGAATGAAATAAAAACTTAAAATTTCTTTGAAAACTTATTGACAACTGAGTTATTTCCATTTATGGCAAATAATTTAAATAAAAAATCATTTACAAAACAAAGAAAACCAAATTTATCAAAGTTAGTAAAACTAACTAGCAATTTTGAATCCATTACTAAAAAGAAAGAATAATTAAACTTCAATAGAAATTTATAAAAATCAAAATTGATAATACAAGTAAAGCATAAAAGAGTATGTTCACCAAACGTTATTTTACACGCATTTGTACATACCATTATTTACTTCTTTTATTGATCTAGTATAAATCAAAATTGTAAAATTACAGACTTATTTATTTATCTGACAGCCTTATTCAACAGCACTTTTGTTCTGTTAAATTTGAATGAAATAAAAATTAAAAATTTCTTGGGAAACTTATTGTCAATTGAGTCATTTCAATTTATAACTAATAATTAAAATAAAAAATCATTTATAAAACAAAGAAAAATAATAATAATACACTAACTAGAAACATTATCAAGTTTGATACACGTTTACACAAATCTAAATTGATAATACAAATAAAGAATAAAAAAATATGTTCGCCAAACGTCATTTATATACGCATTTGACGGACCGTTATTTACGTTTTTTACTGATCTACTATAAATCAAAATTGTAAAATTACATACTTATTTATTTCTTCAACAGAACTTTTATTCTGTTGCTTTTCAATGAAATAAAAACTTACAAATTCTGAGGAAACTTCTTGTGAATTGCGTCATTTCCATTTATGACTAATGATTAAAATAAAAAAATCATTTATAAATCATGAAAAAACAAAACAAAGTATAACAAAGTTAATAATACTGATTAGCAATTTTTTAATACGTCATTAAAAAGAAAGCATCATCAAATTGCGATACAAATTTATAAAAATAAAAATTGGCACTACAAGTATAAAAGAATATGTTAGGCTATTTTTAAATTAAATTTATGTCTTGCTATTTCAAGATTAATGCAGGCGAAATCGTGCAAGAAAATGTTGTGTTCCATTTCCTAGCAAAATTGAATATATTTTGCATGAAACTAGTCAGAAGAAGGGTTTAAGGTAAAATATGATCTCCATGTTCTACGAATAGAAAATAGAATTGGCAGATAATATGATGCAAATTTAAATAAATTATTGTTTTGCTGTTAACTTAATTTACATAACAAATAAGTCGACATCGGAAGTTTTCATTTCGTGGAAATGATTGAAAATTGTATGCGTTATATTAGTTTTTAATGATTTTTTCTCTAGTATTTCATATCACTGTGTATCAATACTCAGGCATTATATTAGTTTTGCATAAACACTTTTGATTTTTAGAATTTAAATTAATGTCTATTATTTCAAATCTTGATTTTTAGTTAATCTAATAGGAAATGAAAAATTCAAACAAAAATAGCTTTAGAAAAACTACATTTTAGAAAACACATAATTAGTTATTTATTTTATTTCTAATTATAAAATAATTCTTAAGAAGATACAAATGCATTTTTAATAACTTAAGTAAGTTTTAACGAAAAAGAAGAAAATTTTGGCACAGAATGTATTACAATACTAAGGACAGTGTGGCTAATTATATCATGATGAAATTTCTTTACGAAATATATTTATATATATATATATATATATATATATATATATATATGTAATAATAAAAATTTTCGCCCTATTTCTTTAGTTAAATTATTCCAAATTCTTCAATTCTTTTTTCCCTCTCTTTTTAAAATATCTCTTAAATCTATTTTGTATTTTATTCCATAACTTAATCAAAATATTCTGTTATTTATCATTCTAAAAATCTTAATCTGTTAAAAGCTACACGTATTTATTAAAACCTTATTCTCTTAAATTGCAACACTGCCTCTAAACGCACCTGCCTAATTTCTTCTTTTGAGACATTTAATTTTTATTCCTTGGAATTTTTGTAATACCATTTTTATTTCTATTTAATTCATTCGGCATCCCATGATTCCAAGCGGTTTTCGCGCCCAAAGGCCTTTTTACCTTTTTAATTTGCCGCTTCTGTTAAAGAGTTTTAATCATACGTCAGACACGTCTTCGTGGCCTCATTTTTTCATCCATTAGCGAGAAAGCTCCGCCTTCTTTATCCCCCTAGCACCCTCCGAACATGGATGCGAGTGGACCAGCTTGTTCGCGCGTTTTGTACCTTTGGGCCAAATTTTGAAGTATTTATACGGTTACACTGGCTTCGGAGACAGAATTTACACGAATTAGTGGTTGTCATCTAATTGCCGTCACTGGGGAGTCTACACTAATGCATTGGTAGTATGTTCTTCAAGCGCTGCTAATTCTTCAAGATCTTCAAATGTGTTCAGTTTTAATGAAGCGAAAGTTGGTGGAGTTGCTTTCATCTCTGTGATCACAATAAAGCCACTGCTCATCTATTAAGTTATTAAGTCTTCTTTTTAATGTTTTTGGGAAATTTCTTCTGGATTTCACTGCCTCTGCTCAATTTTTACGACTGCAAATACCTTACGATTTCCGATGTGATATACTTCGAGATTTGTCTTCATGGTGAGTGACTCGAAGTGATGCCCTGTCCGGGTGTCATGACTACATTTCAACGATCTCGACTGCGGCTACCTCGATATGATTATCAGGTAATTTTAGTGGTTTCGGACTGAGATGTTCCGATTGTCTGGTGGAAAGAACGTTCAAGTCGCCAGCAATAGCGATCGTCTATAATGTGCCAATTTTCGACAGGAATGTATCAAAAAAGCCGGTCAGGATAACTGATGACCTGTGTAATAAAAACATTTTGGAGACTTCCCAGTGATATTGGAGAACAACTACCGATTAGTTGTCAAATTATCACTCATAAGTGTTTATAAATTTATCCCAGAAGTGACGTCTGTAAGTTAAATTATTCTTTTATTGTTATTGATTTCTTATTTTATTGATTTGTTATTATTGGCTTATATAGAACAAAAATTGTTCTTAGAATACTTTAGAAGAATTTTGTTCCTTTTATCCTGAACATTTAGAACTTACGAAATTTAATATTTATTCTTATGTATTGTTAAAAAATTAATTTTATTTGGTTAAGCTCACAAATATTACTGAAAGTTTTGAACTGCTCTGATATTTATTCCTATATTACTTCATTTTACAAGAGTAACTTCATTTTATGTTCTTATTTTATCATTTAATTATAGTCCCTTTTCATTCGGTGATATTTATTCATAGGAAATAATTTCTATTTATTGAAAAAATATATGAGTAATCTCTTTTCAAGTAACATGTATTGGAACATATTCTATGCCATTCTAAAAATGCATAAAAATTTATTAGATTATCTGAAATTACAGCTTCACTGATTGCATAATAATCGCAAAAATAGCTTTTGAAGTTTATTAATGTGAAAAAAAAAATAAAAAATAAAAAAAAAATAAATAAATAAATGTGTTATCTCAAAAGAAAGTTGAGTAACATTGAAAGGGTAAAATTATTGTGCAGTTAATTTATTTGTTATTTTATTACTTTTGTTTTTTGATGCTATATTCTGAGAGTACAATTCAAGAGCCAAAAAAATTGTTCTTACGAAATAATGATACTTATTTTAAAAAAGTGTTTTATTTATTTCATTCTAAATTGTGATATTCATATATAGTGGATCTATTTATAGAAAGATTATAGTAGTAGTTTACATTTACTATTTAAGTGAAATGAATTTTAATATGAATTGGACTTTTTTACTGTTGAATATTATTTAGTTTGTTATTTAAATTGTTAAGAGTTAGATATTTACAGTTGTTGTTAAGTTAAAGAATTCTTTATACATTGTTATTTTTTTTACATGTTATTAAAGTCAGGGTTCGTTAAAGTTATTGTTGAAAGTAAAGGTACTCAAACCCAAATGGCTGAAAAAGAGCTTAATGTTATTATTTTTGACCCAGAAAGTGGGATGAATGTTGTGTCTTGGCTTAGACACTTTGAAGGATCAGCCCCTCCAGATAAAAAAGAGTGGAAGATCAACAATATTTCCAAATATTTGAAGGGCGAAGCGTTAAAGGTGTATGTTAATGAATGTCTAGATTGTAAAGAGTATGAAAAAATTGCTGAGATCTTAACTGAAAAATTTCTGAAAGTAACAGTCCCCCGTTTTTCTGATTTCGCCTCGCTGAAATTGCATGACCTAAACAACTTAGAAAATTATTTCCGTCAGAAAATAGAGATAGGTCGACAACTTAAACTATGTGAAACTATTATTTTACAAGGATTGACAGATGGCTTAAAACCTGAATACCAGAACTATTTAATAGTAAATCCTCCTGAATCTACTACCGATTGGTATAGATTAGTTAAACAACTTGTTGTCATTCCATCTCATTCTAGCAGTAACAATAATAGTAATGTTAGAAATATGTCTCAAAATTCCAGACCTTTTTCTCAACCAATTAATTCACCTAGACATTGGATTCGCCCTCAACCTAATTACAGGAATCCAAATTTCCAAGCAGCAACTAATTTTAACCCTTCAACGTCCAGGTTCGTTAGTCCCAGATTGCCTGTCAATCATTATCAAAGAAGGATTCCTAGTCGACCATGTCGAATGTGTTTAAATAGAGGTATCCAAAATGCTTATCACTGGGAGAGGGATTGTGTATTCAATGTTAGACCTCTGCAATCTTCTGCACCCCCTCTTAGTCAACCACAACCATCTACTGATAATATATGACAGTTAATTGTATCAGGATATGTAAATAACAGGGAACTACCTTGTGTGATTGACTCTGGCTCAACCATAAGTATTTTGCCTTTTAAATTTGTTAAATTCTTAAATGCTAAAGTTATAAATATTCCACCTGTTATTATTGGCCAAGCCAAAGGAACTGTTGTAATAGATAAAGCTTGTAATTTATTGTTTAAATTAGGTAATGTGCAACAAAATATTAGATTTTTAATATGTAATACAAATTTAGATTATGCTATACTAGGTTTAAAAGAATGCTGTAAGTTTAATTTAATTATTGACTGTGCTACATGTAGAGTATTACAAGGAGACCTTGTTTTAAATGAATCTAAGAACATATCCAGTGATAAATTAAGGTTACTTCATTTTAATGTTAACTATGATTATCAGAGAGTGCAACCCGATTATGGAAAGATCATATCTCCTCAATCCTTTGTTCCATCTAATGTTGATAATTCTAAATTAATTGGGGAAATAAATTCTATAGAAAATGAAACTTTAAGGGAAAGTATAAGGGATTATTTAGATATATTTTCTAAAAATAAATTTGATGTCGGGAGAATTAATATCGAACCGCAACGTATTCTTCTTAATTCTGACCTACCAATATCTCTGAGGCCATACAGAACTTCCCCTTTAGAAGAAAAAGAGATTTCGGATCAAATTCATTCACTATTAGATGCTGGTTTAATTAAAGAGAGCAATAGTCCCTATTCTGCCCCTGTTACATTAGTAATGAAAAGAGAAGAAGGTAAAAAAACTAGATTATGTGTTGACTATAGAAAATTAAATGCAATAATGAAAAATGACGCAGAACCCCTACCTCGTATCGATGGAATTTTAGATAAACTGAGTAGTGCGCAGTATTTTTCAACTTTAGATTTAGCCTCTGGCTACTGGCACATACCCATACATCCATCCGATACTGAAAAATTGGCTTTTGCTACATACTTTGGGCTCTTTGAATGGTTAGTTCTGCCCTTCGGGATTAAATTAGGCCCCCCGATATTTAATAGAACCCTTAGAAGAATACTTACTAAATACAAGATAGACTTTGCTTGCCATTATTTTGATGATATCATTATTTTTTCTTCCTCATTAGAAGAACATATGCAACATTTAAACCAAATATTTGAATTATGTAGACGCGAAAACATTAAACTTAAACTCTCTAAATGCAATTTTGTCCAAAATAAAATTAACTTCTTAGGATATACCATCCAGAATGGCACATTAACTCCTGCTAATGCTAATACTGAAGTAATAAAAAAACTAAAACCCCCTTCAAATGTAAAGGAACTTCAGAGATTCTTAGGATCTATCAATGTTTATCACAAGTTTATAGATAAATATGCCGAAATTCGAGTCCCTCTTAACAGATTACTCAGAAAAAATACACTATGGGAATGGAATACAGATTGTCAAAATTCTTTTCAAAAATTAAAAGATGCCTTAATAGCCAAACCTATCTTAAAAATTTATGACCCTAAGTTACCCCTCCATATGTTTGTTGATGCCTCACAGGTGGCAGTAGGTGCAGTCTTAAAACAACCTGATAGTAATAATTTTTTACATCCAATTGCTTATTACTCTAGAGGATTGAGAAGTTATGAGAAGAATTATTTTATTACCGAGTTAGAGTGTCTTGCCATCATTGACACCTTAGACAAATTCTATCATTATTTTCATGGTGTAAAATTTACCATTCATACTGATCATGCATCTCTTGTATGGTTAAAAAATACTAAACATTTGAGAGGCAGGTTATTTAGATGGTCTTTGAAGTTGAGCATGTTTGAATATAATATAGTTTACGAAAAGGGATCCACAAATGTCGAAGCCGACATGTTGTCGAGAAACCCAATTTCACATTTTATTCAACCACTTACTTTTCTTCTGGACGTTAAAGAAATTATAGAGAGGCAGGAAAAAGATAATGTGTGTGGTAAAAATTATCTAAAGGAAAATGGACTTATGATAGTAAAAAAGAAAGGTTTTAGAAAAATAGTAGTCCCCATGTCTTTAAGGAGAAAAATACTAAATGTTGCTCATGAAAAATTTGGTCATCCTGGTATCCAAAAAATGTTAAATTTAATCTCCCCTAATTATTATTGGCCTGACATGACGCAAGATATAACCAATTTTGTAAAACATTGTGATATTTGTCAAAAGAATAAAAAACCCAGACAGAAAAAATTTGGCTTATTACAAGCTATGCCCACCACAGATCAACCTTTTGAATGTCTTTCTATTGATACTGTGGGAGGATTCAATTATTATAACTCCACCAAAAAATATCTACACATCATCATCGACCATGCTACTAGATATGTTTGGGCTTTCCCCTCAAAAAGTGTTACCACAGAAACTTATACTAATTGTCTAAACCAAGTTTTTAATATTCAAACACCACAACAATTATTCTGTTTTAATAAAATTCTTAATGTCCAGACCCATCAAAAAGTGTTAAGTGATAGAAATGCAGCCTTTACTTCATCTAGATTTAAAAAATTGCTGCGAAACCACAATATTAAGCAACGTTTAACCACATCACATCATCCTCAAACGAATGGCAAATGTGAGAGAGCGAACCAGACAATAGTTACTAGATTGAAGTGTAAAGTCAATTCTACCAACTCCAAAATTCCTTGGACAAAAATTTTGACAGAAGTAGTTAATGAGTATAACAATACCCCTCATTCTATCACTAAATTCCCTCCTGCTTACTTACTTTTTGGCCAATTACCCTATGATTCTCCTCTTCAACAAAATTATTACCCTCCTGTTCAAGAAGCCCTGAAACTTGCTAAAAAACGCACTGATGAATTCTATTGGAGAAGTAAAAAATATTATGATCGAAATTATCTAGAACCAAAATTTGAGATTGGAGATCTTGTAATTTATGAAGAGTTCCAATATCCTAATACCAGAAAACTTTCACAAGTCTTTAGTGGTCCTTATCAAATCCTTAATAAGTTATCTGATGTCAATTTTGAAATTGATAGACAAATTCAAAATAAACCTACTGAAATAGTACATGTATCAAAATTATGCCCTTATTATCCTCCTGATCAATTAAAATTATCCCATGAGAACCAACAACAAACTAATGTTAAATTTATAGTTTCGTCTTGATTTTAATATAATCCAAAAATAAACGAAATAAAATAAATTAATAATTAACTAATCAATTCTCTTCTGTATAACCGTGGTGTTCTTGATTGTGCACACGAGAGTGTCACTGTTGAAGTTTCCACTTGAGTCAACTTTTTATGCTGGCGTAATTTAGTTGATTTAAGTTAGGAGTTTCTGATACTGAATTGGATTAGATTAGAATAATAAATTAAACAATATTAACTAAACTAATAAAATAAACTGGATTAAATTATATCTTAAACTAATCAAATATGATATCTTAATACTAATTGAGAATTGTCCAACCTTTCTTAATATGCTACAAGGTCCCATTTTTTCATTTCACAACTTATGTTTTCTTGTTTGACTGAAAGCAAGATAGTTACATAACCATCATCTACACAATAATGATTGTTTTCACGAATTTTTCTTATTTATTCCTTTTTTTGTATTATGTATTTTATTGAGTATATTTCATACCTCATTCACTACTATATGGATGAGATATTAATTATATACTTAAGAAAGTAATTAAAGAAAGAGTGTGATATTTTTGAATTATAATGCTTGTTATTGCTGAACTTATTGTTGAATATTATTATTATTAGTTATACTATTTATAATTTGATATTGAGATTAAATATTACTTGAATTTGAATACTACTTGAATTTGAATATGTTGAGATATATAAATTTTTACTTCTAGAAGTAAACAAGTAATAAAGTAGTAAAGGTAATGGAAGTTATAAAGGTAATAATGGTAATAGTAATTTTGATGTTGAGTAAAAAACTCTTATACTGCTTACATTACCTATTTGCCTTTTTAGAATAATTACCATTTGTCAGACAAACTATACCATAACAAAATACTCATTTCTCTTAAGTTTTTCTTAGCATTCCATTCAGGACTGAGTTTTTTAGACAAACATAAGTTTAATATTTGAAAATTAACTTATGATTATTGTTATTGTTAAGTATTATTATTTTAAAATTTTTATTGTTGATATTCTTCTTCTTATTATTATTATTATTATTGTATTATTTGTGTTTTATTGTTGTTAATATTAATCTTAGTACTATTTTCGAGTTGTTGCTAGTAAATATAAAGCATTCAGATGAACTTTAATTCTGAAATAGACTTTCATAAGGAAGATCAGTAAGATCTAAAATTTGAAGGATTTTTCTCTTTCAATTTGTAAACTGTTCAGTTTGTGAGGTATGCAAATAACTTTTTTGGATGGACTATCACTCAGACGAGAATTGAACGACAAATTAAGCAACAATTCTACAAGCAATTTGCAACAAATTTTGTAAGATGATACTCTGGAAGTATGTTATCTATTATTTTAAATTGTTACAATTCTTTTCTTATTTTGTTTAATATTTTCTAAAGATTTTTATGTCATTGTTAACAAGATTAATATCTTGTAATTGTATTTTTATTAACAACTCCACCAATTCGCGTTATAGTTATTAAATTTAATGTTATTGGGCATTAATGAATAAATTTTGAAAATGTACTTATTTTGACTTCCTCCAGTTGATAAATTGTAATCCAAGTCCGTGTAACATTTCCCTTCAATGAACTTGCAGGTCATATGACCTACCGGTTCATTCGTCTTTTTGGGTGGGGGGATATTTAATAATAAAAATTTTCGCCCTATTTCTTTAGTTAAATTATTCCAAATTCTTCAATTCTTTTTTCCCTCTCTTTTTAAAATATCTCTTAAATCTATTTTGTATTTTATTCCATAACTTAATCAAAATATTCTGTTATTTATCATTCTAAAAATCTTAATCTGTTAAAAACTACACGTATTTATTAAAACCTTATTCTCTTAAATTGCAACACTGCCTCTAAACGCACCTGCCTAATTTCTTCTTTTGAGACATTTAATTTTTATTCCTTGGAATTTTTGTAATACCATTTTTATTTCTATTTAATTCATTCGGCATCCCATGATTCCAAGCGGTTTTCGCGCCCAAAGGCCTTTTTACCTTTTTAATTTGCCGCTTCTGTTAAAGAGTTTTAATCATACGTCAGACACGTCTTCGTGGCCTCATTTTTTCATCCATTAGCGAGAAAGCTCCGCCTTCTTTATCCCCCTAGCGCCCTCCGAACATGGATGCGAGTGGACCAGCTTGTTCGCGCGTTTTGTACCTTTGGGCCAAATTTTGAAGTATTTATACGGTTACACTGGCTTCGGAGACAGAATTTACACGAATTAGTGGTTGTCATCTAATTGCCGTCACTGGGGAGTCTACACTAATGCATTGGTAGTATGTTCTTCAAGCGCTGCTAATTCTTCAAGATCTTCAAATGTGTTCAGTTTTAATGAAGCGAAAGTTGGTGGAGTTGCTTTCATCTCTGTGATCACAATAAAGCCACTGCTCATCTATTAAGTTATTAAGTCTTCTTTTTAATGTTTTTGGGAAATTTCTTCTGGATTTCACTGCCTCTGCTCAATTTTTACGACTGCAAATACCTTACGATTTCCGATGTGATATACTTCGAGATTTGTCTTCATGGTGAGTGACTCGAAGTGATGCCCTGTCCGGGTGTCATGACTACATTTCAACGATCTCGACTGCGGCTACCTCGATATGATTATCAGGTAATTTTAGTGGTTTCGGACTGAGATGTTCCGATTGTCTGGTGGAAAGAACGTTCAAGTCGCCAGCAATAGCGATCGTCTATAATGTGCCAATTTTCGACAGGAATGTATCATATATATAATTTAACAAATTACAATAACCATTGGTAAAATGTTCCAAAAACTTTTTAAAAAAATATTACCGTACTTTCGTGTTATAGCGGCCCCCACAATTATGATTATGCTAAGGTTGCAGTTATGATTTCGCCAAGATCATCGCAAAGCTTATATATGCATCCTATATACGCATATATATATATATATCTATATATATTCCAAACACTCCTATATGTGCTATATACGTCATTATACACATATTATTTACGTCTTATATGTCGTATACACATCATATACACAAATCATATATATACATCATATATGCATCATATATGACTATTACTTGGCCACATACGTCAAGAAATGTTATATATATATATATATCATATATTATTATAATGTCATACAGGCTTTATAATTTGGCGATAAATCTTGGTCGCTTGGCCATTAATCCGCTGCAACACGAAAGTACCAAATTTACAATATATTAATGAAAACAGAAACAAAAATATATCATCCTTGGGAGCCGCTATAACACGAATGTACCAAATTTACAATATATTAATGAAAACAGAAACACAAATATTTCACCCTTGGGAGCACGAAAGTACCAAACAACACGAAAGTACCAAATTTCTACTTTATTTTTCATAACTGATAATTTGCATCTATCCTTTTAGTAAATTTAATATTTTTGTAACGCTTTTATGCATTTCTATTGCCTATTCAAAGAAAAATTCTTCTAAAATTACAAAATTTCATTAAAAATTCTTCTAAAGTTACAGAATTTTGTTAAAAAACGCTTAAAAAGGCTTAAAAAAATAAAGTGACGACGTCAAGAGGTCCATTGTCGACCGAAAACAACAGCCATTTTCCAATGCTTAAAAAAAGAAAAAGAAAAGAAAAAAAATAACAAACTGAATACTAGTTTTAAAAAATAGCCATTAATTATTTTTTGTGAACACATTCGAAAAGGTAACATTATTAAAACTGAAGCTTTGTAAAAATCAAAATCTACAACTAAATAACAAACTAAAAGTAACATATAAAGAAAAGATTTCCCGACAATCAGATTATTTTTAAATTAAATTTATGTCCCACTACTTCAAGATTATTCAAGATTGATTCAGATGAGATTGTGCAAGAAAAGAAAAAGTTGTATTACATTTCACAACAAAATTGAATATATTTCCACATTAAAATAGTCAAGTGAATGGTTTTTGATGAAATATGATCTCCGTGTTCCGCAAATAGAAAACAGATTTCGCAGATAATATAAGGCAAATTTAAATAAATTATTGTTTTGCTGTTACTTTATTTGTATATTATAATAACAATATTCTAACAAATAAATCAGCCCGAGACAGTCATAGAAATCTCTGGAAGTGTAAGACGCTATTTTATTCGTTTAAAAATTGTTTAAAACACTTTATAACATACTTAAAAAGTGTTTATGAATTTCGTTTGTCTGTCTGTCTGCCTTCTGTCTACCTGTCTGTCTGTCTGTCTACCTGTCTGTCTGTCTGTCCATGCTCTAACTTGCGTAAATATATTCGTATTGTCATACAAATGATATATGTTTTTAAGGTTTACTATGGCATATTTGGTATTGAAAATGAAGTGTGTAGCACTTATAATTTTTCTACAGTGACACTGAAAAGAATTCCCTTACATTACGGACTATCGAAAAAAATCATTTGCGGTTTATTTTAATGCTGTTACACAATTTCAAACATGTTGAAATTGATATATATCACTGAGGTGCACTACAAAAAGATTACTATAGAATATGATGTGTATAGCACTTATAATTCCTTTACAGGGATACTCAAAAGAATTCCGTTAAATTACGCCCTGTAGAGAAAAATTGTTTGGGGTTTATTTTAATAACGTTTCACTATTTCAAACACATTGAAATTTATATATATATAAATTATCAAGGGGCATTGCAAGAGACTTACTGTAGAATATTGGGTGTATAGTATTCATCGTTCATTTACAGGGACCCACAAAAGAATTCTTTACTGTCTGTTAACAATAATTACGTGCGTTTTCAGTTATTGAACGCGTTTTTAAATCTCATTTTTTGTCTTTTACTTGGTGTGTATAAATTCTACAGATTATGTACAGGGCAGCACAAAAGTCCTCGTTTATTGATAGACATATCCGTTTGACAGAAATTCCATAAGCAGAGTTTTAAACTGTTCCGCGTTTCCTAACTGAACTAATATTTGACATTATATGTAGTATATATACAAATCTATAGATCATATACAAGGTTGCACAAAATAATTCAGATATTTTTACGACTATTGTTGGTAATTCCTGAAATTGGGTATTTAAATACCGTAATTTCCGGCGTATAATCCGCGGATCAAACAATTTTGTTTCAACCCAGAAATTTTATTCAATAATTAAAGTCAAATATTTACACCGATCTAGTAAATTACATTTTATAAAATAAAATTACTGGGTTGAAACATGATTGTTTTCCCCGCGGATTATACGCCGGAAATTACGGTATGTCATGCGTTTTCCGAATTGTTTACTTAGATATCATCTCTCATCTTATTGAACGGAAAAGATTTGTAAAATTATTTTGGAAGTGTTGGAAAGTGTTACATAATATATGCTTGACGCATGATTTTTTGTTTTTGTTTAATCTAGTACTTAGTTTCAGTCATTTTAAATCTTAAAATTTAGTTAATGTAATTGATAATTGAATATCTACACAAAAGAAAATTAGTATAAATATACTTTAGAAAATAAACTTTAGCTTCTAGCAAACGAATCTTAAGGGAAAATTCTACTTATTTGTGTTTCTTTTTTTTTCCCCGTGATATTCCAATTACTTATAATGTGTATTGAACTTAACACCACAGCAGACAGAAAACGCCTTTCTAAGCGCAGCTCTACGCTCACAGTTTATTCCGTGTCGAAACCAGCCCCACTAGTGGCTGAGAGGTTCTGCTCTCGAAGCTGGTAGACGGGAGGTGCTGGGTTTGATCCCAATCGCGCCCGTCGGCCTAATCGTTCGGAGTTTTCGTGGTTTTCTTCGAGCCGTGGATTTATCCATGCGTAAATACGGGTTAGGTTCCCTTAGAAAGACCCCCACGAAGGGCACTCCCCCGGGCCTATATCCCAAGTGTAGATAATTGGCCGTCAATAATCAGCCCAACCCAACCCGTGTCGAAACCGCCTCGAAACTATGCTTTTCCAACTGGGTGACCATTTTTCTCGAAAACTTTTCGACTATTTTCCCTTTATTTTTATTTTTTTTTATAAAACAGGTAATCGTTTTTGCTGGCTCTTATACCACCAAAAAGTATAATTTCTATTGATTAATTATTTTTTCAAACTCTCAAAGGGGGGAAAGTAAAAGGCGAAAAAATGACCGTTTTTGTTCAAATGACTGCTTTTTTGTCAAAAAGAACTTTTAATATTAAATGTTGGTATAAGCTCCAAAGAATTTAATGTCGTTTCACAATTTAGTGACCAAATTTGTTTCAGATGCTTGTTAGTGGAGAAAACTGGTCGCCCGATTGGAAGTTCAAGCCGCGCAGCTGCAGGTACTCCCCCCGCAGCACAAGGCGTATTCTTCTTCTTTTTTTTTTTTTTTTTACACACAAAAGTGTAAATATATAAGAGAAATGTCAATAAACATAATGCAGAAACTCCGAAGGTGCTGTCTCTTTTCTTTGTAACAAAAAAGAAATCGTAAAAATCACGTGAATTTTAGGCCAAAAAAGTAGAACTCTCTCATAAGTAGATCTAATATATAAAAATGAAAATTTGTCTGTCTGTATTTCTATAAAAATCTACAGTTTAGAAGCAAAAATCGTAAAATTTTATGCACAGGCGTATTAAAAGCACAGCCAAAGCAACTAAAATAATCCAAAGAATCGAAATAAATTATAATTAACTTTTAATTAATAAAAAAACAGCAATTTAACAGCCATTTCCTATCAAATGTAAACATTTTTTCGTTATAGCAGTTGCCAACAATTAAAAATCTGCAATAAAATTCTTTCCACAACAATTATTTTTCTGTTGAAAGATTTCCACGCGAAAAATGTAAATGAAATAAAAAGTTTCAAGAATGAAAAAGAAGATGAATATGACGTCATAGTGGTAGTATAACAGAGATTTTCATAGAGTTCTCGATAATACAAGGAGCATAAATATGAGTAAGTACACAAAGCAGGTGAATATGACGTCATAGTGGAAGTATAACAGAGATTTTCAAAGAGTTCTCGATAATACAAGGAGCATAAATATGAGTAAGTACACAAAGCAGGTGAATATGACTTCAGCAGATGAATATATAACGTCATAAGAGTTTGAGGAACGTATTGAATCATGATTAAAAAAAAACAATTATGGAAATATTGGCATATTTTAACATTTTGAGGTGCTCTGAATTCGTTTTCGCTATTTTTAAATCCATTACACATATATACGTATGCGTAGCATGTATATTAGAATTTCAAGAAATGTTCAGGTCCCCAGAGCTCATTCTTTATTGAAGAACTGAAATAAAGAATTAAAAAAAAAATTAAATGAAATTCATAGAATTTTTCTATTTGCCATTTTTTATCATGAAAAACTTATTTAAATAAAAAAATATTTGAAACAACTTTTTAGCAAAAGGTTTTAGTCTTGGTCTCAATCCGGACCACATTATTTACTAAGTATGTAGGTAATCTGTCGTCTAGATTAAATGAAAAATGAGTGAAAATCACGCAAAAAAAAATTCAAAATTTGATTCATGCGTATAATATTTCGCATGCTTCTTTTGTTATGTTTTTATACTGCATGTTTAATTTTGAACTTGATTTTATTACACAAACATTATTAAAATAACGGACAAGACCGGATACTTCAGCTAGCACTTTATATAAATAAAACGAGTATTTAACAAAAATTAAACGGTAAAGTGTTTTTTTTTCACTTACACTGTTAAAAAAATTGCAGTAAAATTACTGCAGCAAAGATTCCAGTCATACCCCGTAAAAAAGAAAAGTCCATGCCCATCGTTTTGTGCAGCTCGTAATTTTACGGGGCAAAGTAATACAGCATTGTAATGCACAGGATATAATGCACTTTAAAACACAATAACACTTTACTTACTGTTCCGTAGCACGTAGCACGTTAGATAATCATCACAGAATCGCTGTTTTGGCGGGATAAAATTTTCGAAACACGAGTAAAATGAAGGGTTACACCCTAGCGGAGGACAATGTATGGGGTCGTACCGTATTTTTGCTAACATATGAGCTAGAACTGTAAAAATATGTGGATTGCTCTTAGTTTTCTAAGTATCTAAGCGATAAGGCCGCTTATTTAGTGGATCAGACCGTTTTTCATCAAATAAGGCTGTTGCTCGTGAAAATTGAAGGGAAAATGCCTATAAATTTACAGTTTTTTCTGAGAGTGTACGTAAGTCAAAATATACACTTTACCGTTTAATTTTTTTTAAATACTCGTTTTATTTATATAAAGTGCTAGCTGAAGTATCCGGTCTTATAGTTAACTGTTGTGTTGGAAGATAGCAGCAACAAATAAAATCGTCTTTTAAAGTCCACTGTATAAGTAGCATTGACTTTTGGGTATGTTGCAGATATGCAACACGGTGATACAAAGGGTTAAAGCTATAAAATATTAAACAATTTTGAACAATTTAGCGAGAAATCGAATTAAAAAAAAGGCCAAGATTCCAAAATATCTGTAAAATTATATTTCAGTAATTGATTTCAAAAACTGAATAAATCTAACAAGGAGAGGGCCAATCTGGGTAATCACAGATTTTGATTATATTTATATATGTTGTAGGGTAAGAAGCCCCTTAGTCTCAGGTTCAACGGATTTTATATAACGCTCTTTAGTTCTCGAGTAATAATGGATCTAATATTATAACACAACTTAAATACCGTAATATCCGCACTATAATCCGCGACTTAAACAATCCTGTTTCAACCCAGAAATTTTATTCAATAATTGAAGTCAAATATTTACAGCGATTTAGAAAGTAACGTTTTATAAAATAAAATTTCCGGGTCGAAACATGATTGTTTAATC
Source organism: Maratus michaelseni (assembly GCA_963931845.1). Taxonomy (NCBI): domain Eukaryota; kingdom Metazoa; phylum Arthropoda; class Arachnida; order Araneae; family Salticidae; genus Maratus; species Maratus michaelseni. The sequence goes on from OZ007598.1 coordinate 38,295,425, forward strand.
CGTGGATTATAAGCGGAAATTACAGTATATAAGTTGGCCTATTTCTCGAAAACTAAGGAGCGTTGTATAAAATCCGTTGAACCTGAGACTAAGGGTCTTCTACCATCATATATAAAAATAATCAAAATCTGTGATTACCAAACTTGGCACTCTCCTTCTTAGAATATATTGCAGTACCAAAGACGGGTATGACTAATCATCAAGTTGAAAAAATCTTTACGAAACACATGATAATAAACAACTTTCTAAGAAAGTTTTTAAAAAAACTTTAAAGTAATAATAATTATTTTCTTTTACAGTATATATCAGCCATACTCAACCTGCGGACCGCGGGCCGCATGTGGCCCGGTGACCTTTTATGTGCGGCCCATCACACAATCATTAAACCTTATTTATAAAATTAATTGAGATGTGCAAAAAAGTACTTACGACCTTCACTGTTATTTTATGTATTTTCGTAGGGCGACAAAATCTGCCCTGTTATTTATAATTTAATAAAAATTACGTTCAAACATTTTAAATGTCATTTCTTAGTCAAAAGTTCTATTTATATGTAGTTCTATTTGTGCCAAACATACATTTCTTAATCTTCAACACAAATCAAATGTTATTTGAAATTAATTAAATTGTCTTTATATATTTCTATAATTAAAAGAAAATAAAGTTTTTCCATTGAGCAAAATATTGATTTATTCGAGAAAATCTCGTGATTTTCTTTTCGTTAGAAGCTGGAAATTCCGCATTGTTATATTATAACATTTTATACTTTATATATAGATAGAACTGCTTTTTATTGTTGAACGTCTGTCGCAGAAAAAATGCCACCAAAAATGTTTACACTACTATTTCCAAACAATAAACTTCCCGGCTTATGTCTACAATTTTTTAATAGAAATCTACCGCGATGTTTTTTCTTTGGAAAGAGTGGTGTTAAAATTCTTTGCAAATATTTCTGCTGGGACAGACGTTCAACCCTACTGATAATATTAACTTTGTTATACTGCTTTTTTATACTACTTCTGTTATATAACAAATTTAATTACCCCCTTTTTACCCTTTTTAGGGTTTCGTTCATCTCACGAAACCCTATTACTCCCGCTCCGTTGTCTGTCCATCAGAGAGCCATTCCCAAAAACTGTGTAACTTACAGAGTTGAAATTTTGTGTATAAATCAGAATATCAGCTGCGAAGAGCTGAAAATATTAAAATTTGAAAAATTCGTGTTATTTTAATAAATAGAGATAAAAAACCAAAATTCTAACAGCCTTTTCTTATTAAATTTGAACATTTTCCCTTACAGCCCAGATGCCAAAAATTAAAAATCCATGATGAAATTCTATCTACAATAATTAATTTTCTATCAGACGATTTCCACGTGAAAAATAAAAAATGAAATAAAAAGTTTCACCAATTGAAAAAAAAGATTAATATGAAATAAAAAAGATTGACGTCATAGTGGTAATAAAACGGAAAGATTTCTCAATAATACAAGGAGTATGAGTATGTGTGAATGTACACAAAACAGATTAATTACACGTCATTAGAGAATTAAAAAGAAAATCTGACGTCATATCGCAAGTTTAACGGATTTTTCAAATGTTTCAGTATAATACAAAGCGAGTATGAATATGAGTAATACAGAATAGTAAATATATGAGTTTGAGGAACGTATTGAATCATGATAAAAACCCGATTATGGAAATATTCACATATTTTAACATTTTGAAGGTGTACAACATGTTTAATTTTGAAATTAATTTTTTTTAATATCGCATTTAGTCCACATGACAGATATTATTATGACAGAGTATAATAGCGGGCTGGTTTAGATATTCGAAAAAACGCGAAAAATAGACCGGTAAACTTTACTTTATAAAAAACATGACTTTTTTTTTTTTTTTTTTTTTTTTGGTTTCTAAATGAAATTAATTTGGATTTATTAAAGAAAGGATAAAATGTTTTGAAAGGAATATTAAACGAAACCCTTTCAGCGATCTTCGATCACACTTACCCACTTGTTTAAGTGTGTTGCGGCCCGTTTAATATTGTAAACATATGTTTGCGGCTCGCGAGAAAAAAAGGTCGAGTATGACTGGTATATATCATCAAAAATGAAACATTATTAAAATGCGAATGGCGTTTTATTAAACCTAAATTTATAACTAAATAAAAAAAAATAATGTAAGACAGTAAAATAAAATAAATAACGTGCTCTCCAAATGTCAGGCAAATTTTAAAATTAAATTTATGTCCCACTATTTCAAGATTAATGCAGATAAAATCGTGCAAGGAAAGAAAAAAGTTGTTTTCTATTCCCCCAACATAATTGAATATATTTCCGCATTAAAATAGTCAAGAGAAAGATTTAAGGTGAAATATGATCTCAGTGTTCCACAAATAGAAAACAGATTTGGCAGATAATATAAGAGCAAATTTAAATAAATTATTATTGTTTTGCTGTTAACTTTATTTCCATAACAAATAAGACCGCATCAGGCATTTTTATTTTATAAAAGCAGCTGAAAATCATAGATAATGTTTTTTTATATTTATATTCGTTATTACTTCTAGTAATTTTTCATTGTACAGAAAGCTCTCAATTATCCGGTACCCAAATATGCGACACATTTGGTTAACCGACACCTCTCACTATATCTTTTCTGGTCCTGTAAATGTCGGATAATCGGAAGTTTTCTTTAGTTTACTTGACTTGTACACTGTAAAAAAAACAAATCATATATTCTAATACAAGCAAATCGAGTGTGTGTGTGGTTATATACAAATGCAAATTTTATCTTAAAAACCGCTCTAACTATTTAGACTAAATTTTGCATCCTACGGTTTTCGGGCACGAGAAGACTGTTGGGCTAGGTCACATGTTCGAGAAAATGCGATTAGTGGGTCATTTTGGTCATGGGTCATTATGGATAAGCTATTTTTATCTTAAAAACGGTTCAGAGGATTTGAACTAAATTTAGTATCCTACAGTTTTAGGGAACGAGAAGACTGTTGGGCTAGGTCATATGTTCGAGAAATTTTGATTAGTGGGTCATTTTGGTCATGGGTCATTATCGGTCAAGCTATTTTTATCTTAAAAACGACTCAGACGATTTGAACTAAATTTTGTATCCTACGGTTTTGGGGCACGAGAAAAATCATTGGGCTAGGTCGCATGTTCGAGAATATCCAATTAGTGGGTCATTTTTGGGAAACTGTGCTTCAAGCTAATTTTATCTAAAAACAACTCAGACTATTTTGACTAAATTTTATATCCTACGGGTTTCGGACATGAGAAGACAATTAGGCTTGGTCACATGTTAGGGAAAATTTGATTAGTGGGTCATTTTGGTCATGAGTTGAACATATTTGAACTCGAAGCTATTTTATTAAAGCATAGATTGACCGAGCATAGATTGATCTTTCCTGCTCGTGTTTCTTAATCTGCGAACATATAATATAACCACGTACGAAAATACGAGAGGTTTTCGGAAATTAAAGATACAATGCCGCATACTAATTCAAAAAAGTTTTAATTGATAAAACGTCCATTACAAATCACTTTCTGGTATATGCCTTATTTTTTGCAATAGTTTCCGTCATTATCCAAGCATTTGTAATGTCTGGGTTCAAGCTTTTGTATAACATAGTCATATAACTTTACGCCTGTTGTCAAAACCACATTTCATCTTTTTGATCTCATCATCGTCGTAGAAGTTTTACCTTGCAAGATGTTTATTCAGGTAAAGGAATAAGTAGTAGTCGTTGGGGGCATCAGAGATCACAGATGACCTACCTGTTCTGTGTTCTTCGTGAACATTGGTCCTACCTCCAGAGAAAGCACAACACCGTTTCGTTACAACCTGCCGATTCATAATGTTCCCGTAGACGGAAACAATTTCTTTCTGAATATCCGCAGGACGCTCACTTTTTACATGAAGAAAACGTATGACGGAACGTACTTCACATTTAACGCGATTCTGAATTGACGCAGCCATTATAAACACGTGCTGCACGAAAGAGACTCTCCGTACAAATAATGAATGACTGCGAGGGAAAGGTCAAATGTTCAAGGTTACAATTTGTGTTGCCAACGTGCCAATTAAAACATTTTATTTCCTGCTGTGTATCTTTACTTTTCGAAAATACCTCGTATTCTAAAACGTCTTTCGAGGACTATCCACGATTCCTAAAAGCGTTCTTTATTCTTAGAAACCTCAGAAACCAACATATTTTCAAAATTTATGGAAGCATTTATAAAGACAATGTATTTTTTTTTTTTTTTTTGCTATGGATTTTCGGAAACGTTTCTGAATAGTTTTTATAGTGTATTTATCAGTTTTGTCGAGCCATAATATTTCTTATACTTTTTATGTTTTTTCACAAATTATTCGTTCCAAAAAGTAGCAGCTATTTTAAAATTGAAAAGTGAAACACATTTCTGAAATTTAAAAAAAAAAATCGCCAACAGTGTCAAGATAACTAAGCAAACTTTTATTATTATTACTAAATAGCTGAAACATAAATGAAATCATAATAATAAATATATGGACATATACTATCATTACTACATGAAGATAATAACAAAAATAATTTCTGAAACAAAATAATAGTTAATGAAAAGTGTATGGCATCCTATTAATAGGCCGCCAGATGCAGACGGATTTAAATTAAATTTATGTCCCACTATTTCAAGGTTAATGCAGATGAATCGTGCAAGAAACGGAAATACTTCTGTTCCATTCCCCACCAAAATTGAATATATTTCCGCATTAAAATACTTAGGATAAAGGTTTAGAGTGAAATATGATCTCCGTGTTCCGCATATAGAAAACAGATTTGGCAGATAATATCAGGGCAAATTTAAATAAATTATTATTGTTTTACTGTTAACTTTATTTACATAACAAATAATTCCGCATCAGGGATTTTTATTTTATAGAGATGGTTGAAAAGTATATACACTGTTTTATTCTTTTATGATTGTTTATCACTCTAGATTTTTTTTCTATTATACAATAGACTCTCAATTATCCGACAACCGGTTATGCGACACACTCGGTTAATTGAGACTCCTCAATATCTCTTTCCTTTGTCTTGTAAGTGCCGGATAATCGGAAGTTTTATATAGTTTATTCACTGTGTATACGCTAAAAGATACGAGGATTTCGATTTTTTGACATACTCCTGGTTCCTTGAAAATACATTACTACTTATAATTTATTTACAAATTGTAATAAATTAAATCTTAACTGGATACAATGGAATTATTGAATTAACTACGAGTTATATAATCATATAATAAAATCACTATTATCATTAAAATAAAGATTCAAATGCTTAAGTGATAAAAGTAAAACTCAAAAAGGCTTATTAAAACCTTTTAATATAATCAAACGGCGACAATATCAAGATCTACATGAGAAACAAACTATTCTCTCAAAAATTTTTGAAAATATACTTGTAAAACATAAATCACGAGATCATATGTGTAATCAACTGTGTAGTCAACTGTAAACGTGAAAATTAATTTTTTCTTATTGCTTTTTTAAAATTGAACAAAACCTCGTGCCAGATTTTAGGTAATTCAAAAGCGGCTGATTCATTGCATATGTTCTCGTTACGCATATAATATATGGGAAATAAAGTCTTGATGGATAAATTATTTTACTATTATTAAAATCAATTTTTAAAGTCTCGGTCCTATGTAATCTTGCCAAAGCTGTAATTCTTCTGTCATATTTGATATCTGCCATACGCTCTTTTAATCTTGTTTTAAACATTCTAGTTCTCATTCCTATATAATATTGCAATGTTCCATCTGATCTGTTTTTTTTTTTTTTTTTTTTTTTTTTTGTGTGTGTGTTCTACTTTTATCACTTAAGCATTTAATCTGTATTTTAGCTACGAATTTTTAAGAAAAACAATCGCTTATTTTATATTAAAACATTGTAATTCTAAGGCTAGTATGGCTAATAATTGAGGTGAAAGCTTTTTTACGAAATAAACGGTAAAGAACATATTTTACAAATTGAACACCAGCTTTTTTTTTTTTTTTTAATTAATTACATTTTTTACCTGAATACCATAAAAAAAAGAAACATTATTAAAATTGAAATTTTGTAAAAATCAAAACTGACAACTAAACTAAATAACAAACTAAAAGTAACACATAAACAAATGATTTTTGTAATATTGTTAACCAAGTCCGAGTTTGTTTCACTTTTGGGGAAAAATTACTTTTACGTTAATAATATTAAAAGTAGCTATCCAAATTACAGAAGTTAAGGTTTACTGAAATTTAACGAATATATCATTTACTAAAATCTAACGAATATCTTTATTTAGCGTACTATTCACATGACAATAGGCTAGGGAAGAAATTTTGAAGAAGTTTGGAAAATACCGTATTACAACAAGATTAAAGAGGCACAAAAATTGGCTTGTACTTTTTATGTTTTATCACAAATTATTTGTTCGGAAAAGTATACACCTTATTTTAAATTTAAAGAGTGATACATGTGTTTGAAATAAAATAATTGCCAACAGTATAAAAATAATTAAGCAAACTTTTCATTAATATTATTACTGAATGATGAAACACAAATGAAGTCATAATAGTAAATGTATAGACATATACTATAATGAATATCATACTATCATAATGATGTACTACATGTAGATAATGATAAGAAGAATTGTTAAAACAAATTAATATTCAATGAAAAGACATATCCGATTAATACTACGGCAGACTCAAACGTGTTTCAATTAAATTTATATCCCCTTATTTCAAGGTTAATGCAGATGAAATCGTGCAAGGAAATAAAAGTTGTGCTTCTATTTCCCAACAACATTGGATATATTTCCGCACTGAAACAGTGATGAGAAAGGTTTACAGTTAAATATTATCTCCGTGTTATGCAAATAGAAAACAGATTTGGCAGATAATATAAAGCAAATATAAATATATTATTGTTTCGCTGTTAACTCTATTTAGATAGCAAATAGGTTGACATTGGGCATTTTGATTTTTATAAAAAAAATGGGTGGCGATGTTACGCGGTGTGTTATTTTTTAAAATAAATGTATTTTGTTCTGATCCTTTTTATCATTGTATACCAATGCTAACGAATTATGTTATTTTTAAGCTAATGTTTTTGATTTTCAGAATTTAGATTAGTCTCAATCGATTAAAATCTAGACATCTAATCGAAAATTAAAATTTTGGCACATGTATATTTTCAGCACTTTCCATTAAAAAGAACGTTCTTTTAAAAAAATATACAGGCAATTTTTGATAGAAGCAAAAAATACTTCTTAAAGAAAAATTGTGATTATTTGTAAAATAAAAGAATTTTTTTGTTTATTTTACAAATAATCATAAAATAAATCTTAACTACACTAAAAGAACTCTTTATATTTATTGTATGCATTCAACTAGAAGTGTGCAGGTTCACCTTTTTCTCAAATAACAGCGGTTACAGGCTTTCGTAGTGATACACCGACACACATTGTGCCCAAGCGATTAATTTCCAAGACATACACTGTAAAAAAAAATTCTCAGGTTACTAAAAATTTTTTAGTATATTTGTATTCCACAGATTTTTTTAGTAACCGGTACTAAAAGACTAAAAAATGTTTTGTCTTACTCAGTTACAAGACAATCTGTAAGAATCATTAGAAAACAGCTAGCAACATTACTAGAAAACAGTTAGCAATGATTCCTATTTTTAGTACCGGTTACTAAAAAAATCTGTGGAATACAAATATACTAAAAAATTTTTTGGTAATTTCCAAAAATCAGTTAAAAAATCTAAACTTTTTTTAGTAGATCGACCTTTTTTTTTTACAGTGTAGGGGACAATTGTATGTATGTATTTTCCCAAAGTTTGTCAACTAACTAGAGTTGTTCTATAACTCTTTTATATGTTTTTCCCCGTACATGCCGTCTAGCGACGTTTTTAGAAAGAAATTCATCGAAAAAGTAGAAAAAAAACAAACAGAGTCATTAATTAAAAAAAACAATTATGAAATTCCAATGTTTTATATTGTTGTAAATTATTTGTTTTCGTCTTGTGAACAATATTCTGAGCCTATTTTATTATTATTATTAATTTGATATCTATGTATAGTTTTTGAAATTTTAGTAATTTTCAATATTTTCGTCTTGTAAAATCTTAAATTGCGCTGTATCCCGCAAAATTATTGCAACAAATGAGTTAATGATGCTTGATCCTCTTCTGTAAGATTTAAAGAGTTAAAAACGTTTGGATTACCTGCGCTCAGGTACAACTTTGGCAATTAGTGGTATTTGATTAAAGGAAAAAAAACATACTTATCCAACATCATTTTTAAAAAAAAACTATATTGTTCTGTTTAAAAATAACTAAAATTTCAGATTTTTTAATTAAAATTGTACAAAATTAACAAACCTTGTCGTGATTGGGAATTGTGAACCGACTCGATAAAAACTGAAAACTGCTTTGTAAATATCTGCCAAAAAAGCCACTTCACCACAGTATGTAATGCGAGTTAAATAAGATAGTAGCAATTTCCCCCAACAATCCATAAATGGATGCCGCAAAGAAGCATGGTCTTGGAGTAAAATCCTAAAGTAAAGCGTTCGGGTAGGTTCCCCAAATTCTCAATATTTTTCATGTCTGGTGATCTAGGAGAACAAGTGGTTGTTTCACATTCATTGGATACTGTTCTAGCCAATTCTTTGCTAAATATAAGCGAGGCTTAGGTGCATTTTCTTGATTGAATATGACATCATCATTCGGAAAGAAAAATCTGATAAATTGATGTAAATGATTTCACTTAGTATATTAGCGTAACATGAAACCGTTAAGGGTGTGTCCATGCTGTGAGAAGATCCAAGGATGCATATCAAAATGCATACCCGAATGTTACACTACCATCTACTCGTCTGTATTATTCCTATTTCGCACGTGGCACCCACCATTTTGTAAGGTTTCCACTCCACCCGCTCTTTTCCTTCAGCATGACAAAGTTATAACCTTCATGCCACGGTATTCTAGATACCGTGCTTCATTCTTAATCCACGTAACACGTTTCCCCAGTGTGTCTTTCGGGCACTTCTCGAAGTAGTCTACACTCCCGCCCCGGGAGAAATTTCGAGTTACATTACAACCAATAAACTACATTCCTTAAAGTTATCTACTCTTTTTAGCTCGAAAATATAATGGTCTGAAAGTAGCATTCAATCACCCACAGTCCAATGTCAGTGAGATTTTGCAAACTGTAGCCTCAAAATTGTGTGCTTTCTCGTCATAAGAAGAAAATATTGCAATCTTCTGCTGTTATATATTTAGCAATCGCCATGCATTAGTGATTAGCTTTTGTACAACTTTTAAGGAGGACATTGCGTTAAAATCTGTAGTGATCTGTTTCAAAGGTGCCTTGTATTGATTTTGAGGTATGCGACTGAATCTCCACTGGCCTTGATCATTGATAGCTGGATTCAGGCCACATTCTTTTCCGCTCTACACCGATTTTACCATATTTTATAAACTGTTGATACCCCCTCGCTACGCTATTACGGGACAAAGCCAAAAATTTGGTGGTCCCTGAAATGTACCAGCCAATTTTGCCCTACGCTGCGCCGTCTATTTGCTCACGATAGAACTCACTTAAAACATTTCGTTTATTCATAGCGACTTTAATTTTTATATCGTCTGAAAGCCTTAAGCTGCGATCACGCGTACTATCCTATTATAGACGACATTAGATATCCCTTCATAAACATGATTTTTAGGATGAATATTGTCAAAAAAGCACCGTGTTATAGTTTATCTCCCGTAAATTCGTCAATGACGAACTTATTACTATTTGTGTCTCTTACGGTAGAGATCAGCTCGAATTCCCCTAATCAAAGGACTCAAAATAGTTGTTCTCATTTCTTGGATTTTATATAACATTTTAAAACAGTTATAAGCGGTTGATCACTAAGTGTTCTGCATATTTCTTTCACTGACCGGTTACATTCAGTCTTCAAAATAATCCTACTTGTTCGCTCGAAAAAGCTGCTCGAAGGAAGCAAGAGACAATAACATATAAGGTAGGTGTCCCTGTTATGGCCATAACAGGAATATGGCCATCACCCTATTATACGTTAGATAACCAAAAACTTTGTTAGATAGCATGAGCATACCGTGAAGAAGCCCCCTAGTGTATCATGTGATCACTTACCTTTGAGCTAGTTTGTGGAATTTGACGCCAATTTCAAATTTTATGTTTTTGGTGTAATCTCTTCTTGTTTTATCTAGTATGTCTCCTGGTAAGAAGTATTTTTATGAATACACTCATACTCTTTTCAGTTTTAATGCTCTATCAATTGGTGCTGTCGTTGATGATGTATATTTTACGAGGTGTTCAAAATCAAACGTTTTTTGTGAAAACTGACCTGCTGCTGATATGGCTAGGCCAAATGGCCATATCAAGTGCACCAGGCAAGCCTAGGATGAAGACATTTTTATTTGTTCCAAATGCGATAAGTAATGATGTTTTAATAAATTTGTTAAATTCTAAAAGGATTTCACATTTTTTTTTTTCTAAATAAAAAGTTAAATTGTAATGTCAATTTTGTAAACAACATCATTTTTTTTGAAAAATCTTGTTTCAAATACACTTTTGAATAACAAAAAGCACTATTGAGTGTCATATTTCTTTATTTTACAACAAAATTATTTAATTTAGTATTTTTAAATTAAAGAAAATTACGATTTGTTAAACATGGAACAATGTTGGTCACATCATGTGTGCATGTTCCTGATGTGGCCATTTGGTAGACTTTTGGAATTAGGTTTTTGGACTATTAAAACTATTTTCATGGGGAATTCAATATTTTTTATCAAAGTCCATTAACCTGAAAACGTTAAAAAAATAAAACGATTTTGACTTTTTCAAAATGACGGCAGGGAAAATTCTTAAACTTTAGCAAGGCCTGGCCATAACAGGGGCACCCACCTTATTTGAGATCGTGTGATAGTACGTGTAATTGAAATTTTATATATACGCTACTCAGTATTTCCTCTAAATTTGGTTGCTGGTATCATGCATGCGCAAGTAACTTTCTTTCTAGAAATTATAAAAGTAATCGCCTTGGTTCTTATTTGTTATGTCAACATGTATCGTTTAAGAGATATTGGGGGGATTTGTTAAAATATAGGTTATTTTTTGTACCTAGAGCTTTCCAATTATGATTAAAAATGTATATATTTTACTGTTAGTGGTCGTATATTAAGTGCTGATTCCATACCTTATACCAGGTTAGTTTGCTTCTTATGAAATGTTTCTCAACTGAAATTAATTGTTTCTAAAATGTAATAGTTATAATTAATTTCAAATCACATACGTCGCAGATAAATATTATAATTACTGTTACTTTTAACAAAAATGCATTCCAAACTGCATTATTTAAACTGGATTGTAAAGGTGTTTCTTTAATGAGGGGATTCTTGATATGAAAGCCGTGGTATACGCAGGTAATAGCAATTTGAGAAACAGCAGCACCGATAAGTAAAGATAAAGATTTATTCAAAAAGCAGACATCGAAGATAATATGCAGGCTACAAAATCACCGGACATACGCCGGGCGTTTAAAGTAATAGCCATACATACACCGAGGAGGGGCCTTTTGAAAATTTGTCTAGCAAGAACAGGAGCAGGAATGAATGATCTTTCTCCTATGATAACTGAACTCAACTGAATACAGAATCTTGCCAACAGGGTTGCTTGGCAATGAAATTTCAGAGAGAGCATAGCGTGTTAATGAAAAATTTCACGACAGGTTACCATTTTTGACATAGAATAACTATTCATTTCAAATTATTGCCTGTCAATGACACTTTAACGTCCCTTAGTCATGGGATGGGATAAGGAATTTTAGGAAGGTCAACCGATACATTTTTGAGCCAGAGATGAATTATTTTTAGATTAACGAGCGATAGCAACAGATTAATGAGACCATATAAGGAGTGGATTAATTGCATAGCCTGACAACTGATTTTAACCACAGACTATTGCGCAGCAAGCGATCCAAGATTATTTTTGTTTCTGTTTTCATTAACATGTTGTAAATTTTATTGTTTGAACTTACTGATAAATGATATTTTAATGAATGGGGCTTTTCGTAATTTCTTTTTCTTTATTTATTTAATTTTTATTTTATTTATTTATTTATTTATTTATTTGAGATTCTAATGGCAACATTCTTCTATTTGTTTATTGGGCGCTTACAGTTAGGGATATATATATATATATATATATATATATTTTATGAAAAGTGGTCGACGGGATAATGGAGAAGTACCAGAATATTTTTTTGCAGTTTATAGTTATATTAAGATTTATATATTTTTAAGATTTGCTGGACCACTTATTTGTTTACTTTTTTCATGCAATACATTAGTGACGATAATACTGTTACTATCTTTATACACGAAAAAACAAAGACAGATTTTGGTGCTGATCTCAGGCGACCGTAAGTAACATTTGTTTTAAACCAATATCAAAAGTAATCACTTCCTTCTTGTTTGTTATGTCAACATACATCGTTTAAGATATATTAATTGACTTTATGAAAACGTAAGCTAGTTTTTTTTACCTAGATCTATTCCATTCTGATTAAAAATATATGTATTTTATTGTTAGTTGTCGTACAGCAAGTGCTGGTTATCCTTCTTCCAAGAATAGTATATTTCTTATCAAATATTCCTCAAATGTCTATTAATTATGTCTTTGAGAAATAAATAAATATAATTGTTTTTCTATCACATATATCGCAGATATTTATTATGAAAAGTGTTACTTCTAGCACAAAACGTATTACTTGAACAGGGTGAACCAATAAAATAAGTAATTTATTATATATTTTCAAAGAAATCGCATATTCTTACTGAGAAGTATTTCAAATATATGCTTGGCGGCAGTTATATTTATGCACGGCGAACAAAAGACAGATTTCGCTGCTGGTCTCAGGCGAGCGTAAATAACTTTCTTTCAAACCAGTAACAAAAGTAATCATTTATTTTCTTATTTGTTATCTCAACACATATCGCTTAAGAGATATTAGAAGGATTTATGAAAACATTGTCTATTGTTTGCACCTAAAGCTTTATAATTCCGATTAAATATGTACAGATTACAGATTGTATTGTTAACTATTGCTAACTTATTTAAAATTTATTGTTAGGGGTGGTGTACAGCTTAGGAAATTTTTCGCAACTTTTAATGATTTATGCCTCTAAAATGTAATAATTATAATTAATTTAAAATTTTGAATACAAAATCGTTATTTTAAAGGAATATTGGGGGATGGTAGATTTTACTTAATAATAATGAAGAAAAAGCAAATTCTGCAACTTTTTTTGCTGAAATAAAGTATAACCTGAATTATTGAACTAAATTATCAGAACACAAACAATAACAAAGAAACATCTTATTCTAGGAGCAGGGTTTGAACACACGATCCCTTTAAAGAGCCAGAATTCCTCTTTCTGGTGCTTAGACAACTCGACCATCTCGACTTCGCTTATCATTCCTCTGAAATCAAACCACTCCATTTAACGACAGAAAAGCATTCTAAAATGCTCCTTGCCCATACTCAGATCAGTCGAAATCGGTCTTAAGGGGATTGCCAGCCCCTTAACCACCACCTCGCTGATGTTAAACCCATGAGCGTGTGATACATTCGTATTTTTAAAATATCTCCTCAGGAAATTAATATTTTTAACTTATTTTATCTGTGTGCTACTCTTGAATGATGTTTCCCTTTTTTCGGTTGCCAAAATATTTTAAATATATATACTTAATTTTTTTGAAGTGTTAAATTCATACTTAATTTCGCTAAAATTTTAAAGATATAAAATTATAAATTAGGTTCATATTTTAGAAATGTTTTGACAACTAAGAAAAAAGCAAACATCTTTTAAGAACACTACATAGAAAAGAGAAATTGAAAATATTAATTTCCGTAGAAGATATTTTAATATGCACATGTCCATAAGTTTAACATTAGCTAGGGGAATTTGAGATATCACTAATCAACCTCCTTAATAATTCGGCTTTACGTTTTAAATATATAGATTGTTGTAAATCTTTTAGAAAAAACTAATAACTACCATTTTAATAAATCTGTTTTAATGGTCGAATCTTTTCTAAAATCCATACATTTATTTAAAAAATGTTTTAATGTATCTTCAAACATGAAACGGGATGTAACTAAGCGTAAATAACTAAGTGGAATATTTCCCTGATACATAATTTGAGACATAAAATGTTTAACATGTTTACGAAAACAGTGGTAATTATCTTTAATGACAAAATACTTACATTGTTGCTGATAAGTGAAGCTATTAACATTAGTTTGAATTCAAACTTCATTATTTTGAAACTACTTGTATCTTTCGAAAAGCAAACAAAAATGCATTCCAAACTACATTATTTGAAATATATACTAGAAAAATGAGTAATTTATTGTATCATGGAAAAAAAAATCACTTATTTATAGTATTATTAATGTAAATTTAGCGTAAGTTAATATCTTTATACATGACGAAGAAAAGACAAATTTCGCTGCTGGTCTCAGGCGAGCATAAGTAACTTTCTTTGAAACTACTTGTATCTTTGCATTCCAAACTACATTATTTGAAATATATACTAGAAAAATGAGTAATTTATTGTATCATGGAAAAAAAATCACTTATTTATAGTATTATTAATGTAAATTTAGCGTAAGTTAATATCTTTGTACATGACGAAGAAAAGACAAATTTCGCTGCTGGTCTCAGGCGAGCATAAGTAACTTTCTTTGAAACTACTTGTATCTTTCGAAAAGCAAACAAAAATGCATTCCAAACTACATTATTTGAAATATATACTAGAAAAATGAGTAATTTATTGTATCATGGAAAAAAAATCACTTATTTATAGTATTATTAATGTAAATTTAGCGTAAGTTAATATCTTTATACATGACGAAGAAAAGACAAATTTCGCTGCTGGTCTCAGGCGAGCATAAGTAACTTTCTTTGAAACTACTTGTATCTTTCGAAAAGCAAACAAAAATGCATTCCAAACTACATTATTTGAAATATATACTAGAAAAATGAGTAATTTATTGTATCATGGAAAAAAAATCACTTATTTATAGTATTATTAATGTAAATTTAGCGTAAGTTAATATCTTTATACATGACGAAGAAAAGACAAATTTCGCTGCTGGTCTCAGGCGAGCATAAGTAACTTTCTTTGAAACTACTTGTATCTTTCGAAAAGCAAACAAAAATGCATTCCAAACTACATTATTTGAAATATATACTAGAAAAATGAGTAATTTATTGTATCATGGAAAAAAAAAATCACTTATTTATAGTATTATTAATGTAAATTTAGCGTAAGTTAATATCTTTATACATGACGAAGAAAAGACAAATTTCGCTGCTGGTCTCAGGCGAGCATAAGTAACTTTCTTTGAAACTACTTGTATCTTTCGAAAAGCAAACAAAAATGCATTCCAAACTACATTATTTGAAATATATACTAGAAAAATGAGTAATTTATTGTATCATGGAAAAAAAATCACTTATTTATAGTATTATTAATGTAAATTTAGCGTAAGTTAATATCTTTATACATGACGAAGAAAAGACAAATTTCGCTGCTGGTCTCAGGCGAGCATAAGTAACTTTCTTTGAAACTACTTGTATCTTTCGAAAAGCAAACAAAAATGCATTCCAAACTACATTATTTGAAATATATACTAGAAAAATGAGTAATTTATTGTATCATGGAAAAAAAATCACTTATTTATAGTATTATTAATGTAAATTTAGCGTAAGTTAATATCTTTATACATGACGAAGAAAAGACAAATTTCGCTGCTGGTCTCAGGCGAGCATAAGTAACTTTCTTTGAAACTACTTGTATCTTTCGAAAAGCAAACAAAAATGCATTCCAAACTACATTATTTGAAATATATACTAGAAAAATGAGTAATTTATTGTATCATGGAAAAAAAATCACTTATTTATAGTATTATTAATGTAAATTTAGCGTAAGTTAATATCTTTATACATGACGAAGAAAAGACAAATTTCGCTGCTGGTCTCAGGCGAGCATAAGTAACTTTCTTTGAAACTACTTGTATCTTTCGAAAAGCAAACAAAAATGCATTCCAAACTACATTATTTGAAATATATACTAGAAAAATGAGTAATTTATTGTATCATGGAAAAAAAATCACTTATTTATAGTATTATTAATGTAAATTTAGCGTAAGTTAATATCTTTATACATGACGAAGAAAAGACAAATTTCGCTGCTGGTCTCAGGCGAGCATAAGTAACTTTCTTTGAAACTACTTGTATCTTTCGAAAAGCAAACAAAAATGCATTCCAAACTACATTATTTGAAATATATACTAGAAAAATGAGTAATTTATTGTATCATGGAAAAAAAATCACTTATTTATAGTATTATTAATGTAAATTTAGCGTAAGTTAATATCTTTATACATGACGAAGAAAAGACAAATTTCGCTGCTGGTCTCAGGCGAGCATAAGTAACTTTCTTTGAAACTACTTGTATCTTTCGAAAAGCAAACAAAAATGCATTCCAAACTACATTATTTGAAATATATACTAGAAAAATGAGTAATTTATTGTATCATGGAAAAAAAATCACTTATTTATAGTATTATTAATGTAAATTTAGCGTAAGTTAATATCTTTATACATGACGAAGAAAAGACAAATTTCGCTGCTGGTCTCAGGCGAGCATAAGTAACTTTCTTTGAAACTACTTGTATCTTTCGAAAAGCAAACAAAAATGCATTCCAAACTACATTATTTGAAATATATACTAGAAAAATGAGTAATTTATTGTATCATGGAAAAAAAAAATCACTTATTTATAGTATTATTAATGTAAATTTAGCGTAAGTTAATATCTTTATACATGACGAAGAAAAGACAAATTTCGCTGCTGGTCTCAGGCGAGCATAAGTAACTTTCTTTGAAACTACTTGTATCTTTCGAAAAGCAAACAAAAATGCATTCCAAACTACATTATTTGAAATATATACTAGAAAAATGAGTAATTTATTGTATCATGGAAAAAAAATCACTTATTTATAGTATTATTAATGTAAATTTAGCGTAAGTTAATATCTTTATACATGACGAAGAAAAGACAAATTTCGCTGCTGGTCTCAGGCGAGCATAAGTAACTTTCTTTGAAACTACTTGTATCTTTCGAAAAGCAAACAAAAATGCATTCCAAACTACATTATTTGAAATATATACTAGAAAAATGAGTAATTTATTGTATCATGGAAAAAAAATCACTTATTTATAGTATTATTAATGTAAATTTAGCGTAAGTTAATATCTTTATACATGACGAAGAAAAGACAAATTTCGCTGCTGGTCTCAGGCGAGCATAAGTAACTTTCTTTGAAACTACTTGTATCTTTCGAAAAGCAAACAAAAATGCATTCCAAACTACATTATTTGAAATATATACTAGAAAAATGAGTAATTTATTGTATCATGGAAAAAAAATCACTTATTTATAGTATTATTAATGTAAATTTAGCGTAAGTTAATATCTTTATACATGACGAAGAAAAGACAAATTTCGCTGCTGGTCTCAGGCGAGCATAAGTAACTTTCTTTGAAACTACTTGTATCTTTCGAAAAGCAAACAAAAATGCATTCCAAACTACATTATTTGAAATATATACTAGAAAAATGAGTAATTTATTGTATCATGGAAAAAAAATCACTTATTTATAGTATTATTAATGTAAATTTAGCGTAAGTTAATATCTTTATACATGACGAAGAAAAGACAAATTTCGCTGCTGGTCTCAGGCGAGCATAAGTAACTTTCTTTGAAACTACTTGTATCTTTCGAAAAGCAAACAAAAATGCATTCCAAACTACATTATTTGAAATATATACTAGAAAAATGAGTAATTTATTGTATCATGGAAAAAAAATCACTTATTTATAGTATTATTAATGTAAATTTAGCGTAAGTTAATATCTTTATACATGACGAAGAAAAGACAAATTTCGCTGCTGGTCTCAGGCGAGCATAAGTAACTTTCTTTGAAACTACTTGTATCTTTCGAAAAGCAAACAAAAATGCATTCCAAACTACATTATTTGAAATATATACTAGAAAAATGAGTAATTTATTGTATCATGGAAAAAAAATCACTTATTTATAGTATTATTAATGTAAATTTAGCGTAAGTTAATATCTTTATACATGACGAAGAAAAGACAAATTTCGCTGCTGGTCTCAGGCGAGCATAAGTAACTTTCTTTGAAACTACTTGTATCTTTCGAAAAGCAAACAAAAATGCATTCCAAACTACATTATTTGAAATATATACTAGAAAAATGAGTAATTTATTGTATCATGGAAAAAAAATCACTTATTTATAGTATTATTAATGTAAATTTAGCGTAAGTTAATATCTTTATACATGACGAAGAAAAGACAAATTTCGCTGCTGGTCTCAGGCGAGCATAAGTAACTTTCTTTGAAACTACTTGTACCTTTCGAAAAGCAAACAAAAATGCATTCCAAACTACATTATTTGAAATATATACTAGAAAAATGAGTAATTTATTGTATCATGGAAAAAAAATCACTTATTTATAGTATTATTAATGTAAATTTAGCGTAAGTTAATATCTTTATACATGACGAAGAAAAGACAAATTTCGCTGCTGGTCTCAGGCGAGCATAAGTAACTTTCTTTGAAACTACTTGTATCTTTCGAAAAGCAAACAAAAATGCATTCCAAACTTCGTTATTGGAAATGGATGTACCGATAAAATAAGTAATTTATTGTATCTTGAAAAAAATATCATTTATTCATAATAATATAAATGTAAACCGAGTGTAACTTAATCTTTATACAAGACAAAGAAAAAACAGATTTCGCTGCTGGTCTCAGGCGAGCATAAGTAACTTTCTTTGAAACTACTTGAATGTTTCGAAAAGAAAACGAAAATGCATTCCAAACTACATTATTTGAAATGGGTGTACCCATAAAATAAGTAATTTATTGTATCTTAGAAAAAATATCATTTATACGTAATAATATAAATGTAAACTGAGCGTAAGTTATTATATTTATACATGACGAAAAAATATAGATTTCCCTGCTGGCCTCAGGCGAGCGCAAGTAACTTTCTTTAAAATACTTGTATCTTTCGAAAAGAAAGCAAAAATGCATTCCAAACTACATTATTTGAAATAGATGTACCCATAAAATAAGTAATTTATTGTATCTTGGAAAAAATATCATTTATTCATAATATCATAAATATAAACTGAGCGTAAGTAATTATATTTATACATGACGAAAAAATATAGATTTCCCTGCTGGCCTCAGGCGAGCGCAAGTAACTTTTTTTTAAATACTTGTATCTTTCGAAAAGAAAACAAAAATGCATTCCAAACTACATTATTTGAAATGGATGTACCAATAAAATAAGTAATTTAATGTATCTTGGAAAAAAATATTACTTATTCATAATAAGAAGTATTAAAAATGTAAACCTAGCCTAAGTTATTATCTTTATACATGACAAAGAAAAGACAAACTTCTCTGCTGATTTTAGACGAACATTGGTAACTTTCTTTGAAACTGCTTGTATCCTTCGTAAAACAAACAAAAATGCTTTCCAAACTACATCATTTGAAATGGATGTACTGATAAAATAAGTAATTTATTGTATCTTGGGGGGAAAATATCCCTTATTCATAATAAGAAGTATTATAAATGTAAACCTAGCGTAAGTTATTATCTTTATACACGACAAAGAAAAGACAGATTTCGCTGCTGATCTCAGACGAGCGTAAGTAACCTTCTTTGAAACTACTTGTACCTTTTGAAAAGCATTGAAATGCAAACAAAAATGCATTTCAAACTACATTATTTGAAATGGATTTACCAATAAAATAAGTAATTTATTGTATCGTGCAAAAAAACATCAATTATTCATAATAAGAAGCATTATAAATATAAACCTAGCCTAAGTTATTATCTTTATACATGACAAAGAAAAGACAGATTTCGCTGCTGATCTCAGACGAGCGTAAGTAACTTTCTTTGAAAGTATACTTGTACCTTTCGAAAAGCAAACAAAAATGCATTCCAAACTACATTATTTGAAATAGATGTACCGATAAAATAAGTAGTTTATTGTATCTTGGGGGAAAATATCGCTTATTGATAATAAGAAGTATTATAAATGTAAACCTAGCGTAAGTTATTATCTTTATACACGACAAAGAAAAGACAAATTTCGATGCTGATTTTAGACGAGCATTAGTAACTTTCTTTGAAACGCCTTGTATCTTTCGTAAAACAAACAAAATGCTTTCCAAACTATATTATTTGAAATGGATGTACCGATAAAATAAGTAGTTTATTATATCTTGGGGGAAAATATCACTTATTCATAATAAGAAATATTATAAATGTAAACCTAGCGTAAGTTATTATCTTTATACACGACAAAGAAAAGACAAATTTCGATGCTGATTTTAGACGAGCATTAGTAACTTTCTTTGAAACGCCTTGTATCTTTCGTAAAACAAACAAAATGCTTTCCAAACTACATCATTTGAAATGGATGTGCCAATAAAATAAGTAATTTACTGTATCGTGGAAAAAATATATCACTTATTGTTATTCATAATAAGAAGTATTATAAATGTAACCTAGCGTAAGTTATTATCTTTATACGCGACGAAGAAAAGACGGTGTCGCGTCAATTCATCGCGGACTGTTCTCAAGCGAGTGTAAATAACTTTTATTTGAAACCAATAACAAAAATAAAAGGATCACTTCCTTTTTGTTTGTTACGTCAGCATACATTAACTCTTTCAGGGGCAAAATATTTCTGTTTCTAAAATGTTGAAATAGCTGACTAACACCAGGTTTTTACGAACAAATTTGAAAATAAGTAAAAGATTTCCTTCGCGTGTATTATAAAAGCCAAATTTTATTCAAAAATTCTGGTACCATCGTGGCATTTGGGGATTAAAATTAAATAGGATATATATTGTGTAATCCAGAAAGTTCTACGGTTTTTCAAAGCGAAGCGCGGTTTTGTTTAGTTATTTTGCTACTACTGATAAGGAGTCACCTGGAATGACTCAGATATGCGCATTCGGTTTTTGCCGTTTACGCTGCATAATTCTCGCTTGTGTTGTGGCATAATTTTTGTTTCAGTGGAGTGCTAGGAATGGAGAACCAAAAAGTTCATTTTCTTCAATTATGCTCTTTTATTTCAAAAAAGGAAAAAATGCTACTCAGACGGCTCGTAAAATTTGTGCTGTACATGGACAAAGTGCTGTTTCAGATGACACAGTTCGAAGGTGGTTTGAGAAGTTTAAATGTGTAAATTTCAACCCCGAAGATAATACCCGCTCTGAACAACCATCATATGTATAAAGGTCCTCATAAATGAAGCTATCGCTGAAAATCCACGTTACACAGTTCAGGAGCTATCTATCACACAGATGAAATATACCAAAAGGCACAGTGCATGATCGTTTGATTAGCTTCTTTCAAGAGGTCCTCCTTCACAGATGATCGTCGTACAGAGCGGGCATCATTTTTTAGGCTAAAATTTCCGCGCCTAAACTTCTTAACTGTGGCATCTGAAACAGCACTTTGTCCATATATAGCACAAAGTTTACGAGCAGTCTGACAAGCATTGTATTTTTTTCTTTAAATAAAAGAGCATAATTGACGAAATTGAACTTTTTGGTTCTGCATTCTTAACACTTCACTAAAACACCACACAAGCGAGAATTATGCAGCGCAAGCAGAAAAGACCGAATGTTCATATCTGGGTCATTCAAGGTCCCTCCTTATTAGCAGTAGCAAAATAACTAGACGAAACCACGCTTCGCTTTTTGAAAATCCGCAGAACTTTCTGGATGATCCAATATTTTATTGTTAATTGCCGTATTGTGAGTGCTGGTTATCCTATTTTGAGTAAACTGTTTATGATTTTTTTCGTAAATTTCCATTAATTGTGTCTCTGAAAAATAAATAATTATAATTAATTTCCAATCAAATATGTCTTAGATAATTATTATGAAAAGTGTTACTTTTAACACAAATGCATTCCGAAGAGCATTATTTTTGTTGAACAGTATAAACCCTGGTACGAAAGAACTTTAACTACTTCTGTTAGATGAAAACTATTGACTCTTTTTTTCTTTCCTGACATTCGTGAGCAGTTTTTCTGCGTTAATGATCCCCGCACTTGTCTGCGGTTCTTATGTATAAGTACTGCTATCGTTTCTCATTCCATCTATTGCTCTTATGATATGTAGTTGTATCTGTAAATGCTTGCCACTCTGTTCCCCGCTTATTATTTTCTTGTATCTATACAACACATATAACCAAGAAAAAAATTAAACTCCATTCCAAGTTGCTTCTAACTGGAGTCTTTCAATAAAGAAAAAACGCATTCAGACAGTGTCAAAGAATTAATACATTAATTAACATTTTTCCTCTTTATATAGCGAATTAAGCCCGAGCGCACCCTGCAGAAGTATCAAATAACAGCTAATTCAAATATGAAATATGCTGAAGGTGGATCCAGAGATGAAAAAGGTAAGCAAATCTCTTTCTTACCTGTATTTATATTGTGAAAAATATTAGAATTATAAATAAGCCATTTATTAACTACATCGCTCGCGCATCTGTAACAATTTTAACAGAATCTACCAATAAAATAAGTAATGTATTGTATATTTTGAAAGATTTCACTTATTTGTACTAAGAAGTATTTCAAAAGCTTGGTGTCAGTTAGTATATTTATACACGACCAAGAAAAGACGTAATTCGCTGTTGCTGGTATAAATAACTTTCTATCAAACCAATAACAAAAGTAATCACTTATTTTCTTATTTGTTTACTCATCATAAGTATATAGATTAAGAGATAATAAATGGATTTATGAAAACATAGGCAATTGTTTGTACCTAGAGTTTTTCAGTAATGATTAAAATGAACATATTGTATTGTTAATTGTCGTATAGTAAGTGCTAATTCCATATTTATTGCTAAGGATAGTATACGGCTTATGAAAATTTTCTCAATTTCTTAATTATTTATGTCTCTAAAATATAATAATTATAGTTAATTTCTAATCACATATAAGTCGAAAATAACTATTACATTTATTGTTGTTTTTAACACAAATGCATTCAAACTATGTTATTTGAACGGGATATACTCATAAAATAAGTTATTGCATCTATTAAAAATAATTTATTCTTAACATATTGTGTTAGACACTGATAATTATTGCGACCAGTATTATTTTAAACACAAAATACATTCCAAACTGTATTGTTTTGAACTGGATATATTAATAAAACATCTATTTGTATCTTTCGAAAAAAAATATATTATCACTTCAAATATATTTCAGACGTTGGCCTAGCATGGCTTATTATATTTTGTGTTTCACAAACAAAAGACAGATTTATGTGCTAGTCTACAGCAAAATATATGTAAATCTTCTTTTAAAGCAATAATAAACGTAATAAATTTCGCTCTTATTTATCGTGACAACATACATTGTTTAAGAAATATGAATAAATAAACCCCATGTTTCATTGTTAGCATTTAGGCTCACTAAATAAAATAATTGTCGAATAATTCTTACATTTTTTTTTTATATGAATATACGTATATACGTACTGATATATGAACTCAATATCATGTCTAAGATACGTAGAAAAGTTTACATTCGTCAAAAAGTGCTGCAACATCCATCTTCTTTATTACCATGTTAATTATTTTCGTTATTTTTATTCTGACATTATTAAGGGGTCTCAGGAGTCTTACTTTTCCTCCGAAGATGCAAGTTTCCATCATGTCACATTTTATTTTATATATGATTTCATATAACACACAATAAAATGAAATTTTTACCACTAATAGGTCAATATCCGACTGATTTAACATAATTATTTCAATGTTGTATCAATTCATATTTAATTATTTAAAAAAAGTTCAAATTAAAAAAAAAGCAAAAAAACTTTTTTGCCTGGTATCTACTGGGGGCGCGCAAGGTTGTAGAAAAAAAATTGCTTAAAAAATAACAAACAAAACTGATAATGATGTAAAATGTACGTATCTTGAACTTATACTTCAATTTCAAGCAATTAAAAATTTAATTTATTTTAAAATTGGCATTTTTTCAACAAAAAAATGAATTTTTTAAACATTTTACTGTTTAAATTTAAATTTAAGAAAAATTAATTTTTTAATTTCTTGAAATTGAAGTATAAGTTCAAGATACATCAATTTTACATCATTATCAGTTTTGTTTGTTATTTTTTAAGCAATATTATTTTTACAACCTTGCGCGCAGTAGATACCAGGCGAAAATTTTTTAACTGGATATATTAATAACACATCTATTTGTATCTTTCGAAAAAAAATATATTATCACTTCAAATATATTTCAGACGTTGGCCTAGCATGGCTTATTATATTTTGTGTTTCACAAACAAAAGACAGATTTATGTGCTAGTCTACAGAAAAGTATATGTAAATCTTCTTTTAAAGCAATGATAAACGTAATAAATTTCGCTCTTATTTATTGTGACAACATACATTGTTTAAGAAATATGAATAAATAAACCCCATGTTTCATTGTTAGCATTTAGACTCACTAAATAAAATAATTTTCGAATAATTCTTACATTTTTTTTATATGAATATAGGTATATACGTACATATAACTCAATATCCTGTCTAAGATACGTAGAAAAGTTTACATTCGTCAAAAAGTGCTGTAACATCCATCTTCTTTATTACCATGTTAATTATTTTCGTTATTTTTATTCTGACATTATTAAGGGGTCTCAGGAGTCTTACTTTTCCTCCGAAGATGCAAGTTTCCATCATGTCACATTTTATTTTATATATGATTTCATATAACACACAATAAAATGAAATATTTACCACTAATAGGTCAATATCCGACTGATTTAACATAATTATTTCAATGTTGTATCAATTCATATTTAATTATTTAAAAAAAAGTTTAAATTAAAAAAAAGCAAAAAAACTTTTTTGCCTGGTATCCACTGGGGGCGCGCAAAGTTGTAGAAAAAAAAATTGCTTGAAAAATAACAAACAAAACTGATAATGATGTAAAATGTATATATCTTGAACTTATACTTCAATTTCAAGCAATTAAAAATTTAATTTATTTTAAAATTGGCATTTTTTCTACAAAAAACTGCCAATCATCAACTGCAATTCATTTTTTCTACAAAAAAAATGAATTTTTTAAACATTTTACTGTTTAAATTTAAATTTAAGAAAAATTAATTTTTTAATTTCTTGAAATTGAAGTATAAGTTCAAGATACATCAATTTTACATAATTATCAGTTTTGTTTGTTATTTTTGAAGCAATATTTTTTACAACCTTGCGCGCAGTAGATACCAGGCGAATTTTTTTTTTTTTTTACTTTTTTAAAACTTTTAACTTTTTAAAATATTTAAATATGAATTGTACAACATTGAAATAATTATGTTAAATGAAGCTGATATTGACCTATTAGTGGTAAAAATTTCCTTTTATTCTGTGTTATATGAAATCAAAAATAAAATAAAATGTGACATGATGCAAACTTTCATCTTCGGAGGAAAAGTAAGACTCCTGATACCCCTTAAACATTAGAAAGTTATTGTATAAATTTTTTCGGAAAAGGGAAAAGGGTGTTGGATATTTAACAGTTTAGAATAGGAAGCACTGTACTAATGAAAAGCACAATTAATATTTATTTATGCAATCATTGTTTTCTTTCGTAATCTGTATGCGACTCCTGAAACGTGATCATCCGACAGGATTGGATTTTACCCTTTTGCGAACTCATATCCAGGCATCGAAAAGTGTGAGGGAAAGTCATTAAATAAGTCACAAAAGCTAATTAAATAATACCTTGCAGTTATATTCACTTCAAAACTATTTTTATTTCTCAACATATTCTCACCAATATTTATGCGCTTATATCACCGTTTTATCAGTGCCCCAACATCAACTACATAAAATTTTTTGGGTTGCTGTCTCTGCCACATTAGGGCTTCAAGTTGAACCTTTTCATCATCGGTGAACATCATCTTTCAACTTTTTCAACATCTACCATACAGCTTCGACTTAGCCCCAAGCGATTTTCATCTATTTAGTCCACTAAAAAATCATCTTGGAAGCAAGATGATGTTCACAGATGATGAAAAGGTGCAACTTGAACACTAATGTGGCTGAGACAGCAACCCAAAGAATTGTATGCAGCTGGTGTTGGGGCACTGATAAACGGTGATATAAGTGAATAAATATTGGTGGAGAATATGTTGAGAAATAAAAATAGTTTTTAAGTGAATACCATTGTAAGTTATTATTTAATTATCTTTTGTGACTTACTTAATGACTTTCCCTCGTAGTTTAAGACAACCTTTATTTATTTTCATATATCTGCGACTTTTTATGATAAAATGCTGAAATTTTGTACATGACCTTATTAATGTATGGGCCACATTTTACTCACTGGGAAATTTTTTGAAAGGGAGCCGTATAAAAATTTAAATTTTAGATTTCTTCAAATTGAATCCCTTGATAAATTTAATCGATTTCATAAAATTCTGTACCTTTTTTAATTTATAATACATGTCTATGATCAATATTTAAGAAATAAAAGCTTAGGTCAATGTTTTTTGGGACACCCTGTATATCCATTTACATGTATTCTGTGTTATGTTTTATTATAATAATATAAGCTATTATAAATTAAGTACATGTTAATGAATTATTGTTTTATTTAATGTTGTCTCCTTCAATTATTTTTATCTTTCATAAATAACGAATACTTATGAATTCTCCTATATTATGTGCGAATCAGAATGAAATCTAAAAAACTCTTACAGTATTCAACTTATACATTCTAGACATTATCTATTCGACCCTTGTTAACGCTGATCCATTACTGTAAAGTTATATTCAATATTTATAAATTTATGATTAAATATTTTAAATTAGCTTTAATAACTGTCTTTGTATTCAAGTTGAATTTTTACAGGATTTTAAAATGTCTTGTACAGTCACTAATTATGTACCACAATTTGTAAACGAAAAACCTCCGCATTACGAGTACAAAAGTCAATTATTTTTACGACTAGAACAATAAGTAGAGTTAGTTACTAAATAAATTGCTTCTGAAAATAAAAGCTACTTGTTTTTATAAAATTAAATACAATGCATATTAACAAATGTTCTATTACAAAACTATATTTAAGTGGAACTTGAATCTTCTATTCTCTTATGAACTTTGTACAGATAATTTTACGAGAATGATCCTCACTTTTTTTTCCTCGTTCAAGATCTATTCTTTTCCATATTGGGTGAAATCCATTAAGCATTTTAGGAACTTTTTATCTTTGCTGTATTCCTTTTACATAATGCAAAAATGTCTCTATCCTTTTAGCTTGATGAACAATTGGTGCATTTTTAGATTTATCTATGAATTTATATTTTAAGATGTTAGATAATCAGTTACGTTTCTTGTATAACGTGAAGAGGCCATATCTGGCCAAAAAAATATTTCATCTTTTTCTTTATAATTTGTTTTTAATAAGAATGGATTTTTTTTTTCTAAATACACAAAATTTTGCTATTTAAAAACCCCTCACAAAAAATGGTTCTAGATTTCCAGCATTTTCCAAGGCTTTTCAAACCAAATATTAATTTAAAAAAATTTGCTTGTGATTGAATTTATTTGTATAATAAACTTCTTCTGGATTAGATTAGAAGAATTGAAATATTTATAGACTCGTGCATCTGCTAGATCTTTAAGCACATAAAGTGTCATCATCCAAGATTTTCCTAACTAAACATCAACTGAAAAAATGTTGCTTGTGATTGAATTTATTTGTATAATCAACTTGCCTTGGATTAGAAGAAAGGAAATATTTACAAACTCATGCATCTGCTAGATCTTTAAGCACATAAAAATGTCATCATCCAAGGATTTCCTAACTAAACATTACTTGGAAAAATTTTTCATGTGATTTAATTTATTTGTATAATCAATTTGTTTTGGATTAGAAGAATGGAAATATTTACAAACTCGTGCATTTACTAGATCTTTAAGCACATAAAGTGTCATCATCCAAGGCTTTCCTAACAAAACATTAATTGAAAAATTTTGCTTGTGATTAAATTTATTTGTATAATCAACTTGTTTTGGATTAGAAGAATGAAAATATTTACAAACTCATGCATCTGCTAGATCTTTAAGCACATAATGTGCCATCATCATCCAGGCCTTTCCTACTAAACATTAATTGGAAAAATTTTGCTTTTGATTAAATTGATGACTATAATCAACTTGTTTCGGAGTAGAAGCATGGAAATATTTATGAATTGATGCATCTGCTATATCTTTAACCCCTTCCGTACCAGCATATGTATATGAAGATTACATGTAAAACCAGTTTTTCGGGCATTTAGATTTAAAATATCAAGTAGTAGTTTTCAGAAAAATAAGATGCTTTTATTCATATTAAAAAGAAGAGATATAAGTATCGATATTTAAATCGATATATATATCAATATCTAAATCGATACATAGAAACGACGGAAAAACGTGTTATTTGAGAACAACGAGAAATGCGATTAAAGCGCATTCTCATATGTATATGGTGGCGCCCTCTCTGCTGCGGAGGGAAATTATACACTTTCCAACATTTGTCATAATTCCAGCGATACACAAACATATATTCCTGCTATACCGTTTTTAGCAGCAACGATAGAGTAATGAATGGACATGGATCCATACGTGGATTCACTGGTGTTTGTGGAGAATCAGTCCATGGATCCATACGTGGATCCACTGGTACGGAAGGGGTTAAGCACATAAGTACCATCATCCAAAATGAAAAATTTCCTAAAAATTTTTCTATAGACGCGTCGACATACTGATTTTGCTGGTTTACTCTGATCCTTCGTGTATTTTCTTATTTTTTAACAAAACCTCTAATTCCCAGTTGTTACTTTTTAATGCACACTAGAGTTGATTGCATTAGGTTAAATTTTTTTAGCATATGCACGGGTGGAAATTGAATGATTTTTCTTGGAGTGATTCTCTATTTTGCGAAAGATTTCCTGTGTAGATTTATATGGTGTTATACATTCAGGCTTTTTAGCTGTTTATTTTTATATATATATTTCTTAATTATTCGATATATTGCTACTTTGCTCTTTCCTTCCTTTTGAAAATGTTTAACGGTCTTTGCTTTATTTATTCCATTAATATTTTCCCAATATTGGACTACACGTTTTGCAAATATTTCGTTTTCTTTTCGGCTTACGTTCTTATTTTTTTTTTAAGCACAATAAGAATGTTGTATTGCGAATCAATATCCTTTGAGATAACTGTAAAAATAAGTAATAAGAATTAAATATAATTAATTTAGCAATAATAACATTAAAACTTTAGTAACCTTACTTCTTGTTCAAATCTCAAATGCGATGTTTACGAAGTGTGTATTTTTTACGTTATTTTAACATTATTTTTAATACATCACTAACCTTTTAAATGATTACCAAATCGATAACAGTATTTCAATATTTTGTACTGATAATTTCAATTGAACAATCACCATTTAATTCAGTGGTAATTAAATCATATTTTTTAAATTACTTGTTACTTTAGAAATCATGTATTATAAAATTAAAAGCATAAATTATTTTTTATTAAACTAATGGTTACCAAACTTTTAGACTCGTATACCACTGAACCGAAATACATACTTTCTTCGTACCTCTATAGATAACAAAGATAATGCTAACATTTAAAACTGAATTGTAACTGGAATTCTTTCACAAATGTCAAAAAATCTCCTCGGAACGCAACAAAAGCCAAAAATCGCATTAAAAATTGCGGAAGGCGAAATGTACTATATTAGGTTAAATGTTTGAAACAGAAATGCTTTTACGAATATAAAAAATTCACCGCAGACCGCAACAAAAGCCAAAAATCGCATTAAAAATCGCAGAAGGCAAAATGTACTATATTAGGTTAAATGTTTCAAACAGAATTGCTTTTACGAATATCAAAAATTCACCGCAGACCGCGAAAAAATGTTAAAATTCGCATAGAAAATCGCGGAAGACAAAATGTATTGCGCTACATTAGGCTTCAAGTTTACACAAACGTGAGAAATCGATAAAAATCCCTAAAAATCACAATAAAAATCTTTAAAAATTCAAAAATCAAGGAGGACACAATTTGCTATTTTAGACTAAAAATTTGAACCAAAATTGCTTTTACTAATGTGGAAAAATCGCCGCAAATTGTGAAAAATACGCTAAAAATTACATAAAAAATCTCATAAAAAGAAATGTAATCAAGAATTCTCTAACAATGCAAGTTATGGGCGTTATACATCACAGATATTCCTAAAAATAGAAAATGTACTTTAAAATTCTCGGAGCGCGTTATACGCCAGAATGAATATATATATATATACATCATAACTTTTCATTGGATAGGAAAATAATGATTTAAATGTGAACAATATATTTTAGCATATTTTTAATATTTTTAAATATTAAATTAGGGAGAGGGAGTTACCCGTCTCGCAATGCCCTACCCTCTTCTATTTGCATCTTCAAAAAAAAATCACTTATTCTTACTTAGAAATATTTTAGATGTAAGCCTAGCGTGAGTTATTTATCTTTGTGTTCGACAAACAAAAGACAGATTTCCCTGTGAGTCTCAGGCGAGCGTAACTAACCCTCTTTCAAACTAATAACAAAAATAATAAGGTTAGTTCGTATTTACCATGTCAACATATCTCGTTTAAGAGATTTACGGAAGAAAAGATTGAGTTCTTCTGTTTGGAATCGGAATCTTTAAATAAAGTAATCAGTGAATAATTCGCCGATTTATCTTTTTATTCTTGTGTATACATCTACTCAAATACATTTCGTACAGTGATTTTATTTCAATTTATGTTATAAAATGAGAAAATTCCAAGTAAATAGCGTATGCGAATGAACATGTATTTTTTTTTTTTAATTATTGGTTTTTGGATGTGTTATAAGGAGCTTAATATTGTCATTTTTAGGCTTAATTCTGAAAACTAATTGATGAAATAAGGTATATTTACTATAAATTATTCTTATGTAGCTCCTCTGACGAATCCATAAGATATTCTTATTTTCTCATATTTGCATTTTCAATTTACTGGGTTTAATTTTTGTATTATCTTTTATTTTGATTTTCCACCATGTAATTTCATTTTAATTATATATATATATATATATATACAGGGTGACAAGAAATAACTTGGACACACATGATACATTATAACTTTAATGCTAATGAAACTATTACGACCAAACTTCAAAATAAATATGAATATATTATTTCGTCTAATATATTTACAGATTTTCAAAGTGGCTACCTTTAGCCTTAATACAGAGCTTTAAACGTGTCACAAAATTTTCGGCTATGGACCGCAACTCACTTACTGATATTTTATCCCATTCCTTGCATAAGGATTTCTTTAGGGATGCCAAAGTTTTATGAGGTTTAGCGCACACCCTTGTCTCCAAGATGAACCAAACAGAATAATCCATTGGGTTCAAATCTGGGGAATATGGTGGCCATTCTTGAGCTCCAATGAAGTCAGGAAAATGTGCCTTGCACCAATCTTGAGTGCCTTTAGCTCTGTGTGCAGGTGCGAAAACCTGTTGGAAGGTCTATCTTTTGTTTCCAAAGAACTTTTGTGACCAAGGTAAGACAACATCTTCCAAAATGAGTTTGCGATATGTTTGTTGATTAATCTTCATCCCTTGATCAACAAAAACAAGTGGTGTTTTCCTACTAGCACATATCCTACCCCAAACCATTACAGAATGGGACGACGCCGTTCAACAATGCAAGAAGGTCCAGGTGCTTCTGCTGACCAAACTCTATCATTATGGCTATTGTGAGCTTGTTCAATCGAAAACAGTTTCTCATCTTGGAAGACAAATGTTTGCCATCGATCACCTGCGGCCCGCATTAACAGTTCTTTACACCTTTGAAGTCTTGTGCGTTTGTTCTCTGCTGTTAGCTGTTGAGCCTCTTCCATTTTGTAAGGGTGAAGACCAAGCTCTACTCTCGCCATCAAACGTGCGGTTTCTCTGTTGATCTTCATCTCTTTAGCAACCTTTCTCATTGAAATCCTAGGATTTCATTGAACTCGCTTTTTGATAACTATCCGGTTTCTTGATGTGTTAACTGTTCGCGTTCTTCTTCTTCCTGGCCTGTCACCCTCATGTCCGAGTTCTTTAAACCTTTTGATTTTGTATGAAACCGTCTGCTTAGGCACTTTTAATCGTTGAACAATTTCTCATTGTTTCATTCCTTGCTTATGTAATTCAAGTATGGCAGATCGTTTGTTAACCATAATGGTTATCACAACTAACTTACTTACACCTGTTTAGTAGCTTTCTAGAATCAATTCCCTATGACAATAACTTTATAACTTTAGTGGTAGCTACAGATTTTTGGTTTGAAACTTCGTCCAAGTTATTTCTTGTCACCCTGTATATAAGTCATGATAACTTTTCATTGGCTAAGTAATAATTATTTAAATGTAAAAACTATATTTTAGCATATGTTTTAATATTTTTAAATATATAATTAGGGAGAGATTTTTACCAGTGTCGAATTGCCCTACCTTCTTCTATTTGTATCTTCCAAAAAAATCACTTAGAAATTACTTAGAAATATTTTAGATGCAAGCCTAGCGTGAGTTATTATCTTTGTGTTCGACAAACAAAAGACTGATTTCCCTGTGAGTCTCAGACGAGCATAAGTAATTCTCTTTCAAACTAAATAACAAAAATAATAAGGTTAGTTCTTATTTACTATGTCAACATATCTCGTTTAAGAGATATTAGGTGGATTTACGAAAGAAAAGATTACGTACTACTGTTTGGAATCGGAATCTTTAAATAAAGAAATCATTGATTAATTCTCCAATTTATCTTTTAATTCTTATTTATATACATCTACTCGCATATATTCTGTGCAATGTTTAATTTCAATAATATAAGAAAATTCAGAATAAATAATATATACGAGTGAATAAGTTTTAAAAAAAATTGTGTTGTTCATTTATTTTTATCTTTTGTAAATAGCAAATAGTAAATTCTGCTATATCATGCGCTAATCAAAATGAAATTAAAAAAAACGCTTACATTATTCAACCTGTACATTTTAAGGGCTATCTGTTGAATTCTTTTTTAAAGTAATTTAACCTATTATCACGAAATTAGTTTTCATATTTATAAATTTATGACTTATATCTTAGCTTTAATTATGAGATTTGTATTCAAATTGATTCTTTTCGGGTTTTTAAATATATTATATCTTCACTAAATATATACTTCGACATTTTGTAAATTTATGAAAGGTTATGAATTTTATACTTAATAATGATATATAAACAACGTTTTATCTTTCCTTTTCTTGCACTGTACACTTTCGAACATTAACATCTGCTCAACGAAAACATTTTCTTTTAATTTTTTAATTAAATGTATTAACAGAAAAACATAATGATAATATTCATTAATTACATAATGATAATAATCACTAATTGTATACTTCAACATTGTATAAATTTATGAAACATTATAAAATTTATATATTTAATAATAATCTAAACGTTTTATCTTTCATTTTCTTGCACTGTACACTTTCGAGTACTAAGATCTGCTCAACGAAAACATTTTTTTTGTTAGTTTTAATTAAATGTATTAACAGAAAAACATAATGATAATCATTAATTTAACTGTTAAAATTTTGAAGCAAACTGTCCATAGACCGTTTTTATAGTTAACGATAATTTAACCATAATTTAAATAATATTATTTAACCGATTATTTAACCATAATTTAACCATAATTATTTAACCATCAAAGAGGAAAGTAATTGTTGATAGATTTGTTTTATTTACAAGTAATGTTCAATTAAATGTGGTTGTTTTTACTATATATAAAAGTTTAATCATTCATATAAACCAATGTATATAATATATATATTATTTGCATTTAGTATTTAACAAAGTTGAGTATCTATAGTAGAGAGATGCTGGTTTTTGAGTATTTTTATAGATTACTAGGTCCCCCAAAAAACATTTATATATAAAAATGCAACTACATGTGGAACATTTTATAAATTGGCCTTTAAAACTATAACCAATACGACTTTAATTTAAAAAGTCTCCGACAACCCCTGACACATTTTTAAAAAGCATTTAATGTATCTAAATTAGAGCTAAAAATACTTAAAAATGATCCTTCTTCAATTTTAATTATTTTTTATTATATTAAAAATAAAACTATTTAAATACGCATATAAAGATATACATTTAAACATGATAACAAAGCTGAAATGTAACAAAAAAGCTCGTCTTCTCACAAGAAACTTTCTCTTCAATTGAGGCTAGGAGCCACTGGATTAACTCATGCTTCTGAAATAGACATAGATCGACACACCAGTTAGTCAACTATTATAAAATATGCTTTATACAGTTGTTAAGAAAATTTTAATGTTTGCTCTTTTGGCCAGGTTTTCGTCTAAATCACTCCTCTGTGCTCCAGTTGCGCATTATAGACGAAATATACGGTACAACACTGTAAAAAAATTTCAGTAGATGTACCGTAAATTAAAGGTACCTGTACCGTTTTCGCTCTTTACGGTATGAGTACCGTACTTCTAAGGTTGGATGGTTGGTTGATTTTATGACGGCCAATTATCAACACGATGGATATAGGCCCTGGGGGGAGTGCCCTCCGTGGGGGTCTTTCTAAGGGATCCTAACCCGTATTTACGGTAATGTTCGAAGAAAACCACGGAAAACTCCGAACGGTTAGGTCGACGAGCGCGACAGGGGTGCGAACCCAGCACCTACCGTCTACCAATTTTGAGAGCAGAGCCTCTCAGCCACTAGTGGGGAGTACTTCTAAGGTATATTAAGCGGAATAAAGCCGTATATGTGCCATTTCGATTATAAACTGTATTTATACCGTAAAGTGATTGTTTTACAGTAGAAAATCGCTATTTATACCGTAAAATAATTATTTTTCAGTAAGGAAGAAGCTGGTAGCCCCGCCTCGGTGTACGGAATCTCTATTTATAACGTAAAATAATTATTTTTCAGTAAGGAAGAAGCTGGTAGCCCCGCCTCGATGTACGGCAACACCTGAAGTGATGTTTTTGCTCTTGTTACGTAATGCGTGCAGGCCTGAGGAGAAGGGGGGGGAGTGCATCCGGTACATATACTTTAAATATTTTACGGTACATATACCGTCCAGTTAAATTACGGTATATATACTGGTCACAAAGTTGCCAGTATATGTACCGTAATTTTTGACCAAATTTTTTACAGTGTAGTATATTCCAGAAAAAAAATGTCTCCTATACTTATCAAGAGATATTTGAAATGTAAACATCCCATGAAATATTATTTTTGTGTTCACAAGCGAAAAACAGATTTCGCTGAGAATCTCAGACGAAAGTGATTAACTCTCTTTCAAACTAGCAATAAAAAAAAAAAGTTGGTTCTTTTTTTTTTGTTATGTCTACATATCTCAGTTAAAGGGTATTACGTGGATTTACGAAAGAAAAAATTGTGTTCTATTGTTTGTACTTGGAATCTCTAAATAACGTAAGCATTGAATAATTCTTTTATTTGTCTCTAGATGCTTGTGCCTATATATACATGCATTTTTCTCAATGTATTATTTCTGTAAGAGATTATTCATGGTAAAGAAGCCTCAATGCAGATATTTTTGGAGACGACATCGAAGAAAAGGCTTCTGTTTCTAGCCGTTATGTATGTCCTTGAATTTCTCAGCAGCCACTGAACGGATTTGAATGTTACTTACCATACAATTTTAATACAGAAGGTTTTAAGCTGCAAATAATCATCGTATCAAATTTGGTGTTTTATACTGGGACGCGTCAAAAATTTTAATATATAATTGTGTATTGCGTGCCAAATGCGAGCAATGCTGGCAAATAGATTGTCTTCATAAATAAAATGATGGCGACATAAGACCAATATAATGTGATTGATTGAGAGGATTTTGTACAAAAACTTGGTGAGACTACCAGTATCGCCATGATAATGTTTGCTCACTTGTCTCATTAGAATGCCTCTATATGTGAGTGGCAACATACGGGATATAAAATTGGATTGGTTGAGACGGCTTTAGGCAAAAACGAATCGCAAGCACCGAGCGAGCCTGTCATTATCGCCAAGCAAATGATTGTTAGCTTATCTAAATCGTCTTATTGAACTTGTCCAATCACCAATTTCTGGCATTTAGGTTTATCATACGTTGAGCAAACACCTCTGTCTGAGCACAGTCTGAATATACGCCCTTTGCGTCTGCTGCAACTCTCCTAATGGAGGCACCCTAGTCTCACACGTCTAGAGTGTCTTCATAAATAAAATGGTGCGAAGTAGGACCAATATAATATGATTGATTGAGAGGATTCTGTAAAAAAAGTTGGCGAGACTACCAGTATCGCCAAGATAATGTTTGTTCACTTATCTCATTAGAATGCCTCTGTATGCGAGTAGCGACATACGGGATATAAAATTGATTGGTTGAGACGGTTTTAGGCAAAAACGAATCGCAAGCACTGAGCCAGCCTGCCATTATCACCAAGCAAATGTTTGTTAGCTTGTCTAACTCGTCTAATTGAACTTGTCCAGACGGGTATCACCAATTTCTGGCATTTAGGTTTGCCATACGTTGAGCAAACACCTCTGTCTGAGCACAGTCTGAATATACACCCTTTGCGTATGTCGCTACTCTCCTATAGAGGCGCCCTAGTCTCACTCGTCAAATCGAACTTTCCCAGGAGAGTATTGCCAAGTTCGGGAGGGCCCACCGTGGCTGAGTAGTCAAGGCATCACATCGCTAATCGCTTGTGAGTGTAGGTGGGAGCGGGTTTGAATCCCACTGGCTCCGTTGCACACTCTTTGTGGAGCTCCCGGCTGTATTTCTATGTGTTGTAAATTTCTGTGTGTTGTAAGTGCTATCTCGTCCCTGTACATATTGACGATGACTTATAAACGGGCGCTTGACGCCAAGCACACAGGTCAGATGTATGTTAATAAAAGTTTTAAAAAATGGCGAAGTTCGGGAATGTGAGTTGCTATAGCTTGAACAAAAGCTTCCAATCTGAGCAAGCGTCCTTTGCTTCACTCTTTTATTTATAAAAGCAGTCTTCTGGCAACAATGTAGATTAAATTGAATGTAGATAACAGTAAAGAGTTCTCCCAAAATACTATATTTTGTACTAAACAACCTCTCTCTAAAATATGTCAACTGGTGCGCTAAAAGAAAGAAACAAAGGCTATTTTAATAACACTAACTTGTTTCCGCCCGCTAGCGGGCATCTACTTACATCGAGGTTTCAAATTAATACAAACCTCGTAAAATTCAAAATTTTATAGGCATTGATATAACTAATACATGTTGTTGTACCATAGTATTACATAATATTCCTTATATTTCAATCATATTTTATATGAAATGTTCATTTTATTTACAATTAAAGCAAAATTGATATAATGCAGAACAAAGTACAATTTCAACAGAAAGTTTATTTATTTATATTCTGGTGCCAAAATAATAATTATATAATTTAAATTAAGAAAAAATTTTCTCAAATTAAATCCTGTTTTTTTTAAAGTACCTAAAGAAACCTGTAATAAATTTTGATCATTAAAAATCATTTTTTATTACATAAGTACATTGCAGATATTAATTGCACTAATATGATTGGTTTTTTTTTTTAAATTCTCTTATTTTAAATTACAAATGTATTTCACTACAAAATTTCTAGTATGTTAAAATACAAAATTTTATTTGCATTGATATAATTAATATATGTAGTCTACTGTATTGTATATTCAACTATATCATATATGCTAATTACATTTTATAAAAAATATTCATTTAGAATTCAAACTACAGTTTCAAAAGAAAACTTCGTTGTTTATATTAATTACCGATATATGGCGCAAAAATAATATTTAGAAAGGAAACGTAAACGTTCACAACGAATGAACGACGTATTTTAGCGAGTACGGTTTGCGATGACTTTACATTCTCTTTGCGAACGATTACCTCCATGGTTTAATATTTTAAACATTCATGACGAATGAATCTTTTGTTCGTTTACTTTCATGGAGCAAGAAATTGAGCTGCCAACGTAATTTCAACTGAAGTGATCTCAGAATATATACATAATTGAATGTAAGTCATCTCTCAAATATTAATTTATTTTGAACAATCTTTCTAAAAATGTAACTTTTATGCAGTTTTATTCGAAAAAATAATTGAAAATGCTTGTCGCTACCCCTGCCTCAGAATTAATCTTTCGCTACCACTAATTCAAAAAATAATAATGTTCGTTGTTTGTCTACAACATATGTAACAGGAATATACCATAAAGATTATAGTATAGAAATAGTGGTCTCAAAATAATGATCGCTATTTCGAAGCAATAAAAACGTGAAAAGGGTTTATATAATTTAAACTTTCACCAAAAAATCAGACTGAATTTTTAAAACTAGTAATTATATATCGTTTACATTAGCTTTATTAATAAGGCTTGCATCATGTCGAAAGTATTTGAGGATCTCGGAAAGTCACTGATTATATACAGTGTGTCCTAAATTGAAGGACTTTTTTAAAATTTAATAGCAAATAAGTTAGTGACAGATATTGAAGTTATTCTTCCAGAAGATTAAAGTGTGAAGTCGAGAATTTATTTGCTACACTAGCTTATTTTAATTCAAAATATCAACAATAGATCATGCTGCAATAACTCAAACTTTTAGAATATTGAAACTAATGTATAAACATTGGCCAAATTTTACTCAGTTTTATCCTTTATTTTCCTTAGCTCTTGAAACATCACAAAGCGGTTTGTATTTTAAAATTGCAAAGTTCTTTTGAGAAGTATTTTAATTTGAGATAGTACAGTGCAATATATCGATGATATTTAGAACTGAAGCAAGGAAGAGTTTTAAAGAAATTCCCGACTTCGCACATTATTGTCAAGAATAACTTCAGTAAATGTCACCTTTAACTTCCAATTGAATTTTAAAAACGTCAGACCATTTTAGGATACAGTGTATTTCGGCACTTTCCAGGTCTATGAAACTTTGTAAAATTATTATTGAATAATAATAATATATACTCACTTTTCACTGTCCCTTTTGACACATTATACACTATTAAACACTAACCAGCATAACACAGATTCGTCTAGATTGGTTTTTAAATCCGCCAATTCAACAATGTTAAATAGAAACCATGAACCGGCAAACAAAGACAACTGTAGCAGTGCACTATAGCGATGCCAACAAGGCTTTTTTTCAGGTGGATCACAGTCATACTGTGATCAGGCGAATATCGCCCCGTGTCCAGGTACTAACTCGTCAAACTAGGCACTCATGCCCGGCAGGTAGGGACCTGGTTAGCGGTATAACAAAAATGTGCGCAATTTGGATCAATAGACATGTCCATATTACGGCTAAAATTCGTCTGTATTTCATTTATTTTCGTCCAAGTGTCACTTCCTTTTACGTGATAAGTACGTCTTTTAGACGACTGGAAGAACTTAAAATGAACATAAAATGAACGCAATATGGACGCGTCCAAAATTTGTACAAAATATAAATGACTTTTAGACGTAATATGGACGCGTCTATTGATACAAATTACGTACTTTAGACGAAAATATTACGAATCTATATCTCCTTCTGGGAAAAGATGACATCATATCATAATAATAATTAAACTTTTAATTTCAATTATAGATTTTATTATTTAAATTAACTTAGTAAAACAAACCTCTCTTTTTTTTTCTCAAAATCATATTAGATACAGCATAGTTAACTAAACTGTTAAAATTCTTCCGAACACCCATATATATAAATCAGTATTTTAGATATATCCTTTAGTTCTAGATAAATAAAAGAAGTTTTAATTGGAGAAGGTGGTAGAAAATATTTCTTTTTAATCAGACAATAACAACACCTTTAATTATTAAAACCATAATAAAATATTAAAGCTAACAAAAGTTATTTTAAATTTTTGGAGCAGATATTAATATCTGCTCTACAAACGCTTTAATAAATCGTAATTAATTTTTTTCCAGAAAAAATGCAGTACTAACTATTAAATATATATAACATATAGTTACGCTTATAATTACATTTTTAACTTTCAGAATTCCAAATGGTTTTCTTTTGAACTGAATATGCAAACATGAATAAAATAAATTATTGTATTTTTCCAACAAATTTTCGTATAAAAATATTTCAGGTGTAAGTCTGGCGTGAGATAATACCTTAATGTTCGACAAAACAAAAGAAAGTTTTCACTGTGATTTTCACGCGAGCGTAAATAACGTTCTTACAAACTAATAACAAAAATTATCGCTTTCGTTGTTATTTGTTATGCCAACATATATCGTTTAGTTTAAGAGATATTAAGGGGATTTATGAAGTAGAGACTATTGCACATACTATAATCTCTAAATCAAATAATTGTCGAATCATGTCATTTAATCTCATTTATTTGTAATTTATTTTAATAAGGCCAGTTATTTTTCTCATTCTTCCACAAACATACATATACTTATACATCCATGCGAGATGCATTTATTATATTTAGATAACATGCAGATTTAAGTCATTAAATTACACTAGGGGATCCAACCTGGGTTTCCCGGGTTACATAAGTTAAAACCATTTTCTTAATTGAAAATCTTATAGATTTTTTTACATTTAACATATACAGGGTGATTCATAAAAGATGGGCAGAACTTTAAGGGGTTATAGTACACTTAAAGACAAATAATATTAAATAGGAGACTAAGGGTCCCAGACGTATTCCCAAGGAGATAGGGGGCATTAAAGTTTAGGGTCCGAAATTTCAAATGATTATAAAACATGGAAAAATTGGTCGATTCGTTTGCGGTTTTTGCAAAAAATTTTCTTTATGTCAGTATTTTCTTGAAATAAAATTTTAAAGTTCAATTTCAAAAAATGCCGATAGGGGGCGCTTTAGACTTTGGAGTAACAAACAACTATTTTTTAACGTTATTTTTTGTATTTCTTTAAATGATTTCGAAAGCTTAGACTTAAACTTAAATTTTGATCTAAAAATCTGAGTCCTAACGAGTAGTTAAGTAGCGTAAACTGAAATTTGAAATTTGAAACCCTTCTCCCCCCAGAACAAAAATCAGTTATTCCCGATCTTTGTGTCGTAGATTAGGCTCTAACTACTGCCGCGTTTTGCTAAAATTATTCTTTATGTCAGTATTTTCTTGAAAATAAATTTTAAAGAAAATTTTCAAAAAATTCCGATAGAGGGCGCTTTAGACTTTGGAGTAACGAACA
Source organism: Maratus michaelseni (assembly GCA_963931845.1). Classification (NCBI taxonomy): domain Eukaryota; kingdom Metazoa; phylum Arthropoda; class Arachnida; order Araneae; family Salticidae; genus Maratus; species Maratus michaelseni. The sequence goes on from OZ007598.1 coordinate 38,337,011, forward strand.
ACTATTTTATACCGTTATTTTTTGTGTCTCATTAAATGCTTTCTAAAGCTTAGACTTAAACTTAAATTTTCAGCTCAAAATCTGAATCGCTGAGCGTGGTTCAGTAGCGAGGGGAGGGGGTTCAAATTTCAACTTCTGAACATAGTTCAGTTTGCACTACTTAACCATGCCCAACGATTCTGTGCTGTGATACGAGGCAAAAATACAACTTTCGTCAAGGACTGCATAGTCGGAATTCACTCATAAAGGCACTGGCACAGTTGGAAACGTCGCTCATGCAAACGTTAAAGCTCCATTCCTGACGCTAGTCACCGGGTGAAGAAGGAAACAGAAAGTATGCAAATGTCAAATGGGGAAGAAGAAGAACACGTATGCAAAATTTCGACACGATTCAGGCATAAAAACCACTGAACGGTGAGTCAAGTGTAAGTCGCTGTAGTAATGAATCGGAAGATGGTGCCCTTCACGAATAAGGAAAAGGCTGAGATGCATTTAATTTACGGAGCGGCAGATGGAAATGGTGCAGAGGCACAACGAATGTACGGAGAGCGATTTCCTAACAGGCGGTTGCCTAACCGCAAAACTTTCGAGCGCTTGCACAGACAGTTGTGTGAGACGGGATCATTTCTCGCTTCCCGGTCGAATGCAGGTCGTGCAAAAAAGGACGAATCAGTAGTTGTTGCAGAAGCCATTCTGGATGTAGTAGCGGCGCAGCCAAGTACAAGTACACGAACAGTGGCTAGCCAGGTGGATACCTCACAGTCCACGACTTGGAGGGTACTGAAGGATGAACATTTGCTCCCGTTTCATGTGCAACGAGTCCAGAAACTGTCTCCAGGGGATTATCCAAATCGTATTGAATTCGCCCGCTGGTTTCTGCAGCAGAACGCGCTAAATCCACATTTTGGACGAACTGTGCTTTTCACCGATGAATGTACCTTCGCACGTGAAGGTACATTTAACACACACAATGCACATGTATGGGCGGATGTCAATCCACATGCTACGTATCCACATGCTCATCAGAGACGCTTTTCCATCAATGTTTGGGCAGGAATCCTCGGAGACCACCTAATCGGACCGTACCTTCTTCCTGAACGCCTCAACGGTAAAACATACCTCACATTTCTGCAACATGTGCTGCCAGACCTGTTAAACGTTGTTCCTCCACGCATTCGGCGGGTCATGTGGTTCCAGCACGATGGAGCGCCAGCCCATTACGTACGAGACGTCCGCAACTATCTGGACATCACATTTCCGAACAGATGGATTGGTCGAGGTGGTCCTGTTGCTTGGCCTGCTCGCTCGCCAGATCTTTCACCCCTCGATTTCTTTTTTTGGGGACGATTGAAGGCTCTTATGTATGAGACACCCATTGAATCCCCCGAGGAACTGGTCGCCAGACTTTCCGCCGCTGTAGGGGAAGTGCTCGAAAAGCCTGATGTTTTCGCGAATGTTCGCCGTTCCATTCGTCGCCGTTGTTCTGCGTGCATAACCTCTGGTGGTCACAATTTTGAACATTTATTGTGATTACATGTTAATAAATATGCTTTGGTAACATAATCCTAATTTGTGTCTTTTTACCTCGTATCACAGCACACAATGTGTGGACATGGTAAACTGAACTATGTTCAGAAGTTGAAATTTGAACCCCTTCCCCTTGCTACTGAACCACGCTCAGCGATTCAGATTTTAAGCTGAAAATTTAAGTTTAAGTCTAAGCTTTAGAAAGCATTTAATGAGACACAAAAAATAACGGTATAAAATAGTTGTTCGTTACTCCAAAGTCTAAAGCACCCTCTATCGGAATTTTTTGAAAATTTTCTTTAAAATTTATTTTCAAGAAAATACTGACATAAAGAATAATTTTAGCAAAACGCGGCAGTAGTTAGAGCCTAATCTACGACACAAAGATCGGGAATAACTGATTTTTGTTCTGGGGGGAGAAGGGTTTCAAATTTCAAATTTCAGTTTACGCTACTTAACTACTCGTTAGGACTCAGATTTTTAGATCAAAATTTAAGTTTAAGTCTAAGCTTTCGAAATCATTTAAAGAAATACAAAAAATAACGTTAAAAAATAGTTGTTTGTTACTCCAAAGTCTAAAGCGCCCCCTATCGGCATTTTTTGAAATTGAACTTTAAAATTTTATTTCAAGAAAATACTGGCATAAAGAAATTTTTTTGCAAAAACCGCAAACGAATCGACCAATTTTTCCATGTCTTATAATCATTTGAAATTTCGGACCCTAAACTTTAATGCCCCCTATCTCCTTGGGAATACGTCTGGGACCCTTAGTCTCCTATTTAATATTATTTGTCTTTAAGTGTACTATAACCCCTTAAAGTTCTGCCCATCTTTTATGAATCACCCTGTATATTTTTAGATAGCCCACTACCAATACCAAAAATCTTATTTATATAAAAAATAGCAATTATGCATTCAAATAAAATTTTGAAATTTATTAAAAGCGATATTTTCATATTGGCCTCATGTCAGAAGTTAACAGCTGAAGAAATCGCTAAAGATCGCTATTTATAGCAGCCTTTTTGATTCTAATAAATTCAGCGGTTTCTGCGCGTGGTTCGATTACATGTCTTAAATTTGAGTTTTATTTATAATTTATTATTTCATTTATTTATTTAAATTTTGCTATGAAAAATAAGCCGGAAACAAATACTGAACTATTTATTTTGATTCAAGTCCAAACGAGTGTACGAGTATCTTTCTTAATCGTCTGCACGTGATTGAAAGAGATTTTTAAAAATATCCTGCTTAAAAAGTATTTTAAAAAACATAAACAAGTGGGTACGTGTGATCCAAGTTCGCACAAAGGGTTTCGTTTAATATTCCTTTCAAAACACTTTATCCTTTCTTTAAAAAATCCAAATAAATTTCATTTTCTAAAAAAAAAAAAAAAAACTGTCTATTTTTCTCGGTTTTTCGAATATCTGAACCGGCCCGATAGCGGGTGAAGCCCACTATTATATTCTGTCATAATAATATCTGTCATGTGGACTAAATGCGATATTTAAAAAAAAAATTAATTTCAAAATTAAACATGTTGTACACCTTCAAAATGTTAAAATATGTGAATATTTCCATAATCGGGTTTTTATCATGATTCAATACGTTCCTCAAACTCATATATTTACTATTCTGTATTACTCATATTCATACTCGCTTTGTATTATACTGAAACATTTGAAAAATCCGTTAAACTTGCGATATGACGTCAGATTTTCTTTTTAATTCTCTAATGACGTGTAATTAATCTGTTTTGTGTACATTCACACATACTCATACTCCTTGTATTATTGAGAAATCTTTCCGTTTTATTACCACTATGACGTCAATCTTTTTTATTTCATATTAATCTTTTTTTTCAATTGGTGAAACTTTTTATTTCATTTTTTATTTTTCACGTGGAAATCGTCTGATAGAAAATTAATTATTGTAGATAGAATTTCATCATGGATTTTTAATTTTTGGCATCTGGGCTGTAAGGGAAAATGTTCAAATTTAATAAGAAAAGGCTGTTAGAATTTTGGTTTTTTATCTCTATTTATTAAAATAACACGAATTTTTCAAATTTTAATATTTTCAGCTCTTCGCAGCTGATATTCTGATTTATACACAAAATTTCAACTCTGTAAGTTACACAGTTTTCGAGAATGGCTCTGTGACAGACAGACAACGGAGCGGGAGCAATAGGGTTTCGTGAGATGAACGAAACCCTAAAAATGAGTAAATTGCGATGCAGTTTTCAAACAAATTGCATTTGAAAATAAATTTTTTCTCCCATTCGACGGTGTAAAAATTAAAAATGTGCACAGTATAATGCAGAACAAAGTACAATTTCAACAGAAAGTTTATTACTTGCCGATAGCTGGCGTCAAAATAATAATTGTATAACTTAAATTTTTAAAAAATTATCTCAAATTAAATACTAATTTTTTTAAACATGCCTAAAGAAACCTATAATAAATTTTGATCATTAAAAACCTTTTATTACATAAGTAAATTACAGGTATCAATTGCATTAATATGATTGGGTTTTTTTTACAAATTCTCGTATTAAATTACAAATTTATTTTCACTACAAAGTTTCTAGATTTCTAGTTTTCAAATTTCAAAATACAAAATTAGAAGATGTTTAAAAGTTCAAAAAATTGCAATAAGAGCGAAATTTAATCGTTTGGTATTGCCAACGTCAAAATGGCGTCAGCATTACGCACGGAAACGTTTATCTTTTATAATATAGAAATCACGAAACATCCCTTTCTTTCCAGTATTTCTCATTTTTATAGTTCTTTTAACACTTTCCAGCATAGTTTGAAAAGTGTTTATGACTTCGGTTTGTCCGGTAGTCTTGCCACCTGTCCGTGCTTTAACTCTCGTAAATATACTCGGTTTGCCCTGTAATTTCTATATATTATAAACGTTTACTATAGCACGATCTCTATTAAAAATGAAGTGTGTAGCATATACAGTTCGTTTACACTTTACTTAGACAGTCAAAAGTATTCTGTTACATTATACGGTCAATGAGAAAAAAATTGTTTCAAGTGCATTTTGATGATGTTACACCATTTCAAGCAGAATAAATATTATATGCATTTAGGAAATGCACTAAAACATGCTTTCTGTAGAATATGGGGTACAAAGCATTTATTATTCATTTACAGGGAACGTAAGAGAGAGAACAAAAGAATTCTGTTACATAATGCTCTATGAGGGAAATCGTTTACAGTATATTTTAATGATGTTACACTATTTCAAACATAATGAATTTTATATGCATTACTAAAGCGTACTTCAAGTTGCTTACTGAAAAGTATGGTGTGCATTGCATTTATCATTCATTTACAGGGACACACAAAAGAATTCGGTTACAGTACTGTCTATGAGCGATAATTGCTGGAAGTGCGTTTTTAACTTTTGTTTGCGTTTTTAAGTTTTACTAAATTTTTGCATAATAGGTAGTGTGTCTAAATTCTGTTGATCATATACAGTTTTCTACAGAAAAGAATTCGTAAGTATTACTGACTATGGGAGTGAATTGCTTAAGGGGAATTTTTAATTGTGTTAGGCATTGAACTAAGGTGTGCCCCTGTTATGACCATGCTAAAGTTTAAGAATTTTTCCTGCCGTCATTTTGAAAAAATCTAAACCGTTATATATATATATATTTTTTTTAATGTTCTCTGGTTAATGGACTTTCACACAAAAATATTACATTCCCCATGAAAATAATCTTACTAATCCAAAAAAAACGGAATTCCAAAAGTCTACCAAATGGCCATATCAGGAACATGTGCCACATGATATGGCCACCATTGTTCCGCGTTTCACAAATCGTGATTTTCTTCAATTTAAAAATGCTGTTCTGCTAAATTAAATAATTTTGGTGCAAAATAAATAAACATGATACTCAATAAATTCTTTTTGTTATTCAAAAGTGAATTTCGAACAGGATTTTTCATCAAAAATGAAGTTGTTTACAAATTGACATTACAACTTAAGTTTTTATTTAGTAAAAATGTAAAATCCTTTTAGAGTTTAAAAAATTGGTTAAAACAAATTACCTATCGCAATTGGAACAAATAAAAATGTCTTTATCGTAGGCTTGCATGGTGCACTTGAAATGGCCACCTGGATGGCCATATCTGGAGCAGGTCAGCTTTCACGAAAATTGTTTGATTTTGAACAACTCGTAAAATATACAACATCAACGACAGCACCAGTTGATAGATAATTAAAAACTGAACAGAGTATAATGATATTCATTAAAAAAAAAATCTTTTAAAAACGGGCATAGAAAAAGGAAACTTACCAGATAAAAACAAGAAGAGATCACACCAAAAACATAAAATAGTAAAATGACATCAAATTCCACAAACTAGCTGAATGGCAAATGATCACATGATACACTAGGAGGCTCCTTCACGATATGCTCATGACATTTAGCGAACTTTTTGGTTAACTAACATATAATAGGGGGATGGCCTTATCAGGAACATGGCCATAACAGGGGCAGCTACCTTATATTTAATATACTAATAGAAATTTGTAGAATATAAATAAATTCATATGCAGGGATACGCAAAAAACTAGATACATTGCCGTTTATAGTTGGTAATTGCTCGAAGTGCGCTTTAAGTTGTGTTATGCGTTTTTTACCTGAATTAAATTTCGGTTGAGTATGTGGTGTGTGCAAACGTCTTTAGATAATACACAGGGCTGTACAAAAGAATTCGAGTGCATTTCATCTATTGGCGAAAGTTGCTAAAAGTGGATTTTGTAACTCAACTAAGTTTTAACATGCTATGTAATATATATGAAAATCTATAATCATATACAGGGTGATTCATAAAAGATGGGCAGAACTTTAAGGGGTTATAGTACACTTAAAGACAAATAATATTAAATAGGAGACTAAGGGTCCCAGACGTATTCCCAAGGAGATAGGGGGCATTAAAGTTTAGGGTCCGAAATTTCAAATGATTATAAAACATGGAAAAATTGGTCGATTCGTTTGCGGTTTTTGCAAAAAATTTTCTTTATGCCAGTATTTTCTTGAAATAAAATTTTAAAGTTCAATTTCAAAAAATGCCGATAGGGGGCGCTTTAGACTTTGGAGTAACAAACAACTATTTTTTAACGTTATTTTTTGTATTTCTTTAAATGATTTCGAAAGCTTAGACTTAAACTTAAATTTTGATCTAAAAATCTGAGTCCTAACGAGTAGTTAAGTAGCGTAAACTGAAATTTGAAATTTGAAACCCTTCTCCCCCCAGAACAAAAATCAGTTATTCCCGATCTTTGTGTCGTAGATTAGGCTCTAACTACTGCCGCGTTTTGCTAAAATTATTTTTTATGTCAGTATTTTCTTGAAAATAAATTTTAAAGAAAATTTTCAAAAAATTCCGATAGAGGGCGCTTTAGACTTTGGAGTAACGAACAACTATTTTATACCGTTATTTTTTGTGTCTCATTAAATGCTTTCTAAAGCTTAGACTTAAACTTAAATTTTCAGCTCAAAATCTGAATCGCTGAGCGTGGTTCAGTAGCGAGGGGAGGGGGTTCAAATTTCAACTTCTGAACATAGTTCAGTTTGCACTACTTAACCATGCCCAACGATTCTGTGCTGTGATACGAGGCAAAAATACAACTTTCGTCAAGGACTGCATAGTCGGAATTCACTCATAAAGGCACTGGCACAGTTGGAAACGTCGCTCATGCAAACGTTAAAGCTCCATTCCTAACGCTAGTCACCGGGTGAAGAAGGAAACAGAAGGTATGCAAATGTCAAATGGGGAAGAAGAAGAACACGTATGCAAAATTTCGACACGATTCAGGCATAAAAACCACTGAACGGTGAGTCAAGTGTAAGTCGCTGTAGTAATGAATCGGAAGATGGTGCCCTTCACGAATAAGGAAAAGGCTGAGATGCATTTAATTTACGGAGCGGCAGATGGAAATGGTGCAGAGGCACAACGAATGTACGGAGAGCGATTTCCTAACAGGCGGTTGCCTAACCGCAAAACTTTCGAGCGCTTGCACAGACAGTTGTGTGAGACGGGATCATTTCTCGCTTCCCGGTCGAATGCAGGTCGTGCAAAAAAGGACGAATCAGTAGTTGTTGCAGAAGCCATTCTGGATGTAGTAGCGGCGCAGCCAAGTACAAGTACACGAACATTTATAAACGTTTACTATAGCACGATCTCTATTAAAAATGAAGTGTGTAGCATATACAGTTCGTTTACACTTTACTTAGACAGTCAAAAGTATTCTGTTACATTATACGGTCAATGAGAAAAAAATTGTTTCAAGTGCATTTTGATGATGTTACACCATTTCAAGCAGAATAAATATTATATGCATTTAGGAAATGCACCAGGTGGATACCTCACAGTCCACGACTTGGAGGGTACTGAAGGATGAACATTTGCTCCCGTTTCATGTGCAACGAGTCCAGAAACTGTCTCCAGGGGATTATCCAAATCGTATTGAATTCGCCCGCTGGTTTCTGCAGCAGAACGCGCTAAATCCACATTTTGGACGAACTGTGCTTTTCACCGATGAATGTACCTTCGCACGTGAAGGTACATTTAACACACACAATGCACATGTATGGGCGGATGTCAATCCACATGCTACGTATCCACATGCTCATCAGAGACGCTTTTCCATCAATGTTTGGGCAGGAATCCTCGGAGACCACCTAATCGGACCGTACCTTCTTCCTGAACGCCTCAACGGTAAAACATACCTCACATTTCTGCAACATGTGCTGCCAGACCTGTTAAACGTTGTTCCTCCACGCATTCGGCGGGTCATGTGGTTCCAGCACGATGGAGCGCCAGCCCATTACGTACGAGACGTCCGCAACTATCTGGACATCACATTTCCGAACAGATGGATTGGTCGAGGTGGTCCTGTTGCTTGGCCTGCTCGCTCGCCAGATCTTTCACCCCTCGATTTCTTTTTTTGGGGACGATTGAAGGCTCTTATGTATGAGACACCCATTGAATCCCCCGAGGAACTGGTCGCCAGACTTTCCGCCGCTGTAGGGGAAGTGCTCGAAAAGCCTGATGTTTTCGCGAATGTTCGCCGTTCCATTCGTCGCCGTTGTTCTGCGTGCATAACCTCTGGTGGTCACAATTTTGAACATTTATTGTGATTACATGTTAATAAATATGCTTTGGTAACATAATCCTAATTTGTGTCTTTTTACCTCGTATCACAGCACACAATGTGTGGACATGGTAAACTGAACTATGTTCAGAAGTTGAAATTTGAACCCCTTCCCCTTGCTACTGAACCACGCTCAGCGATTCAGATTTTGAGCTGAAAATTTAAGTTTAAGTCTAAGCTTTAGAAAGCATTTAATGAGACACAAAAAATAACGGTATAAAATAGTTGTTCGTTACTCCAAAGTCTAAAGCACCCTCTATCGGAATTTTTTGAAAATTTTCTTTAAAATTTATTTTCAAGAAAATACTGACATAAAGAATAATTTTAGCAAAACGCGGCAGTAGTTAGAGCCTAATCTACGACACAAAGATCGGGAATAACTGATTTTTGTTCTGGGGGGAGAAGGGTTTCAAATTTCAAATTTCAGTTTACGCTACTTAACTACTCGTTAGGACTCAGATTTTTAGATCAAAATTTAAGTTTAAGTCTAAGCTTTCGAAATCATTTAAAGAAATACAAAAAATAACGTTAAAAAATAGTTGTTTGTTACTCCAAAGTCTAAAGCGCCCCCTATCGGCATTTTTTGAAATTGAACTTTAAAATTTTATTTCAAGAAAATACTGGCATAAAGAAAATTTTTTGCAAAAACCGCAAACGAATCGACCAATTTTTCCATGTTTTATAATCATTTGAAATTTCGGACCCTAAACTTTAATGCCCCCTATCTCCTTGGGAATACGTCTGGGACCCTTAGTCTCCTATTTAATATTATTTGTCTTTAAGTGTACTATAACCCCTTAAAGTTCTGCCCATCTTTTATGAATCACCCTGTATATGGCTGCGCAAAATAATTAGACTACTTTTTTGACAATTGAAGGTAATTGCTAAAACTCAATTTTTAAATGTTGTTATATGTTTTTCTTAAACTGTTTACTTATATATCTTCTTTCACTTTATTTAACGATGAAGTTTCGTAACAGTTTTCTGGATATGTTGGAAAGAGTTTCATAATCTGTGCTTGACGCCTAATTTTTCTTTCTAGTTTATTTCATCTTTTGCATACACAGGACATAGTTTTCGCATCGAAACAAAACTTGAAATATTATTCTAGTCGATGAAGTAATGAAGTTTCATTTATTAGAAATCTCGGTAACTAAGAAAAAAGTTCGAATTATTTTTATCATATATTAAAAAGACAATGACTTTCCAAGCTATCACAAAAGGAAAACCGCTTACCTAACATTTTAAAAAGGTACATTTTCTATAACTGATATATTAAACAAATTAAATTATAAATTTCCGGATCGACACAAAACTTAAGAGATTGTTCACGTCGATGAAATAATAAATTCTCGTTAATTCAAACTCTCAGGGACCGAGAAAAAAGTTCGATTTTTTTTTTAACCGATATTAAAAAGAAAATGACTTTTCATACTATCACCAATGAAAAATCTTTTATTTAACATTAGGAAAAGATTTTTTTTTCTATAACTGAAATAATAAACATATTAAATAATATAATGTTCGCATAGACACAAAACATAAAAGATTATTCACATCGATGAAATACTAGATTTTCGTTTATTCAAACTTTCGGCGACCGAGAAAAAAGCTCGAAATATTTTTATTCGATATTTAAAAAAAAATGACTTTCCCTGATATAACCAAAATAAAAATCATTTATCTAACATTTGAAAAAGATACATTTTCTATAACTGAAATATTAAGCACATTAAATTACATAATTTTTGCATAGACACAAAACATAAAAGATTGTTCACATCGATGAAATAATGAATTCTCGTTAATACGAACTCGCGGGGACCGAGAAAAGAAATTCAAATTAGTCTTATCCGTTAATAAAAAGAAAATGACTTTCACCAAAATAAAAACAATTTAAAGATATACAATTATTATAATACAGACATACATACAATAAATACAATAATCCAACATGAAATGAAAAATTAGCCAGAGCCAAAAATCGAACCTGGGTCCAAAGCGTTCCGGGCTGTCGCCCTAACCACTGAGCCACTGACAGCCCGGAACGCTGTAGACCCAGGTTCGATTCCTGGCTGTGGCTAATTTTTCACTCCATGTTGGATTATTGTATTTATTGTATGTATGTCTGTATTATAATAATTGTATATCTTTAAATGCTGAATGCAGGCGTTGTTTATGTTTGTTTGAATATAAAAACAATTTATCTAACATAAGAAAAAAATATATTTCCTATGACTGAAGCCCCACCAGTGACTGAGAGGTTCTGCTCTCAAAGCTGGTGGACGGGAGGTGCTGGGTTTAAACCCCTGTCGCGCTCGTCGACCTAACCGTTCCGAGTTTTTCGTGATTTTCTTCTAACCTTGCCGTAAATACGGGTTAGGATCCCTTAACAAGACCCCCACGAAGGGCACTCCCCCCTAGGGCCTATATCCCTCGTGTTAATAATTGGCCGTCATAAATCAACTCAACTCAACCCTATGACTGAAATATTAAACATGTTAAATTATATAAAAAATATTACATTTTAAATTTTAAATTATTCAAAGCTTAAAGAACTAAAAATTACTTTTTTTCATAAATTGAAGCATAATAACAGAATTAAAGTATTTACCTATAATAAAATCCAATGGTAGAAAAGTGTTGGTAGCCATGCCGGGTGCGACCTTTCTGGTCTGCGAATCGACCATAGTAAATGCCATGTTAGGCTAAATTAAAAACATATCACAACTAAATGATAATTTCTTCTACCTCAAATAATGTTTTTTCAGCATATTTTAATATAAAACATATGTATCAACATTTCCGTAAACAATTTTTTCTGAAATAATGTAAACAAACGGAAAGCGGTTTGGTGAGTCATTCATTTTTTAGATTCATTCATTTTCATAAAGATATTATATTCTAAAATAAAAAAAGAAACTTTAACGCAATGAATATTTAATTTTAATGTTTTGTGAAATCTTCACAAATTGTGTTTCATTTCGCTAATTCTTATTATTATTGCAATAAATACTGCTGTGCGTTCAGTTTTGAGACTCGTTCATCAAAATTATTTGTGCTGATTGGCAACTGGTGTTTAAACATCTTTGTTGATCTAAACATTGTTTTGAAAGTTTACTTTCTTCATCTTTACAGAATCCTTTTATAGTGGAATCTTTAGTTCTTGAAAGATATTATGAGCAACCCAATATCACCGGTAAAGGGAAATGTTCAGGAAATTACACGCTCTTACGACAGCGTCATTTTTTAGGCTGTTTGATACTGCCATCTATAAACATAGTGGAGAAACAAAGAGTGGGACTCCTTGGATATATTGCAAATACTTATAATAAGTTGTAATTATAATTTGTCAAAATTATCAATTAAATAGATGTATTTTTATAGAGTTTAGTTAGAAATACTGATTTTTATTAGCATTTAATATTTATAATAATTTTAAAAATACAACTAGCAATATAAAAATTAAAATGTAAATAAACAAATCAATGATTTTGTAATAACTGATTTAATGCAGCAATGATTTAAAACTCTATTATACTATTAACTTAAATAATTTAAAACTAACAAAATTGCAATGTTTTGTGCAATCGTTAAACCATTTTGAGCTATGTGTTGAGTCAATCTCTTTAGAAACTCATTGATAACACTTTTTTTGCAAACACTTTTGCACAGGGATTATTTTTTATTAAAAATTATAATTATTATTAAAATTAATTTGAATGTTTTGTCCAATCGTTGAATTATTTCAGAAATCGAATATTGAGTAAAAAAAATGCTCATCCTTTGTATATATAGAAATCGTTTGTCATTTTTAAAATGTACTTTTCTACAACACAGACCTTTCAATAGTAAAATCTTCATGTTATTTGTTTGTATGAAGTGTTATGAAATTGAAACGCATATCACCATTCCGTCATTTTTGACGAGGGTTATATACTAGTAAGAAAATCAAATGTATAGTGAATTAAAATTTTTAATGAAGAAAATGCATTTTTTACGAAATATATTTTCATGTTTTAGTTGTTATCTCTAGATTTTTCATACGTTCATTTTATTTAAAATAAACATTTCAGTCTTTTGAATGATGGAGGATTCATCTAAATAAAACTATTAATAATATTAATTGCACCCGTGACTAATTTTTCATTAGGACATTGGAAGTATCAACAACTTATTCAGACTCACAATTTTTTAGCAATATTTCATCTTTTTATTTTTTTATTATCTTTAAATCTGCGGTAAAGATATTAAATTTTTAGTTCGGATTAACCGATGTGATAAAAAATTCGAATTATTGAACTAATTTTGGTGTTATTTCTATTGCAAAGAGTTTGAGACTTTATGATTCGTTCGAATTAACCGAAAGTTCGAACTAGTAAGCGAGTTCGAATTATCGCGAATGCAGTGTGTATTCGGCTTATCGATCAATAAAAAATGACCGCATTGAAAGGTTTAATATAGGAAACAAAAATTAAAATCTTCAAATTAATTAAGAAGCAAGTACCGAAAGACTTCTCTTTCGTTATTATGCCGAATGTTTGGCTTGTTGCAATAGAGTCCCATTTCTCTTCCTAATTTGTAAACATCAGATTCTCTTGTCCTCAAGCCATCAATAGAAAAGTAATGTAAAGTTTTGTTCTCTTGTGTAAATGTTGTATTTCAAAGTGAAATATGTTTACAAAATCGATGCTTTTCAATATTTTTTCAAGTATAGAAATCAATACTTGCAAAACCTTAAGAGCCTACACAAGTCATGCGAAAAACGCACAATCTAATGTTAAGTTTATGGGAAGATTATTTTCAAATTTCTCGCTCACATTTTAATATTTTCAATGATTATTTTTGCATAGGATAGCTGAGGTCGATCTCTAACGGTGTTACTTTTTACTTTTTCAATTTTGGTTCCTGTTTTTTTTCATATAAGGGTACTTTCACTTTCAGAACCGGTTCCAAAATTGAAAATGTCCACTTATAAAAAAAAATCAAACAAATAAAAACTAACAACGTTAGAGATCTACCTCAGCTATTCTATGCAAAAAAATCATTTAAAAATATTAAAATGTGAGCGAGAAATTTGAAAATAACTTTACCACTGACTTAACATTAGCTTGACCGTTTCTTCCCATACAAAGAGAGGGATTCCTTGGATATATTGCAAATACTTATAATAAATTGTAACTATAATTTGTCAAAATCATCAATTAAATAGAAATATTTTTATAGATTTTAACTTGACTAGCGTAGGCTCTTAAGCATAATAAATAATAAAATTCCTACATAGATTCGAAACACAACAGAATATTCACGCAATGATACATTCAATTTCTATTATCGCCTACCCCAACAACTTTAAGAAAATATTATATTCAATGTTCACAATAAAAAGTACAAATTAAACTTTTTTAAAGCATTTAAAGAAACAAGTATCAACAGAGAAGGCTTTTCTCTTATTATTTTGCCGTATATTTTACTTATTACAATAAAGTCAAATTTCTTCTTCGCAAGTAGAAATTAAAACCTCTTAAAAACGTTTAAAAAAAACAAGTATTTAACAGTGAAGTATTTTCTCCTATTATTATGCCGTATGTTTGACTTATTTCAACAAAGTCACATTTCTCCTTTTAATCTGTAAACATGAGATTCTAATGCCCTCAAGCCATCAATTGAAAAGTAATGTAATGTTTTGTTCCCTTGTGTAAATGTTGTTCTTTAAGGCGACATATTTACGAAATCGATGGTTTTCAATATTTAGTCAAGTATAGAAATCAATACTTGCAACACCTTAAGCATAATAAATAATAAAATTCCTAGATAGGTTCCAAACAATAAAGAATATTCACGTCAATAAAATACATTCAGTTTCTATTATCGCCTCCCCTACCACTTTTTAAAAATTACTTATATTCAATGTTAACGATAAGAAGGAGGATATAAAACCTTTTAAAGGTATTAAGAAACAAATATTTAACAGCGAAGCCGTTTCTTTTATTATTATGCCTTATGTTTGACCCTAATGCAATAAAATCACATTTCCCTTTTTAATCAGTAAACATCAGGTTTTCTTGCTCGCAAGCTACGATTTGAAAGGAAAAGTATTGTTTCTTTGTTTCTTGCAAATGTTGTTCTTCAAAGCGAAATATCTAGGAAACGAAATCGATGCTGTCTAACAGTATGTAAAGTATATAAATCAGTACTTCCAAGAGTGCACCACCTTAAGCATAATAAATCATAAAATTCCTGAATAGATTCGAAATACCAAAGATTATTCGAGTCAAATTCTATTATCCCTCTTACACACACATAAAAAAATGACTATATTCAGTGGTAACAACAAGAAGCAGAAATTAAAACCTTTTCAAAGCATTTAAAGAAAAAAATATTTAAGAGCAATGTCTTTTCTCTTATTATTGTGTCATATGTTTGACTTATTGCAATAAAGTCACATTTCATCGTCTATACCAGCGTTTCTTAAACTGTGTTCCGCGGACCCCTAGGGGTCCGCGTGCTTACAGCAGGGGGTCCTCAAGTCCAATGTTGAATGCAGATTATTTTCTGCGGGAGGAATTTCTGTAGCTCCGAAGGGGGAGGGATTTGAAACACTAGCACTTCTAGTCTAGATCATTAATAAGCATAAAACCCCAAATTTGTCGGCGGAGACATTTCAGTGCTCCGGAGGTGGAATATGTGTGAAAATATTAAGAACCGATCGACTGAACATGTACATAATCAATCCTTTTTTCGCATTACCAACTAGATGATAGTTGAGACATTTCTAATACAAGTTTGATAATTTCCGTTCATTATGAATTTGGTGGTAAGATATGTGACGATTTTGTGTTTTGCAAATCCTTACCAACTCACATGACAAGTGCAACGCTATTCACATTATTAAACGGTTTCAAAAAAAAAAATAATTAAACTCTTCAAGATGTGTCAGAATAACCACAGATGAGGCTCAAGCTATGGTGTGAAACTTTTAATGATTCGATCAGCTTAGTTAAAGCTAAGGCACCAGATGTAGTTTAGGATACACTGTTAACCGTGAGTCGCTGGATGCAAAAAAATGCCTGAAGATATGAAGACTGCATTCAACGAAATTGTTTCAGAAGTAAATTATATCAAGGTTCATCCATTGAATTCAGGACTTTTTCTTAAATAATGTGCGAAGAAATTGGAATCAATGCAAATAGATACTTTTGCATATAGAAATTAGGTTGCTGCCACCAAGGTTAAATTGCATTTTTGCACTGCGTCATGAAGTAAGACTGCTTTTAATGGACTCCAAATTCCATTTGAAAAATCTGTTCAATGATTTCTACTGGCTTGTCAAGTCGTTGTACTTGATAGTTCTTTTTATTTTTCTGAATGAACTGAATTTAAGTTTACAAGGAACTTTGGTACACATTTTCAAAATCCAGAACTAAATACAATCAATAACAACAAAAAAAATTCAGAATAAATCGACTTAAAAATATTATTTGAATAATTCCCAACGTTATTCGATTTCTTACAAACGTCTGTCGACCTAATATCCCCTGATATTATCGAAAATTGTGTTATACACCTGAATCACATGAAAGACTCTTTAGACTTTATTTTCCTCCCTCAAAGTCAGAAAATTAGTGGATGAGGTATCTGATTCATTTCCAAGAAATTAGTGAAATCAAAACCTTGATATGGGGCAGGAACAAGTTGCGGAATTATCGTACGATGGTTCAATGACAATTGCTTTCAAGCTATTAATGAATTCTTCCATTCTGCACAACAAATTTGCGTGAATAGACTTTCTTCACCCTCGTGCACATGAAAAACATCTGTAGAATTTGACGTAATTTCAAACCAATCTTACTTAAACACTGAACGAGATACTGCACACCTAGTAACAAAAGATAAGCAGCATACTTCTCATAGCAAATAGTAGTATGTATATATATTTTAACTGTTTAAAATATATCTCATCAAAAAGTCACCTGTAAAAAATGCAGCCAAGTCTCGTAACTCATTTACCGTAAAAAGTACTGAGATCGTATAATGCCAAGTTTAACTATCTTATTAACTCTGAAATTTTCATTCACAAATCACTCCTAGTCTCTACATCTTTAGTTAAATATTATTTTGTGACTTGGCAATTACGTAGCACGAGAATGTGATGTATATAATTTGTCTTAATCAAATAACACCATGCCATCCCATAACATATTAAGGTGTAATAACTTCCCTGTGCGTATATAATTAGCCTTAATCATATTATCTCATCCCGTCCCATAACATAGTAAGGTATAATAACTTTCCTGTGCTGCGTAATTGCCAAGTCACAAAATAATAATTAACTAAAGATGTAGAGACTAGGAGTGATTTGTGAATGAAAATTTCAGAGTTAATAAGATAGTTAAACTTGGCTTTATACGATCTCAGTACTTTTTACGGTAAATGAGTTACGAGACTTGGCTGCATTTTTTACAGGTGACTTTTTGATGAGATTTCACTTCTTTTTGTAAGTAATCCTCTTTTTCTTGATTTTGGGTTCTTTTTGGAGATCATCCACTGATTTTCGCTAAGCCCACACTCTGTCCCTATTATTTACAGGTATCAAAATTTGAAGCTTTAGTTTCGTTTGCAAAGTACAGTAGATAAAAAAGATTTCAGGTTCCTAGGCAAGCACTAAGTTATGGGAGGGAGAGTGTCAAAAGTACTCTCAATTGTTTCCAGGATAGGTGCTATTCATCTGAGATATTACTCGCAGCACTAGATACTTGATATTTAACATAAAAGAACTTTTTAGTATAAAAAGAAAGCCAAAATTTAAATTTCCGAAAATTTCCAATAAATCAAACTATATTCCTTTTTTCGATGGGTTTTTTTTTTTCGTTTTTTTAGTCTTTTTTTTTTTTATTATTCACGGATTTTTTAATTTTCCCTTACTTTGTGTACTAAACCCTGCCTTTCTGCCAAATGTCAAGCTTCTAGGACTACAAAATCGAATTATTTTCAAATTTTCGACTTTTTATAAATTTATTGATTTTTCAATTTTAATTCTAAGTTACCTGATGTAAGTAAACCTGACCTAAGTAAACTAATGTTTCTAAGCAGTACAAAATCACATTGTTTTCGAATTTTTCACCTTTTGTCATGCCAATATAGTAATTATTTGATCCGTCTTCTTAGGATCATTTAGGTTCATTTTAGAGATAAATTAAGTCACATCTTAGAGTCACCATGATTTTATTTAGAAAGAACTATCAAACCATAACCAGCCAGTAATGTCGGGAGGGTAGGGGGAGCTGTGAAAATTTTTGTGGGGCTAACATCATTTAACAATCCATATTTCATATGCGAAGTAAATAGAGAACCTGTGAAAGAAAACAAACCTGTCTATAAAGAAATCGCCTATAACGTAGCCTGTCTATAGTGGAACTTTCCTATAACGAAATTCGTAAACGAAAGAAAAGAAAACCATAATCCGGGGGAAATAACATAAAACAATTAGGGGCGTTGTACTAGCTAATAAGACAATTATCTTAAAACTAATGTTTGTAGCAGTACAAAATCAAATTGTTTTCGAATTTTCGATATTTTAAAGATATTTCGATTTTATTTTCGAATTTAACGAATTTTTTAATTGTGCCTTTTATTGAATAGTAAATACTACCTTTACACCATGTTTTAAGCTTCTAAGACTACAAGATAAAATTATTTTCAATTTTTGATTTTTTCGAATTTTTTTTATAATTTTCTGGATTTATTATTTTTTTCTTATTTTGTATCCTTTATTACAAATTTCAAGTTTCTAGCGCTACAAAATCGAATTATTTTGAAATTTCCGATCTTTTTCGAGTTTTTATTCTAGTTTCGAATTTATTGTGTTTTATTTTTTCCTTTTTCTGTATCCTAAACAATAAGTTTACGCCGAATTTTAAGTTTTAAAGCTACAAAATCGAATTTTTTTCAATTTTTCGAATTTTACAGATTATTTATTTATTTATTTATTTATTTATTTTGTATGCTAAATACTACCTTTATTCCAAATTTTATGTTTCTAGCTTTACAAAATCAAATTATTTTCAATTTATTTTTTTTATTTTTTTATTTTTTTTTTTTTTTTTTTTTTTTCAATTTTTGTTGTGTTTTTATTTTTATTTTTTTTTTTTTTTAATTCTAAACACTACCTTTACACCAAATTTTCAGTTTCTAAGACTACGAGATCATATTATGTTCAATTTCTCTCTTTTTCTTTCTTTCTTTCGATTTTTTTTTTTTTTTTCGATTTTTTTTAAATTATCCATATCTTTTAAGTTTTCCTTATTTAGTATCTTAAATATTACCTTTATTCTAAATTTGAAGTTTCTAGCGCTATGAAATCGAATTATTTTCAAAATTTCCTTATTTTTCGATTTCTTTTGGTTTTTTTACTTTATTTTCGAATTTTATTGCGTTTTTAGTTTAACTTATTCTGAATCCTGAACACTATCTTTACCGCGAATTTTAAGTTTCTAAGGCCAAAAGATCAAATTATTTTAATTTTTTTCAATTTTTTTCGATTTTTTCGAATTTTTGATTTTTTTTTTAATTTTCTGGATTTTATAATTTTTCCTTATTTTGCTTCCTAAATACTACCTTTATTCCGAATTCCAAGTTTCTAGCGTAACAAAATATGGTTATTTGAAATTTTTCGATTTGTTTCGATTTTTCGATTTTATTTTCAATTTTTTTTTTTTTTTTTTTTTTTTTGTGTTTTTGATGTTTTCTTTTTCTGAATTCTAAACACTACTTTCACACCAAATTTTAAGTTTTTAAGACTACAAGATAGTGTTATTTTCAATTTTCAATTTTGTTCGATTTTTTTTTTAATTTTCGAATGTTTTTTTTAATTTTCCGGATTTTATAATTTTCCCTTTCTTTGTATACGAAACACTAGCTTTATTCCAAATTTTAAGTTTCTATGGCTGCGGGATCTACCCAATCTTTTTGATGACGCGAGAGTGAGTGAGTGTGTGAGTGACAGAAAATCGAAACTTTGAGTTCATATATCGTCTGCACTAATTTATGGGTATTTTTTGCATTATCCATATTTTTTAAATTTTCCTTATTTAGTATCTTAAATATTACCTTTATTCCAAATTTCAAGTTTCTAGCGCGATGAAATCGAATTATTTTCAAATTTTCCTTATTTTTCGATTTTTTCGAATTTCTGATTTTATTTTCGAATTTTATTGCGTTTTTTATTTTAACGTATTCTGAATCCTAAACACTATCTTTACTGCGAATTTTAAGTTTCTAGGGCTAAAAAATCAAATTATTTTAATTTTTTCAATTTTTTTCGAATTTTTGAATTTTTTTTTTCGAATTTTCCGGAATTTTTAATTTTTCCTTATTTTGCATCCTAAATATTAACTTTATTCCGAATTCCAAGTTTCTAGCGCAACAAAATCGAATTATTTAAAATTTTTCGTTTTCTTCGATTTTTCGATTTTTTCAATTTTGCTTTCGATTTTTTTTTTGTGTTTTTGATGTTTTCTTTTTCTGGATACTAAACACTACCTTCACACCGAATCTTAAGTTTCTAAGACTACAAGATCGTATTATTTTCAATTTTCAATTTTGATGGAATTTGTTGAATTTTCGAATGTGTTTTTTTTTCGAATTTTCCGGATTTTATAATTTTTTCATTCTTTGTATCCTAAACACTACCTTTTTTCCAAATGTCAAGTTTCTAGGGCTACGGGATCTACCTAATCTTTTTGATGACGCGTGAACGAGTGAGTGAGTGAGTGACAAAAAATCGAATGTTTGAGTTCATATATCGTCTGAACTTGAAAAGACAGAAAGTTGTAATTTTAAATTTTGGTCCTGTGTGCCAAATACTCTAGAAAAACGAAGTTTCAAATTTTTGGGATACTCCAGCGCGGAGACATGGGGGTGTGAAAAGTGCCCTGAGTTGCTTCCAGAAAAGTATGCTTACGGCTGTCCTCTCTTGACTTGGCGGAGGCACTGCCGTGCCTCCAGATCTTTCCAAGGCTGTGGTTTTCCTATTAGACTTAATGTTAGCTATATGCTCCATTTTTCTGCAACTAAATTTCCTCATGCCAATATAGTAATTCATTGATCCGTTTTCTTAGGATCGTTTATGTTCAATTTAGAGATAAATCAAGAGAATCTTAGAATCACCATGATTTTATTTAGAAAGGACTATCAAGCCATAACCAATCAGTAATGTCGGGAGGGAGGGAGAGATGTGAAAATTTTTGTGCGACCAACGTCTTTTAACAACAAATATTTCATATATAAATTAAATAGAGTAAAGCCTGTGAAAGAAAATGAACCTGTCTATAAAAAAAAGGTCTATAACGTAGCCAGTCTATAGCGGAACTTTTCTATTACAAAATTCGTAAACAAAAGTAAAGAAAAGCATAATCCGGGGAAAATAACACAAAACAATAACGGAAGGTGTACTAGCTAATAGGACAATTATCTTAAAATCTATCTAAAACAAACTATCCCCATCCTGTGGGATTTGTTTTTCAATGTTTTACTTTATTTAATGCAAAACATAGATTGCATCCGACAACTCATAAAAAAGTCCTCCGGCCTGTACCGGCAGGAAAAGGTAGCTTTCCTATATCTTCGTTTTAAAATTTTAGCTAATGTTACTCGAAAACAGCAAGTTAAAATGCAAAGAAACCGTTTACAAAAGATTCGTTTACACTGAATTTGAATAAGAGATTCGCCAAATTATTGAGCTATAGCCAAGTTGGCTTCATTTATGAAGACTTATTTTAGTCGCCAAATTTGGCGAGATTTCGCCAATTGTCGCCAAGTTTGGCGAGAATTTGGCGCTAATGGATATGAATATATAGTTTTATGCGTATGATTGCGAAAATCATTACAACAATGAAAGAAAATAATTTGCGAGAAATCGCGTTCACTAAACTTATAAATTTATATTAAAATCATTAAAATTACAGACATTACAATAAACTTTCATAAAACATTAAAAACATATTAAAATTGGACGTTTCAGATTTACATGGAAAATCCCTCTTCAACAACAACATTTCACTTAGCGTAAATCATAGTTCAAAAATATCAACAAATAGAAAATGCAACGTATCAAAATTTCGAAGTCAAAGTTACAGTTATAATAACACGAAGTATTCATTCGGGATTGCACCTGCTTGACCATTATTGACCATAAATTTATCGTTGGTTTTTTGTAATGTGCTGTTTTGTTTCAAAATGTCAGCCACCCTAGAATTTCATACTGCTCTATCTCAGCCAATTTTTAAGATAGAGGTAAAACAAAATATGCTCTGGAATCCTTGTATCAAGTCCTAACACCTAATTAAAAAATAAACTTGATTTTTTAACTTTTTTGTATATTTATTTTAGTTTTAAAATTTTCCGTGGCCGCCATCTTGAAACAAGATGGCGGACCAAGCTGGCCAACGAACTCGGTCGAGGCATTGGTGAGCTTAATACACACAATTAGTTTCATCCAAATTAATTTATAAATACGAGTGTTATCGTATCAAATTATTTTATTTTTTCAATTTTTTTCGAATTTTTTTATTTTTTTTTCGAATTTTCTGGATTTTTTTAATTTTCCTTTTTCTGTATCCTAAATACTACCTTTATTCCTAATTTGAATTTTCTAGCGCAACAAAATCGGATTGTCTTCAAATTTTCGGTTTTTTTCAATTTCTTCGATTTTTTCACTTTTGCTTTCGATTTTTTTGGTGTTTTTGATGTTTTCTTTTTCTGGATGTTAAACACTACCTTCACACCAAATCTTAAGTTTCCAAGACTACAAGATCGTATTATTTTCAATTTTCAATTTTGATGGAATTTGTTGAATTTTCGAATGGTTTTTTTTTTCGAATTTTCTGGATTTTATAATTTTTCCTTTCTTTGTATCCTAAACACTACCTTTTTTCCAAATGTCAAGTTTCTGGGGCTACGAGATCTACCCAATCTTTTTGATGACGCGTGAACCAGTGAGTAAGAAGTGACAAAAAATCGAATGTTTGAGTTTATATATCGCCTGAACTAGAAAAGACAGAAAGTTGTAATTTTAAATTTTGGTCCTGTGGGCCAAATACTCTCTATAATTGAAGTTTAAAATTTCTGGGATACTCCAGCGCGTAGATATGGGGGGGTCAAAAGTGCCCTGAGTTGCTTCCAGAAAAGTATGCTTACGGCTGTCCTCTCTCGACTTGGCGGCGGCACTGCCGTGCCTCCAGA
Organism: Maratus michaelseni; assembly: GCA_963931845.1. Lineage (NCBI taxonomy): Eukaryota > Metazoa > Arthropoda > Arachnida > Araneae > Salticidae > Maratus > Maratus michaelseni. The sequence continues at coordinate 38,359,952 of OZ007598.1, forward strand.
TATTATAATAATTTTGTTATTAATGCAGCTGATTTTTCTAACACCGTTAACTAAATATAGAATATGTCTAATGAAATCCAAATAAGGTGCATACATTTAAATAATTTCTTATCGTATATTAAGAAAAAAAATTGTTGGGGGTCCCCGAAATGGATATCTCATCAAAGGGGGTCCGCGAGCTCACAAAATTTTGAAGAAATGCTGATCTATACTGTAAACATCATGGACTCTCTTGCCCTCAAGCTATCAGTTAAAAATAAATGTTTGATTATCTGCTGTAAATGTTGTTCGTCAAGGCAAAATATTTAGGGAAATCGATGCTGTCCAGTATTATGTGAAGTATAGAAATCAATATTTACAAAAGCTTAAGCATAAATAATAATTTTAAATTACTGCATAGAATCAAAACACCAAAGACTATTCACGTCAATCAAATGCATTCCAATTATATTATTTTCCTTCCCCCCACAAACAAAAATTACTTTACTCAATGTTAACAATAAAAAGTAGAAATTTACACTTTTTAAAACGTTTAAAGAAACAAATTGACAGCAGTCATTTCCTTATTATTATGCCATATATTTACTTATTGCAATAAAGTCCCATTTCTTCTTCTAACGTGTAAACTTCATACTCTCTTGCCCTCACGCTATCAGTTAAAAAGAAATGTTTGATTATCTGGTATAAATGTTGTTCTTCAAGGCGAAATCTTTACAAAATGAAATTGGTGCTTTTTAATATTACGTCAAGTATAGAAATCAATACATGCAACATCTTAAGCTTAATAAAAAATTAAAATCTTGCATAGGCTTAAAATACCAAGGAATGTTCACGTCAATGAAACACATTCAAATTATATTATCTCTCAAATCGTTCAAAAAAAGACTATATTCAATGTTAACAATAAGAAGTAGAAATTAAAACTTTTTAAAAGCATTTAACAGAGAAGTCTTTTCTCTCATTATTTTGTCATATGTTTCACTTAATGCCATAAAGTCACATTTCATCGTCTAAACTGTAAACATCATGGACTCTCTTGCTCTCAAGCTATCAGTTAAAAATAAATGTTTGATTATCTGGTGTAAATGTTGTTCGCCAAGCCGAAATATTTAGGGAAATCGATGCTATCCAATATTATGTGAAGTATAGAAATCAATATTTTCAAAATCTTAAGCATAATAATAATTTAAAATTCCTGCATAGAATCGAAACACCAAAGACTATTCACGTCAATCAAATGCATTAAAATTATATTATTTCCCTTCCCGCAGAAAAAAATGACTGATTTCTCTTATTATTATGCCATATGTTTCACTCATTGCAATAAAATCACATTTCTTTTTCCAAACTGTTAACATCATACTCTCTTACCCTGAAGCTATCAGTTTAAAAAAATGTGGTGTTTGACTATCTGTTGTAAATATTCGTCATGGCGAAATATTTAGGGAAATCGATGCTGTGAAATATTATGTGAAGTATAGAAAAATCTTAAGCATAAATAATAATTTTAGATTCCTGCACAGACTTGAAACACCAAATAATATTCACGTCAATGAAATACATTCAAATTATATATTTCCCTTCCCCCACAAAAAATGAATGTATTCAATGTTAACAACAAGAAGCAAAAATTAAAACCTTTTAAAAACATTTAAAGAAACAAGTATTTAACAGCGAAGTCTTTTCTCTTATTATTATGTCATATGTTTGACTTATTGCAATAAAGTCACATTTCTTCTTTTAAACAGTAAACATCATACTCTCTTGCCCCCAAGCTATCAGTTAAAAAGAAATGTAATGTTTTATTATATGGTGGTAAATGTTGTTCTTCAAGGCAAAATAGTTACGAAATGAAATCGATGCTTTTCAATATCATGTCAAGTATAGAAATCAATACATCCAACACCTCAATCATAATAAAAAATAAAAATTTTGCATAGGTTTGAAACACCAAGGTATATTCACGTCAATGAAATGCATTCAAATTTTATTATCTCACCAATCCTTCAAGAAAAGAGTATATTCAATGTTAAAAATAAGAAGTAAAAATTAAAATTTTTTATAAGCATTGAAAGAAAAAATCATTTAACAGCGAAGTCTTTTCTCTTATTATTATGCATCACATTTCAAAAGAAATGTGAAACGTTTGACTTATTCCTATAAAATTGCATTTCTCCTACTAAACAGTAAACATCATACTCTCTTGCCCCCAAACTATCAGTTAAAAAGAAATGTTTTATTATCTGGTGGTAAATGTTGTTCTTCAAGGCAAAATATTTACGAAATGAAATCGATGCTTTTCAATATTATGTGAAGTATAGAATTCCATACATCCAACATCTTAAGCATAATTAATCATTCAAGATTTCTGTATAGGTTCGGAACACCAAAAGAATATTCATGTCAATGAAATGCATTCAAATTCTATTATCTCCCCATTACTTCAAAAAAAGAGACTACATTCAATGTTGACAATAAGAAGTAGAAATTAAAACTTTTTAAAAGCATTTAACAGCAAAGTGTTTTCTCTTATTATTATGCCATATGTTTAACTTATTCCTATAAAGTCACATTTCCCCTTCTAATCTGTGAACAACAAATTATTTTCCCCTCAAGCCATAAATTCAAACGAAATGCAATGTTTGGTTACGTTGTGATAAATATTATTCGTCAAGACGAAATGATTATGGAATAAAATCGATGTTGTCCAATATTATGTGAAGTAAGAAGTCAATACTTCCAACATCTTAAGCATAATTAATAATTTAAGATTCCTGCATAGGTTCGAAACACAAAAATAATATTCACGTTAATGACATACATTCAAATTCTATTATCTCCCCATTACTTCAAAAAAGTGACTACATTCAATGTTGACAATAGGAAGTATAAAATAGAACTTTTTAAAAGCATTTAACAGCAAAGTGTTTTCTCTTATTATTATGCCATATGTTTAACTTATTCCTATAAAGTCACATTTCTCCTTCTAATCTGTAAACATCAAATTCTCTTGCCCTCTGGCCATCAATTGAAAAAAAAATGTAATGTTGTATAAATGTTGTTCTTCAAGGCGAAATATTTACGAAATGAAAATGCGTTCCAAAATTATATCAAGTATAGGATTCAATACTTCCGAACTCCAACATTTTAAGAAGAATAAAATTCCTGCATTGGTTCTAAATACCAAAGAATATTCACTTCAATGAAATATTCAAATTCTATAATATCCCTACCTGCCCCCCTCCCCCCCCCCCAAACCTCTAAAAGGTCTATATTAAATGTTAACCATAAGTAGAAAACAGTATATAAAGAAACAAGTACTTAACAGCTAAATCGTCTCTATTATTATTATGGCGTATGATGTTTGACTTATTTCCTATAAAGTCAAATTTCTCCTTCTAATCTGTAAACATCGGATTCTTTTGACCTCAGGCTATCAGTTGAAAGGAAAAGTATTGTTTTATTGTTTCGTGTAAATGCTTTTCTTCAAACCGAAATCATCGAAACGAAATCGATGCTGTCAGGTACTATGTGAAGTATAGAAATCAATATTTCAAGTGTACTGCCCGAAAGAATACTTCTACTTACTACAATAAAATAGTTTCAATGACAAGCATGGCTACTTAATAGAAAGATGAGAAAATTGTAAGGAAAAAAAAAGAAATTTTATAATAAAAATAAGACTATACTCAATAGCTAAAAATAATAAGAGTAAATTAGATATAATTTTTGTGCAAGGTAAACCACGCGTTATTACTAAATGGTGTATGAATATTTATGTATGATTAAAACTCTAAAAAAACATCATATTGACGTTTCGGTCAGCATCTATGACCATCTTCAGAATATAATGTTAAATTAAATACACTTAAAAACAAAGGACAACCATCTTGAAATGTAATTCACACACTAACGCTTAAAACATAGGCAGTCTAAATTAAATGGTGTATAAATATTTATGTATAATTAGACTGTCTATGTTTAGCTGTTATGTTAGGTTATGCTTTAAAGCATAACCTAACATAAGGCCATAAGCATAGCTGAAAGACTACTAAGAAGAATGAGTTGTAATTTTGGATTCGTATATTTGAAGTTTCTAAAAATTGATTTCTGTTAAAAGATATATTAATTCATAAGTTATAATGGATAAGTTATAATTCATATTTTTTTTCGAATATCAGTTTTAAAATATATAGCATTTGAAATTATTTTTTGAAAAAATATTTATTCTGACCTAAGATATGTTTATCAGATATGGATTTGTAGAATCTCGTATCCGAATCGAAAATTACAACTCATTCCGACAAGTTGAATTGAGTTATGCTTAAAAATCTACCGGCATTGCACTCTGTTCTGCAACGATTAAAAATGAATTTAACATTAAGAGTTCCATAGTTTAAATCTACATATTCTTTACCGAAGGACTTCTCATTTGGTATCCAAAGATCTATTTTACAGGGATCTAAATATGATGTCAAAATTAGGGGTTAGTATTAGAAGTTTTAAAGTTTGATACAATTTCAATGCGTAGACAACCCCTCAAGAAAATTTCTCCGTAGCAGGATTGTAGAAAATAGTAAAGAAAGAACTTTCATGAAAACAGATCGATTCTGCAATTTTTAGTACTTACAGTACTTCTTATTTATACCTAAAAATGCGTAATGTACGTGGGGTATTTTTAGAGTATACTAAAAGAAACAAGTATAAATTTCTTACCAATTTTATTTTTATATGAAAGCGTATACCTCAATCTATTTTTCTAGATAATTTCCGCCAATCATAAGGCACTTATCGTATCGTACAACCAGTTTTTGAATCCCCTCTTCCTAGATGTCTGTCGCCGTTCCCTCGTAATTTCATACAGAACACTACGTGAAACCCGAGGAAATCGAAAAACGTCTGTCCTGTTTCACTCGTTCGTCAACTTTCTGAACTAAATCTCGCCCACTCCGTTCCTCATCATGAACATTCGTGCGACCATCCTTAAAAGCTCTAACCCATCCCGATACCATTCCATCGGTCATAATGTGTCCTCCCTAAAATTCGCTAATCTGACAATGAATTTCAGGCACGTCTTTAGCTTTAAGAAAACGAATCCTCGATCGTGTTTTGCAAGCGGCGGGATCCTCAATCGGTGCGGAGCCATTTTAAATACTCAAAACAAACGTTGGCACGGTCAAATGTTTCCATAATGGCGGCTGTGACTGGCCAACAGATGTAGGTAAACAGCCGACAGCAACGCCGCCACGCCGGAATTTCAAAAAGTTCTTACTTTAGAGATAACCCTCGTATTAACATTATTGTTTTTTTAAAATGTGGTCATATTCAATAGTTACCAATAAGAAACATAAATTAGAACCTTAAGAACATATAAAGAAACAAATAATAAATAGCAAAGTCATTTCTATTATGCTGTATGTTTGACTTATTGAAATAGAGCAGTGTTTCCCAAAGTAGGCAGTATCGTCTGTGAGACTGAAGTAGAGATCTGCACGAGCTTTGCCGGACCAGCAAAGTGAAGACAAACTTTCAAAAGGTCCAGTCCAGACTGGCAGAATAAAGATAATTTTTTACAAGGCCGGATGGATGAAAAAAATAAACGGATTGGGCCGAGTCGATAAACAAATTAAACGAGCCAGTCGGATCGATAAAAGAATTAAGCGGGCCGATCGACCCGGTATAATAAATTTAAAAGTGTTCGACTAAGTCGACAAAATATGAACAAGTTTCAGTGGGCTTAGCTGGGTCGAGAGCCGGTTGTATTGTGTTGGCAAATAAATTTGTTCAGTTTTTCGTCGGGCGATGGTTCATTCCGTTTCAGCCTTCCCTTTCTTGCAAAGTGAAGAACCGCGCAGTGTTACGTTAATTATGTCATGTAGCTGTTTTCTTCAAGGCGAAATATTTAGAAAACGAAATCGATACTGTCAGATATTATGTCAAATATCGAAATAAATACTTCAAGTGAATTGCCAAAAAGAAAGTTTTTACTGCAATAAAATAGTTTCAGTGACAAGTCTAAGTTTTACAAAAATAATAACTCTGATACCTTCACCTTAATACCTTACAACTTTCTTAAATAGTTACTAAATATCTTAAATAACAAAATTTTTGAAAAGATTTCGAAAGACCAAAGAAATATATTCAAAGTCTATTATTCCCGATAGAATGGCCATATTCAAATTGTTAACAATAAGAAACATAAATTAAAATTCTAAGAGTTTTCAAAGAATACAAATATCTAATAGCGAAATCCTTTCTCTCGTTATCATGCCGTATGTTTGACTTATTGCAATAAAGTCATACTTCTCCTTCCAATCTAGAAACGTCAGATTATCTTGCCCCTAGGCTATCATTTGAAAGGAAAAGTATTGTTTCATTGTTTGGTGTAAATGTTGTTCTTCAAAGCGAAATATTTAGAAAACGAAATCCATGTTGTCAGAAATGTCAAGTATAGAACTCAATACTTCAATTAAACCTCCAAAAAAGAATGTTTCTTTACTATAATAAAATAGTTTCAATGACAAGCCTAGGTATTTAAAACAAAGAGAATTAAATCGAAAATGAAAAGTTTAAATTTGATTCTATTTTGTATATATGAAACAGTTAAAAACAAAGTTGTTTAGATATTTATTTTTTTGCATATTATAGAATATTCGCGCCAGTGAAATTTATTCATTTCCCTTATTATTTCTCTCCAAAAAATGGCCGTATTCAACATGTATAACAACAAAAGACATCAATTAAAATGTTTCTTCATTAATCATTAATCATAAAAACATTTCTTCTTTTAATCGGTAAACGACAAATTTTCCTGACCTCAGGCTATATATGATGTTTTACTGTTTATGGTAAATGCTGTTCTTGAAACCGAAATATTTAGAAAACGAAATTCATGCTGTCATATATATCAAGTATAGAAATCAATACTTCAAGTGATCTACCAAGAAAGAATACATTTTTTTAATGCAGTAAGACAGGTTCAATTACAAACCTATAGGTTCAATAAAACAAATAAAATTCCAAGCGAAAATTTTATTTTTTTATTTTTAAAACGGCCGCCCTCTACATCTAACTATAAGCGACTAAATTAAAATTTTAGGAGAATTTAAAGCAACAAATATTAAATACTGAGGTATTTTCTCTCGTCATCAGATCCTATGTTTGACTTATTGCAATAAAGTCACATTTCCCCTTCTAATTTGTAAACATCGGATTATCTTCCCTCAGGATATCAGTTGGAAGGAAAAAATACTATTTTATTGTTTCATGTAACTGTTGTTCTTCAAGGCTAAATATTTAAGAAACGAAATCGATGCTGTCAGATATTGTGACAAATATAGAAATCAATACTTCAAGTGAGCTGCCAGAAAAAAGTATTTATTTTTATAACAATAAGATGAGTTCAATTACAAGCCTAGGTATTATAAAAATAAAATATTAAAGTGTAAAGTTAAAATTTTTATTTTGAAAACGGCCATACTCAACATTTAACTATAAATGACCAAATTAAAATTTTAAGATAATTAAAAACAACAAATATTAAATGCTGGGGTCTTTTCTCTCGTTATCAGATCCTATGTTTGACTCATTGCAATAAAGTCACATTTTTCCTTCTAATTTGTAAATATCGGATTATCTGGCCCTCTTGGTTGAAAAGCAAAATAATATTTTATTTTTTCATGTAACGCCAAGTTGTTGTTCGCCAACGTCGAGTATGTTGTTCGCCAAGGCTAAATATTTAGAAAACGAAATCGATGCTGTCAGATATTAATTCAAATACAGAAAAATCAATACTTCAAGTGACCTTGCAGAAGAAAAATAATATGTATTTTTACTACAATAATAAGTGTTCAATTACAAACCTAGGCATTTAAAAAAAAAATCAAATTCAAAGTGAAAAGTTTAAATTTTTATTTTAAAAACGGCCATAACGGACAACATTTAACTATAAGTGACGAAATTAAATTTTTAAGAGAATTTAAAGCAAAAAATATTAGTAAATAGAGAAGTCTTTTCTCTCATTATCAGATCCTCTGTTTGACTTATTGCAACAGTCACATTTCCCTTTCTAATTCGTAAACATCGGATTATCTTGCCCTCAGGCTATCAGTTGAAAGGGAAAAAGAAATATTTTAAATTTTCATGTAACTGTTGTTCTTCGAGGCTAAATATTTAGGAAACGAAGTCGATGCTGTCAGATATTATGTCAAATATAGAAATCAATACTTCAAGTGAACTGTCAAAAAAGAATAATTCTTCTAACTATAATAAAATAATTCCAATGACAAGTCTAGATATTTATTTTTTTTTAAATGATATCTTAAATGAAAGGTGATATTTTATTGAATATATGTGGGTTTGAATCTTTTGAAAGCAAAGTAGTACAGCTATTAACTAGCTTTGGAATTTATGAACTTTTTAAGACACAAAGTATAAAAAAGTAAGAAAAATGCATTACAGGCTTCCGATTATCCAACACTCTTAAGGATTAAGCTTATATCGAAAAACCTAAATCGTCTGATAATCGAAAAGACATGATCAGATGCATTTTCTAATTATACAACAGTCAAAGTGCAATTAAAATTACTGTAAATGAAGAAAACAACTACTAACATAAAATAAAACTAGTCCTTGGGGACAACCGTAATACTTACCCATCATGGATATGTATAATATAAAATATGAAAAGAAAACATGTGTAAACTATTTATAAAATGCATTGCAATTCGAATAAAATCGTGGCTTGATAACGTCATGAACTTTAAATGCTCCATGACTGAATTGTGCAAAAGAAACATCCTTATAACTCCAAAATTGATAATCATATTACCTAACGATTTACTGCGTCGGATTAAGCGTCTCATTTTCAATTAAAATATATCTTTGAATTGAAATTGGAATGAAATACAGGGTCATGAAAAATCGAAGAGTCTGGAAATAGAATTACAAATATCTCGGAAACTCATTATCCGATCAACTTCATTCCTTATGCAAAATTTATGTTTTTTTATTGTCTTTTATATTCACTCCTTAAAATAAACAATTTCGGAAATTTTTATATACCTTTTATCGGAACGAATATTTCGAGAGTCCGAAAAAAATAGTTCCAGATAATCGAGGTTATGAAATTCAATAAGCTTCTTCCCATTATTACATACTAAGTACATACCAAATTTCAAGTCTCTATCTCAATTTGTTCGGGAGATAGAGCGTTTACAGACACACAGACAGGCGGACGGCAATTTTTTTTTTCTAAAAATATGTTTTTCGGAATTTCCTGTGTCTAAAACGTGTAAATCCGTCAAAAAAAAAAATTCGATTTTCAAAACGATTACAAGACTTACCCTATACTACGTATGATGGGTAAGTAATAATTAACTGTTCTCATAAAATAAATATTAGAAATGAAATTAAGGTAAATTTAAGGAGAAAATTTTGCAATTACGTGCCTTTTAAAGCAAACAAATCCTCTTTAATAAAAAGGTACGTGTTGCTGACGACTGGGAATTTCGATAATCGTTGCCACAGATTAATCTCGGAAAATGAAACGTTTGAAGTTACTGAAAAAATTAATAGCTCGAAAAGTATTTGCCAGAAAATTGTTAGACAAACTGCGTTAGAAAGGTACAAAATTGTATTTTTCTTGATATAAATTTCAAATCCACTGATTATGCACTTTTTCAAATATTGAATTTCAAAAATTACCAAATTTCACAATGGAGTAACCATATAGCGAAAACTTCACGCGTAAAAAAATAATAACAACAGCACGAGTCACAAATTCAAGTAGCCGTATTATTCTGTTAAAATATAAAAGTGCATTATGATGTCATGAGTGCAGGATTTTTATTTAATTTTTCGACAAATACTAGATGCGCCATTTCTTTTTAGTTGTGAATAATATAGGTTAATTCACGTTATTAAAAAATGTAGCTATAAAACATATAGATCAATGGAAAACAGTAAGTAATAAATTAACGTAATAATAAACCGTATTAAAAAAAACACAACTTAGTGAAATAAGTATCCGTTTTTATGTTATTTTAGGATATTCCAGGTAAAGGTACAGATTACTTTAAAATACAAGGTTAAATTCACCGATATATTTCGTTTGACTCAAGGTTCTTTCGGAGAAACCGACCAGAGCAGCGGGCGTAGTCTGCTAATTTCTTAATAACACCATAAATTTAAGAAAAATGTATGATGTTATTAAGAAATTTGTTTGCTTTATTATATCACAGAGTGTTAATTATCTTATTACGTACCTTTTCTTTATTTTTTTAATAAGTAAAAATATAGCAATTAAAAAAAATATATATTGATATATTTTTTTCGTTTAATTGTGATTTGTTTTCAGCCAACAAGAAAGGAAAATCATGCGTCAAGAATAGATTGTGAAACACTTTCCAATACATTCAGATTACTGCAATGAAATTTCACTGTTTAATCAGGCGAAAGAAGATATCTAAGTAAACGATACAGAAAACGCATAACGCATTTAAAAACACAATTTGAACAATTACCGCCTAGTGTGGGAAAATTATTCGAATTATTTCTGTATATGATGTATAGATTTGCATGTATATTACATAGTATGCTAAAATTTAGTTCAGTTAGGAAACCCAAAGCACAGTTAAAAATTCCCCTTCAGCATTTTCCGTCAATAAAGTGAAATGTACTCGAGATCTTTAGAGAAACCCTGTATATGATCTTTAGAATTTATATACGCCAAGTAATATGCAAAATATTAGTTCAATTTAAACGCGCTTCCAGCAATTACCGTTCATAGACAGTACTGTAACCGAACTCTACTGTGTGTCCCTGTAAAAGAACGGTAAACCATATTTTACACTAACCATCTTGTAGTGCACTTCAGTGCTGTATATCAATTTCAATATGTTTGAAATAGTGTACCATCATTAAAATGCATCGCAAACAAATTTTCTCCGTATACTATAACACTATGTAACAGAAAGATATACTTTTTTTTGTCCTTGGGTAATAACTGTAAGTTTCTATTACTGTATGTCTTACACTGTTAAAAATTTGTAGCAAACTGTCCAGTCATTCGACCGTTTTTATAGAAAACGGTAATATAACCGTAACTTAATGCTATTTTGATCATTTTATTGTCCATATTATGGTCAGAATAGAGTTAAATTACGGTTATATAAATGTTTTCTATAAAATCGGTCATATGACTGGACAGTTCGCTACAAATTTTTAACAGTGTACTAGTTAAGAAAATGACAATTTTTTCCAACAAACTTTCTTTCCATACCCAGAACTTCATGTATGGGATGGAGCATGATGTATGGATCACGTATGGGAGGATATGTCAAACTCCTGGTTGCAAAAGTAAACTTTGTTAACAATAATTTCCATTTTATCCATGTTTAAGACATAAGCAGCGAAGAAAAAAAACACTAACAAGCCAAGGACAAAAATTGTACTACATAGTGTAATGCAAAGGAATTCCCCTGTAAAAGAACTATAAATGATATTCACTTCCTTTTCCATACCAAACATGCCACAGTAAACCTCAATAATATATATCAAATTATATGACTATTCGATAAAATTTACGTGAGTTAGAGCACAGACAGACAAGACAAACCGAAGTAATAAACATTTTTCAACTATGTTGGAAAGTGTAAAACAATATGCTTTACTAAAATAAATGATCAACATAAAAATAGCACAAATAAAAATATATAAAATGGCAAACAGCTGTTTCGGAGCTCCTAAAGCTCCATCATCAGTACCAAATTTAAAACATTAAAAACTGATCCAAAAGTTCAATCCACCTATTTTAAATATGCTTTACATCTGCTTCTTCCTAATTTCAAGCCAAGGAAAATTACAGTGATCTCTCACTTATACGCGATGTTCAGTAATTACTTTTTCATACCACTATTTTAAAACAGTAAAATTTGATTTATAAATTCTACGATTTAAGAAGACGAAAATTGCCCTAAAAAAATGGTGCTGAAAACTGATTTCCATGTATCGCGTATAAGTGAGAGATCACTGTAGAATGAGTCAAGGCATTTATTAGTGAGAATTATCAGAATTTCCAAAATATTTTGATGAATTTTGAATATTGTGGCAAAGAGTTAATAATAATACCTACATGCGCATTGAAACAATTGAAGTATTTTAATCTTTTATTAGTATTTTTTATTATGTTTAAACTTTGTATAGTTGATTATACTTTTAAAAAGTGATACAGTTTCCTCTGGAATGTTGGAATTTTCATCGCCTTCTGGAGCTAAAAACGCGTGTTTTTGTTTTACGGCCAGAAAGAGCTGATAATTCATAAAATTTAAAGAAACGGATGCGCCAAAAATTTGTTAAAAATTTAAAAATTATGTTATAAAAGAACAAATGATGCTAAAAAAGCGGTTTGCAGGAATCAGATTTTAATTAGTTACAAAAAAAGTTGTGGTTCAAAAAATTACCGATAGGTTACAGTGGCATGCATATTATAAAGCAGATGTATGCAAATTAGGTTAATAGTAAAAGACCCATTCCTTCGAAGCGTCGGACAACCTTTGGTATCGCATCACATAAAAGGGCCCTTTTCTCGTCTTGGGTCCTTTTGCCGTGCGGAATTTTCGCAATTTGTAGGTTGCTGATACCCAGTTCTTATAAAAGAGTTTAACCAAATACGCTTGATCTGGTAACGACAGCATACTGATGGCATGGAATGAAGAATCTATATACATGGAGGTATTTCATTAACAGCCTAATTTGCACAAATCTGTTTCATTTTATGCAAGCCAGCGCTATCTATCAGTAATTTCTTGAAGCACAACTTTTTTCTTATTAAAAAAAATCCGACATACATACGTGCAAACCGCAATTTTTTAACATAATTTCTTCCTTGTTAATGAATATTTAAAGTTTTAACGTATTTATGCCGCACTATAGGTACTATAATTCGATAAATTTTGATCGTACAAAAATAAAATTTTCATTATTTTACTTGTTAGGGCATGGAGAGAGTTTTTCTAAACATAACTTACACTAGTTGACCCGCCTGGCGTTGCCCGGGCCCGTGATAAAACCTTAAACAAGTTGGAAATTGTACGTCAAACGTGACAAATGAGGTGCGTTCGTACTATAGCTAGTTATATAAATATTCAAATCTTGAGGATTTTTAATTCTGTAAAATGAATTATATCGCCTGCAGATTAATTTCTATAATAAAATAAGTATCTCGGTCGCTTGACGATTAAACCTCGGAAGCTTCTATAACAAGAAAGCACCGATTTAAAAAAAGAAATTCAATAAATAAAATGTTTTAATAAATGTTTTTATTAATATCTTCTAAAGTTTTGATTCGATTTTCATAAAATTTGAAGTGTCTCGACAAAATTCTGCAAAAATAATATATCTTAAATTTCAAACCATTCGATCGGATAGTTTTTGTGTTGTTCTATGCGGACGGACGGACAGACAGACGGACGGACCAGACGACGACAATAGGTGCTACGTATTTATATAATTACGACCACACCTAATGAACCCCAAATAAAAAATATGGATAATTAGTGATAAAAGTGCTCGTAAGAAACATAAAAAAAAAGCTTTTGCTGTCCAAACCCTTTGAAATTTTTAACGGTCATAAATGTAAAGGTTTTACAGCCCGTGTAAAAATTACGTCAGAAATATTGTTATCTGGTTTTAAAATAAATATGTTTTCTTCCTGGAAAAACGACCCTTTTTCAAATTCTACAGAAGGGGATAACTCCCTCCTCCCGTTTTCCTTTCCATTCCTGTCTTTAAAAAAAAGTGAAAGCGCCTCCCTCCCTTTTCAATCCGTCCCTTCACCTTGCAAACCCCAATTCCCTTTTGTCCAGCCCTCTCTTAAACACAGCAGGTGGAAGAATGGATGGTCGCTCCGGGAAGGAAAATAAGAGTAGAATTAAGAAGAATTTAGAAGGAGTATTTCCTAGAGTTAGGGTTGCGAGCAGTACAGGCCAATAGGTGAGCTATCCTTTCATCCCCATCGTTCTTTATTCATTCTTAATTCTATTTCCTTCTTTATTCACCGGTTAAAAAAAAGTATAGGCATGCGCAGTAAGTTCGAATTTGAACTGAAAAATTAAGACTTTTGTTTCTCGCTAAAGAGGACCCAGAGGCAGTATAAATAATTAAATTTCGTAACCTTTTACAAAAACATATTTTTTGGCATTAACGACTTTTGATTCGATGAAGAAAATTATTAGAAATATTTTTGCAATTGAAACTATACCACTAAAGCTAAAAGTTTAGGAATTACCCATTGGACAACTATAATCCTGTGTACAAATACAAAAAGCGCAAGTTTCACTAAGTCTGCAGAATTTTCGACAACAACTGCATTAAAAGACTTCTTATCTAAAAATAAGTATAATGCGAACTAAACCTCTTTAGCTCTAAGAGATTACAATTTTCAATCTTTTTTTTTAAATAAGAAAGTAAAAAAGGATATAAAAGCAAATATATGAAATAGAATTGAAAACAAGGACGATAAATCATGCATCAGGCATAGATTATGAAATGCTGTCAAGCACTATCAGATAAGATATTATCAAGATATTTCATTTTTTCTTACAATGAATGAGATATCTATAAGAGTCGCCCAAATGAAAGTGGCATTGCTGTAATAACTCCGCCATTTGAAAAGAAATATGGCGTGCTCCTATAGAGGGAACAGAGTTCTGGGAATGCATGCGATATCGTCAGTTCCGCCAGATGCGTGTGTGATAGCGTGGGAGCACGTTAAAAGGCTTCGTTCACATCATGGATGCCTCCAAACGGTGTCAGCGTGCGATCGTGCAATTTTTAACAGCGGGAAATCTGAGTGCTAGTGAAATATAGCGTCGAATTCAAAATGTGTATTGTACGGAGTGTATGTCACGCAGATCAGTATTCCGATGGTGTAGGGATTTTCGTAAGGGGGCAATTCCGCTAAGAGGTTCTCGAACATTCCCCTTACAGCCCAGCCCTCTCGCAATGTGATTACCTCATCTTCGGTCCACTCAAGAAAGCTCTGAAGGGACGGCGATTTGCCGACGATAATGAGGTCCAAGCTGCCGTTGAAAATTGGTTCCACATCCACCCCGGAGCTACGTCACCCAGGGTATTCATCGTCTCATTGACCGCTGGGACACTTGTTTCAACCTACAAGGTGACTTTGTCTAGCTTATCTGTGACGTCTGTATTTCTTCTTTCTTTTGTATACTAATTTATATTAATACTATTAAACCATTTCTCAAACCGACTGTAGTGCCACTTTCATTTGGCCGATCCATATAAATAAACAATTTAAAAATACATAATGCAGTTAAAAATCCATTTTCAGCTCTCCACAGTCATGTGTACAAATTCTTCCGTGCAGCCCTCCATATGATTTATATAAGTTATCCACACCACATACTACGCAAAAATTTGTTAAGATAAAAATGCCTACCACAACTGAAAACGTACTTCCAGCAGTTATCGATCATTAGTCGAAACCAAATTATTTTGTGTGTCGCTGTATATGAAAGATAAATGTTACGCACAACATAATCTATAGAAAACATGCTGAAGTGTACCTCAGTGATGCATATCAATTCCATTGTGTTTAAAGTAGGCCTCACCGAAATACAATGTAAAACATTTTTCCTCATAGATCATAATGTAATGGAATAATTTTGCACGTCCCTGTAAACGAATTATATGCTACTTATTCTATATACCTTATAAGAAATCATATCGTAATCCACCTCGGTGACGCATGTCAATTTCATTATGCTTGAAATGGTGGAACATCATTAAAATGCACTGCAAACAATTTTTTCCATATACGGAATTGTTTTGTATGTCCCTGTAAGCGAACAATAAATGCTACACTCTTCATTTTCAATAACGAAAATGCTGTAGTAAACCTCAATAACAGATATCAAGTACATGGTAATCTGAGCATATTTACGAGAGTTACAGGCGGTATTGACAGCAGACAGACAAACTTAATACATTAAAAGTTTTCAACTAAGTTGGAAAATTAAAAAAAAATGATATCATTGGTTACAGCTGCGAGGCTAGCGAAAAAAACACACTGTCGCACTACTTTTCGCGTTAGACCGCTGAAGCCACGTGATTCTCTTTTCGTGCACCTAAATTAGTGCATTCAAACATCACGTGACTTTAGCGGTCTGAAAAAAGAGACACTTGTAACGCGTTTCGGCAACCTGTTTTTTCATTAGCCTCACTACAGCTGGCTCTTTAGTATTTCAGCATAAATCAGTGATTATTTCTTCTTGATATTCTTTTATATAAGTCTTTCAATCTTTTTATCGATACCGTGTATAACATTTTTCAAGGATCAGGGGTAGTTCTAATTTATGCCTGAGTGAAACTATGTAATCCCGGTTTTCTCTAGTCTATACTTCTATGTTTTAAATGTGTAATGCAAATTTATAACAAAAAAAAAATTGTTTAGGTTTACATGCAACAGTAGTTGAAAACACAAAACTTAGTTGCAGATAAAAGTTAATTTAAATTAACTATATCCGAAAAGGAATATACAGTTACAAAGACTTAATTTTACAAAAGAGTGCACCACGTCAATTTCGTAAAGTGCTTGAATGAAATTCGTACAGACATCACTGACTGATTTAATTTAACATTCTTCTTTGAAACTCTTCAAGCGAGCTAAGTCTCGTTCTATAATATAAAAGCCTTTTTAACAAAGTACCTCACACTTTCTATTGAAATTTTTAATTAATTCGCCGTCCAATTTTAAGTTTCCTGTTATTTTAAATAATTTTATTTTAGGAATTTTCAATTACTGTTGTTAAGATTATGAACATTTTATTAAACAATTATTTTTAAAAGATTAGATTACGCAAAAAATCAGGAAACTGCATGTTTAAAATTTGCTGTAAATACTACTATGTAATCATTTTATTTTAATACGCTAATGGAGATAAAATTTTAAAATTATCAAACCTTCGGAAAAAGTATAACATTTAAATGCATGTTGCATTATGTAAGTTGCGATTTAAAATAAGTATTTTAGTTGCATGTGGATTTATTTAACTGAATTTTTATTTTCGAATTCTGTAACTTTTTAAGCAAGAGAGTTCAAATCCTGAAAAAGGAGCGACCCAATAGTAGAACTACTGAACTGCATAATAAAACGGAATGCTAAGTCACCTGTACACTTTCTGTCGCACCCGGATCACCCTTACAAGGAAGGTCTCCTTAAAGCGCATATTCAGAACATTTTGGGGAAAAAAATGCTAAGGGAACTACTCATCTATGTAATAAAGGATTAGTCAAATTTAGCTGCGAAATCCCAGTAGAAAATCTGCAAAAAAATATAATATTTTCGAGTATTTGGCGCAAAAAGACGTGATTTGGCAAGCAGCATTTTTTTACTCGCCAAATGCAAACGAGTTTAGTGCATTTGAAAAATCCTGGTTAAAGGAGTGTATGCGAAGTACTTTATCAATTTAAACTTAAACTATTAAATATAACTTATTTTTTTATATAAGCTTATATAATATGTATAGTTGCTGAAGTTATTTAATTTTACACGGTTTCACCAGCTGAATAAGTTTTAAGTATATTTTAACAGTAACTACCCGATAAAGAACACTCTCGTTAGAAATTTAAATATTGAATAAGTCGTTGTTTTCATGACAACAATATTTTTTTTCTTGTTGTCTCCGACACTAACATTATTGAAGTCAAGTTGACAGTGCTCAGAATCCGACTTTAATTTTGAGTTTAAAGCATTGTGAGCAATTTAAATTTTGTTCTAAATCATAGAATACGATCGTTAATTTTCTTTATACATACATATGTGTATGTGACAAAATCGTAGTTATAAAAGTGTGTTTATTTAAGTAAAACATACTTAAACTAGTTCAGTATGAAGAATAGAAAAAGTTTTCCTTAAAACAGTATTTATCATAAAAACTTTTTTTTTTTTCATTTTGTCGCCAACCAGCCATAACTCGCCAAAAACACGAAATTTTCATATTTTTTTATGGACGGTTCTATGGACGGCTTTTATCGAGGTTCCGCAACACTTTTATATATACAGTCGAACCTCGTTAACACGAAATTAAAGGGACAGCAATTTTTTTTCGTGTTATCCGAAATTTCGTGTTAATAGTCACAATAGTGGCGCCATATATGTTAGATATAAAAACTAAATGAATTAACCTACAAATATATGCCTGTTCTTAAAATCGTAAATTAATAAGAAATATAAAATGTAATTAAAAAATAAAACAAATTGATCATCGATTTTTGGGAAGTAACAAATTTATTTACTTGCTAACCATTTTTTTAAAAAGTCCGTTATTAAGTCCGTCAATTTTTGTTGAGTACTTCTTTTAGGAACGTATGAAATTTATCTAATTTGTCCAAAGCACGGGAAGTATCCTCTTGTTTCATAACGAAACGGTGCACAGTTTTCAATGTTATGGTAGATTAATTTAATGACACTAAACTTTTCCGTTCTGTGTTGATTTGTTCATGCTCTTCTTACACCTATGTCTGATGTTGTCATCTTCTTTTCAACTAATGCAGCATTTATTTCTTTGACTGGCATCACATTCGAAGTCAGCATAGCTTCATTTATGGAAATGTACTCGGAAAAACAAGAATTTCCTATTTTTCAACTGCAGATAATTCCATGACGCTTTTTGAATCTTATCAGCCATCCGTTAGAACATGTGAGATAGCTCTCAACGAGAGCACCAGCAAAAGCCTGTGCTTTCTCTTGCAACACTGCACCAGTTAAAACAATGTTCTGGCTTTTTGCCTCTTTTATTCACAGCAAGAGAGTAATTTCAATTTTTCATTTCTTTAAAATCGTAGCGAGTATGCTGTTGGGTATCTCATACATTACTGCAATTTCTGATTTCTTTAGCAC
Organism: Maratus michaelseni; assembly: GCA_963931845.1. Taxonomy (NCBI): domain Eukaryota; kingdom Metazoa; phylum Arthropoda; class Arachnida; order Araneae; family Salticidae; genus Maratus; species Maratus michaelseni. The sequence goes on from OZ007598.1 coordinate 38,378,874, forward strand.
TTTATTGCTGACTTCATTTAAAATGTTTTGCTTGGTTTCTAAAGATGAGCTTGCTGCTTTCGACTTTTATTTCATAGAATTCTGCAGAACAACTGCGAACAAAGTTTCAATTATGTAAGTCAGGTGGTAAAGTAGGGATTGTTACTTCTTTCACCCGAAAATAGAGGATTTCTGAAATCCGGTTTCTGGTTTATGTCACTGTCAATACAGTCAAACAAATAACGGAACAATCACTTTAAAAAATGAAATTCCTTAACTCAAACTTTCATTGTGACCGATGATCTATAGCTAATATGGTTAGTGTGGGAAAACTTCCGCATATCAGCGGACAGAGAAAAGCATGGATTAGTCAGGAATTCGATAGTACACTATTTTCTGAAACCCTTTTCCACTTTAGGTCTTTTTCAAACCATGAAAAAATTTTCATTTTTAAAAAGAAGATGTGACATATAAGTTTGAAATATTGAAAACTGCGTAAAGAATCATGTTTGGACTTGGGAGCAATTTTTTTTTTTCGCGTTAAGCTGAATTTTCCGAAATTTCATTTCGTGTTAAACGAATTAATTAACATTGATTTTCAGACTGATCTGACGGGATCTCAGTATTATTTCGTGTTAAGCGATTTCGTGTTAATGAGGTTCGACTGTATATATAAACGTACATATCCTCATTTTCGGAATATTCTGTAATTGTTTCAAATTTTTCTGAGTATGTGTTACCTTCCTCGTTAGACCATGGCACGTTCAAAGCATATCTGCACAGATTCACACTGATGGAAACGATAAGAAAACGGGTGTGAATTAGAAACAATGCTTTGATGTGGAAATAAAATGACTTGATCAATGGTATATATTTTTTTCTTACTTACTTACTTTTTTTTCATTTCACAGGAAATGAGTGAAACGCGTGTATTTTAAATATACGCAATATATATATATATATATATATATATATATATATATATATATATATATATATATATATATATATATATATTATCTGTATTTGTTTTACTTTAAAGTTATATATTTGAAATTAAATGAGTGAAAGGTTTGTATTGTAAATGAAATTATTGCAGTATGAATGAAAGCGGTGGAATCAATATTTGGCGGTTTATCACGTGCACTCTACTAACATAGAAATACCAAAATATATATAAAAATAAACATAAATAAAAGAGGGAAAAATATTTATATAAATATAAAAAATAATATGTTGTGTTCCACACTACTCTGTTTTACAACTTTCAATAGAATTAATGTTCCACTGAAAGCTGTTCATTGGCTTTTACTGGGACAGCAGCTTTTAGAGGAGCAATAATTTTCCCCCATAGATAAAGTTTCTTTACATTTTTGAAAGCACTTAATTAGTTTAGCCTTAGATTAGACAACTAAACTAATTACGTTCGGCAAACTAATTAAGTTCACTCAACTTTCAGCGTACTTTCTTAAAAGCACAATATACAGTTGTTGTGAATTTGTCTTTTTAAATGTTAAAAATTATTGTTTCATTTCAATCAATCAAGTTACGTTAAATGCTTTTAGCTAATAATAGCTGTAATTCCCGTAATATAAAAAATTGGGAGTTTATCCAAAACATAAGTAATTATATCTGAATAAATGGCTTTTTCGAGAAATTGTATGCACTTAAGGTATAATCGGTCAAAACAAAATGAATAAAAAACAAGAAAGAAAAATCATGCATCAAGGATAAATTATGAATTACTTTCTAACAATTCCAGAAAACGATAACGAAATTAAACCGTTTAATAAGGTAAAGGACGATATCTTAAACAAACAATTTGGATAACGCATAACAGGTGAAAACATACTTTCAGAAATGTTTTCATTATCATCCATAGACGGCAATGTAACCAGATCTTTGAATATCCCTGTATATGAATTTATTTATATTCTATAAACATCGCCTATATACTAAATATAATTCAGCTGGAAATGCATAACTCAATGCATAACTCAATTAAAAGACACATTTAAGCAATTCACACTCACACGCAGTAATGATTACGAATTCCTTTTTGTAGCCCTGTGTATGATCTATACAACTTATACACACCAATTACTAAACAAAAAATTAGTTAAACTTGAAAAGGTATATCAAAACTGGAAACCCGCTCCAGAATTTATCGAACATAAACCAAATTGACTGTAACAGAATTTTTTTGTGTGACCCTGTAAATGAATGATAAAAGCTTTGCACTCCATATTCTACAGAAATCATAATTTAGTGCATCTCAAAAATGCATATCAATTTTATTATGTTTGAAATAGTATAACATCATTAAAATACACAGCAAACGATTATTTTCTTATGAACTATAATGTAACTGGATTCTTTTGAGTGTCCCTGTAAATGAACTATAAACGCTACACACTCTATTTTCAATAGCAAACTTGCAGAGTATACCTTAATAACGTATATCAATTATACGGCAATCCGAGTGTATTTACGATATTAGAGTACGGACAGACAGACGGCAAACAGACAAACTGCAATCATAACCACTTTTAACTATGTTGGAAAGTGCTAAAAATAGAGCATCCTATACATTTTAATAACCAGTTTTTTCGCAGAGAAATGCAAGATACTATTCGACTGAGAACTGTGTCTTGTGTAATTACTTATGAACAAATATACAAAGGAGGTCGTCTCCATATTGATATAAAACCCAACTTTTACAAACAGTAGTATCAATATATTTGACACCATTATTCGATTTTTAGTTGCATTTCAAATTCCAAGTTTGAAATCATTCAGTAAAAAATGTAATTAATATATACGTGAGATTTTGCGATCTAACTATTAAATTAATTTTAAATATTTTCATTTCCAGTAAGTAATATTTTTCATGTTTATTTTTCTAATTATTTATCTCAAACATAACTATTTGATTTTAATGTATTTTTACATTTTTTTCGTATGAAATATGATTTACGTAATTTATATTTTTTTAAATTGTAAATTATAAACAAAATATATTTTTAAAAGAAATTGCTTTCTAGAGAACTTTTAATATGCATATGCAAAATTTCAGCCCATTCCTTCAATTAGTTTTTACGTTACACTTAAAAACCCACTAACAGTATAATTTGAGAACATCATATAATCGTTGAAAAATGATTAATTTTATAAAGAGTATTTATAAATGTATCAGCAGTCTTAATTATTTGATGGAATATTTTAATGATTAATTTGGCGTTTTTTAAAGAGCTAATGGTATTTCACGGTAAAAAATCAAAACATAAAACGTGTATTAAATTTTAACTTTAAAATAAATGTTCACTTTTGAGATCGCTAGAGAATTAGCTCAATTTTTAATATTGAATACCTCTGAAATTATATGTAGAAACTTCGTAAATAAATATATAGTTCGGCTATTTTGAAGGGGTTAGATTATATTTCTAATGACAAAATGGATTATTAGCATTGAAAATTTTATTTAGCATAGCCATAGATGCCAATTTTTATACTTTTTTTTTTACCAATAAAATTTAATAGGATATTTTTTTTTTTTGCTTTATTTAATCGCTGATTTCGACTATTTAATTAAATAAAAATTTACTATTAAATTTTAGTCATAAGAAAAAGTGTAAAACACGGTAATTATGCATAAACTGATTAATGCATTTAGTTACAGACATACGGAAAAAATTCATAATTCCCAATCGAATAGCATATTTTCTTTCCTTTTAGATAATTTGGCAGTTAAATAGTTCGGGGGTTTTCATTTGATTGATTGTGTCTTTTAAACGTTTAAAATTCAATTTCGGACAAAAATCAATTTTCCAGTTTTATCAACATGATAACATTTTATCATTTATTTTTCTATATAAGCACTTCATTTTCTCTTATATTTGATTTTATCAAAGTTATAGTTGTTTCAAAATTAGTTATCAACGCATTTCACATGCTATTTTTAGCGGCTTTTTCAAAATGTAGTCTTTTAATGACTAGTTTATCACAAAACTCTGTTAAAAACCATCAATAAAATGAAATTAGATTTTGCATGAATGCTGTGAAATCGCTATTGAAAAGAACAGACTTTGCTCATTAATTTAAATTAATAACATTTAGAATTACGAAGTTGTCGATGATTTAACATTTTTGTCAACGTTATTTTTAACATTTGCTTAGAATGAGATTTTTAAAATACTAGTTTATCGCAAAATAATATTAAAACAACTTATGAATAAAGAAAAATGAAATTTTTCATAAATGTTGTAAAATCCTCCTTAAATATGACAGACTATGCTCGTTAATTTAAATTAATAATGCTTAAAATTACGAAGGTGTCGGCCCATTTAACTATTTTTTTACAATGTTATTTTAGCACTTGTTCGAAATGTAGTTTTTTAAAGGACTGGATTATTGCCAAACTCTCGAATAAAAAACATGCAGAAAATGGAATGAAATTTTGCATGAATATTGTACATAATCCCTGTTAAATTGAATAGAGTATGATCGTTAATATAATTAAATAATTTTGAATTAAAGTTATTGTAAATTTTGGGATTTTTAGGTGCGTTCGTAATTATATAAATACGTAGCACCTATAGTCGTCGTCCGGTCTGTCCGCATATAACAATGCAAAAACTAGACAACCGAATGGTTTGAAATTAACTTATAATAAAAGGAAATGGTAGGAAAATGTTTTTTTAGCCATGCCGGGTGCGACCACTCTGGTCTGCGAATCAACCGTAGCTAAACGCCATGTTAAGCTTATTGAAAAGCATATGATAACATATGATAACTAAATGATAATTTCTTCTACCGCAAATCATGTCTGTCATCAACATTTCTGTAAACATTTTTTCTGTAAACACTTTTTTTTTTAAATAGTGTAACCAAACGGAAAGCACTTTGGTGAGCCATTCATTTTTTAGATTCATTTATTTTCATAAAGATAATATATTTTTGTAAAAAACTTTAACGCAATGAATATTTAATTTTAATGTTTTGTGATATCTTCAGAAATTGTGTTTCACTTCGCTAATTATTATTATTATTCACTGTAAAACATTTGGTGTAACGTTACTCCATAAAACTGGAGGCAGCATTGCTGCCTCCAGTTTTACGGTGGTATTTAACTGATATAACTGGTGTAACATTACACAGCTATTGTGTAAGTTTACACCATAATATTGTGGAACATATCACAATTTCTGTGTAAGGTTACACCACAATTGCGCGTAAGGTTACACCATAATTGCGTGTAAGCTTTCACAGTAATTGTGTGTAAGGTTACACCACAATTGCGTGTAAGCTTCCACAGTAATTGTGTGTAAGGTTACACCACAATTGCGTGTAAGCTTTCACAGTAATTGTGTGTAAGGTTACACCACAATTGTGTGTAAGGTTACATCACAATTGCGTGTATGCTTTCACAGTAATTGTGGTGTAACCTTACACACAATTACTGTGAAAGCTTACACGCAATTGTGGTGTAACGTTACACAGAAATTGTGATATGTTTCACAATATTATGGTGTAAACTTACACAAGAGCTGTGTAATGTTACACCAGTTATATCAGTTAAATACCACCGTAAGATTGGAGGCAGCAATGCTGCCTCCAGTTTTATGGAGTAACGTTACACCAAATGTTTCAGTGAATACTGAGAATCCATTTTAGGCAGTATTTAATATCCAATTTGGTTATACACCCAATATGAATACCACTAAGTACCCATTTTGGCCATGCTAACACCTATTTTGCACAATCTTAAATATCTATTTTAGAACACATGAATACTCAATTTGGGCGCCTTTAAATACCTGTTTTAGGATGAATTCAACATCCAATTTTGATAAATTTAAATACCTTTCTTGACACATTTAGTGCCTATTATTTTTAACATTGCACAATCATCCAAAATGCTGGATACAGTATTTATGAATTTATTTTAAATGTTTATTAGTGTACAGCTTCATAACTTATTGCTTTTATTAAAACATTACAGTAAAATTTTAAAGTTAAAATCGTACCTCCAAAAATTATTCATATTTGAAATATAAGACAATTAGCTCAATTTCGATGAGATTCCAATAATAAATAGCTGAATAATTTTCTCAGCAACTTCTGGAATTTTCTCAATATTTAGAATCCTTCTTCTCGGGATCTTGATTTGAAACAAAATTATGACTTTCTTATGAGATAAACTACCAAATTAAATGTGTTATGACACCAGCTTTTATGATTTCTTTCATTTGTCATATTAAAAGAAAATTAAGATACAGATTTGTACTAATTTTTGTCTCTCATTTTTTAAATTTCTTAGAATATTGATAGAATATTATTCTTACCACAAGCAATAGATTTGCTTTTAACATTAGAAAGATCAATTGGGGTTACTTTGACTACTATGTCGAATAGGGAAATCATAATTGTTATTTATCACGTACATAGTTTTGTGATATTTTATATATGAATATAATATTCAGGCCTTGTGTCGATGCTTAAAATGCTTATAAACCCACATTTAAATGGAATAGAGTTGATAAAGACTATATCTTTTAAAGACTATAGTACCCCACGTTTACTCAAATATTATTTTCAAGTAATTATATTTTATTCTTGCTGACTATTACATTTAATCTTCAAATCTTTGTTTAAACAGATTTTAATAATTTAATAATTATTCTTAAAAAATATGAAAAAAATACAGTAAAATATATTAGGTACATTAGGAAATTTTATTGTCTAAACATTTATATTCAGCTATTGTGTATTTAGCATAGCTTTAAAAAAAAAAAAAAAAAAAAAAAAAAAAGTGAACTCATGCAAGAATTTTGCACTGCAATCTAAACTTTTTATTTATAGATTTAAACTTCTAATGAAACAAAACCATAGTGGTACAGATGTCACGGATGCACCGGGGTTTCTTTTTGGCACCAAAATGGTGATTTTTTGCTTGGTGTGGTAACCTGGTGACTTTTGCATCATATGACAACATGGTATTTTATAACAAAATGAAATGTGTATGTAAATAAATTTAAAATAATTACTAAATAAAATTAAATACACGTGTATTAAAAATAATGTGTTTTAAATAAAACTGTGTAATAATAAAATTAAATGTGCGTGTTTTAAAATAAAATTATAATACAATTTTATAGGCCGTCTAACAATTATTCGAAAATGAGATTTTCTTCCCAAAATAGCACCACAAAAAATTTTTAAGCAACCCTGGAGCGTCTGCGATATCTATTCCATAAGATTAGTCAAGCCAGAATATCAACTCATTCCATCAAACTTACAAAAAAGCATGCGCGAGAAAAACAAAATAATCGTAAACTGCATTAGATGACATCATTCGCTTAAAAAAGGTACAACATGGACAATCTATGGTATTTTTTTCTCCTAAACATTGAAATTCGAATTTTGCTTTTTTATCATAAATATAAAATAAACATGTGCAGAGATGTCACACTTTATAAAAATATAAATAGTATAAAAAAGATAATCATTGTGAGTGTGATATACTCCGGAATTTAATTTTTGTGGCAAGACAATTTGAAGAAAACCTATCGTTTCATTTATGAAAACAATGCCAATTTAATTTTTAATTAACAGCAATTTTTAATCAAGAAAGATGTTTTAGGAAAATGTAAGTGTATATGTCAGAAGCTGCTTTTAAAACCTTTTGAATGATACTTCATTCATTGTTCTGCGCTTCGTAAATTCATAGAAAAAGGGATGTTGACAACAGAAATAATATATATGATTGCCATGGATCACCACTTTGTTAAATTTACTTGTGATCATGCTTAAATTAAACTTAGGAAGTTTTAATGGTCATACAATATTAAATTTGGGGCCACTTAATCAGACATTTTTCAAGACAAACAAATATTAACACAGCTTTATAACTGTTACTTATAAATATAAAATGTTGTATTTGATATTTAATTATTTAAAGGGAGTGGAGAAAAATTTAACTTGATAATGGCAATGAAAAAAAGTAATATGAAATCGTAAATAACTGCTAAACTCCACAGTACATAATACAATTAACACATAAGGTTTAAAAACTACATGATGATTTAAAATTTGATAAAAAAAAATATTAACACTTGCTTAATATTCTTGACTTGTAGTTCTTGGCGCAGTACATACAATATTCAAAACAAAAAGCATAAAAGCAAATATGGTGCTCATAATTTGCTTTATGCCACACAAATGTAGGAATGCTGTTAACAGCTAAATTATACTCTTAAAACTGTGTCTCTGATATAAAAGGTACATTTGGAATGTTTGCGCCCCTGAATATTCAGAGACACATTTGCCTTTGAGATTAAGAGGCACATTGTGCCTTTCAATTTATATGATAGTGCTTCTTATGTAAAAATATATTCTGTGCCTCTAAAGATGGTGGTACATGTTTTTATTGTACATCTCATTTCCAATATAACCCAAGTCAATAAATTAATACTTATACAGGGTGTCCCTCTTAATTATTTTTTTTTTCTTTTATGACAAAACTAACAGAATTAGGATACTTTGAATTTTATGAATATTCAGTGTTTACAGGTTCTAAAAACAAAGACTCTTGTATAGAAAAATACTGAAAATTAAAAGAATAGAAAAAGTCAGTAGGATTTTGCCGTAAAGGAAAGAATTTTGTTTTTACTTGTAAAGAAATGAAGGAAAATTTTCTACATATAACTCTAGAATGCAAGGAGCACACAAAAAATTTAAATTTTTAATGTTTAAAAAAAAAAAAAAGAAGTATTTAATAAAAGTAAAGTTTTTAATATGATAAAGAACATTTTGAAACATTTTTGCAATTAGAAATATACTTTTAAAGCTGCTTAAGAACTTGGTATGGGATAACAATAAGAGGAACAGCTTGAATAAAAGAAATTAGACATATAAATAACAAAAGTAAAAAATCTTATGATATACATTTATTTTCACAACTTTACATTTATAAAACTTTTTTTTCTTTTAGATTACAAATTAATGTTTTCCAGTTTAAGATTTAATCAAAAAATAAGTTTAAGAGGTTATATCTTAACATCTTATTTTTACTCTTCTATCATAAAAAATCCCTTTATATCAACCATCTACTTAAATTAAATAATTTTCATACCTCATTTTATTAACTCTCTCTCTCTCTTTCAGTTGGAAATATTCATTATATGGCGTGTAAATAAATACATTTTATAATTATACATTTACAGTAAACTCTGTCTACCGCAGAAAGATTTTCAAGTCCCAGTGAATTTATAGACGTAGAGTAAACTTTGCTGAAGGTAAAATAATATGACGGAAAATGTTCTTAGTCCTAATTAATTTCACATTAGACAGAAGAGAAGGTTACAGTATTTAATACTATTTCTCCCGTCGTCAAATGATAACTTACAAAGTTTTGATTTGTTTATTTTATACATAATTTTTAAAGCTAAGAAGCATAAAAATAATTCATCAACATATTAAAAATGATTTGTGGTTGATTTAATCTAAAAAAAAAGGGTGGGGGGGGGGATATAAAACATAACAGTGAATTGGTGTATCAGTGGTCACATTTAATAAATTTGTGCTGGATGTCAAATAGTTTATATATATATATATATATATACTCCCAGCATTTAATGTTTATTTTACCATTTTGTCCCATGTTTTCTTTTATCCTTCAAAAATTATATCAAAAGAGAGAACATAAAAATTATTGTCATTACTGATGCCTAAGAGCTTAAATACTTTAAAAGAAATAAAACACAATAGATGGGAAAATAAAAATATAAGACATATAAATAAAATATAATTTATTAAATTTACTGTAGATGCAATAAAATTTTAAATGCAATATAAAATCTAATAAAATAGTTGCACAGTCTAATTAAAAATTATATACAATTGGTCAAAACAGACGGCCATTTCAAAAAACTTGGAACAGGTCTCTTCTGTTGAGAAGTAGTATATTCACCCTAGGGAGAAATTTATAAGAAAATAATTAATATTTAATACTTGATCATATCTACAAATTCACACAAATTCTAATACCTGTTTTTAAAAAAATTCTATTACTAGAGTAAATTCCTGACTAAAATGTGTTCAGGTTGAGAGTCAAACTTGAAACCTTTCACTTAAATTGACAACGCTCTGCCTATTGAGCTACCTGGACAGACAACTGTTGGCAATAACATCTGTTCTGAATTCAACAGAATAAACTACAGGTAATGGAACTTAATTAAAAATGGATGCTAACATAATCGCCAATCAGGTTATCTAAGTGAAATGTGTCTGCTGGCTATCGGCCCAGGTAGCTCAACACAGACAATTTATCCAAAGGTCTTGATTTCGACTCTCGGCCTGGACGTATTTTCACTCAGTTGGAAAAATGTCAATTCATATAATATTTTTATCAATCAGTTTGAGTTAAAAATTAGAGCCGTACCGAGTACTCTGTATATACTCTGTACTCGGCCAATTCCGAGTAGTTGCAAGAATTTCATTTTTTAAGCATATTTGAAGACAAATTAATTTATATGTGATCTATAAAAAGGTATTTGAATATAAATGTATAATATATGCCCTAATTCATAAAACTATTTACTCGGTACATAAAAATTTATCTATAAAACATAGCAAAAGGTAAGAACCCCCCCCCCCCCCTGCAAAATTAATGTAAATTAAAGTTTAGTTTATATTTAAAAAAAAGAAAAAAGTCATTTTTAAAACTGTAGGAAAAGACTGATTTTGGATAAAGAAGCAGTGTGCAGAAACAGAAAATACAATAAATGCAATTAAAAAAAATAATACCGTATATACTCGTGTATAAGTCGACCCCCCCCCCCAATTCTTACGCAAAATTTTGGAAAAAATTGAATTTTCGTGTAAAAGTCGAATCACATTTCTGGCAGTATGTTCAAAAATGATTTGTAATCCAGGATTTAAAGAAAAACCATTCATTAAATTAGTATTAGTATTTTTTTTTTTTTTTTTTTACGTTTCTAATCAGACTTTTTTTTTTTTTTTTTTTTTTTTTTTTTAATTCAACATTTTAAAATTGTATAATTATGTATAACTAAAGAAGCTTAAACTATTTTGAAAGCTATTCACATCAATTTAATGATTACTTACTTTTTTTTTCTTCTTAATCTATTCAAGCCTTATTTACAAGGTAAACAACTTCTTAAACTGCTAAAATATAGTACTTCTTTGTATTGTAGGACTTTTAGGAGAGAAATCTAGTAGCATTCTCAAGTTGAACTCTTTTTGAAAAGGTGATTAAAATGTTGAAAGGAATGCCCCTGTATTGAAGGGAATTCTATCCCAAGAGAAAATGAGTGCAGAACAATTACAGAAGCATTATTGTTGAGCTTTTTTTTTTATCAATCACCATTGTCTGCTTTTATCTGTCTCTCCAACCTAGACCCATATGTGATTAATTAAAAGACTTGCACATTCACCAACTATCTGCGAAAAACATATGACTCCGGTATTTCACTCCGCTATTTTTTTTTTTTTTCTACTTACTCGTGTATAAGTCGACCCGCCATTTTCAGCTCCCAAATTTTGTCTAAAATTCTTCGACTTATACATGAGTATATACGGTAATTAAATTTGCTGTATGACAAATTATGGTACAAAAACACTACAATCTTTCTACATTTTCAGGAGATAGGGCATTTCTTTTATTGATGTAAATTTGGCCTGCACTGCAAAAAATAATTGTTGATTTTACAGTATTAAAACTGGCACCCCAGCTGCCAGTATTATACCATAAAATTAACAGTATTAAACAGTAAAATAAGCAGTAATACGCTGCCGTGCAAGTAGTAATACGTTACCGCGCATGCACGATAGTGTATTACTGCTTGCACGGCAGCGTATTACTGCTTAGCTGGGATGCCAGTTTTATACTGTAAAACAACAATTTTTTTTTGCAGTGTGCTTCAGAAAAAATGGGTTCACTGCGAGCACTTATAAAATAGCATTTTAGCTGTACATTACAAACACACACAAAAGAGAAAAGAAAAGAAACTGTAAAGCCCCGCCCCCTTTTTTGATGTTTTCGTGTTATAGCGGCCTCCACAATTACAATTATGCCAAGGTTTCAGCTCTGATTTCGCCAAGATCATCGAAAAGCTTATATATGCATCATATATACACATATTATTCCAAACACCCATTATACGTCATTACATACATATTATTTACGTTTTATATGCCATATATATACATCCTATACAACTTATGCACATGTTATATGTATACATCATATATGTGTTATATATGACTAATAACTTGGCCATATACATCACAAAAGTAATGATTTAACGTAAAAATATATCATATTATGTCATACATGCTTTATAATTTGGCGATAAATCTTGGTCGCTTGGCGATTCATCCTCAGGGGCTGCTATTACACAAAAGTACCCAATTTTTTTAATCAAAAGAAAATAAGCTACTTTTAAAAAATATGAAACTTTTGCATTATTCAAAGGTATTGTTACAGCAAGCAAAAACCATTTTTGATAGACAGATTTCAGGTATCAAAATGACAAATGGGTAAAGTTGTGTTGAATAATCAGTTTTAATTTCATATTGGTTAATTGAACTTTTTATATATCAATTCTTTTTATATATATAAATTTTAAATAATGTTACTGTTTTAAAATTTTTGAATATACAAAAATTGTCTTTAAAAGGTCCACAATAAATAAAATTTCAAAAATTGAAGTTAATTTTATAAAATATGATTAAATTATATGCTCAAGATGCATGTTTATAAATAGGTATATATATATAAACACACACACACACACACATAGAAGTGTTACCACTAAGCACACTTCATGTTCGAATCAGTGATTCTTTCTGAAACACAATTACTCGGTATTCACTCGGTACGCGGCCAAAGCACTACTCGGTACACCACTATTAAAAATAATAATATATAATAATGTATTGATATTGTTTTTGATGTATTATTGTTAGAAAATACATATTACAGCTTGATTTGAACCTTTAAGAAAAGTATCCAATTTCCATGAACTTCCATTAACATAAACATGTGAGCTAATTTAATAAGTAACAATCGAGAAACGTTGAAAAGTCAATTTTAATTTTGCAATACTAGGTTTTTCTTTAGGTTATGTATGTTACTTTATTTACCATTAATTTAATCTTTATAAATTTGATAATTTATAAGCTATTGTAATACAATTTGATTACTTTAAACTTAATTTTTTTTATTTATTATTTAGTTCAGGGTTGGTAAGTTTGTGCTGCAGGTGGAAAAAACTGCGGTAAAAACCGTCCTGGCAAAAAATCATAAATTAAAAAAATTATAAATGCATGTTTTATTTCTTTTACTTATCTTAAATTAACAATCACAGAATAGTAGTACAATGCATTATGATGGTAACTTAATATACTCTAAATAACTGAGAAATTATTAATTTCACCATAAAAAAAAAAAAAAAAAATTAATTGAAAAAAAGCTATTGTTAGTCTGATTTTTATGCTGCAATAAATTAACAATATTGCAAAATCTACAGAAATTATAAACACTTCTAGTTTTAAAATAAGATGTATCAACCTATCAATCAGCATAATGCAATAATTCAGAGATGCAAAATATAAGCAATAGTAGTGAGTACATGTATTAATATATTGTGTTCAAATAAGTGAAATCTTAAATTTCTTTTAAAAAATTAAATATTTTAATAACATAAGAAATTACACATTCAACATTAAGCGGCACTTTCATCACCATCATCATCATTACAAAATAATTATTTTTTCAGCATTCCATACCAAAAAACAAGTTCGGAAACATTACTTATTGTCAACCTATTTCGAATTTTTGAGTGGACAAAAGAGAAGTTGGAAAATATTCTGTCGATTGCAGCACTACTGGCTGGGCATTATAGGTGCATCCCAAATTTGGGTTTCCAAAATTTGGAAGGAGTCACTGGCTTCTAAACCCAAAAAATCCAGTGGCCACAATTGTAAAACAAACGCATAAAAACAATAGTGTTTAAATGGGTTTAAAAAAAAAAAAAAACTCAGGAATTTAAAGTGTAAAGTAATTTATTTAATATAAATACATGTACAACAAAACTTGAATATTAATTAAATCTTAAATCATGTACAGTCAGTCAGAAGATAAAGTTGGGCAAGATACGGTTTTAAAAAAAAATGTATAAGCTAAGCAATCATGATAGCGAGGAATATCAGAAAAACAATATTCTTATTTTGATTTTGCCAGACAAAAGTACATATGAAAGAAAATCTGAATTTGTAAGATTATTTTGCACTATAAAAATCAAAACACACTTCAAACATTTATTTATATATGCATATATATATATATATATGCATATATATATATATTTAAATCACAGTCTATGTAATTTATAGTGCCTAATTAGAATTATGAAGGTAGTGTCATGCAATGTAGCAACATGTAATATGTCACATATAACAATGCTAAACAAATATTTAACACAGACATATGCAAATCAATTTAAAAATACCATTGTTATTGCACTTCATGTAGCTCTTTCTGGCTGCATCAGTTTCTTGATTATGCAAAGAATTAAATATGCAGTCCCTCTTGAATTTCCTTCTCCATGAATGAAGCAACTTATATCCAGCTGAAAAAGATTAAATAATTTATCATTAGTTTTTAAAATAGTAAAGACACATGCTGAGCTATAAAGCCACAGAAAAAAACGCAATCTAATTTATGTTAAAATCTAATCCCTTATCTAATTTATGTTTATAAAAAAAAAAAAGAGGTTGTGTAAAGCTAAAGTGGCCATTATTCAATGACTGATCATAAGTTACCTAGATTTTTAATTTCTAAATGTTTGTTTTTGTACATATGCAACACAAATGTTCTCTGAGTAATTAAATGAATTATAATATGAAACCAATATAATTAAACATTCTTTAAATCAATAACTTAAAAGAACATGGTTTGTTATTTTCAATATTTACATATCTAATATCTTCAATTTTATTATGTTAAATTCAGTTCAATCATTTAGAACAATGTTTATGTTAAATTTTATTTTTATAAATTATAAAAAAGTCCCTGCACCCCTTCTTTTTTGAGCATGTTATTTCACGTTTGTAGCTGTAAGCCTAGCCTTAATCCTTAGTTTGTAGAATGTGCATTTGCAAGCAAAGAACAGGTAGCCTTTTTTCGGTACTTTTCGGTTAGCCGGGCACCAGTCATACATATACATGTATGAAACGAAAACGAATGCGTGTTGCTCCGTCGGTGGGTCCTTGATCGCCGGGCCGGGCCGGTGGCTGCGCGGACTGATGGCGGCTCCGTACGTCAAAGCGCTCATTCTGATTCACTTGCATGCTCTTGTAGTCCTGGGCCGTGAGCGGGATTCGGTTAAATTCCGAGTGAATGTATGTCTGTTTAAAGGAAGACACCGTCTATTACGGAACCTGGTTTATTTCTTTTTCTTACATGCATCCTTTTAAACCAGGCCCATATTGGCGTGAGAGCTGCTTTTTAAGTCTGTCTGGACATCGAAGGTTCGTCCATCGCGAGGCAATTCCGAGAGAGCAGATTGGCGTGGATTTGTTTAGATGAGGGAAATCGTAAAAAGTTCGCTCCTGATAGCCGTGTAATGGTATAAATATGAGGTTTTTGCATTATTTCTGCTAGAGGTCGTCTAAGTCAAAAGAGGCGTATTTTTAATTTTAATTGGCCGCGAGCTGAGTGATTGATTGTGCGGAATAAAGGCGTTGGCTCTATCGGCCGATCGGATGCCGCAAGACCTTAAAATTGCGTTAGCGTCAGCACAAATATTCTTATGAAGAGTCAGAAAACGATCTTTGAAAGTTATAAGATGCGATGCAGGAAAACTAATTTAACAGGGGCGACGGCATTTTCAATCAATTGAAACGCAATTATTAAAGCATTTAAAAGTTTTGATTTAAATTTCTATTTTTTAAAACGGTAATTTAAAATTTTAAAAGGGGCAAAAAGGGATTTTGCATTTTAAAAAGGGGTTTAGCTTTTATCCTTTCATATCCCCCCCCACTAAAACAAGAGCCACAGGGCTCGCCTGCAAGACCTGTGGGTCTTATCTCGTGAATTTAACCCATGTTTTTTAGGTTCTTATTTTCTCCAGCTCTCAAGTAATTTCTCCAGCTCTTCAGTATTTACTTCAGCTCTCAAGTCAATTGGACCTATTTTTACATTTATATATCAAATTTACATAAAAATATTGGTTACACTAAAATATTGGAATTCTTTCAATGGTGCTGCAGCAAAACAATAATGTGTCTCGAGACGACATATCTTGATTATAACAGTTGTCATAACATAACTGTGTTTGTAGTGTTTCCCTTTCTTTCCAGTTTTTGTTTTAAAGTTTTTGATATAGTTTGTTGGGAAACATCCTTTTGTGTATAATTGCAAATTGCAACCATAAACTATATAATATATTAAAATATTCACAGGTAAACATACTGAAAACTATACAACATATGCAAATGTAAAAAATATTCAATAATAGACAATGTTCAAATGTAAAAAAAAATATTCACAAATACAAAATATTAAAATGTAAAATATATTCACAAATACAAATTATTCAAAAATATAAAATATTCAATAATACAAAATATGCACTAATACTATCAACAAAATATATTGTATCTCAAATCAATTTGAAAAGCTTGCATTTCTAGAAATATTGAATTTTCACACTGAGATAAAATAACAGTAAAATATCCTAAAATACTAATAACAAAAACAAATTATATTTCTTCGTATACCTTTCCGTTTTGTTAGGGACTTAGCTACTTCTATGATGCAGCCTTAGGTTTATATCCATGAAAAAACAACACTAAGTTGTTTTAAAATGGTGTATGGGCCAGAATATGGTGCAGTCAATTTACGGGTATTCGGATAGTGAAATTCTTCATACATCACAATGTCACCAACTTTAAACTTTACAGGAAGGAAACGAGCATCATAACGGACTTTATTCTTTTTATGGTAAGCAATTGTTCTCTCTTTAGCCAATTTTCTAGCTTCTTCCACAGGGGGATAGTAACTATTATTTGGTAAAGGGGGATCATATGGTAAATTTCCTAAAAATAAATAGCTAGGGGTGAATTGGGTTACAGAATGAGGGGTGTTATTATATTCATATAAGACTTCATCTAAAAGCTTAGTCCAGGGTATTTTCTTGGATGTGGAATTGACTTTACATTTTAATCTAGTGACAATAGTCTGATTTAGTCGTTCAATTTTCCCATTCGTTTCCGGGTGATGGCTGCTCGTCAATCTGTGTTTTATATTGTAATTACGAAGAAATCTCCTAAACCTGGAAGCTGTAAATGCTCCATTTCTGTCGGTTAACAATCTATCTGGTACTTGTATCTGAAATAATTGTTTCAAAATGTTTGTATAAGTTTCGGTAGTTACACTTTTTGAAGGAAAACCCCACACATAGCGAGTTGCATGGTCAACGACTAAATGCAAATATTTTTTTGTAGAATTGTAATAATTAAATCCGCCAACAGAGTCTACTGCCAAACATTCAAAAGGTATCTCTGTTGGGGGCATTAATTGCAATAAGCCAAATCTTTTTTGTCTACATTTTTTGTTTATCTGACAAGTGTGGCAGTGTTTTACAAAATTTTCAATGTCCTGATTAAAGTTAGGCCAATAATATTGCGGAGAGATTAAATTTATCATTTTATAAATTCCAGGGTGGCCAAATTGTGTGTGGGTTTTTTCTAATAGGGGTAAACGTAAAGACATGGGGACCACAATCTTATACAAACCTTTCTTTTTAATAACAACAACATCATTTATCTCAGTGTACTTTTTACCATCAATTGTTACATTTTCTTTCTTCTGATTGTCTCTTACTTCATTCAAGTCAAGGAGATGTATAATATGGGGTAAATTTTCTGAAACAGGTTGTCTAGATAGCATATCAGCTTCAACATTAGTGGAGCCTTTCTGGTATTTAATTTCATAGTCAAACATACTAAGTTTTAGGGACCAGCGGAAAAGACGTCCTCTTAAATTTTTAACACTTTTGAGCCAGGTAAGTGCCGCATGATCTGTATGTATGACAAATTTTTGACCGTGTAAATAATGATAAAATTTATCTAAAGCATCCACAATCGCCAAACATTCTAACTCCGTAATTGCATAATTTTTTTCATAATCGCGAAGATTTCTAGAGTGATATGCTATAGGATGTAATGTTCCTTTTTCATCAACTTGTTTCACTACACATCCCACTCCATGACTTGATGCGTCTACAAACAAATGACAAGGTGTTTTGGGATCAAACAACTTTAAGATTGGTTTTTCAATTAAAGCATTTTTTAATTTTTCAAAAGAATTTTGACAATTTTGGTCCCACACATACGGGACATTTTTCTTCAACAAATTGTTGAGAGGGTATCGAATGTTAGCATACTTTGGAATAAATTTGTGATAAACATTTATAGATCCCAAAAAACGTTGTAATTCTTTTACATTCGTTGGTGGTGTTAATTTCTTAATCGTCTCTATATTAGGGTTGTCAGGTGTGATACGACCGTTCGAAACTTCATATCCTAGAAAATTAATTTTGGATTTCACAAAATTACACTTTGACAATTTGAGTTTAAGGTTTTCTTGAACACAGATATTAAATAATGCCTCTAAATGACATAAATGTTCCTCTTCATTTTGGGAGAATACAATAACATCATCAAAGTAACTACAGGCAAAGTCAATTTTGTATTTATTAAGAATTCTACGGAGGGTACGGTTAAACCAAGCAGGTGAGTTTTTCCATCCAAACGGTAAACGATTCCACTCATATAATCCAAAGGTGGTGGCAAATGCCAGCTTCTCAGTGTCTCGAGGGTGGATAGGAATGTGCCAATATCCACTAGCTAAATCAAGAGTGGAAAAAATTTTAGCATGCGCCAATTTATCTAACAGGGTGTCGATTCGAGGTAAGGGTTCTGCATCTGTTTTTGTAATGGCATTTAATTTTCGGAAGTCAATACATAACCGGGTTTTCTTCCCTTCTTCACGTTTATACACCAAAGTTACGGGTGATGAATAAGGGGAATAGCTTTCTTTAATGATACCGGCTTGCAATAAATTTTGAATTTGTTCTTTAATTTCCTCTTCTTCCTTAGGGGAAGTGCGATATGCTCTTAAAGAAACGGGGAGATCTGATGTTAACTGTATTCTCTGGGGTTCCATGTTTACACAGCCTATATCATATTTATCTTTGGCGAAAATACAGACATATTTGGCTAGAAGAGCAGGTAATTGTTCTCTGACAGACTGAACATTTTGCACATGGTCAGTGGTCTCGAACAACTCCGGCTCAAAATTTTCTTCGAATATCTCTGCATTTTCAATTGCTGGCTGGTTAGTATATACTTCTGATAAATGTAAAGTATGGTGAGACGCATTTGTTGGAATATGGTCCATGAGAGGTACTTTCTTATTATCTTGAGTTATTTGCATTTTAACACAGTCAATATTTAATCTAAACAGTTTGCAATGGGGTAGCCCAATCAAAGCATAAGGTAACTGATTGTTAATTATAAAAAGTTCAATTCTCTTAGAGATACGTCCTAATTGCAAACTAACAAGGCATTTTTCTTTCAAAGCAAGAACACCTTGTGTTTGGGTGACTGGTATACTCTGCTGAACTTTACATATTTTTAGGTTAAGTTTATGGGCTAAATGACAAGGAATAACACTAATCGAACTCCCAGTATCGATCAAACAAGGTAGTGAGTCTTCATTTTTTACATAAGTAACTTTATGACAATCTCTATTTGATTTTTTATAGCTAGCTTTTTCTTTTTGTATATGTCCGGACATAAGAAATCGTCATTGATTACTAGATGTATTTTGGGATGACTCATTAGCGCTATGATCTTGGTTGGGGTTCGGCAAAGTCATATTGTGACTAGGGGTTGGTACTGCTAACACTTGTTGTCGAAAAGGGCAGTTTCCCACCCAATGATATGCATTTGGTATTCCGATATTAAGACAAACTTTGCATGGATAGGGCGGCAAAGTGGTCTGGTGGTGTACATTAGGTCGTGGTGGAACATTTGAAGTCGGTCTAAACGTATTTTGGGGATTTCTGGCTTGATTTGATGGAAAAGGTCGAATGGGGTGTGTTTGATAGGGAACTCTGTAGTTCCACTGCCTGTTAAAATTCTGTCCATTCTCATATGGAGGTCGGTTTGGTCGCCATTGGCGATACTGATTGGGGTTTTGGGGGCTTGCTTCAAATTTGCTCTCATTTCCCTTTCTGTCCAGTTGCAGTTTGCTAATTCTGAAAACTAATTCACGCCATGCATGTGTAGTTGAGGGGTTGCCTGCAATAACTAACTTCTGCATTTCTAATGGCAAGCCCTCCGTTAACCCTTCCAGGATAAGTTTCTGCTCTAAACCTAAGGTTCGGCCTACTTTAGTCTTTTTTTGATAATATTCGTTCAAGTCCTCTCCAACTTTATATCTAATACGTGAAAAATCAGTGAGAGAAAGGGTATCTGGAATTTCGTAGTGTTCATTAAACAAAGTGACAAATTCGGACCAATGAAGTACATTTAGACAATTATTAATGTACAACGTAAGTGCACTGTCCTTTAAATACTTCTGTATGTGCCTAATTTTCCAGCACTCGTCTTTTCCCTGTCCTATACAGACACTCTCGAAATAGGCTAACCATGGTATCCAAGACATTCCATCTTGCGGAGAAAACGCAACGATATCGGGGTCTACTGACGTTTTTGGGTTGGCGGATACTGATGCGTGAGCAGACCCAGCTTGAGCTGACAGGGTCTGTCCACCTAACATTGTTACACCAGATGTCTCTGGTGCACCTCCAGATTCCTGACTAGACTTCTGATTATTTTTCTCTTCAGGATTATTAACGGGATTATCATCTTTGCTCGAAATTTGATTTTTTTCTTTTTCGGGGTCACCTGATTTGTCTGTTAAATCCTCTACTTCTTTGGGAGGTGTTGGGTTACTCATGATGGATATAAATACAAAATATCACCGAATTACACAGAAATATAATACACCATTAAAGCACATAAGAATAAAAATGAAAAAATCTTTCAAACTATTTAAAATTTGTAACACTATATCTGTAAAAATCTGTTAAAATCATCTTTTTAAAATTAAAATCCACCTTAATAATTTTTTTTTTTTTTTTTTTTTTTTTTTCAATAACTTGAATTCAATAAAAAAAATTTAAATAACCTCACTAACTATAAAGTACGTTGCATATAAATCACCTTTAAAAAGTTTAACACTTAATAATAAAAATATTATAATAATAATAAAATTTTCACTTCTGCTAAAATATTTTCAAACTGTCTAGAAAAATGATTTTAATATGAGGTTTAGTTAATGTTATTTTTCATTAAAATCGTAATTACCAGTTCAACACAACTAAAGAATTTTCATAAAAATCACCATTCTTACTCTTTCATCTCTTTAAAATTACGTTAAACACAATACATAAACAATTATATATTTGAACTTAAATAGCTGACTTAAAAATAATTAAAATTTTCACACAAGTAATAGCATAATAAAATAATCCTCTTTAATTTATTTTTGGCATGCATAAAAAATTAAATAAAAAGTTTGAGAACCACTGCCTCTCACTAAAAAGATCTTTAAAAAAAAATTTTTTTTTTTTTTTTTTTTTTTTTTTTTTTTTTTCTGTACGTTAATATCAAAACTATATTACATACCTGTAACCTTTACTTTAAATAAATCCAAAATAAAACACAACACACCGGACACAACAAAAAAAAAATAAAAATAAAATAGCTTTTACTTTCATTTCACCACCACGACGCGAAACAATAATAAAAAAAAATAACTTTCGCAGAAAGATTTCTCTGATCATTAACCAAATGCTTTATTTTCTTTCCTTTTTTCTATAGTCCAGAAACCAGAAACCGAAACATCTGAGTCACGAGTTCATTTCTTTACCGGCGCGCTCTTGAAAATTGAAAACAGCTGTGTAGTTGACCTACTTTTCATCCGATAAAACACTTCGATTCTTGCCGGCAGAATGAAATAGTGCACAAGATTAAAGAAAAGTTAATGATTTTTGAGTTCTTGGGATAAATTCCGTAAGTCTTTCACCGTATGCTGTAAGAATTTTTTTTTTTTTTCACGGAGGTATTCGCTGGGATGGACGGGCGTAGATTACGTAACTGTTTAGTTTTTGGGATTTTCCCGTTGAGATGAACTGTCCTACTCGACTTCTGAAACGAATGCGTGTTGCTCCGTCGGTGGGTCCTTGATCGCCGGGCCGGGCCGGTGGCTGCGCGGACTGATGGCGGCTCCGTACGTCAAAGCGCTCATTCTGATTCACTTGCATGCTCTTGTAGTCCTGGGCCGTGAGCGGGATTCGGTTAAATTCCGAGTGAATGTATGTCTGTTTAAAGGAAGACACCGTCTATTACGGAACCTGGTTTATTTCTTTTTCTTACATGCATCCTTTTAAACCAGGCCCATATTGGCGTGAGAGCTGCTTTTTAAGTCTGTCTGGACATCGAAGGTTCGTCCATCGCGAGGCAATTCCGAGAGAGCAGATTGGCGTGGATTTGTTTAGATGAGGGAAATCGTAAAAAGTTCGCTCCTGATAGCCGTGTAATGGTATAAATATGAGGTTTTTGCATTATTTCTGCTAGAGGTCGTCTAAGTCAAAAGAGGCGTATTTTTAATTTTAATTGGCCGCGAGCTGAGTGATTGATTGTGCGGAATAAAGGCGTTGGCTCTATCGGCCGATCGGATGCCGCAAGACCTTAAAATTGCGTTAGCGTCAGCACAAATATTCTTATGAAGAGTCAGAAAACGATCTTTGAAAGTTATAAGATGCGATGCAGGAAAACTAATTTAACAGGGGCGACGGCATTTTCAATCAATTGAAACGCAATTATTAAAGCATTTAAAAGTTTTGATTTAAATTTCTATTTTTTAAAACGGTAATTTAAAATTTTAAAAGGGGCAAAAAGGGATTTTGCATTTTAAAAAGGGGTTTAGCTTTTATCCTTTCATGTATATATACACACATATATATATATACACACTTATATGTATGAAAATATATTATATATATACTTACATATTTATTTATTTATATATATATATATATATATATATATATATATATACACTTATATGTATGAAAATATATTATATATATACTTACATATATATTTATTTATTTATATATGTACATAAATCATTGGCACCCGGCTAACCGAAAATATATGTATATACACACACACACATATATATATATATATATATACACACTTATATGTATGAAAATATATTATATATATACTTACATATTTATTTATTTATATATATATATATATACACTTATATGTATGAAAATATATTATATATATACTTACATATATATTTATTTATTTATATATGTACATAAATCATTGGCACCCGGCTAACCGAAAAGTACCATTTTTTCTTTGTTTGGATTCTATTAAGCTGTACCTGCAATGGTAGGTGGGAAAGCTTAAAAAACCAATATAACAAGTTAATTTATACAGCTCATGGAGTTGCATTCCAGTTTCCAGTCCATGCAGTTCAGCATCAATTGTGCGATATTTTCCAATTTTGGATTTATCCACTCCTAATTGCAAAACAAACTTGAAGAACAGAAAGCATCCAAACTAGTGTTTTGCTACAACATGTTGTTCCATAGAAAAAAAGACTTAGAATGAGACTAACATTAAAACAATATAAAAATCTGAATATTATTTATATAGGGTAATTTTATACAATAAATTATGCAAATATTTTCACAATGTACTTTCATTTTTAAAAATTAAAGTATTTAATAGTAGTTAGAAAGGGTCTATTGATATAAATCAATTCCATTCCCTCTAATCTCCAAAGTTTGGGATTAAAAGTCATGTAAATTATACAATTTTGAAGATTATTGTTAATTATTTGTTATTATTTCTCTTTTGCATATGTGTTACATTTAAATACACAAATCAAAATACACATTGACCAATGATTAGTTTTTATTTTATGAAACATTGATGTATTAGTTGTATATTTCAGTAATTTAGATTTCTGTTTGGAAATTGTATCTAGCAAGTAATGAAAAATATGACATTCCTTGTTCAGAAATGAAAGACTGCTTCGATAAAATTGAATACAGTAGACTCCCTAAAATCTGCACATCATTACAAATGAAAACAATGAAACTTACAGTTGAGATGTAGGGAAAGAATTCAGGATTTTTTAAATGATTATATCATTCCATGTACATTTTAATATGTAATTCTTATTAATTGGCTGAACATGCTTTCTCATCAAGGAAGTATAACTTTATTTCTGAAAAAAAAATTCAAGACAGTGCTGTTCTCAGTGGTGATTGTGATCTTTTTACCAAATAAATTAATGTATTAATCGAGAACTTTTGGATATTAAGTTTGCCTAAGCATGAAATAAAACTTTTATTTTATGATTTTTATGTAAATTATTAGTGTAACTTTATCAGGCAAGTTTCATTGAATAATTAAAAGAAAAAAAATCTCATCGTTATTATGCCTATTTTTAGTTATGTATTATTGTGTACTTGACCTTTACCTTTAAAATTTTAATCATGTTTTAAATTTTCTTACTTTACTTAATTATTTTAATATTTTACTTTATTGTAAGCATTCATTATAATTTACAGTGCATTATTACATTCAAATGACTGTTTAAAAAATGTAAACAAAACAGTGACCAGAAATCCGCAAAATTCTAAAATCTGCACAATCTTTGGTTTCAAGTTATGCAGATTTGAGGGAATCTACTGTACTATATATATTTTTAAACTGTTGATTTAATTATCGTTTAATTTATGGTTCCAGGAGAAGCAAGGATTAAACTGAAATTTTCATTGAATTAATGTTTAAAGAAATAGCAGTAACTTTCTGTAAAAAATGGTTTAAAAAAAGTTTCTTGCTGCCTTTTTTGTTTCAATATCTTTACTTTCAATTTTATTGTTTACATTTGAATATATATTTGATTTTTTATTTTAATTATATTAAAACAAATATATTATTCCAAGAAATTCTTATATTTATGAATCTTAAGATATGTTTAGTTTTGAAATTTTAAATAATAACAGGCTATAATAATTACGTTTACCAAATATTATTTGTTTCTTATTATGCTAAATAAAAAATGAGCACCCATTGCTGAAAAAAAGCAATGAACATTTTAATTTAGTTTTCAAAAACACATTTGTGCAACAAGACTTTTTATTTGTCACAGCAAATAAAATAGTAACTTGACCACTTTCTGTTTTTCAGCAACATCATTCGAGCCAAAACCAATCAGATTATTTGAAAACAAACTAGAGCAAATATCAGAGTTTCTCCCAGACAGTTTCAGAAGGGTGCTGCACCCTGCCTGCCCTTTTCTTTACAAAATAGCACCCTTCTTGCCCCTCATAAAATAATTAGCACCCTCCTTGGAAAGAACTAGATCTTTCGAAAGGCCTAGCGCATTTAAAAAAAAAAAAAAAAAAAAAAATTATGGTGTTTTTAAAGAAGTTATTTTAGTTCAAAATAATACCTTTTAACAATTAAAAAAAAGTGCCTTTGCAGCACCCTGCCTTTTTTTAAACCTGGGGGAAACTCTGCAAATATTAGGGGAGACTGGTACACAGTGGACCACTTTTTCAGTTAATTTTTTTTCTTCTCTGTAACAGGTAAACTGATCTGCATGAAAATATTTTTGAATATTCTTTAAACCTTTATACATTCAGCATAATTTTCTCAAAACGTAGTTTTCAATACATTTTTAATTTTTTTTTTTATATGCACCCATAAAGCGGACCGCCCACCCACCGGGGCACAGTGGACCGCTGTTAGGTATTATCTGAAATACAATATAAATCTATTTTTCATTAATCTAATTCTTTTTTATTTCCC
This sequence comes from Maratus michaelseni, assembly GCA_963931845.1. Lineage (NCBI taxonomy): Eukaryota > Metazoa > Arthropoda > Arachnida > Araneae > Salticidae > Maratus > Maratus michaelseni. The sequence continues at coordinate 38,404,863 of OZ007598.1, forward strand.
CTTTGCCCGCAAAATAACATAATAATAATATAAATTTACAAGTAACATTTTGAAACAAAAACAAGAATAATTATATTTTGAAAATAATAACAGATTAATACAGGAACAATTGCAATTTAGTTGAAGTTATTACTTAAGTACAAAAAAAATCAGCACACATTAAAATTTGCAAATGAAATTCCAAAATACTTATGATTATGAGTAAGATTGAGCATGGAATTTTCCTGAAATACTTTTGGGTGAGGGAGCAACATTATAATATCCTTGACATCAACAGCAGATTCATCTACAGTTTCGGGGAAAATAAACTGATTTCCATTCAATTTGCATCTCATTTGCATTGAATTTTACTTGAATATAATTATCACCAATTAGACTACAGTTATATTTATCAAAGACAGTAAATACAAAACAAAATATTTCTTACTATGTTAAATAAATTGTTATTTTTATTTGTTTACTTTATTTTACAGTTAAATACTACTTTAAAACAATATTTCTTAATAGAAAATAAGCAATTATTAAATATTTTGAACATTCTGCATTACAGGAGCAGAGTGGATTGTGGACCACTATGCCCCAGGAGTGGGTGGTACATTGTGCCTCATATTGAAGTTCAATAAATAATCATATTAATATTTGTTTATAGCTTTCTTTTAAACATATTAACTTTAAAGTTAAATAAAAAAGAAGTATCTGAGCTTTGCAAAAAGGCTGTTTTACCTTATTTATCTACAACCTTTAATTACTAAAAAAATAAAATATGATAATGAAAAATTTTATTTTTAGAAGCTCAGAACAACCCATCAGGATAAAATATTTCAATCTGAGCTAAACATATTTTCTGAAGGCCATAAATAATCAGTGCAGTGCTGTTGTCTATTAGGATAGAAGAGAAGCTTAAATTTTTTTTTAATAAATAAATAATTAGGGGGTAGTCCACTGTGTCCATAGGTCTAGTGTGTACCGGTCTCCCCTACACTAAATATGCAATACTTAGATAAGCTTCAATTAAATTGTAACAAGTAAACAAATTTTATTACAATTAAATAACCTTTAAAGATTTATGTTGCGATTAAATAAGAATTTTGTTAGATATTAAACAGATACATTTTATTTCTTAAAAAAATGGCAGTTCTCTGACCGTTATAGTACACAAGTACTATTTTATGTTCCACAAAATATCATCATGGTGATCCGCAGAACTAAAAATTATAAATTTACTGGTCTGTGAGATTCCAAAGGTTGGCGACCACTGATTTTAGATGACTGATTATTACAATAAAAAATTTAAATTTTGTGTGCTGCTGAAGGGGGGGGGGAGGGGAGGGGGTAGATTTTCTTAAAAAAAAAAAAAAAAAAAAAAAACAGACATCTGCAGAAGTGCGAAAGATTCAGAGCTCTTAACCTGAAAGGTATGTGTAGTGATAGTTTGCTACAAAAAATAGTTTTTCTCAACCACTGACCATAAGAAATAATGACAATCTGTGGCCAGGACAGGTCTTAAATGTTTGCTTATTCACCTCCGACCAAAAAAAAAAAAAATAATAATAATAATAATAATAATTTTAATTAAATTTATAGTAGCAATGAAACTAGTAAATCTGCAGATCAGTGGCCTCGAACGTTAATTCTACAATTTTTTTAAAAATTATTTTACTTATTATTTAAAAAATTCAATCCGCAGAAAAATTTCTTTTATATTTGTAATACTAATTACAACAAATAATATATCAAGTAGTTTCGGGGAATTTAACTGTTAAAAATAGTGGGAATTATACGAATCTATGTAAAACTATTCCAAAACTTTTTTTGTTCAGATTTTTTTTGTTATCACCCCCCCCCCCCCCCCCCACTCTCTCTCAATTTGACAACTGTAATTCCCTGATATTTAGTATTTTAAAACATCTATCTAAAATAATTAAAATACTGATATTGTGATAATCATTGATATCATAATTGGTAAATTTACTTTAATATAACTATTTTTTTTATTAGAATGTTTTCATTAAATTCTGGTACTAAATACAGTCATAAAAACAATTATATTTATTTTCTTTTTTGTGGGGTGTCAATTACTGGAATTTTGATATTTTTCTGTTATTTACAATTAAAGTTCGATTCATATTTTTTCTGTTATTTACAATTAAATTTTTATTTATAATAATAATGTACATTGGTCTTAAAACTTTAAAAATAAATTTTGTAAATGGCCGTGAGTATATAAAATTCAGTTACCAAAACAAACACATCCAAATTTTGAAAGAAAATATAGAATATATAAATTTATTAAGTGAAGCTAGCTCTTAGCATGTTCATTAAGATTTTCCCTGAAAAACAGTGGAACTTCGGAACATCCCCCCCTACCTCCCCATTCCCGGCGACACTTTAAAAAAAAAAAAAAGTAGGTTTATTTGATGAGTTGACAAAGTTGTTTGGGTGAAAGTTTCAAGTTTACAAAAAAAAAATTAACCTACAAGAATAATCAAGAAAATGAATTACCGTCCACTTTCTCAAATAAGCATTTGTATAATTCACAAACATCTATGATCCACAGTTTATGTTGCAGAATAAATAAAGACGTCTTTTTCAAAACTCGCCTTATCCAAAATCATAAAAATTGTGTTTTCCCTAAAAGTCTGGTAATCAAGGGCCCGCCCGCTTAGGACTTACATATAGGGGAAGCCCGACGTCACACAGGGGGGGGGGGGAGATATAACAAATTATTTGAAAACAATATATATATTATAAACAATATTATTTGAAAAGTATTTGATTAAGGAAAAAAAATAATCAGCCACATAATTTGTGGGCCCAGGGCCGAGGCCCGTGCATTAATCAGGCCCTTAAAATACTCTATATTTTGCATAAAAAATATTAAGAAAATGACAACTTACTTAATATTTAAGTTTCTTCCTGAAATGGCGACTAGTAACTTGCAACAGCGTCCTTTCCTTCACGTTATCGCATTTGTTTCTGCCTCGTTTCTTCATTTCCCGCCTGTCACGTGTGAGAATATTTATCATTGCGCATGCGTTTGGAATTTACGTCATCCGTTATTCCGGAGAACGGTATCTTCACACAGCACTGTGAAACGTTTCACCGGCGATGTGTGTTTTTAAATAATCAGAAGGGGTTACTCCAGAATTTGTGTAATGTTACACAGATAAACCATGGTAAACTTACACAAATGTTTTACAGTGTTGTAATACTGCTGTGCATTCAGTTTTGATACTCATTCATCAAAATTATTTGTGCTGGTTGGCTACGGGTGTTTAAACATCTTGGTTGATCTAAACATTGTTTTGAGGGTTTATCGTTCTTAATCTTTACAGAATTCTTTTATACTGGAATCTCCAGTTCTTGAAATATATTATAAGCAACCCAAAATCATCGTAAAAGAGAAATGTTCAGGAAAATACACGCTCATAGCGTGTATCATAATAACAGACAATATAATTCATTTCACTGAAACTAGTACAAACGCGCCTCATTTGTCAAGTTTGATGTACAATTTCCAACTTGTTTTCATTAGAAAATACATGTGCTTTTGCGCTTTCCCAGTAATTGAAGTTTTTATTAGAAAAAATCTATTTCCCATACCTATTAACATAAATTTTTAATTTTTAATTGCTTATTGTATTTAAGTTCATTGCTAAATTTTGGGGGGGTTTCTTTCAATGAGAAAATATTTACATTTTTGTACTTTTACAAACAAAGGAAAAACAGGGTAAATGCACCAATAGTCGGCCACCCCCCAATAGTCGGCCACATTGAGATAAAATGCCTTACTCATAGCTTATTTTTGGTTCTAAATGAAATATTACAATTTGGTTATATGCAGCCATCTTTCATAAGTCACAAACCATCAGCAAAGAATCGTGGGTATTTTTATTGAATTTGTAATCAGCCATTTTTTTTTCAAGATAGAGGTAAATCACCATTTTCCCTATTTTTTTGTTAACTGATGGCAATTTTTTTAAAAGACAAGTATTAATTATTTTTTTTGTTTTTTTCTAAAATTATAAGGCTAGAGTATTAGCAGGGTAAATAAACTAATGTTTTTGAGTATAAAAAGTAAATAAATTTCTTGCTTTTAATTAATTTTAATGTGGCCGACCATTGGGTATCAGTTTTGCTTACATGTCCATTAGTCGGCCAGCAGGAGCTGAATACTGAATACATAACGTATTATACTTTTTTGAGATTATTTTTAATTGTTTGGTAGATATAACTTTATCTCTACATCTATAATAATATTATATATATATATAAAAAAAAAAATCATTTTTACGTGCTTGTTTGTTTGTAGGAGAAACTACTGGATGGGTTGGGTTGATTTTTGACGGCCGATTATCTACACATGGGATATAGGCCCGGGGGGAGTGCCCTTCGTGGGGGTCTTTCTAAGGGAACCTAACCCGTATTTACGCATGGATAAATCCACGGCTCGAAGAAAACCACGAAAACTCCGAGCGATTAGGCCGACGGGCGCGATTGGGATCGAACCCAGCACCTCCCGTCTACCAGCTTCGAGAGCACAACCTCTCAGCCACTGGTGGAGAAACTACTGGAACTACCGAAATAATTTCAAAAGTAAAGGTGGCAGTCTCTGCTCCGACATAGACTATATTTTACGTCAGAGCCACTTTTCGCAAGTAGATGGATGAACAAAAAACATTCCAAACTTACCCTTTTTGTGATATTGAAGGAGCTAATAACTTGAAATTTGGCATGGTTGTTGTTTTCTAAAAAATTCGAAATTTAAAAGTGTGAAATGAGTGGAAAAAGTTCTAAATTACAATTTATGTAGAATTGATAGGAAAATAAACTTGAAATGTAACATGTCTGTTATTTTTAAGACGTAAATTCTGGATCAAGGCACTTAAAAGAGGTGGGAATTTTAGAAAATAAAAAAAAAACTGTGAACATTCTAAAAACATTCTAAATTACGATTTATATGGAAATCCTAGGGATAGAAATTTAAAATTTGTCAATTCTGTCATTTTTAATATGTAAACGCGGGTACAAAATAGTTTTAAAAAAAAGAAAAAAAAAGAAATTTCAAAGGGTATAGGACAAAACAAACATTCTAAAGTTTCAAAATCTGTGATAGTTTTGGTGCTGGAAACTTAAAATTTGTCATGGTGGTTAATTTTAAGACATAAGCGACCGGCTAAAAAAGGTTTCTAAAAATTTGGAAATTTAGAATGCTGAAATGAGAGGAAAATGTTCTGAATTATTTTTTTTTTTATAAATTTTAGAATAGAAACTTGAAATTAGACATGGATAACCTTTTCCATACGTAAGTGATCTGATAGTACCCGAACAGTTTCTAAAAAATTCGAAATTTAAAAGGAACTAAAAATTTTCTAAAATTGCAATTTCTGTGATACTGTTGGGTTTAAAACTTCAAATTTTGCATGGGGGTTTCTTTTAAGATGTAAACTCTCGCAAAGAATGGTTTCTATAAAATTCGAAATTTAAAAAATTGAAATTATCAGTAATTGTTGTTTATCATTCTAAATTATGATTTATTTAGAATTAATAGGGATAGAAAACTGATATTCGATATCGAGGTTACTTTTAAGTCGCAAATGCTCGTACACAGTAGCTTTTTCTTAAACTGGATTAGATGCGGCAGTTGGTACCCCCATTATTTGCTTTTCAATTCTGTTGAAAAGTGTTAAAACAACTAGATTGGAATGCGGCAGTTGGGACCGCACTCCCTTCGCTTTTCCACTGCGGGATTCAAAATGCATAATTCGATTCAAAACCCACTTTAATCTAACTTCAATTTGAGCGCGACCAGAAGGGGTACCAGCGTTTTTTTTTTTTTTTTCAGTCGACTGTAGCATACAAAATTTAGTCAAAATCGCTTAAACCGTTTTTAAATGCAATTTGTTTGACCCATAGTGACCCCCAAATGATCCAATTTTCTCGAACATGTGACCCAGACAAATGGTCTTCTTCTATCCCAAAAAGGTAGGACACAAAACTTAGTTAAAATTGTTAAAGACATTTATTAGATAAGATAAAATTACCTTGGACCTTAACATGTGATCCTTAACATGTGACCCAGCCCAATAGTCTTTTCGTGCACCAAATTGGTAGGATACAAAATTTAGTCAAAATCGTTTTAGTCGTTTTTAGATAAAATTAGTTTGACCCGTAGTGACCCTAAAATGACCCACTAATAGAATTTTCTCAAACATGTGACCCAGCCCAATGGTCTTTTCATATCCCAAAACGATAGGATACAAAATTTAGTCAAAATCGTTAAAGCCGTTTTTTAGATAAAATTTATTTGACCCATAGTGACCCCCTATGACCCACTAATGAAATTTTCTCGAACATGCGACCCAGTCCAATGGTCTTATTGTATCCCAAAAATGTAGGATACAAAACTTAGTCAAAATCGTTAAAGCCATTTAGCAGATAAAATAAAATTAGCTTTACCCACAGTGACCCTAAATGACCCACTAATTTAATTTTCTCGAACATGTGAGATAGCTCAATCATCTTCTTATAACCGAAAATGGTAGAATGCAAAATTTAGTCAAATTTGTTAGAGTCGTTTTTCAGGTAAAACAAAATTCTGAAGTGGCCGACTATCGGTGCAGTGATGGCCGAACATTAGCGTTAAAGTGGCCGACTACTGGAGAACTTGCCCTTTTTGAACTTAACTTTGTCTAAAAAAAACTATTACCGTGTTTTTTAAAAATAATTGCTGAAACGTAATAAGAAACGTATGTTTTAACATATATCACTGTTAAAAATGTTGTGTCGTTTTTTAAAAATTCTACGTTAAGATTTATATACAAAAAAACAGTTAAGTGGCCGACTATTGGTACATTTACCCTATTTTGCGAGAAAACTAAAAGAAAATAATAAACTTTCACCAGTGCAATGAAATTTTATAAACACTAAAAAGAAGTATTCAGTATAACAGTAAGATAAAGTAAATAAAGATAATAATGTAGTAAATGATACCAACAGTTAAAGGAGGTAATAGATTTTCCTTTAAATAGTAAAAATATCGCTAGAAAATCTCATTATTTTTGCTATTTAGTTTATAGGTTGAACATTTTGTAAACTAATATTTTAAATTATTGAGTTTTGTGCAAATATCTTTTTAACACTTTCCAACATAGTTTAAAAGTGTTTATGAATTTAGTTTGCCTGTCTGTCCGTACTCTATCTCTCGTAAATATGTTCGGATTGTTATGAATTTTTTTATGGTTTTCAGGTTTACTGTAGTGTGTTCTTTATTGAAAATGGAGCACGTAGAATTTATAGTTCGTTTATAGGGACACACAAAAGAATTCAATTACAGGACTGAACTAAGATCACTAATTGCTGAAAATACGCTTTCTGCTGTGGTATGCATTTTTAAACTTGTCTAATATTGAGTGTATAAGATGGTGTGTATAAATTCTATATATTGTATACAGGGCTACGTGAAAGAATTCACACACATTACCGGATATGAGAAAAAAAAATTGCTGAAAATGGATTTTCACTGAGTTGTGTATTTTTTAAGTTAAATGTATACATATCTTATTCCATTAAAAGAAAGAAAAATTAAATTATTTAATAATATGTTGAAAAGTGTTTCATAATGTATGAGTGACGCGTGATTTTTGTTCTTGTTTGTTATTCTTTTCACATTTTCTCTAGGAATTTTCTTTTTCATTGAGTCATTCTTCTTTTTAAGATTTCTTTATTTTTATCTTACGTAAAATAAAAAAAAATTTGAAGTTTTATGAATGAAATGTTAAAGATATTAAAAAATACGGAAGGATGTAATAGTACTTGTATTCAATCATAAGAATTTAAAAGAAAAGAAAAAGAGGAGGGGGGGGTGGAGATTTTAAGGAATTTTTTTTTTTTTTAAATAGTGCTTAATTATTAAACAAAAGTTTGTGTAATTAAAAATAATAATTTTAAAAAGCTTTGTAGTAACTTTTATTTAAAAAATAAAAAGAAAAGAAAACAGCATTTAAATGAGCAGGAGATATGATAATTTTCAGGAACAATAAAGATGTTTTGCAATGTTTTATTTAAAAGATTTATTTGTGTCGTCATTTGAATAATCTAAAAACAAAATACAAAACAGGTTCGCGTTAGTTGAAAGAATTTTTTTAAAGCATGCTTTCTTTTGAGAAATACTGGACTTTAAAGAGAAATTTATTTCATGAAAAAAATCTTCCTTTTTAAGAACAAAAAGATAATTTTCATCTAAGGATTTCCTTTTTTAGGTAGATTTCGTAAGACATACTACCCATTACATTCTACCCTAAGTTGGAATTTTTGAAAAATTTTTTGCAGATCTACGCCGATTAGGACTCCCAGAACCCAAAACCACCCCCAGTTCAAAACTTTATCTATCTATCTATCTATCTATCTATGTCACTTTTTTATGGACACGATAACTCCAATAATTTTGCACAAATCTCTTCCAAACTGATACATAAAATCAAGGGGCATAAAATCTCGGCCAAGTTCGTTAATGGGCAAAATCGAACCAAGGGGGAGGGGGAATGGGGGGATTTTTGTGAAAACAGAAAAAAAACCATAATTTCTTAATCATGATACGTATCGAATCCGTTTAAAGTTATTATTACTTCTAGGAAAAGGGACGAAAATTTATGTATGACAGATTTTTGATATAATTAAAAATGTCCCCAAGGGAGGGGAAGGGGGGTTTTAGAAGAAAAAAATTCATAACTTCGTCAATTCTCAAGATATCACATCTGCTTAAATTTATTATAAATCTTCTTAATAATTTCTAAAACTTTTACACTGACAAGTTTTTTATAGGACCAACCCTTATAGCAAAAAAAAATTAAAAACAAAAACAAATCCCTGCCGGATCCGATTGCAAACAAGTTAGATTTCGAAGTGGCCGGTTCCCAGTACCGCATCATGGCAAAAAGGTCATTTATTCCGCAATTTCCAACAAACAGGTGCCCCACGGTCTACGTCTTCGAAATCTACCTGTGTCTATAGGCCGAGCCGTCAGGGATTTTTTGTATATAAAATGGGCCAACAAGAACCCCGTGCCCCACACACTCACACATCAGACATGCTTAGTGATTTCAGTCTGGTGTTCAACATGTAAAAATAACTAAAATTTTATATTTTTGAGTTAAAAATGTGTAAAATGAACATTTTGTACAAAATTAACAAAACTTCTCGTGATTTGGAATTGTGAATCGACTCGATAAACACTGAAAACCGCTTTGTAAATATCTGCCAAAAACGCCACTTCGTCACCGTCTGGGGCGGTCATTGTCTTAAGTGAGAAGCCAAAATACCATCGTTTTATATTTATTAGGAATCTTATTGATATAAAATTACTTAAAAAGTTTTAAAATAATAATCGGTACTTTTCTGTTAACGGGCGCCAGTGGATTATATAAATATACTATATATATACCAGAGGGTCCGTGCGAGGATTTCGCACTGAAATCTAATATTTTTTAGGTTACTTCTCTATTATCCCGTCGACCACTTTTCATAACAAAAAACTATCGCCAAACTGTAAGATTAAACGCCAAAAATGCAGTCCCATTTACTTGATGTCAGAAGCATTATACGTGTTTGTTACGTCATCAAGTGGTTTTTAATTCGACATTTGCGTGTATTTTTCATTATGTTTTACTGATTTATTAGTTATTTTTCATTCATTAAAATAACAATTGTGTCCTTAAATTCTTATATTTTATTTATTTATTTATTTTGATATTCCAATGGCAACGTTCTCCCGTTTATTTGGCGATAGTTTTTTGTTATGAAAAGTGGTCGACGTTATAATAGAGAAGTACCATTTTTATCAATATGTAATATTTATTAGATGCAGGTTTAAACTTCTAAAAAAAATTAAGGATAAAAATATCTGCAAACAACATTTAGTTTTTAGTCAATCCAAAATATTATCTAATTTATTCCATCAAAGTTAGAGTAAAAACTGATCCAAAATTGCAAAAGGCACGCTAGAGAAAAAAAAAATTAACAATCGTATTTTGACTGCATTAGAGGATGACGTCATCCGCTTCGAGAAAAACATGGGACATAGAAATATAAATCTAAACATTTCAATTTCAATGTCGCTTTTTAATCATAAAATTAAAATAAACCCGTGCGGTGTTTTTTATAATAATTGCTGAGCATCATATTATGTGGTATTTTATTTTTTTGGCAACAATAATTTGAGGGAAACCTTTCATTTCTTTTAAGAAAACAATTCCGATTTAATTTTTAATTTGTAGCAAATTTTAATCAAAAACATGTTTTAACGAAACGTTAAGTGTGCTATGTCAGAAGCCTGTTCAAAATCCTTTCATATGCTATCTCATTCGTCCTTCTGTGTTTCGTATTTTCCGCAAAAAAGGTATGTTGACAGGAGAAATAATATATAATAATGATATATGCATATATATACATATAATATATGTGTATGTATATGTATATATATAATTATAATATCTATGAATTTCAAAAAACATATCAAGTTCTATTATCATTCTACTTAAATCTCCAAAGAGATAATTAATGGTATTGTGTATACAGAATACCACATAGCTAATAATTAACATGTGCAAACATAATATTACCATAGCTTGTGCTTCAATGGTAATTGGCCAAATTTTACTCATTATATATCACTGGCGTCCAGCTAACAGAAAAGTACCTAACAATCATTATTAGCAATTTATTTGCGAAGCTATCATTAATAATATTTATTATTATTACATTTCTTTAATTTGATAGAAATCGAATTAATTAACATTATTTCATGCGTATTACAGATACGATTCTATAGAACTTTTTCACAAAGCTGTTGAATAATAATAATAATTATTATTATTATTATTATTATTATTATTATTATTATTATTATTATTATTATTATTATTATTATTATTATTATACATGAAAAGCAAACAGAATATTTTTTCCTTCTTACGTATGTAATTGTATACAGAAAAAATGCTAATATTTCTGTTATACTGGTGGAAAACTCACATCAAATAACAAAATTCCACTTATTCTTTAAATCTTGTTTATTGAAATTACTTACAAATCTCTGATCAACAATAGTTACTATTACCTATTTCTTATATCGAAATAGATATCAAATTAAATAGCACTACTTTAGATGTGTTCGAGATTTTATTTGTATGTTACTATTTACAAAACTCTACAATATTTATTGCAATTATTTTTAATACGATTATTATTATTATTTAGTAACAGCAATGACAAATCCATTTTTTTTCACTTATATACATCAATACGTGAATAAAATTAAGAATATTTATAAAAGAATAAAGCGTGCATCATAAACAATAGCTTCACATACCTCTGAATAGTTTAATTAACTTTCACAATATTTATTATAATGTTTGACCTTTTCAAAGAATTTTCCTTCCGGGAATTTAGTGTCAGATTATCTAATTGTTCTATTATTAGAGACAAACTTTTCCTTTAAATTAGTTGGATTTAATTACTTGCTTTTATTAATTGGTTAATTGATGGTGTTTTCTTAACTACAAGATTTAATCACGGTATTTGCGTTCGATTGAGAAAACATCAAAAGATAAGTACATTCCATGAAAGTTATATTTAAACACACTCTTTAAAGCTAGAAAGTATGAAACAATTTCAAACAAATTAATGAGAAATCATAAAAAGGTAAGGAATGCAAAAGTTCTGCAAAATTGAATTTAAACACGCTATTTGTGAAACTGCTAATTTGAGCTAGAAAGTAAAAACATTTAAATGAACTATGTTCGATTAAGAAAACATCAAAAGGTAAATACATTCCATGAAAGTTATATTTAAACACACTCTTTAAAGCTAGAAAGTATGAAACAATTTCAAACAAATTAACGAGAAATCATGAATAGGTAAGGAATGCAAAAATTTTGTAAAATTGAATTTAAACACGCTATTTGTGAAACTGCTAATTTGAGTTAGAAAGTAAAAACATTTAAATGAACTATGTTCGATAGAGAAAACATCAAAAAGTAAATACATTCCCTGAAAGTTATATTTAAACACACTCTTTAAAGCTAGAAAGTATGAAACAATTTCAAACAAATTAACGAGAAATCATGAAAATGTAAGAAATCCAAAATTTCTGCAAAATTGAATTTAAGCACGCTATTTGGAAACTGGTAATTTGAGCTAGAAAGTAAAAACATTTGGCTATGTTTGATTGAGAAAACATCAAAAGATAAGTACATTCCATGAAAGTTATGTTTAAACACACTCTTTAAAGCTAGAAAGTATAAAACAATTTCGAACAAACTAACGAGAAACCATAAAAAGGTAAGGAATGCAAAAGTTCTGCAAAATTGAATTTAAACACGCTATTTGTGAAACTGCTAATTTGAGCTAGAATGTAAAAACATTTAAATGAACTATGTTCGATTGAGAAAACATCAAAAAGTAAATACATTACATGAAAGTTATATTTAAACACACTCTTTAAATCTAGAAATTATAAAACAATTTCGAACAAACTGACTAGAAACCATAAAAAGGTAAGGAATGCAAAAGTTCTGCAAAACTGAATTTAAACATGCTATTTGTGAAACTGCTAATTTGAGCTAGAATGTAAAAACATTTAAATGAACTATGTTCGATTGAGAAAACATCAAAAAGTAAATACATTCCATGAAAGTTATATTTAAACACACTCTTTAAAGCTAGAAAGTATGAAACAATTTCAAACAAATTAACGAGAAATCATGAAAATGTAAGAAATCCAAAATTGAAGCAAAATTGAAGCACGCTATTTGCGAAACTGGTAATTTGAGCTAGAAAGTAAAAACATTTGACTATGTTTGATTGAGAAAACATCAAAAGATAACTACATTCCATGAAAGTTATATTTAAACACACTCTTTAAAGCTAGAAAGTATAAAACAATTTCGAACAAACTAACGAGAAACCATAAAAAGGTAAGGAATGCAAAAGTTCTGCAAAATTGAATTTAAACACGCTGTTTGTGAAACTGCTAATTTGAGCTAGAATGTAAAAACATTTAAATGAACTATGTTCGATTGAGAAAACATCAAAAGGTAAATACATTCCATGAAAATTATATTTAAACACACTCTTTGAAGCTAGAAAGTATGAAACAATTTCAAACAAATTAACGAGAAATCATGAAAAGGTAAGAAATCCAAAAGTTCTGCAAAATTGAATTTAAACACGCTATTTGTGAAACTGCTAATTTGAGTTAGAAAGTAAAAATTTTTAAATGAACTACAATTATGAAGGCATGTTTTACTATGAATAATTAGGAAAGAACACTTTATGTGTTTAAAAATTGATATTTGAATGGCTTTGTTTATTTTGACTAAATTATTGCAAATGAACAATATCCATGTGACGTCACAGTGTGAATCACGTGGTGTAAAAATAGTGATGAGTTCATTTGTTTACATATTGCATTAATTGATGTTGCATAAATACAGGTAAATGCATACGTTAAAAACTTTAGATTTATTTTGTATGACTCGCTATTCAGTAAATACATATTAGAAAATTCATATACTTATTAATTAAAATTAACAAAGAAGAAAAAAACATATAAAATACTTCTATCAAATAAAGTCATGCTATTAATAAAGCCATCAGAATATACCTTATGGAACGGTTTCGGGCCGACAAATGACAGCATGTACCCGAGAGTATATGTGTCCTTGACATGTGTGCATAGTTTCAAACACAACCGATACCGGCTTCGTCGTCATTTACGAACCAATGAATCTTTCCCCGGTCGTTGTTAAAAACAGTAAATAAACTTTCATATTAAATCAGTGTAAATTATTGATTGAATTTTACAATATTTCCATCATGTTCGAGATAATTTAACGCTCTTTTAGAATGTATATTGATACTGTATTTCTAATACTGTTTGTGTTTGAAAGTAAAATATGTGAAAAACAGAAATCCTCTAATAAGGACAGACAGTATAAGGTCTGTTCTAATTAAGGGACACTTCATTTTTATCGTATATTATCATTACCAAAGCTAATTAAGGATTTTCTGTATCTGTATTTGTAGAAAACTATGGAATCTATTAAAGCGTTGGTAAAGAGCGCTCAATAAAATCAAGGGCAAATGGAGTTGGCATTGGCTGTTCGAATCGGCATGCCCCTACATAGAGCAGCCACAGAAGATTGTACTATGTTCTATGTGTTAAGGCGATTTCTAAAATGTTTACTTAGGTATCGTCTTCACATTATTAAACAGCGAAGTTTTGTTAAAGTATTCTGAAAGTGTTGGAAAGTGTTTCATAATCTAATGCTTAACGCATGATTTTTCTTTCTTGTTAATTTTAAAATTACTTCCATGCTAAATACTCCATACTTTATAAATTATCTTCATACATATATAAATATCCATTCCTTTCTTTAAAACTTACATGCATCTTATAATATAATACATACTTCGATAGAACAACATTGAATATGTAAGATAGATATAGTAACTATTTTTTTCCACGAATGAAAGTAATAGCGACTAATGAGGAATCTTTCATAACTCAATTCAACTGAAGAGGCCTGCACGAATCGGGGTATAACCGACCCGAACCAGAAATTTCTGCTTGAAATTGCGACCCACATCTGATACACTTCTATCCAAGCTCGACTAAAACCGAAATATTCAAACCCGAACCCGAAGTGCAAGAAAATTAATTCAGGTATGGAAAAACCAGTGGACCCATGCGAAGATTTCGCACTACAATCTAATATTTTTTACCAATATCTAATATTTTTTTAGATGGAAGTTTAAACGTTTAAAGAAAAATTAAGGATGAAAATATCTGCAAACAACATTAGTCAAATCAGAATATCATCTCATTTATTTCATCAAAGTTACAGTAAAAACTATCTGAAGATAACAAAAAGCGCGCCCGAGAAAAAAAAAATAAGAAGAATAGTATTTTAACTTTACTAGAGGATGACGTCATCCGCGTCGGAAAAACAAGGGACAAAAAAAAAAAAAAAAAAAAAGAAAAATTGAATAAATAAAAATTACAATCTAATATAATAACGCATATATTTTAGGCTACACTTGAAATTAGACTGATTCGATTGATCGATGATGTCTTTTTCTTCTAAACATTTGAATTTGAATTTTTCTTTTTAATCATAAATATAAAATAAACACTTGCGACGACGCCCCAATTTATCTTTTAATTTCGTGGCAACACTGATTTGAGAAAACCTTTCATTTCATTTATGAAAATAAAGCTGATTTAATTTTTATTTAACAGCAATTTTTAATCAAAAAACATGTTTTAATCAATTGACAGTGTACTATGTCAGAAGCATGTTCAAAATCCTTTCTTATGATATCTCATTCATCCTTCTGCGCTTTGTATTTGCTTAGAAAAAAGTATGTTGACAACAGAAATAATATATAGGATAGTCTACAACTATGTCTTTATTATTAATGTTATCTTTTTTGTATAAAAATGGACATATACACACTCATTAACAGGCAAATATACAGTTGTTGTATTTTTTATTGAAAAATATTCAGAACTTTTCTTTAATACTCGGGCCAACCCAAACCGGACCCTAAAGAGCCAAAACCTAACCCAAAATCGACCCAGACTCGAAACATTTAATGTCAGCCCGACCTTAACTTGACTCGTAACGAAAAATTTTAGTGTCAACCTTCGGGTCAGGTTCGGGTAAAATCGGTTTTCCCGACCCGATGCTGGACTCTAATTCAACTAAAACTGAATAAATATAATAAGATAATGTAAAAGTTTGTAGGGTTTAACTTCTGTTTCTAATAGACTGCCCAACACAACAAAAACAATCTATATATATATATATATTACGCTATCGTACGTGGCACAGAAATCGCGATTATTTGTTAATTGTAAATGGCAACACCTGAATGAAACGCATCTCATTGGTTGGTGCTGCCATCTACAGGAATAAAAGCGAAACAAACAATGATTTATTGTTTTTATACATTTTCATTTGAAATATTGATTTTTGTAAGCATTTAATATTTATAATTTAAAAACTACAATTAGCAATATAAAATAAAAAAGGGATTTTTAGTAAAAAGGGAAAAGTAAGTGTAATAATTTTCCCTGACCGTTTCATTTTTTAAACATAACTGTTACACTTTTGAAATTTTAGCTCTTATTTAATTTTTTTACAAGCTTTTAGTGTAAATAAATATTATTCAGTCTCTTTTTTTTTATGAAGTCCACTCCACTGTTATATTTTTCAATGTCAGTCTGCCCGGGCAACGCCGGGCGGGTCAGCTAGTTGTATAAAAATGTTTTCATTCTATGATCGAGGTGCTTTTATCTTGAATAACGTGACATTTTCCTGCACTGTTTTACATGCATTGGATATTCTATTTGTAAATATTGACAAAGCTCTAGAATTATATTATTACAATTGTTACTATTACTGAGAAATACAAAACAAACAATTATAAAAATAATTCAACTTATATGCAGTTTCCTCCATAATTTTCTATTTGAAATTAATGTTAACGACATCGCTTAATGCGTAATGCTCATAAGATAATCCATACAAATTTTCCATAATTTACAGGACAGAATCTAAAGACAATCGTTATGCATATTACTTTCTAAAAAGAAATTTTGATACCACATCTTTTATTAGGAGATCAAGAAATTGTTAGTGACACTGATGAAGAGAAAGTTCATTCCAAAACCAACAATGCTGCCGGCTGTTTTCGATATTACCAATCAAAATCTGATAAACACGCCAAATTTTGGAGTGTGTCGCAAAATTAGAAAACAACGCGGTAAAAAGATCACTTGTTCTACTATGGCAGAAAAAATGACTTAATAATTTAAATATATTTAAATTATATAAGTCCGGAAATTCATTCAGATATTTCCAATCAAAATCTGATGTAACGCACCAAATTTTGCAGTGTGTCGTAAAATTAGAAAACAACGCAGCAGAAAGATCGCTTGTTCCACTATCACAGAGAAAAATGACTTAATAATTTAAATATATTTGAATTACGTAAGTCCGGAAATTCATTCCGATATTTCCAATCAAAATCTGATATGACGCACCAAATTTTGCAGTGTGTCGCAAAATTAGAAAACAACGCAGCTAAAAGATCACTTGTTCCACTATCACAGAGAAAAAAGACTTTGAATTACGTAAGTCCGGAAATTCATTCCGATATTTCCAATCAAAATCTGACATAACGCACCAAATTTTGCAGTGTGTCGCAAAATTAGAAAACAACGCAGCTAAAAGATCACTTGTTCCACTATCACAGAGAAAAAAGACTTAATAATTTAAATATATTTGAATTACGTAAGTCCGGAAATTCATTCCGATATTTCCAATCAAAATCTGATATAACGCACCAAATTTTGCAGTGTGTCGCAAAATTAGAAAACAACGCAGCTAAAAGATCACTTGTTCCACTATCACAGAGAAAAGCGACTTAATAATTTAAATATATTTGAATTACGTAAGTCCGGAAATTCATTCCGATATTTCCAATCAAAATCTGATATAACGCACCAAATTTTGGAGTATGTCGCAAAATTAGAAAAAAACGCGGCAAAAATATCACTTGTTACCCCAGAGAAAATTAACTTAATAATTTAAATATATTTAAATTATGTAAGTCCGGAAAAATCATTTGTGTATTTCGTTTGTCCTGAATATTTAGTTCTTTTGTATTAACAACATAGTCATTAATTTGCAGTTTTTATTTAAAATACTAAAATAAAAGAATGTTGTTGTTTATTTTAACATAAAGTAGTAGCCAACTTAATTTCTTTAAAAAAACTGAAAGCAACTCATTCAATGCAAAGGATTATTTTTATACCATTCAAATGTTTACATAGATTAATGTGGATTTCGGGTAGTGAGAAAGAAAACTAGTCGTTGGGAGCCACCGTAATACTTACCCATCATGAATATGCATAATGTAAAATATTAAAATAAAAAATGTATAAACTACTTATAAAATGCATTGCAATTCGAATAAAATCGTGGCTTGATGACGTCATAAACTTTAAAGGCTCGATTACAGAATTGCTTAAAAGAAACATCCTTATAACTACAAAAACAATAATCCTATTAACTAGCGGTTTATTACATCTGATTAAGCGTCTCATTTCCAATTAAAATATATCTTTGAATTGAAATTTGGATGAAATACAGGGTCATGAAAAATCGAAGAGTGTGGAAAATAGGATTACAAATATCTCGGCAACTAATTACCCGATCGACTTCATGCTTTATGCAAAATTTATGTTTTTTTATTGTCTTTTATATTCACTCCTTAAAATAAGCAATTTCGAAAATTTTTATATACCTTTTATCAGAACGAATATTTCGAGAGTCCGAAATACAGGGTCATGAAAAATCGAAGAGTATGGAAAATAGGATTACAAATATCTCGGCAACTCATTATCCGATCGACTTCATGCTTTATGCAAAATTTATGTTTTTATTGTCACTCCTTAAAATAAACAATTTCGAAAAATTTTATATACCTTTTATCAGAACGAATATTTCGAGAGTTCGAAAAAAATAGTTCCGGATAATCGAGGTTACTGAAATTCAATAAGCTTCTTCCCATTATTACATACTAAGTACATACCAAATGTCAAGTCTCTATCTCAATTTTTTCGGGAGAAGAGCGTTTACAGACACACACACAGACACACACACACACATACACACACAGACAGACGGACGGCAATTTTTTTTTTTTCTAAAAATCTGTTTTTCGGAATCTCCAGTGTCTGAAACATGTAAATCCGTCAAAAAAAATTTCGATTTTTAAAACGATTACAAGACTGACCCTATACTATGTATGATGGGTAAGTAAAAAGGCATCCCTTGAAAGTCTGTACTAATGAAAGTTTTCTGTATATCACCATTGGGAGTGTTTTTAATAAAATATAGCGTGCATCATGAACAATAGCTTCAAGTACAATAGAATTCCTTAATTAACTCTCACAATATTAATTACATTACTTGACCTCTTCAAAGAATTTTCCTTCCGAGTATTTAGTGAGGCTATCTAATTGTCCCAATAAATGACAAACTTTTCCTCTACATTAGTTGTATTAAATTCTTTCATTTTATTAATTGGTTAATTAATTGCGTTTTCTCAGCTATTGAATTTAATCACTGCATTTATATTCGATTGAGAAGCCATAGCTTAGTAAGAGCATTTCAGGAAAACGATATTTAAACAGGCTGTTTATCAAAGTATTCATTAACTCTTTGTAACTCAACAACTCCGAAATGAAACAATTTACTCAGATGTTAGAAAAGGTCATACTAAACATGTAAAAAAGCATTTTAAATAATGTAGACCAAAAAAATAAATAAAACATTGACTAAAAGGTATTTTTCTATATTTGCAACAAACAGGAAATTATTGGGTTGTTCAGAAAGTTGGTTCGTACCGGAAAATTCTATCATTTAATTACTAGACATTAATTCCGATATCTAATGTCTAATAATTGACGGTAGAATTTTCCTGTACGAATCGGTTTTCCCAAACGAAAGGAACTTCCAAACAACACAATATATACTTCTCATAAATATATTGCCAATTTTCTAATACAAAATTGTAAAATATAGTAACTAGACTTCCTAAAAAATCTATTTTTGGATGTCTTCAACCTTTCTAATTTTACAAAATTTACTAACTTCGTTTGAGCAATAACGATGCGAAACTGCTCAAATGATAAATAAAATTTTGGTATGAAAAATTAACTCAGTATCTCCATCTGTTGAGAATGATATGAACAATTTATATTAACTGTTGTGTTGGAAGATAGCAACAATAAATAGAATTGTCTTTTAAAGTCCGCTTTATATAAGTAACAATTCACTTTTGGGTATGTTGAAGATATGAAACACTGTGATACAAAGGGTTAAATCTAGAAAATATTAAAGAATTTTGAACGATTTAGCGAGAAATCATAAAAAGACAAAGATTCCAAAATATATGGAAAATTATATTTCAATAATTGATTTAAAAAACTACACAAGTCTAAGATTTAACACATTGCTAACGGCTAATTTTAGTCTTTTAAACAGGAAGCTCCATCCATGGGCGTTACTGTTACATGTTGCATTATTCAATATAAAGATTTTCTGTTTTCATGTGTATATTCAAATTAATGTACATATAAATTATATTGTTTCTAATCGAACTATTTATATGCATAGTACACTGATTGTCTAAATACAAATACTGTGTCTATTTTGCAAAATTACCACCCTGAGGGGAGTTATACAAATCCAAAACACGAGAATTCGCATTAGCCGTCAGTAATGTGTTTTTAGGGAATCAATAAAAACTGTGCTACACATAAATGTTAAATATTTTAAGATATTTTCTGTGCCCACTATATTTTTTTAATCTTTAACCCCCTCAGGGGCAAAATACTCTTGAAGCTAAAATATTGAAATGATTGATTGACACCAGGATTCTGGAACGATTTTATTTTAAAACTAGCAAGCTACGCCCGCTGCGCTGGTCAGTTTCTACAAATGAACCTTGAAGCAAACAAAATATATCGTTTAATTTGACCTTGTATTTGAAAGCAATCTGTATATTTACCTGGAATATCCTTCCACATTACTGAAAAATGACGTGATTGCGCTATTATATTTTCTAATGTGCAGTCAAAATTTTAGCTGTTAAGGACCAACTCTTTTATTTGGTCATTTACAGTTAAGGTTTGCTAAAGAATGATAAAACTATATGCAATATACTAAAACTATCACTAAAAATTATCGAACTAACAATGCAAACTAATTAACAAAATCCATTCAGTAGAAGTTTTTATAAAGGCTAATCTTTTATAATCGGGTTCATCTGATTATAGAACTTTTCCACGTAATTCTAAAACAGAACAATATAAAATATACTAAAACCATCCTTACAAATTATCTACTTAACAATGCAAGTCGCAAAAAATACGCCCAGTAAAAACTTTCAAAAAGGCTAATCTTTCGGAATCGGGTTCTCCTGACTGTATAACCTTCACACAACTGTTTGACTAAGCAGCGTAGAACAATATGTAGTAAATTAAAACCATTCCTGAAATAGCATCTGACTAACAATACAATTCTCATCAAAATCCGTCCAGTAGAACTTTTTCAGAAGGCTAATCTTTCATAATCCGAATCAAATACTGAAAAAGCTAATATTTGATAAAAAAAAATATCACCTGATTTTCGAATTTCCCCCTATAATTCCTTTCTTTTTTTAAATAAAATTAATAACAGCTTTTTCTTTTATTTTTCCAGCTGTATAGCCATTTCAATTCTTTCTGCATAAAAAAAAAAAAAAAAAAAAAAAAAAAAAGACACCTTTTGGCTTAAAATCAAATTGTTTAGGATCAAAAGTAAAATCAAAATCGCCAAAAACAAAAGATAAATCGCGAAATATTGTTTCGATAGCAATCTTGCCCCTTGAATAATGTTTTAAGCATTGCGAACATTCCCAATCATGTTTAAATTAAATATTTTCGTTTTATAATATTCTCTCATCAAAATTCTTTTTTCTTTTTTTTTTTAATTAATTTAACACAGTTTTTCTTTTATTTTTGGAGATGTATAGCCTTTTCATTTCTTTCTGCAACAATAATGATCGCCAAAAAAAATAGCAAAGGTAACCTTTTCGGCCAAAATAACAAAACTTTCTATCATAATTCAATAACTAATCTACGTAGAACGTCGTGTTATACATATAAACCTTCCTCTTGAATCACTCTATCTATTAAAAACAAACCGCATCAAAATCCGTTGCGTAGTTTTAAAGATTTAAGCGTACATAGGGATATAGGGACAGAAAAAGCGACTTTGTATTATACTATGTACTGATAAGTAAAAGAATTTTCTTCATGTACCTTATAAATTCAAAATTTGATTATAAAATTCTGGTGTCAATGTGTCATTTTGGGATTAAAATTAAGTGGTATATATAATATACCGATGCCCTTCAAGGGGTTAAATATGATAAATAAATATCAGTTGTTTATTTTAGATTTTTTTTTATTAACAAACATTTGAATTTATTTTGTTGTTGTAGTCAGTGAGGTTTAGTGTCCTACAGATATTACAAAAAAAAAAGTCCTTCCGCCTATACCGGGAGGAAAAGGTAGCTTTCCTATATCTTCGTTTAAAATTTAGCTAATGTTACTCGAAAACAGCAAGCTAAAATTCAAAGAAACTGTTTACAAAATATTCGTTAATACTGAATTTGAATAAGAAATTCTCCAAATTATTGAGCTATAGCCAAGTTGGCTTCATTTAAAAAGACTTATTTTAGTCACCAAATTTGGCGATTTTTGCCAATTTTCGCTGTTTGGCGAGAATTTGGCGCTAATTAATGTGAATATATCATTTTATGCGTATAATTGGGAAAATGATTACAACAATGAAAGAAAATAATTTGCGAGAAATCGCGTTCACTAAAACTCATAAATTAATCGTTGGTTTTCTGTAATGTGCTATCTTATTTCAAAATGCCAGCCACCCTAGAATTTCAAACTGCTCTATCTCAGCCATTTTTTTTAGATAGAGGTAAAACAAAAAATGCTCTGGAATCCTTGTATCAAGGCCTAACACTTAATTAAAAATAAATTTAAATTTTTAACTTTTTTGTCTATTTATTTTAGTTTTAAAATTTTCAGTGGCTGCCATCTTGAAACAAGATGGCGGACCAAGCTGGCCACCGAACTCGATCGAGGCATTGGTGAGCTTAACACACACAATTAGTTTCATCCAAATTAAATTATAAATACGAGCGTTATCGTATGACATAGGTCATATATATATATATATATATATGTGTGTGTGTGTGTGTGTGTGTGTGTGTGGATATATATATATATATATATATATATATATATATATATATATCAACATTTGAACGGAGGGTGGTTTTGGGGTCTGGGGGGTCATGATCGGTGAAAATATATCGAAATTTTCCAGAATTGCTTTCCTCCGAACGGCTGCAATAGGTAGCTTTATACTTTTTTGTATTGAAAGCTACCTAAAACGCATTAACCAAGTTTGTCTTAGTTATTGACAAAATAGACATAATATACATAAATCATTTACGTCGCCATCTTAAACCTTAAATGTTCACTTAAATTCACAGCAGGACTTCCCGCGCGGTGTATTTTGTGCATCGTATAGTTGTAGATTTCTAGGAAAATAAATTAATGTTTTATAAGACTAATTTTAAGTCAAATACAATTACCATACAGTAATATAAAAACCTTTAACTTACGCACAATATTTTCGAATAATGTACATGCATATTTAAATTTGTAGCATGAAATGGCATACAAAATATACCAGTGCGAGTTATTAAGGGTTAAGGATCACCGTTATGCATAGATGCCAAATTTTACAGATTTTAAAACCACTATTTCTGAATAGCAGTATTGGACTTATTAAATCACATAATTATGGAAATGAATATTGCAAAGATTACTATTCGAAAATAGTATTATTTAAAATCTGTATCTATTCATTTAGGCACAAAGTCATATTCACTATCGTGTTCAATCACATTTTTTTTTGTTCTGTTGTTGGGTATTGGAATATATCTTGGTACTGTTATTGACTAATGTTTTTTTTCGCAATAAACGACAATTTTGAGTGGCAACGGTTAAATAAATATATGTAATATTTATCTACATATTATATGCAGGGCTTAATTTCTAACAAAAAAAGTACCGGAGCCCTAATATTCCGCAGTACTAATAGCCGTAGCATGCCCCTCCACCCCCCCTCCCTCCACGATCACTCCAATCTGCATATTTATATTTGCATATTATGTATTTGCAAAATTTAAAGCCTTTTTTTCTTTAGCAAAATAAAAATTTTAAATATATCTATCTGCATTTACTTAGCTGTCAATTATTCTTTTTTTTTTAGTTATCACTCCGGCCGAATAGAAATCTTTGCCTAATTTTAATGTTAATTAATCGCAGAATTCTGCGATTAAATAAAGTAAGGATTGGGATTCGGAAATAGTGTTAACACAAACAAATAATAGTTCGCAACTATGCATTTTTATGAAAAAATGAATGAAAATTAAAAAAATTAATATTTATATGCTGAAGAATCGAACAAAGTTTTTCAATTTCCTATGAAAGGTGCATATCTTAAACTATAATCGATTCCTTCCGTCTTTCGTGGTGAGTCCTTGAAAATCAGATAAAATTAAACATTTGACACCGTGATCGGAAAGATTCAATGTTTTCATAGAAAAAGGAGAACTGTTGAATTGCTTACTGTAAGAATAACATTACATGGCAATTATATCTACTTACAAATGAAAGTGACTTCGTAAATGTGCAGAGCAGAGCTTTAGGATGGATAAATGAAAATCCGATGAAAAATAAATAGAAAATTTACTAACGTTATTTTGTACTCGTCTGCAATACAAGATTAAAAACTTAAAAAAAAAAAAAAACCCTCAAGATAGATAAATAATTTTTTTAATTTACAGACAGATTGAGTTCGAGCACACACATATATAAAAATTGAGTTCATTTCATCTCCATTTCCTACGCGTGCAATACATTATGTCACATACAGTTTGGTAGAAAAGAATGCAAAAGCGATATGGGAGCAAAATTAAAGGGTAATTTAGGCTTCGGCTTTCGGAAGCGCTTGCACTAGACTCCGGAGCCCAGTGTTCATAGCCCCGGGTGAATTCCGACCAATATTTAAGTATTTACTAAAAGCAGAGAAGTACGGGAGCCGGGCTCTGGTGCAATTTAAGCCCTGATTATATGAGCCTAAGTTCATGGACACGTTTGAAAAAGAAATCGCATTTGGGGAAAAAATGGATTTATGTAGTTTTGCAATCACCTATTCTTAAACACACCATTTGTAAAATTGTTTTTTGACATAGAAATCAGCAAGCATTTTTAATAAATTGCCGTTGTTACTTGATATTTTACAATCAATAATTAAGATATAACCACTCCTCTATTTTAAAAATTGATATTTAAATGTTATTTATTTTGATTAAATTATTTCAAATTATAAACAGAAACAGCATTAGAAGAAAAAAAACTTCCTTATTAGTGGAGTTTACTTACAGTCAGGGCTTAACAAATTTGATAAAATATGGCATCCGGCAAAAAATAGCAAAAAATAATCGCTAGTCGCCAATAAACAATATTTACCCCCCGCCCCCTCTGCCGTCATTAATTTAAAATATATATATATATATATGAATTAATTGAGAAAAAAATCATTACAAGAGCATAGTTTAGAATTACTAGTTACATACTTCATAATAGTACATAATTTAAAAAAGATAATGTTAAAGTTTTCTAATGAAAATTATCAAAATGACATAACTCTGAAAAAAAAATAATAAATACTGTAAAGGTTGAATTAACAGACATGTTTGGAGAATGGTGATTGCTGAATGTTTCAAATGTCCTGATAATTGAGTGCTACAAAATCTATGTCTGATAAGGGGTCATCTATCAAATAGTGAAGCAGAAAAAACGATTTTTGCCGATTTTCCTACTAAAGTAAAAGTTAAAAATATTTTTTGGTTGAAAATAGTTTCTAAATTATTTCTTAATATTGGGTGGGGAGAAAAATGCCGTTTCTGATCATTCCTTAGGTCAATTATTGAAAAAGAAATCGTTGTCAGTTTATGTGAATTGGTCGCCAAATTAAAAAACTAGGTACCCTGAGGCGACCTGGCGACCATATTTGTCAAGCCCTGTTTACAGAGATTAAGATAAACAATTACTGTTATTTAATTATTAAATTACCTTTAAGTTAAAGTTTAATTAATGCTTAAAGTTATAAAAACATAACACGAAATGTTTAAAAATACCTTTTAATACAGATTACATATGTTTCATTCGTTTTACCGGCGACATCTTCAGATCTAAATGATGAATAAAATATTCTCGCATAGTTTTTTGAAAATGGTAAACATAAACCACATAACATTACTTAATATAAACATAAATTCGTGTTATGTTTTTATCACTTTAAGCATTAATTAAACTTTAACTTAAAGTTAACAAGTGATTTTATTATATTATTTGTATTAAATTACCTTCATGTTTTATATTTTTGTGGTACATTTGCGAATTATAAATCTAAAAATTTGTCATTTACATACATCACTACTTGAAAAGAGTTAAGAATGTTTCGGATACAATAATGTTTGTATCAGAAACAAAAACATCAAATGTTACTAAACTGTAATTAACTCTCACAATACTAATTATAATGATTGACCTCTTCAAAGAATTTGCCTTTCGGGAATTTAGTGTAATATTATCTAATTGTCCTAATATTAATCACAAAGGTTTCCTCTAAATTAGTTGCAGTTAATTACTTGCTTTTATTAATTGGTAAATTGATTATGTTTTCTCAAATCAATAAGATTTAATCACTGTAATTTATATTCTCTTGAAAAAAATCATGAGAAGTTAACAAAACCAAAATGTAAATTGCTATGCTAATTAAAGTTTGAAAATGTAAGATGTTTTAATGAATTCTTTATAATAACATGTATTTTAATATCAACAATTAAGAGCAGAAATTATTAAAAATATAAATATTTAAACATTTTATATTTTTGTGGTACGTTTGCGAATTATAAATATATAATTTTGCCATTTACATTTGTCACTACTTGAAGTGAATTAAGAGTATTTGAAACACAATAAAACGGTATCAGAAAAAAAAGTTTTACATGAAACTGAATTCATTAATTAACTTTCGCAATATTAATTATAATGTTTAACTTCTTCAAAGAATTTGCCTTTGGAATATTTAGTGTAAAATTAACTAATTATCCTAAATAATTATGCACTTTTCCTGGAAATTAGTTATATTTAATTACTCACATTTATTAATTGGTTAATTGATTGTGTTTTCTAATCTATGAAATTAATCACTATATTTACATTCATTTGAGAAATAAAAAAAAGGCAATAAAACTAGAATTTCTGGAAAATTATATTTAAACACGCCGTTTATGAAATTGTTCTTTACAAAACAATCTTTAATGAATTACAGTTAGTAACATTTATTTTATTGTTATTAATTGTGAAAAGAAAACTATTTATAATTAAATAAAATTTACACTGCTATAGATCAAAAAATCTACCAAGATTAAAACAGAATAATTAAATGTAAATTTTGAAAAAAAAAAACATACTTTCATTAAAATTCACAAAAAAAGTGAATTTTTATAACGTTGACCCCCCCCCCCCCCAGAGGGATCGAATATTTAAAAAAATAATGTCCAATTCATGTATTTCCTTCAGCAATACATATATATTCTAAATTTCAAAGCTCTATACGTCAACAGGAAGTGGTTAAAGTGAAAAATGAGTATCAAGATTTTACTGCCACATACATACAGAAATGTAAGTTAAAAGAAAGTATGTAATAAAAAAAGACTGAATTAAATTAATAAAATGCATACAACTAAATACTTTTTAAAAACTATTTCTTTTCAAGTGAACAATATGTACTTATATAAACGCAATTTTAAAAAAATGAAGTAATATTTTTATGTCGTTCTCATTTTGATCTTAAATATCACAGCATACTGGTATATTTATCACAAATTTCAGAGTCGCAATTGTGACTTTCTGTTTGACCGTGACTTACTGCAAAATCACAGCAACGCCCCTGCCACTGGGTGAAAAATGAGTATCAAGATTTTACTGCCACATACATACAGAAATGTACGTTAAAAGAAAGTATGTAATAAAAAATGACTGAATTAAATGAATAAAGTGTATGCATCTAAATGCTTTTTAAAACTATTTCTTTTCAAGTGAATAATATGTACTTCTATAAATGCAATTTAAAAAATTGAAGTAATATTTTTATATCGTTCGCATTTTGATCTTAAATGTCACAGCATACTGGTATATTTATCACAAATTTCAGAGTCGCAATTGTGACGTTCTGTGCCGTCACAGCAACGTCCCTTGTCTTGACCGTGTCTTGCTGCAAAATCATAGCAACGCCCCTGTCACCATGCTTATTGGCGGCTATTTTCAATTACATATATTTCAATTGCATATTTTTATATGTGTAAACATATTAGAAACTATTAACATTACAACAATTTTTTAAAACCATATTCACTTAGGTTGTGAATATGGTTTAAAATAAATTAGGAAAATGGACCTAGGTTGGACCATTTATCAGTTTCTGAGAGTAAAAAAGGTCACCAAACAAAATTTGCAATATACATATACTTATATCACAAACATATTACTTATTACTTTATTACTTCAGTTTTGTGATCGTAAAGATAATATGGTCAAAGCCATAAAATTAATAGTAACATTTAGTAATAATAGTAATAATTAAAACAAGCATTGTGTACTTTTTTTAAAAGAAAGACTTATTAAATTAATTCCCTAAAGAATTATAAATTTTAAAAATATTCCAAGCAATAAAATAACCTTTTAAATAAAATAATTAGCAAATGATGCAAAGTAAAAAAATCAAATTTAAATTTAACAAATGAAAAAATTATTTACAAAAATATTTCTAAAGATACAAGATCATAATTAACGGAGAATACTCGTTCCACCTGCATAAGATTGCGCTAATGTTCTTGCTGTCAAAGCAATTAATTAAATTAAACTTCTTGAGTAAAATAATTGTTATCATTCACATTATTTATCCATTCACATTAATTATAATATTAAAATATTAAATTCCATTATGATCTGGATCAATAAAAAAAATCTTTCTGAAAAGCAACCTACGCTGTTCATATGAGGTAGTTTCAAAAAGTTCCCGGAATAGGTCAATTACAAATTATTAAAAAATAGAACAATAATTTTACCTTATTGAGTGAGTACCTTCAAAGTACTTTCCTCCTGCATCCACACACTTCTTCCAGCGTTCGTATAACTATTCAAAACACTACTTGGATCCATTTTTTGAGACGTCCTTCAGTAGCTTTGTTGCATTTTCGATCATTTCATCTGAATCCATAAAACTGTGTCTCTTCAATTTCATTTTCAGCCGTGGAAACAGGTAAAAATCCGCTGGTGCTAGGTCGTGAGAATAGGGAAGGTGTTCCAGAGTGGTAACACTGTGTCTGGCAAGGTAATTTTTCACAATCAGATCGCGATGTGGTAGAGCATTGTCGTGTAAAAGAAACCAATCATTTGTTGCCCATTTTTCAGGTCATTTTCGTCTGATTGCATCTCGCCGTCTTTAAGGATCTCTAGGTAAATTTCTTTATTGACAGTTTGGCCTTCAGGAATAAATTCGTAGGGAATGACGCCCTCGTAATCGCAAAACACCTCCAACATCACTTTCCCTTGGCTTTTGTCTAAGCGAAATTTTTCCTTCCTTGGTGATGTTTTTGTTGACCTTTACGAAAACGCTTATGTCATCGTTTCCGTATGCTTTCTTCAGCATCTCGAGCGTCTCAGAAGGCGATTTCTCGAGCAAAACGCAGAATTTGATGTGTGCACGCTGCTCTAAAGACGACATTTCAAAATCCGACGAATGAAAAATTCGCTTTGTCAGAAAGGATCTGCAGCTAACGCCAACAGTACCGGAAATGAATTCAAGATGCCTGTGTGTTTTCCTTATCAGTGCTGCCAGCCTCCAAGAAAGATATTTCCCCTCCAACGAACACCTGTGTGAATGTAGGTGATCATTCCGGGAATTTATTGACTCTACCTCGTATAAGTATATATCTCTAAACTATACTGGAACGAATGTAAATTCAATACCTTTTGACTTACAGGTGGCACGCTTCGTCAGTCGCCGAGGTAAGGTGTTTAACATCATATAACGCTCGCATACTCCTTTATGTATACACAGGATGTTTCAGTACCAAGGTTACACACTTTAAGAGGTGGTAGAGTATATTGCAACAAACAATTTTTTTATAGGAAACCAGTAGCATAATCGACTCATTTAGTGAAAAGTACAAAATGCTTCACTTCAATCAGAGCTCGGATTTTTGTTCGTAACATTAACAATAATGAAAATATTTTAACTATATTTACAACATAATTAACTTGCTATGTACAAAATGACATGAAATCAGGAAAAGTTTTAGCAGTACACAGTAATTCGGCTATATGTAATACTAGCTGTTACCCGTGACTTCGTTCACGTAACATTAAAAGAAAAATAAATGTACTAATCAAGCAAAATATTTCACTCCCGATAATTAAAAACGTAAATAATTAACTAACTCTTTATCGAAGAAAATACGATATTTCTTTGTTATAGGGGCCTTGACATAAATCAGTTTAAAAAAAGTAAAATTTTGTGCCAAATAACCGCGAAAAGGAAACTGCAACCAATGGAAAAAGGACGGCCAAATAAAATTGTGTAAATCGACGAATTGGGTAAAAAGAAATGTCAATTTTATCTGATAAACCATTTTACTTTTAACGACTTTGAGAAACGTTTTAACAGCCATCATTTAAAAATAATTGATTGGAAATAGTATATGCTTTTTCTTTAAATTCAATTCTTGTGAATAGAGAGGAATAATTCTACACCTAAATGCAAGGAACTTCAATTGCAAAGCTTTTTGCAGCCCAAAATTACATGCAAACGTAACACTTAAATTGCAAAGTTTTTTGTAACCCAAAATTATATGTAAACAGTACTTTTGCATGTAATTTTCATTGCAAATTAACATTTATTACGGCTCAAATTAAAATTAATTTGGGTGCAAATTACATGTAAATGTTACGTTTGCATGTAATTTGGGGTTGCAAAAAGCTTTGCAATTGCAAGTGTTACGTTTGCATGTAACAGCAAATTTATGTCCTTGGATTAGTCTATAGCTGAAACAAATCTTGATTTCTTGACAATATGCTGACAGGCGATTTTTGCTCTGCAGAATAAATTCATTCATAAAGTTTGAATATGTGGAAATATGTTTTTAGTTTCGGAAATTTTACTGTAATCAAGATTTTTTTTCACCAACTATTCAAATTGAAAATAAAATAATTTTTTTCAGTTTTAATGAGAAAATGGCATAAAAATATATTAATCCGTTTTACTTCTCCTTTTTTATCCACAAAAATGGAGTGATTTAAGTACCGTTTTTAGAGTAATTTCTTTAAAATTTACAAAAAAATATTAATATCTCGAAATCTAATTCAAAATTTTAAATTCTCAGAATTTATATGACATCCTCGAATCAATGATAACCGGTATTAAGTAAATCGCGTTGCATTAAGAGGAGTAGTTGCGAAATACACACAGTCAAATTTTAACTTAATAGACTTGTGTTCAATTTTCTTTTCCTAATAATCTTACTGATGCTTGTGTTATTAATCACAGAGTTCAGAGAATAAATAGAGATGAAATGTTCAGGTTTGGCGTGATGCTGAAAATGCAACCCTACAGTCGGCCCAAACAACTGGCGGCTTGCTTTGAAAACATCTTCCCTTCCAATGAATCCAGTCATTGTTCCACGTGCAGCCTCTCTCCATCCAATGAAGTCAGCCCTTGGGCCTAATGATTTGAGCAATAACCGGCTTCATATTGCAAGCCGATTTTACGGTTCATTACCTCTCTATTCTTTCACTGTACTCAGTGACTATTAATGTATGAAATTGATACACGCTCCATTTGAAATATATTTAAAAAATCCCGTTTCATTATGACGTCATTTTGATCCCAGAGAAATCTCTTTTCAATGATATAATTCTTGTTAATTTTCTTTTCCTGGCAACAATGACGTGAATTTTAGCGGAAAACTCACATCTGTTTGTAACTTATATTCAAGCTTATTATTAATCAGTATCAAAAAATATTTCAGTTATTCATCTTAAATATGACATCCATTATGTATATACTTTTATTATACACTGATAGTCATGCTCTTTGTAATATTACGAATATTTGAAAATAGCCTCTATGTTTTATTTATGACGTCATATTTGTTCAAGCCAAGGAGGATCCTTTTCATAGTTCCATGGTTTAAGCGAAATCTTTTTCTTAATAATATAATTATTGTTAATTCTTCTTTCTAATTATAACGCAGTTTTTGCCAGAAAAAGGTCTTTTTAATGTGACCGATATTCATACTTCATGTATAATAACAAATACTCGATATTGTTGTTTCAAATATCACAGAAATTCATCTTCTTTTGAATTATTTTCATTTTTCACGTGAAAATCGCTCAATTGAAACTTAATTATTGAGGAAAAATTATTTTTCCGCATTTTTATTTATTGGCAACGATCAAAGCCCTAGCAACGATAAAGTAAAATGGTTAAATTTTATCTAAAAATGTCCATTGATTCTCTATGAAAATAATCAAATTTTGAATTATTAAGAAAAGTATTTGAATAAAATAAACAAAAACCAGTCTATGTTCATTTCCGGGTTATAATCCACATATATGCAAAGATACAGGGCCATTAATTTCTCCATTTTGACGCTGGCTTCAGCCTAACATTTGCACACAATCGGATTTATAATATTACTAGCTGTTACCCGTGACTTCGTTCACGCAACATTAAAAGAAGAATAAATACATTAATTAAGAAAATATTTCACTCCCGATAATTAAAAACGTTAAAATTAACTAACTATTTATCACATTTCATAGGCGACAATACGGTATTTTTTTGTTATGGGGACCTTGACATAACTGTCTTTAAAAAGTGAAATTTTGTGGCAAATAATCGTGAAAATGAAATTGCAACCAATGCAAAAAGGAGGGCCAAATAAAATCGTGGAAATAGACGAATTGGGTAAAAACAAATGTCAATTTTACCTGATAAACAATTTTACTTTTAACGCCTTTGTGAAACATTTTAACAGCCACCCTTCAAAAAAACATTAATTGGAAATAGTACATGCTTTTTCTTTAAATTCAGTTCTGCCTCCTTGGTTTAATGTATAGCTGAAACAAATCTTATTTTCTAAATGACAGTATGTTGACAGGCAATTTTTGTTCTCCAGAATAAATTGATTCATGAAGTTTGAATATGTGAAAATATGTTTTTATTTTTCGGATAATTTACTGAAATCAAGATTTTGTTTTTACCATCTATTCAAAGTGAAAATCAATTCTGTTTTTCCGTTTTAATGAGAAAATGGTGTAAAAATATACAGATCTATTTTATTTCTCCTTTTTTTATACACAAATATGGAGTAATTTACTTTCTGTTTTTAGAGAAACTTCGTTAAAATTAACAAAAAAGAAAAAAAAATCTTGGCATCTAATTTAATTTTTTTAATTCTGACAGTTTGTGTAACATCCTCGGATCAATGATAACCGGTATAAAGTAAATCACGTTGCGTTCGATATTCTGGCACTGTAAATGAAAATTGTAAATTCACAGGCATTCTCCGTGAATTGCTGCCGTAATTTTACGGGAAATGCCCCCTTTTCAAGGTAAACGGTCCATTTCAGTAAATTTCATGTTTTTACGGCAAAAACCGTTTATCTAGTCACAAAACCGGTTTTCTTATGGACATTGCCTGGAATCTCTGCTGCAGTAATTTTACAGCAGCAATTTTTTACAGTGAGGAGTAGTTGCGAAATACAAACATAGATTCGTGTTCATTTTCCTTTTCTTAAAATTATGATAAGATTTTTAGCAGAAAATTCTCATCTGTATATAACGGATATTCATGCTTAATAATCAGTATAGATAAAAAAACATTTAAATTTTTCGTTATAAATATGGCGTGAAACTCATCTACTTTCTATACTTAATGATCCTTGTATTATTAATGTAAGGAATTGATTCACACTCATTTTAAAACACATTGGGAAATTCCCGTTTTATTTCAAATATGACACCTCTTTTTCCCGCAGAGAAATCCCTTTTTAATGACATAATTCTTGTTAATTTTCTTTTCCAGGCAATTAATTTCAGTACTGGCATAGGGGAAATTATGTCGCTTTAACGAAATAATATTAAATCTTTAGTTTTATCATCAAAAATGGAACTATTAACATTCGTCATTTTTAAATTTAGGTAATCGAGTTATTTCTTTTAGTTTTAAGAATGAAAATAAATATTTCTCGCTATCCATGGCATCATTTTCGATATGGATAATTTTGCGGAGCATATTATTGACATTTGCTGACCATTTTCTTTTGAAACTTCTTTTTACTTTTTTAAAATTTAAATAAAAAATACGGTATAGTTATATTAGCCCTGCGCAGACGGTAAAACGCCAAGAATTATTACCACACAAAAGAAAAAAGCGAAGAAAAAAACCCAAGATCATTTTATTTCACCAATCAAAGATATCAGCTTTATTTTTGATGTATGGTGTCATATTCGCCTGTTTCCTATGGTTACTCATATTGAAAGCTTGTATTATTATCAAAAACTAAAAAAAAGTACGTTTTATTTCTAATAATATTATTTAATCTTCTTTTTAATTCTTTAAATTTTTTATTTCATTTTTATTTTTCACGTGAACATTTTTCAATTGAAACTAAATTGTTGACTAAAAATTATTATTCCGGAATTTGAATTAGTTTTGGCAACGATAAAGTATTAGCAACGGTAAAGTAAATTTAACCATGTTAAAATATTATACGAAAAAAATGTCCATTTACTCTCTATGAAAAAACGAAATTTTGAATTATTAAGAAAAATATTTGAATAAAATAAACAAAAACCAGCCTATGTTCAAATGTGGGTTATAATCAATCTGTATGCAAAAATACAGGATCATTAAAGGCTCCATTTTGACGCTGGCTTCAGCCTAACATTTGCGCACAATCAGATTTATAATATTATTAGGATATTAGGATCAACTAAATTTTTAAAAGTTTATCGTCTAATTTATCATTTATTTGATGCGAATGATGACCACTTCAACCAAATCTCGTGATATTGTCTCATTTAAGGTAGTGGCCGCCACCATGAACGCTGAATTAGACGATCCACATTTCGGAATGCAGATGACATTACATATGGTGCACCGACCAAATTACTGTACACTCCTAGCACTTTTCGTGTTTCACGGCATTTTGAACACAGCAAGTTAATTGTGTTGAAAATATAGTTAAAATATATTCATTATTGTTAAAATTAGGAACAAAAAATCGAGCTCGGATTGAAGTGAAGCACTCTGTAATTTTAACTAAATAAGTAGATTACGACCCTGGTTTCCTATCCAAAAATTATTTGTTGTAATGTACCCTATAACCTTTTTAAAGTTTGTAACCCTAGTACTGAAACACCTTGTATATTCCGTGGAATTACTGCTTCTTGTTTCCCATGCGGGGAAATGTGAAGAATACCATCACTAGCTGAGAATATGAGACTGCTATATTAAAATACAAAATATTTCCAATTGAACCGTGTGGAGTAAGCAAACTACTAACCAGACAGATTTAGATCTATCACTGGTCAATGAATGGTCAACAGGTAGCTAGTCGATTACACTCACTATCTCTATCTTTTTTAGCGCTGCAACTCCATTTAAAACTTATCAAAAACGCGGGAAAAATCCCATCGGGTGATCATTAGTGATCTGAACCGCGACCTGCGTTATACACGGCCGGTGCATGACGTTTAAAACGTCACATGAAGTGGATCATTTTTATGCGACGATTGGTGGAAAGTGGCGCGCCCTCAGTTTTGCACCAATCGCCGCGTAAAAATGATCCACTCCATGTGACGTTTAAAACGTCATGCACCGGCCATGTATAACGTAGGTCGCGTCTGAACACGCTTCTCGATTCTGTATTGTGGGTTTCCGGCCTACATTGACCGGAGATGTTGCCCTCGTGATTCTGCATCTTTCACCTCTGTCGTAAATCCAGAGAAGCTTCATGAGTATTGTTTCGTAAAACTTAGAGCCCGACGATCCGGCGCGGATGAAACTAAAATTATTTTCCCTATACATTACATTCCCATAGAGAACACTATCAAAATATAAAACTAGTCGTTGAGGGCCACCGTAATACTTACCCATCATGGATATGCATAATATGAAATAGGAAAATAAAACATGTGTAAACTACTTATAAAATGCATTACAATTAGAATAAAATCCTGGCTTGATGAAGTCATAAACTTTAAAGGCTCTATTACTGAATTGCGTAAAATAAACATCATTATAACTCCAAAATTGATAGTCATGTTAACGAACGGTTTACTGCATCGGATTAAGCGTTTCATTTCCAATTAAAATATATCTTTGAATTGAAATTTGAATGAAATACAGGGTCACGAAAAATCGAAGAGTGAAAAATAAGTTTAGAAATAACTCGGCAACTCATTATCCTATCGACAACATTCTTTATGCAAAAGTTATGTTTTTTTATTGTCTTTAATGTCTTTGATATTCACTCCTTAAAATAACCAATTTCGAAAATTTTTATATACATTTTACAGAACGAATATTTCGAAAGTCCGAAAAAAATAGTTCCGGAAAATCGAGGTTACTGAAATTCAATAAGCTTCTTCTGAGTATTACATACTAAGCACATACCAAATTTCAAGTCTCTATCTCAATTTGTTCGGGTGATAGAGCGTTTACAGACTCACAAACAGACGGACGACAATTTTTTTTTTCTAAAAATATGTTTTTCGGAATCTCCAGTGTCTGAAACGTGTAAATCCGCCAAAAAAAATTTTCGATTTTCAAAACGATTACAAGATTTACCCTATACTACGTATAATGGTTAAGTAAAAAAATGAGTGAAACATCATTTCATATGTCACTTATAATACTCCAATGTTTTACTTTTATACTCAACTGAACTTCTCACTGCAATTCATTTAAATATGCACGAATATATATTGAAACATAAATAAATTCATACGTAGAATACGTATTAATATGTAGATAATACAGATTGGCTAGTGAAAATTTCATCGCAAAACAAATAAGATTTTTTATTCATTTTCTACTACTGTTGTCAAACAGAAAATAAAAGTGGCCATGTCATCGGAATGAAAAGTTTAAAAATTTCTGTTTTGACGTTGATTTTGATAGCATCTGCACTTTTCAAAATCGGGTTAAAAACTTTTAGAAGTGCTGGATTAGTAGGTATTTTAACAGTGATTACATGGCTCTGTGAATGATACTTCGAAATCATTAGTCAAAACATAAATTAAAATTTTATTTTGCAAAGTTTCAAAACTTTTTAATCCTTATTATACTATATATTTATTGACTGTGTATAAAGCCTTTGAGAAATAAATATGTACATATAAATATTTATTTATACTTGCATAAATTGCTCGAACGTCCGGAACATAGTTTCAATATTCATTATATTCTAATATGTTAATATTATGCTGAAATGAATTTGTCAATGCAACTCTTTTAAATATGCATGAATATTTATTTAAATATAAATACATTCTTACATGCATATAAATATGTAGATGATAAATAAAGACTAGTGAAAATTTCATCTCAAAATAAATAAAATACTTTATTTATTTTCTATAACAGTTCTCGAAGAC
This sequence comes from Maratus michaelseni, assembly GCA_963931845.1. Taxonomy (NCBI): domain Eukaryota; kingdom Metazoa; phylum Arthropoda; class Arachnida; order Araneae; family Salticidae; genus Maratus; species Maratus michaelseni. The sequence goes on from OZ007598.1 coordinate 38,442,374, forward strand.
GAATGAAAAGTGTTTTCGTCATCGGAATGAAAAGTTTAAAAACTTCTTTTTTTAACGTTGATTTTGATAGCGTCTGCACTTTTCGAAATCAGAAGTTAAAAGCTTTAAGAATCACTGGATTAGTAGGTATTTTAACTGTGATTCCACGGCACGGTGAAAGATACTTCAAAAGCATTAGTCAAAATATAAATTAAAAACTTTATTTTGAAAGTTTTAAAACATTCTAATCTTTATTTTACTATATATTTATTGACTGTGTATAAAGCCTTTAAGAAATGAATATGTGCATATAAATATTTTTTTATAATTACATAAATTTATCGAACGTCTAGAACACAGTTTCGAATATCTTTCATTATATTCTAATATGTTAATCTAATGCTGAAATGAGATTGTGAATGTAACTCTTTTAAATATGCATGAATATTCATTTAAATATAAATACATTCTAACATACATATAAATATGTAGATGATACAGATTGATTAGTGACCCCCCCCCTCCAATTTCATCTCAAAATAAATAAAATATTTTATTCATTTTCTACAACTGTTGACGAAGAGGAAATAAAAGTGTGTTCGTCATCGGAATGAGAAGTTTAAAAACTTTTTTTTAATGTTGATTTTGATAGCGTCTGCACTTTTCGAAATCAGAAAGTAAAATCTTTCAGAATCACTGGATTAGTAGGTAATTTAACTGTGATTACACGGCATGGTGAATGATACTTCGAAAGCATTAGTCAAAACATAAATTAAAAACTTTACATTGCAAAGTTTCAAAACAATTTTTAATTCTTATTTTACTTTATAGTTATTGACTGTGTAAAATGCCTTTGAGAAATAAATATGTACATGTAAATATTTACTTATAATTGCATAAATTAATTGAACGTTTGGAACGTAGTTTCAAATATCTTTCATTATATTCTAATATGTTAATCTTATGCTCAGATGAGTTTGTCACTGCAACTCTTTTAAATATGCATGAATGTATATTCAAATTTAACCCTTTCATGGTCATGAAAGCGTATACGCGGTCAAAGTTTTTTACTTCTAAATGGTCATGAGCGCTTATAGACGGTCAGGATTTTTTACTTCTAAATGGTCATGGGCGCGTATGAACGGTTCAGATTTTCTACTTCTAAGTGGTCATGACCGTCTATGTGCGTTTTTCTCACCCCCCAGACTGGGCGGTAAAGAAGGCGTTTGTCAGCACACTCCCCCTTCCCACATATACAATGGATGTATAGGTAGACCATTTGTCAACTAGATTATTTGTATTTTTGGTGAATGCCTTACAGATTTGGTTAGAAAATGTCTCAGAGAATTTCGTTTTCTGTACAGCCTACATCTAGTGACATTGTATTTCAAAACCGATCCTAAAATGAAAGGAAGCAACTTCATAGAATATCATTTTTTAGTTATTATTTTATTTTAAAACTCTCGTCCATACGATTCTAATCCATTACATTAATTATTATTATTTAAAATGTTTTGCCATGTTAAATTTATTTAATTTTTTTTTTAATAAATACATATGTTTTTATTTTTCTAACAGTATTTCAATTTATTTTGTTTAAATATATTACTAAATAACTAAAATCGATTTTTCTTTCTTTTTTTTTTCTTTTTTTCTTTTTTTTTACTTACAGCACTTTTGCTTTGTAGTAGTAACAAATATAATAATACCCAAATACTATTAATAATACCAAATTAATATTACACTTCAAAAATTATTTACTAATTTACTATTGTTGCTGTACCAATTATAGCATAACTTTAAAAATAAAACAGTGAAACCTGTCTATAACAATACTGAAGGGACCAGAAAAAGTATCAATATAGACAGGTTACATTTATAGGCAAGCTCAAGAATGTTAATTGATTCAGAGTACATAGTAGAATAATTATTATATATTGATGGAATATTAGTTTAACTTTCTTAGAATTATATATGTAGATGGAAATATTTTTTAACTTTCTAGAATTATACAATGAAATTTAATTTATTTCTTATAAATAATCAGAATTTTGCATTATTAAATAAATATATAAAGAGTGTACAATATAAATAAATCTGATAAAAATCATATTTTTATTACATTTTGTCAGATTTGTAAAATTACACGAATAAGTGATTAAAAAAGAGTAGGAATTTACAATTTTTACTCTTAAAAAGAGAAAGAAATTGCAGGTATTATTTATTCGAATATGAAACCAAAGAAAAATAATTTGTGTAAAAAATGTGTATTTGGATGTCTAAATGTAGACGATAAGACCGGAAATATTACTTCACAGACATTACCTCACAGACATTATTTAACATTCACATTTGGTTTGATATTTTTAAATATAATAGCACCATTTTTGTAATGGAAGAGGAAATCAAGTTTTTGATCAATTAATTCAAAGGCATGTACAGGTGTCATCATAATTTTCCTTTAGTTTTTATAAAGACGCCCTGTTAGAACTAAAAGAAAATGATGATTAGTACTTTCACTGAATTAGTACTTTCACTTTATTAGTACTTTCACTGAACACCAATAAAATTGATTGATTAAATTTTAATACTCCTCAATATTTGTAAGAGCCTTAAATATATCTTGAAGAATTGATTTGATGTAAGAAAATTATGCACAAATTTTTCATTTTTAGAGACATTCAGTTGATCACTGTGTTCAAAATTGCCATTATAATTGTTGGGATTAAATTAAAGACTGCAAGCAGTTGTAGAGGGTTTTATTAGTCCAATTGCTCGCATTTTTTTTAACATTTCAGCAAAAGTTACAGGCCCGTAGCGTGGGGGGGGGGGGGGGGGAATCTGGAATTTTTTTTGCCCGTCCGAGTATGATTGACTAGACCCCTCATCAAAACATTTTAAAATTTCCGTACTTTTCTTTATCTCCTTTTTTTTTACTTCTTTTTTCAGACAAAACCGAAATCATAGACACCCATCCCAAAGACCCTTGTATAAAACTTTTTTTTTTCTCAATCCAAAAGATATGGAGATTGCGATTGCGGCGTAAGACATTTCTGGCTTTGATGCTCTCTAGAAATCCACTTTACCGCCTCCTCAATGACTCAAATTAACGGCTTTAGAAAATAATAATTTAAACAGTATCCTGTAAACTATTTGACTCAAACGGATTAGCTGTTGCTTGTGAAAATGGTTTTCTTTGTACAACTGTCACTGTCACAGATGAAATTTACTGTAATCTGGCGCGGTTGTTTCACTATTTCATGGCTTGACAGACAGGTTCCCCAAAACAAGCAAATATTATGTTTTACAACTACGTATTTTTGTCATTGTTAACGTGGCAAGGTTGCTATAATTCTGGGCTTTTCAACAAATGTGGAAAATATCCTTTGACGTCTTTTTTTACACCGTTTTAAACGATAAAAGTTTGTGAAATCAGTATCACTCAGAATTGCAATATCTGGAAGGGATTTTTCAGAATAAAGATGATTTCTAGTGAAACGAAAAAAAAAAAATGGAAATTTAATAAAAATGTTAAAAGAGCATTAACATTTTTCAGTGGAAGGCTAGTATAGGAGTAAAGTGTATTAGGAAAACTAATGAACTAGATATAGTCATGAATACTAATTGTTTCAGTTTTAGTTAATGTTTCCTAAATTTATTAATTTGAATATACGTACAAAAATTTACAAACAATATTCAATTAATGTTGTTTGTAAAAAACAACATTTTTACCCGCTCAACTATGCGAAACTTTATAATAGATTCACGGACTTGTTTTTACATATACAAACATTAAATTCTCAGGCATGATTATTGAAAGGATTTAGAATCGAACACCATTCTTCATTTTTTGATAAGTGGATTTGACTTTTGTGCATTTAAGAATAAAAATGTATTTGTGGTTGTGTTAGAAAATAGAGTTTCGCCTTGAGAATATTGTTAATAGTCACTTCACTGTTGTTGTGTGATTCCCAAATAAATATGATTTTTTTCTTTCTTTTTTCTTTTCTTTTTCTTTCTTTTTTGTATTTTTAAAAAGACAAAATGTTTTCTGATTTTGAACATAGAACTTTCATTTTAATAATTTATACAGAATATTCTTTTTTAGTTAATAATTTTTTTTTATTTTCACGATGGGTTTTATTTATGTTACATTATGTTATGATATGGCTTTTTTTAATTAAATTTATTTATTATTTATTAAATTATTTCTCTAAAATAATTCTCTGTATCGTTTTTAAACTTGTCTAAAATCTTTTTTTAATACTTGAATGCTTTATTAATATAAACGAACATAAAATAGGTAAATTAAAACTATTTATTTAAAAAAAACACACACACACACACAATTTATTTTGGTCATTTAAAATATTTCATTAACCTATGAAATCTTTTCGTGTTTTAAAACAAGGCTTGAAATTTTACTTATAATAATTTAACAAGAAATATTAATGTCGTGCCGTTCTTAGATTGTGAAACACTTTCCAACATTATGAAAATATTGTCGCGAAATTTTCATATTTTCTTATTCTTACAAAAAATTTATAAATAAAGTCTAATGTAAATCTTTTTTTTTTCTTTCGTTCTGTAGATAATATTGAGCAGTCATTGCACACAGATCACCACTCGTATGACAAAATTCACAAAAACGCGTATAATAAGCATGATGCAAAAAAAGTTTTGACACAAAGCTTAGTCTTCAACAAAGCAAGCCATTTTCTTAGAAAAAACTTATATAAAGAATTAAATGCAAGGTGTCGATTAAGTCTCTAAAATCGAAAGCAATGGCTGACCACTTCATTCAATGCTGAACAATCTTATTTAAATCTTTGTTTTCGTGAAAAATCTTATGACTTCATCACGCATAATCTAGACCATAATTCAGTTAAAGAAGTTTATAAAATTTTAATTTCTGGATTTTTACACATAAGTGTTTGACACGAAATTTCGCACACAATGTCACCAAGCTGGCAGCAAAGTTGCAAAGTTTTCTGCTAAGATCGACATCTATACCGGTCTATACATTCTACCCAGTGTTCAGAAATAACTGTAAAATTACATCACAAAAACAGCGTATATACTCGTAAAATATATTTTGACTGTTTATCGAGTTATAAGCGATTCGTGTCACCTGACGACACGATTTTTCCCCTTTCTTGCTCTGCTGCCTCGGATTTCGGATAAAAACGCTGACTTTGGGAGTATGTTCTGAAAGATCTTCTGCCTTTACATGGGTTCTTCACATGGGTTTTCATTTATATATATATATATATATATATATATATATATATATATATATATATATATATATATATATATATATATCAGGGGTCGATCCAGGAAAAATTTGGGGCCTATTTAGGGCCCCTTCACAAAAATCAATTTGATGAAATGGGGACCTTCACAAAAATCAATTTGATAAAATGAGCCCCTTCACAAAAATCAATTTGATAAAATGGGACCCTTCACAAAAATCAATTTGATAAAGTAGGCCCCTCACAAAATTCTATTCCATAAAAACTGACTATTATTTATTTGTTATTTTGTGATGTTTTAAAATGTGTAATTTGTAAACAAACAAGTTCACCAGAGAGGAAAACTTCAGCAAAAGGATTTTAAAAGTTTTTTTTTTATATATATATAAATGCTTGGTTCCAATTTGATTAACTGAATTTAAATTTTCATTACAAAATGTTATTTTTCACAAAAATATAATAAATTTCACAAAAATAACCTTTATTTTTTACAAAATGTGCCCCCCAAGAAAAAATACCCTGCATCGACCCCTGTATATATATATATAAATCAACATTTGAACGGAGGGTGGTTTAGGGGTATGGGGGCCATGTTCAGTGAAAATATACCAAAATTTTTTGGAATTGCTTTCCTCCGAACGGCTGCAATAGGTAGCTTTTTGTATTGAAAGCTACCTAAAACACGATCCCTGAAGAGACTTATTATCCCGAAGCTACAAAATAAATAAATAAATTGTTCAAAAAAGAAAAAAAAGAGAAAAGAAAAGAAAGAAATGGAAGTAAATAACAATACAAAAATAACAACCATTTGTTTTACAATTATCTTATTTAGAAAGTCTGCAATCTAAGGCATCTTAGATACATAAAGACTTATTCCTTCTAGGTTTGATTTAATTAAAAATAATAATATATATCTGAATTTAACTGAATCTGATACCACATATTAGAAAATTCTATTTCGCTAGCTTATATTTACATTGATGATATAGTAAATAATCAAGTTTTATTCGAGGAATGAGATGTAGTGTTTCATTAAATATCCCTACTGGGATAAAATATTAAAAGACATTAGATTGTAACTCATTAATATAATGCAAGTTATTTACGAAATAGTTTAGAATTTATTATTTGATAGTTTTTAAAATCAAATGGAAATAGAACATTTTCTATTTCTTTTAGTTTTCTTTCCTTCTATTTTTCTTTCCTTCTATGTGAATAGAATGTCACCTATCTGTTTACACAGTAGGAATTTTTCGAAACGGGATTATAATGGGGTGGGCAAATCAATCACCCTGAGAAACTGCACTTGAAAAGTCTGACCAGATACACCCACAATGGACTTCAATAGGCCATTCATTACCCAAGGTGTTTTTCAGGGGGGAAAGCAATTTCACCATGTTGCTGCTAAACTTTTAACAATGTCAGAACGTTGACCATTTATAAAGATTTTTAGCACGTCCTCGTCTACCCTTTCCAAGTAAAAAATATGAAAACAGCCTGACCGTGAATGGGTTAAATAAATTCTTACATACATATAAATATGTATACGATGGAGATTGGCGAGTGAAAATTTATTCTCAAAATAAATCAAATATTTTATTCATTTTCTACAACTGATGGTGAAGAGAAAATAAAAGTGTGTTCGTCATAGGAATGAAAAGTTTAAAAACTTCTTTTATACGTTGATTTTGACCAGAAGTTCAACTCTTTGAGAAGCTCTGGATTTGTAGATATTTTAACTGTGATTACACAGCAAGTTAAATGATATTTGGAAAAACATAAATTAAAAAAATAATATTTTGAAAATTTCAACGCTTCTAATCTTTATTTTACATTTTTATGTACTGACTGTATATAAAGCCTTTGAGATATAAATATGTACATATAAATATTTACATTTAATTGCATAAATTTATCGAACGTCTGGAACATAGTTTCGTATGTCTTTCATTATACTCTACTATTTTAAGCGTATGCTCAAATGAGTGCCACTGAAACTCTTTTAAATATGCATGAAAAAAAATATATATTTCAATATAAATAAATTCTGACATACATATAAATATGTACATGATAAAGATAGACTAGGGAAATTTTCGTCTCAAAATAAATAAAATATTTTATTCATTTTCTACAACTGTTGGCGAAAGGAAATAAACATGTTCATATCATCGGAATGAAAAGTTAAAAAAATTTTGTTTCATTAATACCGTCTACACTTTTCGAAATCAGAAGTTTAAAACTTTGAGACGAGCTGGATTAGTTGGTATTTTAACTGTGATTATACGTCAGGTTGAATGATACTTCGAAAGCATTAGTCAAAACATAAATTAAGAATTTTATTTTGCAAAGTTTCAAAGCTTTCTAATCATATTTATTGACTGTGTATAATGCCTTTGAGAAATAAATATGTACATATAAATATTTATTTATATATAATTGCATAAATTTAACGAATGTCTGGAACATACTTTCGAATGTCGAAACTTTCATTATACTCTAATGTTCTAATATTATGCTGAAATGAGTTTGTCAATACAACTCTTTTAAATATACATGAATATTTATTTAAATATAAATACATTCGTACATACACATAAATATGTAGATGACAGAAATAGACTAGTGAAAATTTTATCTGAAAATAAGTAAAGTATTTTATTAATTTTCTACAGCTTTTGGTAGAGAATAAAATAAAAGTGCACGCATCATCGGAAGAAAAGACTAAAAACTTCTGTTTTAACGTTTATTTCTATAGTGTCTGCACTTTTCGAAACCAGAAGTTCAAAACTTTCAGAAACGTTGGATTAGTAGGTACATTAACTGTGATTACACGCAAAAGTGAATAATACTCCGAAAGCATTAAAGAAACATAAACTAAAAACTTTATTTTGCAAAGTTTCCAAACTTCTAATCTTTATTTTACTTTATACTTATTGACTGTGTAGAAAGCTTTTGAGAAATTAATATGTACATATAAATATTTATTTATATGTAATCGCATAAATTTATAGAACGTCTGAAACACTGTTTCGAATATTTTTAATTATACTCTATTTTAATCTTATGCGGAAATGTGTCTGCCACTCAACTCTTTTAAATATGCATAAATATATATTTAAATATAAATAAATTCTTGCATACATATAAATATGCAGATGACACGGATTGACTAGTGAAATTTTTCATCTCAAAATAAATAAAATATTTTATTCATTTTCTACAACAGTTGTCGAAGAGGAATGAAAAGTGAGGTCGTTATCGGAATGAAAATTTTAAAAACTTATTTTTTAACTTTGATTTTACTAGCGTCTGCACTTTTTGAAATCAGAAGTTAAAAACTTTAAGAATCGCTGGATTAGCATGTATTTTAACTGTGATTACACGGTGCGGTGAATGATATTTTGAAAGCATTAATCAAAACATAAATTAAACACTTTAATTTACAAAGTTTAAAAACTTCTAATCTTTATTTTACTTTATAGTTATTGACTTTGTATAATGCTTTTGAGAAATTAATATGTACATATAAATATTTATTTATATGTAACCACATAAATTTATAGAACGTCTGGAACACAGTTTCGAATATCCTTCGTTATATTCCAATATTTTAATCTTATGCTGAAATGTGTTTGTGACTCAACTCTTTTAAATATGCATGAATATATATTTAAATATAAATAAATTCTTACATACATATAAATATGCAGATGACACGGGTCGACCAGTGAAAATTTTCATCTCAAAATAAATAAAATATTTTATTCATTTTCTACAACAGTTGTCGAAGAGGATTGAAAAGTGTGTTCGTCATCGGAATGAAAAGTTTAAAAACTTGTTTTTTTAACTTTAATTTTGATAGCGTCTGCACTTTTCGAAATGAGAAGTTAAAAACATTGAGAATCGCTTGATTACTAGATATTTTAACAGTGATTACACGCCAAAGTGAAAAATACTTTGAATGCATTAGTTAAAACGTAAATTTAAAACTTTATTTTGCAAAGTTTCAAAACTTTGTAATGTTTATTTTACTATAAATTTATTGACTGTGTATAAAGCCTTTGAGAAATAAATATGTACATATAAATATTTATTTATAATTGCGTAAATTTATCGAACGTCTGTAACATCGTTTCGAATATCTTTCATTGTATTATAATATGTTAATCTTATGCTCAAATGAGTTTGTCAGTGCAACTGTTTTAAATATGCATGAATATTTATTTAAATATAAATTCATTCTTACATACATATAAATATGTATATGGTGGAGATAGACTAGTGAAAATTTTATCTCAATATAAATGAAATATTTTATTCATTTTTTACAACTGTTGGCGAAGAGGAAATAAAATTGTGTTCGTCATAGGAATGAAAAGTTTAAAAACTTCTTTTTTAACGTTGATTTTGATAGTGTCTGTACTTTTCGAAACCAGAAGTTCAAATATTTGAGAAGCTCTGGATTAGTAGGTATTTTAACTGTGATTACACAGCAAGGTAAATGACATTTGGAAAAACATAAATTAAAAAAAAATATTTTGAAAATTTCAAAACTTCTAATCTTTATTTTACTTTTTATGTACTGGCTGTATATAAAGGTTTTGAGAAATAAATATGTACATATAAATATTTACATTTAATTGCATAAATTTATAGAAAGTCTGGAATATAGTTCCGAATGTCTTTCACTATACTCTAATATTTTAAGCTTGTGCTCAAATGAGTGTCACTGCGACTGTTTTAAATATGCATGAATATACATATATTTATTCATTTATTTATTTATTTATTTATTTAAATATAAATAAATTTTTACATACATACAAGTATGTAGATGATAGAGATAGACTGGTGAAATTTTCGTCTCAAAATGAATAAAATATTTTATTCATTTTCTACAACTGTTGGCGAAAGGAAATAAACATGCACACGTCATCGGAATGAAAAGTTTAAAAATATTTGTTTCTTTGATAGCGTTAGCACTTTTCGAAATTAGAAGTTAAAAACTTTGGCAGAACTGGATAAGTGGATATTTTAACTGTGATTATATGTCAGGTTCGATTATACTTCTAAATTAGTCAAAACATAAATTAAGAATTTTATTTTGTAAAGTTTCAAAGCTTTCTAATCATATTTATTGACTGTGTATAATGTCTTTGAGAAATAATTATGTACATACAATAAATATTTATTTATATATAATTGCATAAATTTAACATACTTTCGAATGTATTTCATTATACTCTAATGTTCTGAATCTTATGCCTATATGTGTTTGTCAATACAACTCTTTTAAATATATATGAATATTACATTCGTATATACACATAAATATGTAGATGACACAGACAGACTAGTGAAAATTTCATCTCAAAATAACTAACATATTTTTATTTATTTTCTACAACTTTTGGCGAAGAAGAAATAAAAGTGCACACATCATCGGAATGTAAAGTTCAAAACTTTCAGAAACGTTGGATTAGTAGGTACATTAACTGTGATTACACGCAAAAGTGAATAATACTCCGAAGGCATTAAAGAAACATAAATTAAAAACTTTATTTTACAAAGTTTCAAAACTTCTTAACTTTATTTTACTTTATACTTATTGACTGTGTAGAAATCTTTTGAGAAAATATAAATATTTATTTGTAACTATAAATATTTATTTATAAGTAATCGCATAAATTTATAGAACGTCTGAAACACAGTTTCGAATATCTTTCATTATATTCTAATATTTTAATCTTATGCTGAAATGTGTTTGTGACTCAACTCTTTTAAATATGCATGAATATATATTTAAATATAAATAAATTCTTACATACATATAAATATGTAGATGACACGAACTGACTAATGAAAATTTCCTCTTAAAAAAATACGTTATTCATTTTACTACAACTGTTGACGAAGAGGAAATAAAAGTGTATTCGTTATCGGAATAAAATGTTTAAAAACTTCTTTTTTAACGTTGATTTTGATATCGTCTGCACTTTTCGAAACCAGAAGTTTAAAACTTTGAGAAACGCTGGATTACTAGGTACATTAACTGAGATTACATGCTAAAGTGAATAATACTCCGAAAGCATTAAAGAAACATAAATTAAAAACTTTATTTTTCAAAGTTTCAAAACTTCCTCCTGTTACCAGAAGTTAAAAACTTTCAGAAACGCTGGATTACTAGGTACATTAACTGTGATTACACGCCAAAGGGAATAATACTCCAAAAGCTTTAAAGAAACATAAATTAAAAACTTTATTTTTCAAAGTTTCAAAACTTCCTCCTGTTACCAGAAGTTAAAAACTTTCAGAAACGCTGGATTACTAGGTACATTAACTGTGATTACACGCCAAAGGGAATAATACTCCAAAAGCTTTAAAGAAACATAAATTAAAAACTTTATTTTTCAAAGTTTCAAAACTTCCTCCTGTTACCAGAAGTTAAAAACTTTCAGAAACGCTGGATTACTAGGTACATTAACTGTGATTACACGCCAAAGGGAATAATACTCCAAAAGCTTTAAAGAAACATAAATTAAAAACTTTATTTTTCAAAGTTTCAAAACTTCGTCATGTTTATAATATTTAATATTTATTCAGCATAATGCTTTTGAGAAATATATATGTGCATATAAATATTTATTTATTTGTAATTGCATAAATTTATCCTATATCTGGAACATAATTTCGAATGATTTTCATTACATTCTTATATTTTAATATTATGCTGAACTGAACTTGTCACTGCAACTCTTTTAAATATGCATGAATGTATATTTAAATATAAATAAGTTCATACATACATACAAATTTGTAGATAAGAGATATAGACTAGTGAAAATTTCATCTCAAAATAAATAAAATATTTTATTCATTTTCTACAACTGTTGTCGAAGAGGAAATAAAAGTGCGTTCGTCATCGGAATGAAATATTTAAAAACTTCTTTTTTTTATATAACGTTGATTTTGATAGCGTCTGCAGTTTTTGAAATCAGAAGTTAAAAACATTGAGGAACGCTGGATTACTGGATATTTTAACAGTGATTACACGCTAAAGTGTACAATACTTCGAAAGCATTAGTCAAAACACAAATTAAAAACTTTATATTGCAAAATTACAAAACTTTCTAATCTTTATTTGAGTTTATATTTATTGCCTGTGTGTAATACCGTTTGAGAAATAAATATGTACACTTAAATATTTATTTATATGTAATTGCATAAATTTGTCGAATGTCTGCAGCATAGTTTCGAATGCCTTTTATTATACTCAAGATTTTTTAATCTTATCCTCAACTGAGTTTGTAGCTGCAACTCTTTTATGTATGCATGAATGTATATTTGCATAGAAATAAATGCATACAAAAACGGTGTCCACAAATAGACTGACGGTTTTGAAAATTAAGTAAAATGTAACCGGTGAAATTTATTGAAGTTATTCTTGCATAAGATTAATGTGAGATGTCTGGTCCTCCTTTATTACGCTTCCTCGTTTCAGTTCCGAATATCACCGTTGCCCCACCAGTGGCTGAGAGGTTGTGCTCTCGAAGCTGGTAGACGGGAGGTGCTGGGTTCGATCCCAATCGCGCCCGTCGGCCTAATCGCTCGGAGTTTTCGTGGTTTTCTTTCGAGCCGTGGATCTTCTCCATGCGTAAATACGGGTTAGGTTCCCTTAGAAAGACCCCCACGAAGGGCACTCCCCCCGGGCCTATATCCCTAGTGTCGATAATTGGCCGTCAATAATCAACCCAACCCAACCCGAATATCACCGTCAGATGACTCTGCGGTGCCTCATACTGTTAAAACGCTCAAACTTACCAATACAAATGGACAGATATGTTCACTCAGTTTAAACCTTTTATTCAATTTAACTGTTTAAATACCGGGAAATTGGTTTGCATTTTTACTGTAAATAAAAATACGAATGTTTCTTTATTTAATAAAATATAATATAACCACGAACGAAAATATCCAATAACCTCTTCCAAGTTACCCACGATTCCGAAAAGCAGTCTTTATCATTAGAAACCTCAGAAACCAATATATTTTCGAGATTTAAAGAAGCATTTACAAATTTCTTTTGCTACCATTAATTTTCGAAAACGTTTCCGAGTAGTTGTTATAGTGTATTAATCAGTTTTCTGAACAAGAAATAACGAGTTTTCAGATGCTATGAATTCCTAACTAAACATTTTCATATACAACGAACATGTTTCAGAGACAATCATGATACATTAACAGCATTAACATTAGCATTAAATTTAATATTATTTTGTTACTCTTGCATGTATAAATTCAGTTACACGGCTATAAATGACAGAGAATTAATTGCTACTAAGCAAGAAATGACAGTATTCTAAAAACCAATATTCGGGTTTGAGAAAACTATATACTATAAATATTATTCGGAAACATTTTCGAAAATCAGTGGGGGGAAAAATTATAAATAGTTCTTTAAATTTCGAAAATGTGTTAGTTTCTCGCGTTTCTAAAGATAAAGCACACTTCTCGGAATTATGGGTAAATCGAAAGAAGTTATTGTATATATTTTCGCACGTGGTTATATCGTATTTTCATAGATTAAAAAACACTACACTTTTTTTACAGTGTTAAAATTTCAAAGTTATTTTAAGCATTATTACAACTTGTGACGGTGCAGCGCCATCCATCGGTGATATTTGGAACTAAAACAAAGAAGCTAAGTAAAGAAGTTCTTGATTTCACAAATTACTTCTTTGCAAGAATAAACTTCATTAACTGTCACCGTTTACATATTTTTAGATTTAAAAAAACAGCAGTTCATTTTCGGCCGCCCTGTATATGATAGATACTGGTTAGTGAAAGGTATATTTCAAAATAAATAAAATGCTAGTTTGTTCATTTGCTACAACTTTTGGCGAAGAGGAAATAAAAGTGCACGCGTCATCGGAATGAAAAGTTTAAAAACTTCTGTTTTATCTTTGATTTTGATAGCGTCTGCACTTTTCGAAATCTGAAGTTAAAAACTTTGAGAAATGCCGGATTAGTGGGTATTTTAACTACGATTACATGGCATGGTGAATGATACTTCGAAAGCATTAGACTAGAGAAACAGGAATGAAAAACTTTATTTTAAGAGTTTCAAAACTTATAATTTTTATTTTATTTTATATTCATTGGTGGTGTATGATGCCTTTGAGATCTGTATATTTATTTATATTTGTTTATTTTTATACAGGGTGTTGCAGTACCAGGTTTACAAACTTTAAGAGGATACACCACAACAATCAATTTCTGTAAATAAAACCTGGCTCAGAATGTGCATACGCAGTAGCGTATTACTGCGTATTTTACTGTTTATTACTGTTAATTTTTCGGTATAATACTGGCAACTGGGGGTGCCAGTATTATACTGTAAAATCAACAGTTATTTTTTGCCGTGTATTCAGTCAAAATTACAAGGGGCCCACTTCAATCTGAGCCGGACGTTTTGGTTTTGTAAAGTTATAACTTTATATAACGTAACTTTATAGCAATAATGAAGATATCTTAACGATATTTAAAACAGACTTAACCTGCTTTGCACAAAATAGGATGAAATCGTGAAAAATGTTAAATGCACACAGCCATTCCGTCAGTGCACCGTATGTAATGTGAACTACATTCTGAAATATGCATCATCTAATTTAGAACTGATTGGATGCTGATGGTATTATATCACTGATATAATACCATCCGCATCCAATCAGCTCTAAATTAGATGATGCATATTTCAGAATGTAGTTGACATTACATACGGCCTATAGACCGAATTTCTGTGTACGTCTAGCATTTTTTGTGATTTTATCGCATTTTCCGCAAACCAAATAAAACCTGCTGTAAATATCGTTAAAATATCTTGGTACTTTTATGTTATAGCTGCCCCCGATTATGAATCGCCAAGCGACAAAGATTTATTGCCAAATTATAAAACACTAGCGGCCCGTCCCGGCTTTGCACGGGTAGACAATATAATTTTTTTAGTACATTTGTTTTCCTGAATTTCGCGCTCCTACCAAAAACTGTTGCTGAGATATGGCGAAATGACATAAAACTTTCGAATCCCCCTTTAACCACCTTCGGGGGGGATTTCTAAATTCACTGAAATACGTGTTTAATCCTTTGTTTAGTAGATTTGTTTTCCTGAATTTCGCGCACCTACATAAAACAGCTGCTGAGATATGGCGAAATGTCCTAAAATTTTCGAAACCACCCCCTTTAAAACACTTCGGGGGGAATTTCTAAAATCACTAATATGCGTGATTATCCATTTTTTAGTAGATGTGTTTTCCTGAATTTCACGCTCCTACATAAATCTGCTGCAGAAATGACCCAAAACTTTTGAATACCCCTTTAACCACCTTCTGGGAGGAGTTTCCAAAATCGCCGAAATATGTGTTTAACCAATTTTTTAGTAGATTTGTTTTAATTAATTTCGCCCTCCTACATAAAAGCTGAGATAATGCGAAATGACCTAAAAAATTCGACCCCCCCCCCCCCATTTAACCACCTTCTAGGATGAATTTCCAAAATTGCTGAAATACTTTTTTATTCATTTTTTAGTAGATTTGTTTTCCTGATTTTCGCGCTCCTAACTAAAACTGCTGCTGAGATATGACGAAATGACCTAAAACATTCGACCACCCCCTTTAACCCCCTCCGGGAGGGGAATTTCTAAACTCGCTGAAATACATTTTTAATCATTTTTTACTAGATTTGTTTTCCTGATTTTAGTGCTCTTAACTAAAATTGCTGCTGAGATATGGCGAAATAACCTAAAACATCCGACCACCCCCTTTTAACCACCTCCGGGAGGGGAATTTCTGAAATCGCTGAAATAGGTGTTTAATCATTTTTTAGTAGATTTAATTCTTTAATTTCGCGCTCCTACATAAAACTGCTGCTGAGATATGGCGAAATGACCTAAAACATTTGACCACCCCCCTTAACCACCTTCAGGGGGGATTTTCTAAAATCGTTGAATTACGTGTTTAATCATTTTTTTAGTAGATTTGTTTTCCGAATTTTCGCGCTCCTACCTACAACTGCTGCTGAGATATGACGAAATGACCTAAAACATTCGACCACCACCCTTTAACCGCCTCCGGGAGGGGAATTTCTAAAATCGCTGAAATACGTGTTTAACCAATTTTTTAGTAGATTTGTTTTCCTTAATTTCGCGCTTTTAACTAAAATGGCTGCTGAGATATGGTGAAATGACCTAAAGCATTCGACCACCCCTTTTTAACCCGTTTGGGGTGGGATTTCTAAAATCGCTGAAATACGTGTTTAACCAATTTTTTAGTAGATTTGTTTTACTTAATTTCGCGCTCTTAACTAAAATTGCTTCTGAGATATGTTGAAATGACCTAAAACATTCGACCACCTCCTTTAACCCCCTTCTGGGGGGAATTTCTAAAATCGCTGAAATACGTGTTTAATAATTTTTTAGTAGCTTTGTTTTCCTGATTTTCACACTCCTACCTATAACTGCAGCTGAGATATGGCGAAATGACCTAAAACATTCGGCCACCCCTTTTTTTTTATACCGCAAACCAGGCCTCTACCTGCCCGGCATGAATGCCTAGCTTAACGGGTTAGTACCTGGGTGCGGGGAGGAAATCGCCTGATCACAGCATGGCTGTGATCCACATGAATATAGATTTGTTCACATCGCTGCAATGCTTGCTCTCTTGTGGATTGCTACAGTTATCTTTGTTTGCCGGTTCAAAGTTTCTGTTTAACATTGTTGAATTGAGATATTTAATAGGTCTCGTAATTTAGAACCTTGATCAGGTGACGAGACCCTCACCTGACTAGGCACCCCCAGAGGTATAATTCAGAGGTAACTTGGAGGGCTTTGCACCCACGACGGATTTTATATGCACCAGGTGCCATTAGCGTACATAGATTTACATATTTACCATGTCTGTTGGCTTGTAACGTTCATGGTGGTTTGTCGCTGTAGTGTTTATCGCCTCTTTTATGGGCTGATTTCACTTCTTGTTGTATTTGTCTCTGTCAAGGTTTTTTGGCGTTTTTATAGGCTCACCCCTGTTGTGGGTTGTTTTTGTCTATCATTCATTGGGTTTTTGTCTCTTTCTTGATATATTGCTACCTCTAGCTTGTGCTACAGCTTGTTGCCACATTTTGAATCTTGGTCTTTTTTCGAGAGTTTCACTGGTTATTATGTCACTATCGTGGGTTTTATCACGTTGTAACTTTTGTTACTGGTGGTTATCACATCGTAACTTTTATTACTGGTTGTTGTCACATTGTAACTTTTGTTACTGGTGGTTGTCACATTGTAACTTTTGTTACTGGTGGTTGTCACATTTCTGGATGTTGCACACTTCTTTTTGTTGTCTTTGTCACTTTATCTCACCCAAACATTGGGGGTTTTGATTTTAATTTTATTTTCCTTCGTGAAAACCCCCTCCGGGAGGGGAATTTCTGAAATCGCTGAAATACATGTTTAATCATTTTTTAGTAGATTTGTCTTCCTGCTTCTGAGATATGGCAAAATGACCTAAAACATTCGAACCCCCCTTTAACCACTTCGGGGGGGGAATTTTCAAAAATCCCTTCTTATTGCTCGCCTAGGCCATAACAGCAACCTACAGTCCAAATTGCGTGACCTTGACTTTAGTAGTTTCGGCTGGGCGTTGATGAGTCAGTCAGTCAGTCAGTCACCGTTTCCTCTTTATATAATAGTATAGATATATGACATTATAATAATATATGATGTGTATAACATTCGTGACGTATATAGCCAATTTATAGTCATATATGACGCATATATGACATGCGTATAAGACGTAAAGGACGCATATATGACGTATATATATGACATGCGTATAAGGCATAAATGACGTTTATGTGACATGTAAAACGTAAATAATAAGCATATAAGGACATATATGGCACATATATGAGTGATTGGTGTATATACATAAGTGTACGAAGGGCAGAACTTAAATTTTTAGAAAGTAGCACAAGAAATAATTTCTTACCAAGAATATATGTTTTATTGCTTCTCAAAATACACTCCAGCAGCATCGATACATTTTTGCATTCGAATAAACTAAAAATCGAAACATTTATGCCACTCTGAAAGGGGCATAGCAGAAACATGGCATTTGTAAGCTTCAACGGCTTCGTCCGAGTTGTTAAAACGTTGACCCCGCATATTATTTTTTATGAACGGAAATAAAAAAATAATCATTAGGTGCTAAGTCTGGAAAATACGGGAAATGAATGAGCATCGATTCGATTTTATCACGCTTCAAATAATCCATAGTAAGCGAAGCAGTGTGTGAGCTGGCGTTGTGGTTGGGCAAAATGATGCAACATTTTGAATTTTTTTTCTTAGTTCTGCAAATACTTTCGTCAAACAAATTGTGGTACACGAAGGAGTATTGACTGGTTTGTGATCATTCAAGGGAACGGTTGCAAGATAGCCAGATTTACCGAAAAACGCAGGAATCGTTTTTTTTTTCTGTTGTTGTTGTTGTTTCTTGAAGCACTTCTTGCACAAACAACTTTTGTCAGTCTAAGGTCATCTGGAAACACCCAAACAGTCGATTGTTGTTTTGTGTCCGGTTCATAGGAATACATTCAAGTTTCATCACACGTTACGATGTTGTACAGATGTTTTGAGGTACTGGAGTTGAATTTTGTTAGATTTCCCTGGTACCATTTCACGTGAGCGTCCTTTTGAGCTTGAGATAAATTGTGGGTAATCCATTGGGAACACACCTTTTTCACTTTTAAATTATCATGGAAAATTGAATGCACGCGGGTCCTTGAAATGTTCAAAGATGATTCTATTTCATCATATGTCACATGACGATCAGAAGCGATTTGTTTTCTCACAGCTGTGCGATAATTTAACTGTGAGATAATTTCTGTTACAGCAATGAAGGTTAAGAATTCTGCTTAGATATTTTAAAGGAGATTCGGGAGTTGGGGGGGGGGGTGGAGGAGACAGTGTACTTTGTGTAAGCTTCTTTCTTTTTAATGGAATTCCTTATGTTAATAAATAAAACAAATTTTTCGTAACATTTCCCATATTACTCTTCTATGTTATTACTCATGCATTATTTTTTAATGGATAGCAAATAAGAAATACATTAAGCCTTACCGCGATCAGTTTTTATATTATTTTTAAACGTATTCTACCATATAAATACATAAAAGACAAACAAGGTATCTGAGTAAAATGCTTAGTAATTTTAAACTAAATTCTAAAATGATGTTTTCTTTTACATTATTTTCATTCTTCGCACAAAGAATTCTTAAAGACATTATTTTTTTTTTCATCGGTATCTTATATTTAAGCATTTTTAGACCATTATCTAAGAGCTGTAGAATCCAATTTTAAAGAAGGGAATCATTTTCTCCACGAACATGATTGAGAACAGGTGTTTTTAATATACCATCCATTAAACGTGATGTGTTTTATGTGATAAAAAAACTATTTCTTAAAAAAAATCCTGTAGGAAAAATTTCATGAAACCAGGAAACTAAAAAAATTAAATTTTGGTTTAATAAAAATTTGAGAGACATTTCCTCAGTACTTTGGGAGGAAATATAAAAGATTAAAGAAGGAAAATTCGCATAGCACGTTAAAATGTAATACAGACAGTTCGTTCGCTAACATAAAAGAAATAAAAACAATCAATTTTGTAAGGATTTTTTTTTCTAAATTATTAATAACATTTCCAACAGATTTTAGATTTTATATCAGTTTTTGTATCTCAATGCATTTAACTTATAAAATGTGTAGAAAGACATAAAAAGATACTGTAAATCAATTGAATAATTATAAAAAGCTTTGTTAGAACACGATATAATCTATACTAATAAAAGAAGAGCATTTGTCTGACTGTATGTGTGTCTGTATGTTCGCGATGGCTTGGAAAATCTACCGCGCCTAGAGTTCTAAAAATTTGGATGAGTCCAAGGCAAGCCCTAATACTCTTGAGGCTTATATTTTTATATTTTTTGATAATTAACCGAGATATTAATTAAAAACCACAATGGACACTCATCAAAAAAATTTTGTTCAAATTGGCGTGCAGCATTCGTTCCGAAAGATATACTAGCAGAGAAGATCCGAAGATCGGAAACGCTCTTTTTTCCGGACGTCTTCCGAAGCCCCCATCGGTCACACTGTTTAAAATACGGACAAACTAAAACTTCCATGCTTAAATGTCGTACTTTTTAATTTCAAATGGCTGAATTCGTTTAAAAAAATACGAATTTAATCCTTTCAAATAAAATTTATAAGAAAGTTCAATTTCGTGTTTTCCGCCTTTTTTTGAAGCTTTAATTTTACAGGCCTCACAGACATCGGCTTCCCTTTTAGAGATATGGAAAAACGAAAAATACCCACTTAATTCGGATACCTTCTTCTCCGCGACGCTGCAATCCGTTTCGAAAAATATGACTATTGACTCTTTCAAAAAAAATCGTGACTGGAAGTCACTTCGCGTCTCCTCGAGCCACTCTTTTCTTCAAGGCTAAAAGTAACTAAATGTCGGTATTTTAAGACAACTTTTACACATTCTTAAGACACTTAATTTATTTTACATTTAAAAATCTTGACATATTTGTATGGTTAGAGGTATTTTTAAAAAAATAATAAAATTTGCTCAATATTCGCTCAATATTCGCTCAAAACGTGAAAATGCTGGTGGGTTTTTGCTCATGCGTTTTAGAACTAAATGTCAATATTTTGAAAATTATTTACCAAAATTATACGCAGGCTTTGAAAACATTATATATATAACTCATAAAAATTTAAAAGAGTTTGCACAAGACGATCTATTTTCTTTTTAATATTAAATGACCTGATGTTTTAAAAAGTCTGAAGAAAACAAAATTTGCGATCTGGACGATTTCGAGCTTTGGCCGTAACATATACACACACACACAAGATTTGCGCATATATATGATATGTCTTTTTACTTTCTTCTAACTTTACAAGAAGAAACAAGTCGGATTTGTCAATCCCAAAACTTTCTTCTATCTCACACAGGTTTCGCATACACTAAAAAGAATCAGCACCAATTTATATCAAGGTCTAACTGAAACTCAAGTTTTATTAACCCCTTCGCGACGAGCGTCCTTTACAGAATTTTTAATCTTTTACCACCGGTTTCTCAAAACAGAAATTTTAGACTAATTGAATCGCAGAAATGCTGTCATTAAATAAGGCAAAGCTTACAATAAAAAGTTGCTGGTGAGAATAATTGAGGATTCTGGGCATCTTTTGCGTCACGTATACGTGTCGCTCGTCCCCAGGTGGTTAAATTCCGTGCAATATTTCTTGAGATATGACTATCGCTAAAATCGTGTAAATCCTGCAAAATCCTGGATAGCAGCGGCACCTGCTGGGCGATTTTTACCAAAAACTAATCAGCACCAATTTATATCCAGGGATTGATCTACTAACCTGGTGAATGATCACCAGTGACAAAAAATTTGTGGGCGTTCTATCTCAAGAACTAATGTACGAAATTTAATAAAACTTTAAATTCAGTTAGTCCCTGATATAAATTGGTGCTGATTAGTTTTTGGTTGAAATCGCCCGACAGGTGGCGCTGCTATGCTGCATTTTTCTCGATTTCCGCAATAGCTCTATCTCAAGAACTAATGAACTTATTTTCATAAAACTTCAGGATCAGTTATACATTGACATAAATAGACGCTGATTACGTTTTGGTGTAGATATCCCAACAGGTGGCGCTGCCATACCACTTTTTTCTCGATTTTTACTATAGCTATATCTCACGAACTAATGCGCGGAATTTCATCAAACTTCAGATTCTGTTAGACCTTGACATAAATAGACACTGCTTACGATTTTGTGTAAATTGGCCAACAGGTGGCGCTGCTATGCTACTTTTTTCATTATTATCACGATAACTATATCTCAAGAACTAATGCACGGATTTTCATCAAACTTCAGTTTCAGTTAGATGGTGACATAAGTTGTTGTTGATTAAGTTTTGGTCTAAATCTCCCAACAGGTGGCGCTGCTATGCTGCATTTTGCAGGATTCACACGATTTTAGCAATAGTCATATCTCAAGAACTAATGCACGGAATTTAATAAAACTTTAGATTCAGTTGGACCTTGATATAAATTGGTGCTGATTCTTTTTAGAGTATGCGAAACCTGTGTGAGATAGAAGAAAGTTTTGGGATGGGCACATCCGACTAGTTTTACGGTGTAGTGCGAAATACTTTGTTAGTTTTTCTATCGATCGTAAGTGCATCAGCACTGATCAGTGATCACTGAACTGCGCCCACGAAGCTTGCCTGCTTTATACGAAATGACGGTGCCTGGTGTGGGTGCCCCACTGACACCACCCTCGCTACGGCTCTCATTATGCGGTACAATATAAAATAACGACGTACATTTTGGATGGGAAAAACTAACTCAATCATTCACCAGGTTTGTAGATCATGATATTATTGGGCCTTCATGATAATATTCATGGACAGTTAACACGAATATACCTTTTTCTATTCACTGTGTATAGTGCTATAAAGTATCACGTATGTGTATATATACATATATATACAGGGTGTTTCTAAATGAATATCGGGGTTTTAACCCTTGGTAGTATTTATTACATAAAACTTAAAATTATAATTAATATATAAAATGAAAGAGCAACCCAAACAGTTTTACCTACAAGCTTACAAGTGTTCAATGTGAACACCTTTCGTCACACGGCACACATCAAGTCGATAGCTCAGTTCTTCCCAAACGTTAATTAGTGTTTGTGGGGTAATTGTTTCAACAGCTGCCTCAATCCTGTTTCTTAGGTCGAGCAGGTCAGCTGGTAGTGGAGGCACATACACATGATCCTTTATGAACCCCAACAGGCAGAAATCACATGGCGTCAGATCGGGTGAGAGTGGAGTGGCGTTTGGGAAGAACTGAGCTATCGACTTGATGTGTGCCGTGTGACGAAAGGTGTTCACATTGAACACTTGTAAGCTTGTAGGTAAAACTGTTTGAGTTGCTCTTTCATTTTATGTATTAAGTATAATTTTAAGTTTTATATAATAGATACTACAAAGCGTTAAAACCCCGATATTCATTTAGAAACACACTGTATAATAAAACATTTGTTAATAATACCCATTAAACCACATAATCGACAATAGATAAATTAATAATTATAATACAATACATATATATATCAAAAAATTTAAGATTCTCAAAATTAAATTAAGTGGGAAAAAATTAAAGATATGTGGAGAAACAATCCAATGTGCAGACGGTGAAAATTATTACAAGAAGCAATTGGAAAGTTATATAGTGGAACACTTTATCAAGTGCAAATGCGATACTTAAAAAAAAAAAAATCAAAATTAAACATGTTGTATAGAGACACAGGGCCCGACAAGCAAGTTTTTGTGGCCAGGGCACTTTCAATTTTTCGTGCCCCCTTAGATCGGTTGATTTACTGATACTAGTTTTTTTTTCATATTACACACTTATTCGAAAAGTGTCAACTCAAAAAATTAAGTTTTCTGGAAAATTGAAATCTGTTCCAGGAATTAAATATATATATATATATATATATATTCTATTATTTATTGAAATGTGCTTTTAATCCTAGATTGAGATAGATTTTTGTCATTTCATCGTATTATTATCTGAAATATTACATTTTTTTCAGTTGTGTCACTTTTCGAATAAATGTGCTAAATATGATAAAATTGAATGACTTAATAAATACAGTACATCAATTACTAGAAAATAATTATAAGAAGTCTACGTATTAATGAATGATGTTATTGATATTAAATGATAAAACCTAACTGATACTGAATGCAAAAAAAAGTACTAAAAGAAATAAAAATGTTGGCGCAATTATGATTTTTTAATGGAAATTTAGATGAAATTATGAAAAATTTCGTGTGCCTCAGAAATTTTGTGCCCAGGGCATAGGCCCCGGGTGCCCGTGCGATAGTCAGGGCCTGTAGAGACATTCAAAATGTTAGACGTCAATTTTTTTTTTCTTTTTAATTCTCCAATGACGTCATATTAAGCTGCTTTCTGTATTTACACATACTCATACTCCTTGTATTATTGAGAAATGTTTGAAAACTCTCGTTTTATTACCAATATGACGTCATATTAATCTTCTTTTTTTTTTTTTTTTTTTTTTTGGAATTGGTGAAATTATTTCATTTTCATTTTTCACGTGGAAATCTTTCAATAGAAAATTAATTATTGTAGAAAGAATTTTATTGGGGATTTTTAATTGTTGGCAACTGCTATAACGAAACATGTTTAAATTTAATAGGAAAAGGCTGTTAGATTTTTAGTTTTATATCTCTATATATTGAAATAATACGATTTTTTTCTAATTTTATGATTTTGAGCATCATAGTAGGTATTCATCTATAAGTACACAAAATTTCATGACTGTAAATTATATAGTTTCTGAGAACTGGCTCTGTGACGGACAGACAACGAAGCGGGACTAATAGGGTTTCGTGAGATAAACGAAACCCTAAAAATGGACAAATATTGAAAAACAAAACATTTTAGATGCAGAATCAATTACAATGAAGCATTAATAAAGAAACAAAAACTGTTAAAATGAAAATATAATAAACGAATAGAAAAATATAGAAGCTACACTGACCAATTCAACGACAACGTCACAGCGAGTTAACCTCCGTATTGAGTACTGTACAGTTAACAATTGCAATGAAACAAATCAGAGCTATTTTAACAAATTGATAAATAACCAAAAGAGCATAAAACATTATGTTTTTTTTAAAAACAATAAAAAATTAATAAAAAGCATCTATTAAAAAATTATTCCGTTGATGAATAAATGGAAAAAAAATAAATAAGAATAATTTAATTTTGCTGTATGTGTGTGTATATATGTTTCCTATATGTGTTATATACACTGAGAAAAATCTGAGACACTTTCAAATCTGAGTAAATCGATGTTTTTATTTTGTTATGAAACTTTTAGTTTCAAATATGAAGACCTGATGCTTTCAATTCTGAAATTCCAGAAATACTCAGAATATTGAAACATGAACATACTCAAAACTGAGCACATTCAGTTCATACTTATTTTTGAAACATGGAGATACTCAAAAAGGAATAGGGTCAGTTCAATTTCATTTTTGAAACATGGACGTACTCAAAAATGTGCACATAGAAGTCAGTTCATACTCATTTTTGAAACATGGACATACTCAGATATGAGCACATGATGTTTTATTCTTGAGTGTGTGCATGTTTTCAGAAATGAGTATATACATGTTTCAAACTTGAGTAACTTTGATTCGGAGCCATTTTGACTATGCCACATACTCAGATTTGAGTATTTTTTGCTCCATTTTAAAAATGCAGTTTGTAGAGTGTATATATATATGTGTGTGTACGTGTGTGTGTTTATTTTTCTAACTTTTTAGGTAAACCTAAAATATTTCATTTACTGTCCCCATATTACTCTATGTTATCCTTGTGTTTGTAACTGCAGAGAAAATTTAGAATTTATTAAGACTTACCGTATCTCTTTAGATTTAAACTTCTGACGTTATTTTTTAAAATATCTTACAGCAATATGTACGTAAAACAAAAATAAAACATATAAATAAAAGTTTTAGGTGTTTCAAAATAAATTCTAAAATAATACTTTATTTTACCTTATTTTTACATTTTGACGAAAAAATTCTTAAAGACATAAACTTTTCAACGATATCTTCTATTTAAACATTTTTTAGACCATCATCTAAGAGCTGTAGAATCCTATTTTAAAGCAGGAAATCCTTTTCTCCACAACATGATTGAGAACAGGTGTTTTTAATATATCATCCATTAAGCGGCATATATTTTATAAAGAAAAAATACTACTTAAAATAATTCTCCAAGAAAAAAAAATTCATAAAATCAGGAAACAAAAAAAAAATTGGTTTGATAAAAAATTGAGAGACATTTTCTCAGTATTTTTCGGAGAAAGATAAAAGATTAATGTATAAAAATTCGCATATCACATTAAAATGTAATAGAGAGTTTACTTTTTTTTAACTTAAAGGGATTAAAAATAACGATTTTGTGTGAACTTTTTTCTAAATTATTAGTAAAACTAACCAACATATTTTAGATTTTATATCAGTTTATATGTCTAAAGGAACTTCATTTGCAAACAAGTGTGTAGGAACATGAGAAAACTGGCGACAGTCATATAAGTATAAAGAATTTTGCAGTAAAACCACATAATATAACATAATATAACGGCGTGCACACTTTTGAAAAAGGCAAATGTTTCTTTATCTATAGAAATATGATATAACCATGAAGGAAAATATATAATAACCTTTTCCGAGTTACCCCTGATACCGAAGAGCTTTTTTTATCAATAGAAAGCTCAGACATCAATGCATTTTCTAGATTTAAAGAATCATTTATATATAAAAAGAAAAAAGTTTATTTTCCTTCCACTGATTTTCGAGAATGTTTCCAAGTAGTTTTTATAGCGTATTAAGCTACTTCACTCAGGCGAAAACACCCGCTCGCTTTTAAGTTTTTCTTATTAAGATACTTACACTTTCGAAACCGGTTTCGAAAGTAAAAGTATCCTCAATTTTTAAAAAAAAAAAGAAAAAAACTGCCACAAAAATCGAAAAAGTACAAAAGAGAGTCCATATACGCTGTAAAAAATGACGAATGTTTCTGATTCTACGAAAATATAATATAATGACGAATAAATTTATAATATAAACTCATCCTTGTTAACCATGATTCTGAACAGTGTTTCTTTATCTTTAGAAACCTCAAACATCAATGGCCTTTCGAGATTTAAAGAATCATTTAGAAAAACAAAATTTTTCTAGCGGCCCGTAATTTTCGGAAACGTTTACGAGTAGCTTTTAAAGTGTATTAATCAGTTTCCTAAACCCGGAATATAGTTTTTTCCGATGCTATCCATTCTCAAGTAAACATGTTCAACAAATATGTTTAACATACTAACATGCAAAATGAACAACGTTAACATTAACATTAAAATTAAGTTTATTTCTTTACTCTTTCATGTATAAACTTATGCATCTGAAAACGTTTACTTGAGAATGGATGGCATTCGAAAAACAGGTATTCCAGGCTGAGGAAACTGTTTAATACACTATAAAAACTATTCGGAAAAGTTTCTGAAAATTATGGGCAGCTAGAGAAATTTTGTTTTTATAAATAATTTTTTTTAATTTTGGAAATGTTTTCATGGGGATTCAAAAGACAATGGAACACGCTTTTCATTATTTCGGCTAACTCAGAAGATTATATTATATATTTTCGTTCGTGGTTATAGTATATTTTCATAAAATAAGAAACATTGATCATTTTTTACAGTGTAGATTGACCTCAGCTATCCAATGCAAAGAAAAAATTATTTAAAAATATTGAAATGCGAACGAAATGTCATAAAATATTTTCCCCATAGCATTACCATTAGCCAGCGGGTGTTTTCGCCTGAGTGAAGTAGCCTCTTAATCAGTTTTCTGAAACCGGAATATATTTTTTAGGTTGCTATTAATTCTCAACTAAACACTTTTAGGTGTTTTTTAAATGTATACAGTCAAGAGTAACAAAATAATTTTAATATTAATGTTAGTGCTGTTAATTTATCATGTTTGTATGTAAAACATGTTTGTCGGACATGAAAATGTTTAGTTGAAAATTCATAGCATCCGAAAAACCAATATTCCGGGTTGAGAAATTTGATTAATTCACTATAAAACCATCCTACACGGAAACGTTTCTGAAAATCAGTGGCAGCAAAATAAATTTGCTTTTATAAATGCTTCTTTAAATCTCGAAAATATATTGTTTTCTGAGGTTTCTAAAGATAAATACCGCTTTTCGGAATCATACGTAATTAGGAAAATGTTACTGTATATTTTCGTTCGTAGTTCTATTATATTATCCTATATTAAAAAACGCATGTATCTTTCTTATAGTGTAGGTTTCGTATGGGAAAGATAATTGGATCCTTCATCAGATTTTGATATCGTCATATTATTGGACCTTCGTGATCACATTCGTGGGCGCATACTCTAAAAACGACATTTTTAAAACTGAGCAAAAAATACTCAAATCTGAGC
This sequence comes from Maratus michaelseni, assembly GCA_963931845.1. Classification (NCBI taxonomy): domain Eukaryota; kingdom Metazoa; phylum Arthropoda; class Arachnida; order Araneae; family Salticidae; genus Maratus; species Maratus michaelseni. The sequence goes on from OZ007598.1 coordinate 38,470,785, forward strand.
CGAATCAAAATTACTCAAGTTTGAAACATGTATATACTCATTTCTGAAAAAATGCACACACTGAAGAATAAAACATCATGTGCTCCTATCTGAGTATGTCCATGCTTCAAAAATAAGTATGAACTAACTTCTAAGTGCTCATTTTTGTGTAAATCCATGATTCAAAAATGAGTTTGAACTGATCCTAATCATTTTTGAGTATGTCCATGTTTCAAAAATGAGTATGAACTGTCCTCTGTGTGCTCAGTTTTGAGTATGTCCATGTTTCAATATTCTGAGAATTTCTGGTATTTCAGAATTGAAAGCATTGGGGCGTCCTATTTGAAACAAAAAGTTTCGTAACAAAATGAAAACATCGATTTACTCAGTACTTCTTAATTTCAAATGGCTTACTTCGTTTAAAAAATACGAATTTTAACACTTTCAAAAGAATTGTATTAGAAAGTTCGATGTCGTGTTTTCTCCCCCTTTTTTGTAAGCTTCAATTTTAGAGGCCTAACACATATGTGCCTCACTTTTAGAGATATAGAAAAACGAAAAATACCCACTTAATTCGGATACCTTCTTCTCTGCGACGATTCAATCAGTTTCGAAAAATATGACTATTAACCCTTTCAAAAATGAAACCCTTTGAAAGAGTCATTCATTTTTCTCAGTGCAGTTAACACTAATCTTCTTTTCTTATTCATGACGTGTGGTTCTGACAAATGTCACACGTGTTCGCGTATGCCTGGAGAAGGATTCCTTTTATTGGTGTACACTGAAAGTGTTACCTTTTTTAGCACTTTTTTTCTCCTTTTCGATAAGCCTAAAATGTTTTATCTATATTTCCCAGCTTACTTTATTTTATTCCCTGTTTGGTAATTTCTGCTACTGAGGATAAAATTTGGAATACAACCGCAAATTTTTAGAATTCAATTTTTTTTCTCTTTTTAAATACATTTTACAACAATACATACATAAAGCAAGAATAAAACATATAAAATAAATACTTTAGATATTTCAAAATAAAATATGCTTTTCCACATTTTTTTTTTTTTTTTTGTATTTCGAGCAAAAAATTCTTAAAGACATCAAACTTTACAACGATATCTTACATTTAAGTATTTTTTAGAACATCATCTAAAAACGTAGAATCCAATTTTAAAGAAGAAAATCGTTTTCTTCACGAACATGATTGAGAAACAGGTGTTTGTAATATGCCATTTATTAAACGCAATCTATTTTATGAAAAAAAGTCTATCCTTAAAATCTCAACACCGAAAAATTTCATAAAATCAGGAAACCAATTTTTCTTAATTTGGGTTTGTTAGAAATTTAAGACACGTTGTCTGAGAACTTTGGCTTGAAAGGTAATAAAAGACAAAATTTAATAAAGGGAATAAAGACAAAAATTTGCATAACACGTTAAAATGTAATACAGAGGCCAATCGTTAATTTTTTTTAACTTAAAAATTGTCAACTTTTTAGGCCTTTATTGTCTACATTTGTAGTAACATTTTTCGACATTGTTTACATTTTATATAAATTAGTCAATCTAAATGCACTTCATTTGCAAAAAATGTTGAAGCACCAAGAAAATTGGCGTACATATATAACTGAATAAATATAAAAAAAAATTCTACAGCATCATATAATATAATAAAAATACCTGGCAGCTCGTCCTACAGGCACAGTTAGATTTCAAAGACGCAGACCGTTTGACACCTGTTTATTAGGAATCGCAGAAGAAAGACTTTTTTGCCATGATGTGGCATTTGAGACCGCCCACTTAATATACCTGTGCCTGTAGGCAGAGCCAGCAGGGATTTTTTTTTCTGTAAGAGTTGGCCCTTTAAAAACTTGTCAATATAAAAGTTGTAGATATTATTAAGAAGATTTGTAATAAATGTAAGCTGATTTGATATCTTGTGAATGGACGAAGTTATGAATTTTTGTCTTCTTAAACCCCTATTTCTGCGCACCCCCCCCCCCCTTGTAGCCATTTTTAATTATACCAAAAATGTGGCATACGTAAATTTTTGGCCCTTCTCCTAGAAGTAATAATAACTTTAAACGGATTCGATATGTATCAGAATTAAGAAGTTATGGGAATATTAAGATTTTGCTCATTAACGAACTTGGCCGAGATTTTATGCCATTCGATTTTATAAATCAGTTTGCAAGAGATTTGTGCAGAATTATGGAAGTTATCGTGCCCATAAAAAAGTGGTATAGATAGATAGATAAAGTTTTGAACTGGGGATGGTTTGGGGTTCTAGGAGTCATGATAGGCGTAGATCTGCAAAAATATTTCAGAAATTCCAACTTAGGGAAGAATGTAAAAGGTAGCATTTCTTACGAAATCTACCTAAAAAATACTGACGTGCATTTTGGGTGGAAAATAAATAATTCATTTCTTCATCAGATTTGAAGAACTTCATAGCATTGGACCTTCATGATCATGTATGTGCATGCGGGCGGTTAGACGAATATCCTTTATTATTATTCACTGCGTGCACTGTAAAAAATAAGACAAATATTTCTTAATCTAGGAAAATGTACTATAACCACAAACTAAAATATAGAATAACCTCTTCCGAGTTACCCGTGAATCCGAAAAGCGTTCTTTATCTTTAGAAACCTCAAAAACCTATATATTTCCGAGATTTAAAAAAGCATTTATAAAAAACAAAGTTTATTTTTTGGAAACGTTTCCGAGTAGTTTTTATAATGTATTGATCCGGTTTCTCAAATCGGTATATCGGTTAATAGGATGCTGTTAAAACTCGTTTAAACATATTCAGCTGCGTAATTGAATCGATACATGCAAGATTAACAAAATAATTTTAATGTTAATGTATAATGTTAATGCCATTGGTTTATCATATTTGTCTGTAAAACATGTTTGTTGAACATGAAAATGTTACTTGAAAAATGGTAGTATCCAAAAAACTGATATTCCGAATTGAGAAAACTGATCAATACATTATAAAAATTACTCGGAAACGTTTCCTAAAACTAGTGGCGACAAGAAAACTTTGTTTTTATAAATGCTTTTTTAAATCTCGAAACTATATATGTTCCCGAGGTTTATAAAGATAAAGAATATTTTTCGGAAACGTGGGTAACTCGGAAGAAGGTTTGTATAATTTCGTTCACAGTTTTCTAACACTGTTAAAAATTTGCAAGAAACTGTTCAGTCATTTGACCGTTTCTAGAGCAAGCGGCTACATGACCGTAATTTAACTCTATTCTGACCATATTATTGCCTCTATTATGGTCTGAATAGAGATAAATTACAGTTATATCGTTAAGTTTTCTCTAAAAACCAGTGTTGAATCCAAGGGGTGGCCCGGGGGGGGGGACATTCCCCACCGGAGCATTGAAATTCCCCCCCCCCGGAGGATTTGAGATTTTATGCTTTCAATGGTCAAAAAGTGGAATTTCTCCCCCCCCCCCCCCGGAGCCACAGAAATCCCTCCCGGAGAAAAGTGTCTGAATTCAACACTGCTAAAAACGGTCAAATGACTGGAGAGTTTGCTGCAAATTTTTAACAGTGTACATTGTATTTCCATATATTAAGAAACATTTGTATTTCTTAACAATGTGTAGTGTTTACAACTGTCACTCATGTTCTTGCATGCATGAAGAAGGACTCTTTTTTTTTCGGGTAGTGTACATTGCAGATGTTTCCTTCTTTTTACAGATTTTTTTTTTAGATGTACTTGAAATGTTTTCCTTTCTCGTGTTTCACAATTTCTACACGCGACTATTTCCCCAGCACATTTATTTGTTCAAAAAAAAAATCATTTCCTTAGGGAGTGAATTAAGGGTCGACTTATAAACTGAATACACCGAAAATACGCCATTTCAATGTTGTTTAAAAAGTATAAAGTCGACACCGGGAAATATGGTATATTTCGCAGAATTCCATAGCCAACTTTCATAAATTTGTGAATTTATTTTTCGCCATTACTTTGTATTGGGAAAATCTGAGTTATATATTTAATACTAGAACTACCGGAAATTTTACTGAAGTTTTTTAAAACTATTTCACACCAGAAATTTCATTTAAAACTGCTTGACTTATTCATATAACGTATTTCTGGGAGTTTTATGTTTAATTTATTTTTTTTTTAATTCTGGTTCGAATCGGAATATATTCATTTGGAAACCGTCAAAATGACGGCTCATGGTAGTTCTATTGTTAAATTATTCATGCTGTAAACTTAAATACAGCTTACATATTTGATAAATGTTCCAAATGTTGTGAAATATTTAAAAAAAAAAAGAAAGAAAAACGTACGCGTCGAATTGAGAACCTCCTCCTTTCTTTGAAGTCGGTTAACAAATATTAATGTTTAGATTTATTTTTTATTTATTAGAACTTGGAACTTGGAACGAGCTTCTTACACAGAATTCCTGGAACCATGGTATCCGTATCTCTAGTAAGAGCAATGTAAATTTTAGATTTATGACGGTAGCCGAAGTTAAGAATAACAATTACACTGGAAAAAATCAAATGGGCCCAAGAAGAGCAAAAAAGAAAAACAAACAACAAAAAGGCCGCTTTCGGCCAAAAATAAATACAGTACAAATTATATTAAATTAATGATATAGAAATAAAGAAATATAAAAATAAGCCAACAAAATATTTACAGTTAAAAAAATAAAAAGAGAGAAATGTTATATGCAAAAAGCTATATACAAATAAATATATACAAAAGGCCCATGAAGGTATTCAGCAATAGCTAGCAGAGGAAACTAGCGAAATACTTCAGGGTTTAATAACTTCCGAGATGTAGAGAGCAGTTCAGGGCTGTTTAAAACTTGCCCGTTCATCATAGTTAGAGATTGAACAGGATTAAGAACAAAAGGCGTTTCGTCAAAAAAAGTTTATTCCGTTATTTTTAATAGTCTTTCAAATAGGATTTATTTTCAGATCATTATGAATGGCTTAATTCCTGGAATACGAGGGGGTTTTCCTGATACCACCTAGAACTTTATTCTGGACAATCTGAATTTTTTGGATATTGGAATTTGCCACAAAACCCCAGATGTGAGCACAGTAGAGAAGTATGGGGTTAAGTCCGTTTTATATAACTGCAATTTGTTTGTCTTACTCATCTCATCTCTCTACATGAGGTGGTGAGAAAGATCATTCTTAGATTTGAAAAATTTACGTACCCTATATTCGATGTGCTTGCGCCAAGTAAGTATACTGTCTAGGTATACACTCATATATTTAAACTCCCGACCAAAGCGCCTAATGATCCATTTATGTTGAAAGGGGATGGTGGAATACATTTCTTTAAGAAAAAGATAGCAGTAGATTTATTTGGGTTAACTTTAATCCTCCATTTAGCAAACAACCTTTCAAGTAAGTGTATGTGTCACTGAAGGTATGAGTGTAGTTGAACAATGTCAGTGTTTCGTTCAGTGATTGTAGAATTGTCCGTATAAAGTGTCAATAAAGTGTGCGGTGAACATGGTAGGTCCTGTATATAAATCCTGTATAGTCAGGGACCTAATTTTGAACCCTGTGAAATTCCTGCTTTAACACGATGTGGTGTGGAGAATTTATTGCCATATCGGACAATAAATGTTTTGCCATGAAAGTAAGAGAATACAAACTAGACTTTGTAAATTCAGCCAAAGCGCTAAACTGTGTCAAATTATTTTATTTACTGTATCGTGTGTAATGGAAATCTATCTACATTAGATTTTTTTATATTTCTGGTAGAAATAAAATTAGAGACGATATTGAGCTTTCTTTTATACTTTCATTATTAAAAATATTTTTTTAATTGCGGAAATTAAGCAAAAATATACATTTTCAGCAAATTATGAACTATATTTATGCTGATTTAAAAACAGTCACTCAATTCGATAGATTTTATACATACATATACTCACTTAATTAGATATCTCTGTAATCGAAACTATTCATTAGGAAAATATGAAATCTAAATTAAGGGATACGAAAAACATTTAGCAGAAAAAACATGAATTTCAAAAATGGCCACTAGAGGCCGTTTTTTGATATAATTTCGACATATATGCAAATTTTAGCAATCACGTGATGTATCTGCTCGCGCACAGTGAAAATGTTAAATAAAAAGATGCAATGATTCTCTTGTCACTCCCATGCCTTTTCCAGGGAAAATGTTGTGCACTTTACAAGATCGTGCATTACTGGTGAAGTTTTTCTTATCAAAATGGTGATTCCGAACCAGAAGCTTTGCGGAGGTTTCGACCTTTGAAAAACATTCGCAGAGGTGCAATGACTACAAACAGAACATTGCCTGTAACTCAAGGGCAGTATTTCCCATCACGCCCTTCAACGTTTCCCAGAATTTGCTTCGCGTAACTGTTGGACATGTTGTTTTGAAATTTCAAACGGTACTTGACAATAATGGTCAGCACATCGAACAGTATTCGTTTTGATACAAATCTGAGTAGGTGAACTTTAATTATGTACACCCTTTATATAACTATAAATTTTGCCTACATATAAAATAAAATTATAAACGATATTGGGCTTTCTTTCTTACTTTCAGTATTAAAAAAATTATTGCGTTTGTAAATTATGTACAGTAAACATACTTATATCATTTTGAACATCTTTCCAACTGGTGTTCAGGCCAGGATTCGAACCTGAGACTTTTTAGCGAAAGCTGCTAATGCTCTACCAACTGAGCTATCCTGGACAAATCTGGCAGATCTTTCTCACTTATAAAATCTTGTCTGTTATGACATCTGGTCTGATATCTGAATCTGCTCAATAGAATAAATCGCAGGTAATGAAACTGCAATAAACATTGGATACGTAATTGCACTAATTACATTCTTTTTAACACAATTATTCGAATTGGTAAATAAATGATGCGATTTTGATTTTTTTTCCAACTGAGTTTGAATTATGGCCTGAATACTTTTTCACTCAGATGGAAAATTACAACACATATAAATTATTTATCATCTAGAATAATTGTGTTAAAATTAATCAAGTATCAGAAAGTAAAATTATAGACAATATTGGGCTTTCTTTTATACTATCCGTATTAAAAATATAAAAAAAAGACATTTTGTGGAAATTAAGTTAAAATATACATTTTCAACAAATTATGAACAGTTTTTGCCCTGATTTAAAAACAGCCACTCAATTTATAAATGCATATATTATATATTTTCCCTATATATAAAAACATACATATACAGTGGAACCCCGATTTTACATAACCCGTTTCGTACGTTATCCCGCTTCCTACGTTATTTTTTGTCGGTCCCAGAAAATTCCTATTCCGATAATGTTAAAAGTACCTCGATTCTACGTTATTTACTCTTAGCGTTTCCCGCATGGTACGTCATTTTAGGCGAGGTACCTCAGGAATTTTTTTTTTTCACTCATGGAAAATTTTTTAAAAGAACAAAAATGCTTTCCAATTGGTCAACTGGTTGTTTGTTACCAAAACCAGTTCAAAGTAATGAAAAACTATTATTCGTCTATCAGCATTTGACCAAACCTGCGGCATGTGTTATCGGAGGGGGAGGGGGGGGCTTTCTTTTACTATATCTTAGTGATTGCCAGTAAAAAGTAGGATGTCTAAAAGAAAATGTTTCTCTGTAACCGAAAAGGCAGAAATTATCGAAAAATCCAAAGTTTCCAAAGGAATTAAAGTGGGTCGCGTAAAATCATTCGGTATCGCTTATTCCACGTTACAAACCATCCTAAAACAAGAGGTCTCTGTGAAATTTAAATCAGAAAAACCGGGATAACTGTCAAAGAAAAGAAAAACATTGAAAACCTCTCCTTTTAATGAACTGGAAAAGATTTTATACGAGTGGTTTAAACAAGCCCGTGCTACCAAGATTCCAATCAATGGCTCAATTTTGTAAAAAAAAAAAAAAGGCTGTTGAAATTTCTTTTCGACTTGAAATGCTGAATTTCATGGCATCCAACGGTTAGATCGACAAATTCAAGAAGAGGTATAATTTGTTTTGCAAGTTTATTTGTAGTGAGGCAGATGGAGTAAATACTGCGGTCGCTGAGGAATGGATGGACACAAATTTTGCCTTCTCTTGTGTGTAATTAGACTCAAAACAGCCATCGTTAACGCAGATGAGATCGGATTGTTTTTTTTTTTTTTATCTCTTTCCTGATAGAACATACAACGTGAAAGGAGAAACGTGGCACAGTTGGAAGCTATCAAAAGTGCGATTAATAGTTTTGTTATTACGGAACTGAGAAGCTAACACCCTTTGTGATTGGTAAATCTAAGAAGCCCCGATGCTTCAAAAACATTAAAAGTTTGCCGACAGATTACAATGCCAACCACAATGCTTCGCTGACCTTAAATCTTTTTGAAGATTTTGTAAGAATATAAAAATGAATATAAAAATGAGTTTACAAAAGCGAAAAATAATTTTATTCGTAGACCAGTGCACTCATGTTAATCTGAATTTGAAGAATATGCGTATAGAATTTTCCCCACCCAACTGTACCAGTTTACTTCAGCCACGTAACTTGAGAATAAACAGATCCTCCAAATTAAAAAGAAAAGGTGTTTTTTCACTTGATTCAGTTGAGCTTCAAGATGCTTAGAAAACGAAGCTAAATGCGCTGGATGCATTTCATTTCATCTCATCGGCGTGGAATGGTGTAGATGAAAAATACATGTCAAATGCTTTTCTGAAGGGAGAATTTTCAAAATCCAAAATTAACAGTGAAGCGCCGTCGGAAGAGCTTTTTATGGAAGACTACGCAAAAGAGTATGAATTTATACTTGTAGATATCAATGTTGATGAGTACATTGATTGCGATAAGGATGTTATCGCTACCACAGACATTCAGACTATTTCCGATTTGATTTCGCAATATTGAAGTGAGGATGATATTGATGAAGATCCAGAAGACATCGTGCCCTCATCGGCAGAGGCCATTGCGAGTTTAAAAATTTTAAAGAAATTTTAACTGGACATGAAAATTACGAAAAAAAAAAGCAAAAACTTGCATGTATTGCAAATAAATTATATGTGAAATTACACTTAAAAAGAAAACGCAATAAAGAATAACAGACTTTTTAAAATACTAATATGGTATTGGTAAGTTTATTTTTGTATAATTTGTTTTCTTAAAGTGTTTTTCTCTATTTGACCTCGATTTTACGTTTTCCCGTTTCGTACGTTTTTTTCTGCTGTCCCCGTAAAAAACGTAAAATCGGGGTTCCACTGTATATACTAAATATGTATTTTGAAATCGCTGTTCTGGACTCGAATCAGGAACCTTTGCCTAATCGTGATAACGTGCTTCTACTGATCTATTCCAAACAAGCAAATCCGCCCAGTAGCTTTTCCTTAAAATAAAATAATAAAGTAGGATGTTGGATGCTGGCTCAGAAGGTAGCCCGAAACATGCAAGTTATTCATTATCCATTATGGTGAAAAGCTGCTGATCTTCTTATCCGGAATAGCTCAATGATGCAGAATGCAAAATTAGACAAAGGCTCCAGGTCCGGTAGTCCTTTCACATTCTTCAATTTCGATTTCGAAAAATATGTAATTAGTCTGTGTATTTCGAGCTGTCGTCGGCGCTGGCATCAGGTCTAATGCTGCAGTTGTCTCTTCATGTTAATGTTGTAAAATTTGCAACTGTATATATATATTTCTTTTATTTATTATCAGACATGTGACTTCATATTATATATATATATATATATATATATATATATATATATATACAGGGTGTTTAAAAAATGGCCGGTATATTTGAAAAATCAATAAAAACTAAACGGACAGCGATAGAAATACACCGTTTGTTGCAATATGCTTGGGACAACAGTAAATTTTCAGGCTGACAAACTTTCGAAATTAGTTACAATTTTCAACAACAGATGGCGCTGCAGACTGGAAAAATCAAAACCACGATATTTTCCACATATCCACCCTGCGCAGCAATAATATGGCGTAGTCTCTGAACGAAATTACCAGAAACCTTTGTAAACCTGTGACTTCTTTCTGTGGGGACACTTGAAAGACCAGGTGTACCGCCACAATCCAGAAACAATTGAACAACTGAAGCAGTACATCTCTTCTGCATGTGAAGCCATCCCGCCTGACACTTTTACAAAGGTTTCTGGTAATTTCGTTCTATCGCTGCCCGTTTAGTTTTTATTGACTTTTCAAATATACCGGTCATTTTTGAAACACCCTGTATATATATATGTGTGTGTTGGATTGGAAATAATATCTATCTGTAAATTAATATTCTTCACACTACAATATAATAGGCTCAAGAGTTCAATTAATAGATACTTTATATCGCAAGATGATTATGAGGGTCGTGAAAGATAAAGTTTAAAAGAAAAGGGTGAGAAAATACGGTGTTCCATAGTTTGTACCTCAATATGAATGTTGGGAATCCGATATATGTAAAATAAAGAATTTAAAGTAGAATACTGGGTGAATTCTTATTTATGTTTACGAAGATATTATAGTATCAGAGGTACCAAGCTCCCACTGATCTTCCGTAATATGTGGATTAATTTGACCCAGTTTAACAACGTTTCGAACCAGAAAATTTATTTGGTGAATCTTTATTTATGTAACTTCAGGTTTCTACGTGAAGTTCCTTTAATTTCATTTCTTAAAAAAATTTCTGGTGCGAAACATATTAAACTTGGGTCAAATTAACGCGCATATTACGGACGATTAGAGGGAAATTGGCACTTCTGTAGTTTTGATGTGTATGAAGTGCTGTGATATCATCATCATATTGCTTGTTTGTAAGTAATAAAGGTTGTTTAAAGTTAAATTGAAGAGATATAAGTCAATATAGTTATAAGTCAAGTAAATATTTAAGCAATTCTAAGATTATAAAATAAAATCCTACATATATATATAACAATTATATAGACGACAATTATAATTCATCCTACACAATATACAATATTGGAGTATATTTGTATATACACATTAATGAGGCTCTACAGTGCATTAACGTATAAGGTTAAACCCTTGGGGACGAGCGACACGTATACGTGACGCATAAAATGTATAGAATCTTCGATTATTTCCACCAGTTACTTTTTATTGCAAGCTTTGCCTTATTTAATGACAGCATTTCTGCGGTTCAATTGGGCGATAATTTCTGTTTTGAAAAACCGGTGGTAAAAGATTAAAAATTCTGTAAAGGACGCTTGTCGCGAAGGGGTGAAATAACATGAAGTTACACTAGATCAATTTTAACACAATTATTTCAAATTGGTAAATAAATCATACGAGTAGTAATTTTCCAACTGGACGAAAAATGTCCGGGCCAGGATTCGAACCTGGGATCGCTTGGCTGAAGCCGCCACGCTCTACCACTGAGCTATCCCGGTCGCTTCTGGAGTGCATAATTCATCCAGTTAACCTTATTGATCAGAGAATCTGGTCTGATATTTTAATCAGCTCAACAGGAAAGATCGCAGGTAAAGGAACTCCAGTAAACGCTGGATACGTGATTACACTAGACTAATCTTATTTAGTATAATCACGTATCCAGCGTATCTAGTGTAATCACGTATCCAGCGTTTACTGGAGTTCCTTTACCTGCGATCTTTTCTGTTGAGCTGATTAAAATATCAGACCAGATTCTCTGATCAATAAGGTTAACTGGATGAATTATGCCCTCCAGATTCGACCGGGATATCTCAGTGATAGAGCGTGGCGGCTTCAGCGAAGCGATCCCAGGTTCGAATCCTGGCCCGGACATTTTTCGTCCAGTTGGAAAATTACTACTCGTAACATGAAGTTAGTTTCCTTTTAATGATTTTTTTTTTTTCCAGTAAACAATTTTCTCCATAAATCTTTTATAATACCACAGATAAAACTTTCTGCGTCATAAATAATCCTAAAAATGCATGCTTCTGTTCGAAACACAAATAATTTGAGCAGAATATTCGACCGAATAATTTATGGACATCGGCTGGCTATATTTCACAGAATTCCATAACCATTTTTCATAAATTTATGAATTTCTTTCGTCATTACTTTACGGAGAAATTCTGATTTATACATTTAAATTTTTCATGCTCTAAACTTCATAAAACTTGCTGTAGAATAAATATTCAATCTACATATTTGATAAATATTCTATGTGTTGCGAGATTATACAAAAATATCAATGCAATTCATTCGTCTTTTTTATGTGTAATTGAAATAGATTTTTAAATTTTTATACTTTTCTGAGAGTAAATAAAATTATATAAGACTCTTTGTTTCTTCAAAAAGAATTGTTTTATAGAGATTTAATTATAGTGTATATTTTCAACATAATATAAAACTATTTTTATTTTGACTTGAAAACAGCCACCCAATTCAATCCATTTATAAGTACAAAAACGTTATAAAAGATATGGTAGTTCATTATCTAAAAATATTATAACCAATATTATCAATCTATAAAGAAAACGTCAAAGTTTGACTACAAGTTACATATATATATATATATATATATTAGATATGAGACGGGCTCAGCCCGGGCTCGGGCTCGATTTTTATACCAGCCTTCGGGCACGGGCGGGCTCCGGTTCATTCTTTCTGAGACTGACAATTTTATTTATTCTCATATAAAAAACATAAAAATAATTTATTTTTCCCTAAAAACTTACATATTCCATTTCCAGTCATTTTAATGTTATTTTAATCAGAATGAATAGAAGAGGAAACAGATATCTTATTGTTCTTTTCTACTGTTAGAATGCTGCTTTAAAAGGAAATTTATGACATGCATGACGCGATGTGTGATATATCGCCAATGGCAAAAGGACGAATAATATTTGTTGCTAGATTTTCGTTTGTGACAGTAGGATATTTTTTGATTGGAACGTTCATTTAACTTTATTTTTTTAGAAATCTAATGCGAAATGAATATTTTTTCTTTTTCTTTAGTCAGTCAGCATTACCTTAGGTTTGCAACTTTTGGAACTTTTGGAGACAGTCAAGTTGTCAAGTTCCTTATCTACACCATAAAAAAAAAAAAAAAAAAAAAAAAAAAAAAAAAAAAAAAAAACTAGGAACCTTATGAACTAATATTTTCGGAATTTAAAGAAGCATTTATAAAAGCAAAGTTTCTTTTGTTGTGCTGATTTTCGGAAACGTTTGCAAGTAGTTTTTATAATTTATTCATCAGTTTTCTCAACTTGGCATATAGTTTTTTGGGATGCTATCAATTCTCGAGAAAACATTTTCATTTTCAAGAAACATGTTTTAGATACAAACAGGATAAATTAACAAAATTAACATTAACATTAAAATTAATATTATTTTGTTAACCTTGCATGTATAAATTCAGTAAATTACGCAGCTGAAAATGTTTAATTGAGAATTTATAGCATCCTAAAAACCAATCATCTGGTTTGAAAAAAACTGATTAATACACTATAAAATTACTCAAAAACGCTTTCGAAAGTCCGTGGCAGCAAAAGAAACTTTGCTTTTAAATATACTTATTTAAATCTTGGAAATATATTAGGTTCTGAGGTTTCTAAAGATAAAGAATGCATTTCGGAATCGTAGGTAACTCGGAAGATTTTATCGCATATTCTCGTACGTGGTTATATTATATTTTCATAGATTAAAATACATATGTGTTTTTTTTTACTGTGTGATAAAATTCTAATTGAAGATTTTAATGATAATATTTAATTTAACTTCTGTGTAATTGTTGTGTACGAGGTTGAGTTAAAAGAATTTAAAGAATGAACGTTAAATGATTCATTGTTTAATTATAATGCAGTATTAAGTGTCTAAAAAACTGATAACAATTAAATTAATTAAATTAATATGAGCTGACCTGCATAAAATGCATTATCACATTTATGTACTTTGGACATCTCATTTAGGGTTTGACTTACTACAAATGTGACAAAACTGACGTAAATGTGACAATGATATATTTTTTGCTTAGATTACAGATGATAATTTTATTTATTTTATTTATTAGTTTTGATTTAACAGCATAATAATAAATTATTTTGCTTATATTTGCATTTTATATTTTATAAAATGCGAAATATATTCTGAATGTGACGCACGTTTTAGACATCGCATGCCATTCTGACACAATGAGCTCATTTTTTACGTTGCATACCAAAAAAAATTAATTAATTAAATTTAAAAAAATTACAAAAACAAATACAAACATTTTTTGAAAACTTTTATTTTTAAAACTTGAATGATATATTTTTTGCTTAAATTACAGATGATAATTTAATTTATTGTTATTATTATTAGTTTTGGATTAACAGCCTAATAATCATTTATCTTGCTTTTACTTCAACATTAATTAGTGCTAAAACCGAAGCTGTCAAAACTGCCTAAAACTCCTTAGATTTTTCCAAGGAGAAAGATTCCTTGGAATTTCCACCACTATTTCAGATTAGAAATCTTTTGCTATTTTTTTTCTCGGATGAAATCTCTTTCTGCATTTAATCGCACAATTCTTACATTTTTTTTTTTTTTTTTTTTTTTTTTTTTGCAATTAAATAAAGCGAAAAATTCTATTCGAAAATTGTGGTTAAAATGTATTCACCCTGCTGTCAAGTCAAACGAGTTTTAGAAATTCATTAATATCTTCGATTTAAACTATAAATGAATCAATTAACAATGTATTTCAAATATGGAAATTATATTGCTGTACTGTTGGAAAGTTTAAAAAAAAAACTACGCTAGACTTTTTTTTCTGTTTTTTTCCCCAAAGTTTTTTAAAACATTGTACACAGCAATCTGATCAAGTATGTGGTTAAATTGCTATGCATAGTTTTTGAATCTATGAAATTTATGTAACTGAACTCTCGTGAGCCATTTCAACATTAATTAGTACTGAAAATAATTCTTCGATTTAAAAATGGGCCTATTTCAATTTATCATACATTTTTCTATAAAAATTAACAGTTTTCATGTCTTTATATGAACATTTTTGCAGGATAAGCTGAGAACGTGAAAAGGTCACAATAAATTCAATTACGACAGTGGCAGTAACTGTTTTTAGAAGAGTGATATACAAACTAAGACAACAAATGAATGAGATTATGAAGTATATTACAATATATAACCACACAAGAATTAAAATAATATGAAATCACTTTTAGTTTTTTAATGAAATTATTAGTTTCCTGTAGGAAACTTTGTACATAAATCTTTTATAGTATCATAGATAAAACTTTCTGTATCATATATTGTCACGAAAATGCATGCTTCTGTTCGAAACACAAATACTTTGAGCAGAATATTAGATCGAATGATTTATAGACTTCGGCTAGCTATATTTTACAGAATTCCATAACCCTCTTTCATAAATTTATGAATTTCTTTCGTCATTACTTTACAGAGAGATTCTGATTTATACATTTACATTATTCATGCTGTAAACTTAATAAAACTTGCTGTAGGAATAAATATGCAGCTTGCATTTTTGATAAATATTTTATGTGAGGCAAGATTGTAGTAAAATTTGACTGTGCCCATTTATTTTTTTGTAATTCTATATAATGGAAATGCATCAATTTCATACTTCTGAATTTTCTAAATAAAATAAAATCATCGATGGATATCAGTTTTCTTTTATACTTTTGGTATTAAAAGGACTGTGGATCTAAAAAATATATTTTTTTATTATTTATGTTATTCCAACAAGAAATTCTTCAAAAAAGAATTTTGTACTATGAATTTAATAAGTATTTTTTTTAATCAATTTGCTGATAATTACATTTTTTAAAGTTGTTAATTTCTTACATAATCATGTAATAAGATCACTAATAATAATTAATATATAGATAAAAACACTTTCGTGATACAAACAGAACACAAAAAGGCTTATGAAAACATTTTAATATAAAGATCCACATATGTTTCAACGCTCAAACGGCGCCTTTATCAAGAACTACAACGATAAACAAACTATTCTCGCAAATTTTTCAAAATAAATAAGTTTATTTTTATAATAAGTTATAATTAAGTTATTTAAAATATTTGAAAATGTTACATGCGTTATAATTTTCAAAGTACATGAGTAGCAGATTTTTTTCATATTTTCAGTATTATGGGGACTATGGATTTAAAAAATAAATCATTTATGTTATACCAAAAAGAAATTCTTCAAATAAGGACTCTGCACCATGAATTCAATAGATATGTGGGGGGAAAATCAATTTAGTAATAATTAATATTTTTTAAAGTTGTTAATTTATTTTTAAATCTTTGAAAATGCTACATGAATTACAATTTTCAAAATACATGAGTGACAGATTTTTTTCATATTTTCAGTATTATGGGGACAGTGGATTTAAAAATAAATCATTTATGTTATACCAAAAAGAAACTCTTCAAAAAAGGATTCTGTAACATGTATTCAATATATATTTGAAAAAATAAATCAATTTACTAATAATTAATATTTTTAAAGCTGTTAATTTGTTTTAAAATATTTGAAAATGTTACATGAGTTACAATTTTCAAAATACACGAGTGTCAGATTTCTTTTATATTTTCAGTATTATGGGGACTGTGGATTTAAAAAATAATCATTTAAGTTCTACCGAAAAGAAATTCTTCAAATAAGGATTCTGTAGCAGGAATTCAATATATATTTGGAAAAAAATCTATTTACTAATAATTAATGTTTTTTTTTAAGCTGTTAATTTGTTTTAAAATATATTTAAAAATGCTACATGCGTTACACTTTTCCAAAATAGTTTCCCCGTTTTTTTTCTTTTTAATTTTATTACGTAAAAGGATTTTATTAAAATTTTGTGTACATTCATTTAAAGAAGTATAAAATTATAATTTGCTCTGCACCTACCCCATTAGTTTATAGATGGGTTTTACCCCTTAGTCTCTAGATGGAAAGAGTAGCTTAAAATGCATTTGATTACGTTTTTTGACATGATAAAATGCAGGGAATGTTAAAATGATTTTATACAGCTCTTACATCCTTAGAATATTTCTTAGACTTTCAAAGGAGTGTGGCACCAATATTTCAGTTTAGAAATCTTTGGCTAATATTTTTCCGCCAGATTAAAAATCTTTTACTGATTAAATAAGGCTAAAATTTCTATTAGAAAATAGTGATAAAACTCGAGTCACACGACTGTTACAAATTCATTAATATCCTCAGTTTCTGCTATAAAGGAGACAATTAAAAATGTATTATGGAAATTATATTTTTTGGGAGTGTTAAAAGAATCTATGATAGACGCTTTATTTCTGTTTGTTTTTTTTAAATCATTTCTTTCATAAGTTCTTCAGGACAACAAATAAATGATATTATGCTGTATATTACAGCATGTAACCCACAAGCGTTCAAATAATATTAAGTTGGTTTTACTTTTGTAAGGAAATTATTAGTTTCCTGTAAAAATAAACTTTCCGTACAAATCTTTTATAGCAAGTATCAGAGATAAAACTTTCTGTGTCATAAGTGGTCACGAAAATGCATACTTCTATTCGAAACACAAATAATTTGAACTGAGTATTCGACCGAATGATTTATAGACTTCGGCTAGCTATATTTCATTGAATTCCATAACCATATATCATAAGTTTATGAATTTCTTTCGTCATTACTTTACGCAGAGATTCTGATTTATACATTTACATTATTTATGCTGTAAACTTAATAAAACTTGCTGTAGGAATATATATGCAACTTACATATTTGATAAATATTCCACGTGGGGTAAGATTGCAGTAAACTTTGACTGCGTCCATTTCTTTTTTGTAATTCTTTGTAATGGAAATGCATGTATTTCATACTGCTAAATTTTTTTTAATAAAATAAAGTAATAGACGAATAAGGGCTGTTTCCTAGAAATCCGCATAAACTTTTCTTGGTGAGAAAGCTAAGAAAAACAAGACAAATGGGCACTGTAAGGTAATTTTAATAACCACATTACTCTGTAAAATAGTAATCGGGTTTCAATTAAACCGTTTCGTCGGACATTATCGATTTTACTGTTGGTGGCACTTGCTAGACGTTGTACAAAATCTAGGTCTATAATTTTGGGACAGTAATTGATTCGACTGATCAATTTCTGGATATTATCTGCTTTCTAGCCTTTAGCATACACTTTAGACTTAAGATATGCCCAGAACTGCTCAATTGATCAAATTTCGGGAACGTTGGGCGGGTTGTTAGACTTCTCTACGAAAGTGATGTTTTGCTGGCGGAAGTGGTTGAGAACGTTTTTGTAGTAATGTCCGCTAACCAAGTCTGGCCAGAAGACGTAATCATCGTCGTAATTGGTACGAATGTAGGAGATGTGACGATGACGAATGCACTCGTTTAAATATCGTTGTCCATTGATACCGAACCCACACTTTCGGATGAACAGACAACTGAAGATTTTCGCACCTATTGCAATCCAAACGAGGACCTAGTAGTCGAATTCCGCTTTAGTAGCGAATTTGATGATAGGTTGTGTCGTGGAGACGTCAGATGTGTGTATCCATTACCGTTAACAGTGGAGTGAGTGAGCGTGAAATATGACTCGTCACACTCAGAAAAAAGTTTTGTTGAATCAACAAAAATTTGTTTGACCCAACAAAACTTTTCGTTTAAATATGGGTCAATGGAAATTTTGTTTGAATCAACAAAAAAAATATTGTTGATTTTTTTTTGCAATTCCAAAAAAAAAAAAAAAATTGTATCGTCAGCAAAAAAATATTTTGTTAATTCAAGTAAAATGGTTCAATTTTACTTGAATGAACAAAATTATTTTTGTTACATAGATATATGCTATGTGTTATTTTAACAATCTATTTTCTTTTTTCAACAAAATATATTTTGTTTGTTTAAATAATTAAACATGTTATATTACGAACTTGTTTTGTTTATATTACAAAACCTTTTGTTAAATGAACCAATCTAAACATGCAATTTTAATTACTTTTCGCAGTGAATTACGCCTGTAAACCTTGATTAATAACAAGCGAATTTTTATCCTTCTTTTTTTCACGCGAAAACCGAGAGAGTGAAAATTGCCCAAGCCGGGAGTCGATCCCGGGTCGTCAGAGCAGCGTTCTGAGGCTCTACCACGGAGCTACAAGGAACGATATCTAAGATCGGCATTTCTCACTCTTATGTATGTCGGAACGGCTGCAACCGCAGCACAACGTAGAAATGTCATCAGGAGCACGCAAATTTCTGCAGCAAACATGAGACGACAATACAAAGCCCAGCATACGGCAACACATAGTTAATTTTTAATTCATTTTCAGCAGTAAATTACGCTTGGAAAAAAACAGGATAAAAATTCACTGTTATATTTTACCAGTGTACTTTCTTCCAGTACGAGAGTACTTACGTACCAGAGTACTTTCTTCGTAAAGATAGTAGAAAGTAATAAATGGGACAGGGGGATTTATTAAAATACCTTGGTCCGTCCCAATGAAAAAAAGTTTTAATTATCCAAAAAATTATGTTAATCCTTTAATTATATAACTATATAAGTCAAATAAACCTAGTTACGTTCAAAGATTAAAGGCGTAATTCACTGCTGAAAATGAGATTAAGCTATTGCAGAAATCGCAACAACATACCAGCGCCACCTGTTGCGCGATTTACAACAAAAACTAATCAGCAACGATTTATATCAGGATGTAATTGAATATAAAGTTTTATAAAATTCCGTGCATTAGTTCTTGGGATAGAGCGCCCACAAAATTTTTGTCACATAGAGACAGGCAGAGTCATTGACAGACATTTTCTAAAAACAGTCAAATCGTGTTCAGGACCTTCTAAAATCCGACCGAAACCGGAAGTCGAAAATTTTCATGATTCCAATACTTTCTTCTTGTAAAGATAGAAGAAAGTAATAAATGGGACAGGGGGATTTTTTAAACTACCTTGGTCCGTCCCAAGGGTTGGGTTGATTATTGACGGCCAATTATCTACACTTGGGATATAGGCCCGGGGGGAGTGCCCTTCGTGGGGGTCTTTCTAAGGGAACCTAACCCGTATTTACGCATGGATGAATCCACGGCTCGAAGAAAACCACGAAAACTCCGAACGGTTAGGCCGACGGGCGCGATTGGGATCGAACCCAGCACTTCCCGTCTACCAGCTTCGAGAGCACAACCTCTCAGCCACTGGTGGGGCAGGTCCGTCCCAAGGAAAAAAAAAAGTTTAAATTATCCAAAAATTATGTTAATCCTTTAATTATATAGCTATATAAGCCAAATAAATCGAGTTACGTGAGAGAGTTATGGCTACTATACAACAATTTAAATTTTGCGAAAACAACACGTAAAATTTTGTAAAAAACGTAAAATTTTGCTGGAATTACAAAATTATTGAAAAATTTAAAAAACAGATTTTGTTAAATCAAGTAAAATTGATGACATTTTGTTAAAATTTTTGAAGAGTGTTAACATAATTTTTTTGTCCAAGCAACAAAACCAATTTTTTTGCTTCAGCTAAAAATTTTGCTAAAACAACCAAAATGTACTCAACAAAACATGTTTTGTTGTTTTAATCAATTCCTTTTTCTGGTTGCATCCAAGATGAATGCTCGATCAGATAATTTTCTGAACAAACGACCTGCCCCACCAGTGGCTGCGAGGTTGTGCTCTCGAAGCTGGTAGACGGGGAGGTGCTGGGTTCGATCCCAATCGCGCCCGTCGGCCTAATCGTTCGGAGTTTTCGTGGTTTTCTTCGATCCGTGGATTTATCCATGCGTAAATACGGGTTAGGTTCCCTTAGAAAGACCCCCACGGAGGGCACTCCCCCCGGGCCTATATCCCATGTGTAGATAATTGGCCGTCAATAATCAACCCAACCCAACCCTGAACAAACGACCGCACTTCGTTTTCGCGGCAACCATTTGCTTTTCTGTTCGTTTTGGTATGACCCTTTTCTTGTCATATTTGATGTTAAGGTAACAGGCTATATAACAGGCTCTCGGCTAACAGGCGTGCCCTTAATTAAGCTAACGCAACACTTCACGAGCAGGTTTCGCCTGATTCGTATTCCTTTGCTATTTTGCATAACTGCAAAATTTGCGTGGACTTCTAGGAAATAGTCCTTATTTATACTGTCAGTAGTAATGTGACTGCGGACTTGAAAAAAAAATAATTTTTATGTTATTCCAACAAGATATTCTTCAAAGAATTTTTCTGTACCATGAATTCTACATATATTGGGGAAATATATGCGTTTTCATTTCCTGAAAACGATTTAAATTTAACTCGTTTGCTGTCTATTACTTAGTGTGTATAAATTTTGTAGATAATTTACAGGGCAGCACAAAAGTTCTCGAGTAAATCCTAGAAGGAGAATTTTAAACTGTGATACGCGTTTCCTAACTGAACTAAAAATTTAGCATTCTATGTAGCATATATACATATCTATAGATCATATACAGTGCTTCACAAAAGAGTTCGGATATTTTTTCGAATATTGTTGGTAATTCCTGAAATTTGGTTTGTTATGCGTTTAAATATGTTATGCGTTTTTCAAACTGTTTACTTACATATCATCTATCACCTTATTAAACGGTAACGATTTGTACAATTATTTTAGTAGTGTTGGAAAGTGTTACACAATGCATGTCTGACGCATAATTTTTCGTTCTTGTTATATATAACATCATGTCAAAAATATTAAGTATAATTTTTTTACCAATCACAATATTTTTTTATCTACGAAATTACTAAATAAAATATAAAACTGATATATGTTTAGCAAAAATTGTTAAAACTAATTTTAATGCGATAAAGTAATTTTTTTCAAAAAATCTATGGCTGTTTTTCCATTTCAGTTTATAAAACTGAGAAATAAAAATATTTATAAATAAAAAAATATTCAAACCTTAATTAAATGTAACAAAATGAAACAAAGCTATTTTAAAAATCTATAACAGTTACCTATGTCAGTTATAACTAAGCAGTTAAAGTATTTATTTATTAACATAATTATATTTTATCACTTTCTGAGTGTTTTTAATTTGATTATAACAAAAAAAAATCAAAAAGCTATTAAACAAAAATTTAACTAACCTATAAAATGATCACTCATAATGATTAATTACCTTGTAATGAAATACTTGAGCTGTGTTAAGATCTATTTCAGCTATAACATCAAGTCAAAGACATTAACAAGTGTATGTTTTCATTCACTCACAATTGAAGAAAAATACCAAAATAAAAAAATTACTCACCGTAAAACCGGCTATTTTTTCGTATCTATCTGTTTGTTTACATTCTATTTTTAGAGTAAGTAAAACCCATCTGAGTTGCCGCCAGTGATTTACCTCTTTTTTTTATTTTCTGAGAACTGACACTTGAAAAACAAGCAATTTTTTTTCCACTGAGGATTCTAGTTCCAAAAAAAGTCAAGTTGTTATAAACGAAAAGCTCTCTTTGACCTGATAAAACTTTATGTAACAGTTTTTTGGAAACTATCAGTTAATCTGTGTAATTATTTTATATTTGAAGTATTCACTTATTATTAGTTATTTTTAAATGCGAATAAGTTAACATAATTATTTTTGTTGGATTTATACTTTATTCGTTTAAATGATTTTTTGCGATATTGATATTTGAAGACAAGAGTGAAAGAAGTTGCTATGTTAGGGGATTTTCAAAAATTGTTTTATTTTATAAAATAAGGTATTATAAAGTAATGTACAGGGTGTATACATAATTAAAGGTCACATGCTCAGAGCTGCCTTCAGTCGAAACTATTTATCGGAAAAGTATGAAAATTGGTATGCCTTTAAATAAAGGTGTGAGAAAGACATTTAGCAGAAAGAAAAAAAAAATTCAAAAATGGCCACAAGAGAGCGTATTATTGATTTTTTTTTTCAATAATTTAACAAAATATACAAACTTATACACTGTATAATTTGTTTATCGCGACAAATATTGTTCAGTGTATTGACCAATATTGCCAAGTACCGTTTGAGACCGCAAAATAGCATGTTCAACAGTCACACTAAAAGCAAATACGCCCCACCAGTGGCTGAGAGGTTGTGCTCTCGAAGCTGGTAGACGGGAGGTGCTGGGTTCGATCCCAATCGCGCCCGTCGGCCTAATCGTTCGGAGTTTTCGTGGTTTTCTTCGAGCCGTGGATTTATCCATGCGTAAATACGGGTTAGGTTCCCTTAGAAAGACCCCCACGAAGGGCACTCCCCCCGGGCCTATATCCCATGTGCAGATAATTGGCCGTCAATAATCAACCAACCATCAACCAACTAAAAGCAAATACGAGTATACTAAGAAAAGTTGAGGGCTTGACGGGAAATACTGTACTTGAAATCTGGCAATGTTCCGTTTGCCGTCTTTGCACCTCTGCGAATGTTTTTCATAACTCGAAACCACCGCAAAGCTTTTGGTGCGGAATCGGCATTTTCAATTTAAAAAAAAGTTTCACACCCGTAAACCATGATTCTGTAAACTGCGCGACGTTTTCCGTGAAAACGGAATGACATTGACAAGAGATTCATTTCGTCTTTTTATTTAACATTTTCATTGTGTGTGAGCAGATACATCACGTAGTTGCTGAAATTTACATATCTGTGGAAATTTTATCAGAAAACGTCCTTTGATGGCACTTTTTGAATTTTGTTTTCAATAATTTAACAAAATATACAAACTTATACACTGTATAATTTGTTTATCGCGACAAATATTGTTCAGTGTATTGACCAATATTGCCAAGTACCGTTTGAGACCGCAAAATAGCATGTTCAACAGTCACACTAAAAGCAAATACGAGTATACTTAGAAAAGTTGAGGGCTTGACGGGAAATACTGTCCTTGAATTCTGGCAATGTTCCGTTTGCCGTCTTTGCACCTCTGCGAATGTTTTTCATAACTCGAAACCACCGCAAAGCTTTTGGTGCGGAATCGGCATTTTCATTTTTTTTAAAAGTTTCCCACCCGTAAACCATGATTCTGTAAACTGCGCGATATTTTCCGTGAAAAAGGAATGACATTGACAAGAGATTCATTTCGTCTTTTCATTTAACATTTTCATTGTGTGTGGGCAGATACATCACGTAGTTGCTGAAATTTACATATCTATGGAAATTTTATCAGAAAACGTCCTTTGATGGCACTTTTTGAATTTTTTTTTCAATAATTTAACAAAATATACAAACTTATACACTGTATAATTTGTTTATCGCGACAAATATTGTTCGGTGTATTGACCAATATTGCCAAGTACCGTTTGAGACCGCAAAATAGCATGTTCAACAGTCACACTAAGCAAATACGAGTATACTTAGAAAAGTTGAGGGCTTGACGGGAAATACTGTCCTTGAATTCTGGCAATATTCCGTTTGCCGTTTTGCACCTCTGCGAATGTTTTTCATAACTCGAAACCACAGCAAACTTTTTGGTGCGGAATCGGCATTTTCAATTTTAAAAAAAGTTTCCCACCCGTAAACCATGATTCTGTAAACTGCGCGACATTTTCCGTGAAAAAGGGATGATATTGACAAGAGATTCGTTTCGTCTTTTTATTTAACATTTTCATTGTGCGTGAGTAGATACATCACATAGTTGCTGAAATTTACATATATATGGAAATTTTATCAGAAAACGTCCTCTGATGGCTATTTTTGATTTTTTTCTTCTTTTTTTGATAAATGTCTTTCCCATCCTTCCATAAAGACATCATTCCAAATTTCATACTTTTCTGATGAATATTTTCAACTACAGGCAGCTCTGAGTGTGTGAGCTTTAATTAGGTATACACCCTGCATTATTTAGTAAAGTTAATAAATACTAAGATTCTAATTATTCTTGGAATGAAAGAGTATTGAAAAGCATTTAAATACAACGATATTAAATTGTAATAGCTTTATGAGTGAAAATACTTGTATTTATTAAACGTGATGCCATTTTCTGTTTAAATTTAGCGAGCTGTGTCTAAAATTTTAACGTTTCAAATAAAATGTAGTATATCTTTTAGAAATATTTTGTTATCCTTTTAAAAAAAATAGGCAAACAAAAAAAGTTACAAAATTTTAAAATTTTGATTTAAAAAAAAAAGAAAGAAAAGAAAAGAAAGAAAGAAAAGAAAAGAAAGAAAAGAAAAGAAAAGAAAGAAAGAAAAGAAAAGAAAAGAAAGAAAGAAAAGAAAAGAAAAGAAAGAAAACTATTACAATCCACACCCATAGGTTTAACATAGAATAGGGAAAAATTGAGATTACAATCCTGCACGGGTCAAAGTTAATCTTAAACCCGAACTAAACCGGATTAGCATCAGCCTGAAACCGACCCTAACCCAAAGTGAAAATAAATCAATCCATATTTTAACCCTTTGTGACTCAACAACTCCGATATGAAAAATACTTTCTTAAATGTTAGAAAACGTCCTTTTAACCCTTTCCGGCATGGTGGGTTAAATTCTGTCCCACTTAATTTTAATCCCCAAGTGCCCCAACGGCACCAGAATTTTGAAATAAATTTTTGCCTAGTATAATGTACATGAAGAAAACCTCTTACTCATTTTCAAACAAATTTGTTCGTATATCCTGGTGTCATTCAATCATTTCAACATTTTAGTGACAGAAGTACTTTGTGCCTGAAAGGGTTAAACACGTAAAAAATAATTTTAAAAATTTGGAACATAAAAAGGGAAAATTACTGAATAAAAAGTATTTCTTTCACATCTGCAGTAAACCGAAAATTATATAATTCTCAGAAATATTGTCAATTTTCTAATACAAAATTGTAAAGTAAGCGAACTTCCTTTGTAAAAAAAAAAAAAAATTGGACGTCTTTTTAGTTTGACAAAATTTACGAAGGTTACTTTAGCAATAACGATGTGAAACTGCTCAAATGATAAATAAAACTTTGACATGAAAAATTAACTCAGTATCGCTGTCTGTTGAGAATTCTATAAACAATTTATATTAACTGCTGTGTTGGAAGTTGGAAGATAGCAGCAATAAAATCTTCTTTTAATGCCCACTGTATAACAATATACTAAATTATAACACCTTGTAATAATATATTCCTTTTAAATGCTAAAGGTGTAAATTAACAACATAATATAAATTAAAATAACTTTTATTAGTTGTTTTACATGTTTCGACTCTTTCCGACTTCTTTGTCCATTTTCAAAAAAATTAACAACATAATATAAATTAAAATAACTTTTATTAGTTGTTTTACATGTTTAAACTCTTTCCGAGTCATTTTCAAAAACAAAATGAGAATTGTAAATTAACAACATAATATAAATTAAGATAACTTTTATTAGTTGTTTTACATGTTTCGACTCTTTCCGAGTCATTTTCAAACACAAAATGAGAATTGTAAATTAACAACATAATATAAATTAAAATAACTTTTATTAGTTGTTTTACATGTTTCGACTCTTTCCAAGTCATTTTCAAAAACAAAATGAGAATTGTAAATTAACAACATAATATAAATTAAAATAACTTTTATTAGTTGTTTTACATGTTTCGACTCTTTCCGAGTCATTTTCAAAAACAAAATGAGAATTCAGGAGTATATGAAATACCTTTTATTAAAGAAGACGGATCCAAGAATCACTACATAGACATGACCAGCAGGAAATTTAATTACAGAAAAAAAAGATCATATAGCTGATATTAAGTATAATAGAAAAACTACAGACTTGGCAAGATTATATCAAGAAGAAACCATCCAAATAAATTTCAATGAAAGTAATATAATATTTCCCTCCAGTCTATACTATCCATCCATAATAAGAGAAACCATAGAGATACTAACACGCAAAAATGCAATATGTAACGATGCGGCATCTTTTAATTTACCGAAACTGGGGCTCGAATTCCTCCATGGTCACGGATATGAAAATAAACAACCACTTAAAAAATAATAGATAACGTGCGTAATTTTTAGAAAATAATAACTTCAAAGCCCGTGCAACTTTGGAATATTCCCATTTTGTTTTTGAAAATGACTCGGAAAGAGTAGAAACATTTAAAACAACCTAATAAAAAGTTGTTTTAATTTATATTATGTTGTTAATTTACACCTTTAGCATTTAAAAGGAATATATTCCACTGTATAAGTAAACTTTTGGGTATGTATGTTGCAGATATACAACGCGGTGATACAAACTGTTAATACAATTATGGAAAAATAGTCTACAATTACATATCAATTTTTTTCTCTATAGAAGTGAACACATATACATTCATTAATATTATTCAAATATATAGTTTTTTATTTGAAAAATATTCAGGACTCTTTTCAAAAATAGGGTCAACCTGAACCCGACCCGAAAGAGAGAAAACCGAATCCGAAACCGACCCGAACCCAAAACCTTTAAAGTCTACCGCACTCGCAACAACAACAAAAAACAAGTGGGTAAGCGTGATTGATTATCGCTCAAAGGGTTTCGTTTAATATTCCTTTCAAAACACTTAATCCTTTCTTTAATAAATCCATTCCGCAACCAAAAAAAAAAAAAAAGGTCATGTTTTTATAAAGTAAAAGTTTACCGGTCTATTTTTTCGTTTTTCTGAATATCTAAGTGCCCGCTGTTATATTCTGTCTTAATAATCTCTTATGCGGACTAAATGCGATATTTAAAAAAAAATAATTCCAAAATTAAACATGTTGTACACCTTCAAAATATTAAAATATGCGAATATTTCCATAATCGGATTTTTATCACGATTCAATATGTTTCTCAAACTCATATCTTTACTATTCTTTATTACTCATATTCATACTCACATTGTATTATTCTCAAATATTTGAAAAATTCGTTAAACTTCCAATAGGACGTCCGATTCTCTTTTTAATTCTCTATGACGTGATATTAACCTGCTTTGTGTACATAAACATACTCATACTCCTTGTATTATTGATAAATCTTAGAAATTTTCCGCTTTATTACTACTATGACGTCAATCAATTTTATTTCATATTTATTTTTTTTTTCAATTGGTGAAACTTTTTATTTCATTTTCACTTTTCACGTGAAAATCGTCTGATTGAAAATTAATTATTGTAGAAAGAATTTCTTCGTGGATTTTTAATTTTTGGCATCGGCTATAATGAAAAATGTTTAAATTTAATAGGAAAAGGCTGTTAGAATTTTGGTTTTTTATCTCTATTTATTAAAATAATACGAATTTTTCAAATTTTAATATTTTCAGCTCTTCACAGCTGATATTCTGATTTATACACGAAGTTTCAACTCTGTAAGTTACATAGTTTTCGAGAATGGCTCTGTGACAGACAGTCAACGGAGCGGGAGCAATAGGGTTTCGTGAGATGAACGAAACCCTAAAAAATTAGTGTTAAACCGAACCGAACCGCGGGTCAAGTCCAATTCGTGTAAAATTGGGTTTCCCAACCCGATGCAGGAATATATTTAAGATCTGACTGATAAAGAGTCTTAGCTGTACCTTATGTCTTATGTCTTATAAGTTAATGGTACAAGTATCCAATTATTATTTTGACCCTGCTGAATTACTGCACTAATCGAAACATGGATACACTCAATGCTAAAAACTTTAATTGATCTGCAGAATACATTCTTAAAACCCGATTATACATAATTAAACAGAATAATAATGTTGATATAATAATAATTATGTTATAATAATGTTAAAAGGAAGAATACCAACGTTAAAAAATGTACAGATAATACATTAAAAAAAACAGAAAACATCTGTTTCGAATCCACAAGCAAGATTCTGCTTCAGTGCAGCAAAGAGCAAAGCACAGCGTGCTAGAAAAAGCAAGACTGGGCAGACTTGCTTTTTCTAACACGCTGTGCTTTCTTCTTTGCCACACTGAAGAAGAATATTGCTTGTGGGTTCGAAACAGATGTTGCTGCTTGTGAATTATATAGGAATTGCAGATGTTGAAGAGAAATATGCATGGCTCAGTTATAATATTTATTTAAAATTTTTATCCTTTAATTTCCCTTCTAATTGCTGCCCATTCCAACATAACCCTTTTGCTGGGACAAGTTGATCAAGATTAAAACTTAGAATTAAATACATAAAGGTTTCTCTGGGGTTGGCTAATAGAATAAATTAATTTATCAGAAAATAATAATAAAAGGAATCCATAGAGATAAAATTTTGGATATGTTCCCCCCATTGCATTGTGTAATTTCGAAGTAGCCCATTACCCTTTTTGAGAATGATCATTCTTGCCCTTAGCTGACTTTTAAAATGGAAATCTAAATAAACAAACACATACTAGATAATTTAAATGAGAAGACTCCAAATAATTAACACTATTATTTATTTACAATATTTACAGTTATTTCAAGAAAAAAAAAAGATTTATCAGAACACATCTGATTTAAATTCCTAACAAAATTTCTCCTATAATATTGGCATTAACACTTTGATCCTTGCAAAGGATACTTATATTTGTTTGTATTTATATTTAAATTGATCTTTGACAACATTATTTGTTTACAATTAAAATACTGACTTCCATTTGTGACTAAGGTCACACTACCAGCTTCTCTTATAATATTTTGATAAAATCAAATAAACTGGGGAATTACTTAGGTCAGAGTCATATTTACCTCTACACATTGATTGAAGAAGGTTTCTCTTTGTATCAGAACGCTCTTTCCGCTAACTAAATAGCGCTGCACTTATTGAAAATGTTCATTTCACAAAACTTAGCGCAACTTCACCACTCTCCATATATGTTGTTCGGGTTCGTTGCTTTCTTACCATCAGAATACCACTCACTCTATTTTCCTCTTTCGGACCGCACAAAACTCATCGCGTCATTTTATTTCACCTCTTCCTTTCGCTTCTGAGATCGATGTGTGTTCTGTTTTCATTCTTTTTCACAACTCCTTTTTCATCACCACGGTGGGCCGTACTTCGTTCTGCCCAAAATTTGCATGACAGTGCTTTAAGCCCCTCCTTCTTTTTTTTCATTGGGTAGTTGATCTCCCGTCTTAACTGAAATTTGCATAACAGAGGGTCAGTTTCACCTCCTCTTTACCAACCCCAACCAATGGCTATGCATCAGTTGTTTCTGTAGCGTGTTGTTTTTTTTTTCTCGGAACTACGTGTGTGTTCTTTGATATTATCTCCCAGACCAACTTAAATCAAAGTCCTTCTTATTTGACTTTTATGGCTTAAAATTGTCGCCAGCGAGTCTCTGGTCATAAATTTGCCATCCTAAATCTTTCAACTGAGGCGACTTATGGGAAAGTCCCGATAATGTACTTTCCTTACATTATCTTTCCCCCCGTACTAAAAGAAAGAAAACGTCCCGTTTTCTTTAGCATTGCATTTCCAAGAAGTCCATCACCCTTGCAGATAATCTATAGATCACATAGATGATATCAGTCCACGTTCATCTATACAGAATCATATTGTAGACTAAAGTTCATGCAGAGGAAAATGTTCATTTGTAAATTACTTGTGTGACTTTAATAAAGAACAGTTCATATATGTACACATTTCCTAAGTATTCCCAAACAATTTAGAGATAAAATATTATCATTAGTACAAAAATTTTAAATTTTGTGGTTAAATATAACCGGTGTGTCTAAGATAGAGCACTCACCAAATTCAAAATATCTAAATAGCCAAACAGACCATACAAAACAAAAAGATATAATACACTGTGATATGTAAGGATCAGTATTCAACTTTACAATGTCCCAATCGCGCCCGTCGGCCTAATCGTTCGGAGTTTTCGTGGTTTTCTTCGAACAGTGGATTTATCCATGCGTAAATACGGGTTAGGTTCCCTTAGAAAGACCCCCACGAAGGGCACTCCCCCCGGGCCTATATCCCTAGCGTAGATAATTGGCCGTCAACAATCAACCCAACCCAACTCAACTTTACAATGATTCTTGATAATTATTTTTAACACAATACATGCATCATACAATATATAAAACCCAATTCAGGCAAAATCTTACAATTACACATACATAACTGAATATGTAAGATACCTGAGAGAAAAATTATGATAATGAGTATACATTCAAAATATGTATATATATATACATATTTATATAGAGCAATAAAAGTTTTTGTCTAGCTCTACCTCTCTATACTTTGGTGAGAAAAAAAAAAAATCCTATAGATACACGTGATTTGGATAAAATAGACATATGAGTATATCAACAATATACCAATAGAGCAAAGAGTTTAATCCAATATAAAACTGTACATCCACATTCTCAGATTTTCTTTTTTTTTTTTTTTTCTTTTTTTTTTTCAAATTATTTAATTATATCTAGTGCTACTAAAATTGAAACCAAAATTAGGCCAAAACAAACCAAAAGGAACAAATGTATATCTATACATACATATATATACATATATATATATATATATATATATATATAATAGCAATACTCTTCTGAGTTCGATGAAGTGGCATGTCTTCAACTTTACAATATTTACACATATTAATGAATGAATTCAGCACTATATCTAATTAATAAATGCAAACAGACAAATATTTTAGATGGACACAAAAACAGTCCTAGCAATCTGAAAACATGACACATTCATGATGTTGTAAATTTATGATATTCATCTACTACTTGACCCAATTTTATGGATTAATTCAGTTACCATTTGTATTGTCCATTCATATGATTGTTGTAATTTTATTATATACATACAATTCTTTCGAATTATTAAACAACAAAGAATGAATAAAAAGAAAAAAAAATGAAATTTTTCTTTAATAATTTTCCCTTCTTTCCTATTTTATTTTTCTATTTATTTCTCTATTTCCTTTTCTTTTTCTTTTTTTTTTTTTTTTTTTAAACGCCTAAGCGTAAAAATTCTCATGTTAATTCTAACATGTTGAAAATAATAACTCCCCGTTCCCTCACTGTTAATTTTTTTTTGCCCGACAGAAAGAAGAAAAAAAAAAAAAAAACTTCTACTCAATGATAAGAATCGGAAAGCTGCGTGACCTCGGGTCATACTCTCACCCCGTTTCTGTCAATCATGTAGCCCTACTGAACAGGTGATTCCTTCCTTCCTCGTACACCTGAAAATGCTGGCCTAATCCCATACCACGACCGGTTCAACACCTAAATGCTTCTTTACCTGGGATAATGCGTTTCTAACACGCCCCCTGAACGCACCCTTTTTTTTTTTTCAACCCTGCAGGTGAATGGCGTTTGCGATCCTCTCGTATGCATAACACCTCAACTCATCTCAGATCTACCTTCCTGATTTGCCCCGTCACATGGAGTATGGCTGTGAATTATGATGTAAGTTTACGAGTTATTATTCTCATTATTTATTTATTTAATGATATTTATATCTATATATATAATTTTTTGATATATATTAAAAGCTTAATTATTGAAACTGACTATAAGCCAATTGTTTAAACTAACCCTTCGTCTTGACCCGTAAATTGAGATCACCAAATAACATGCACGTGGTCTTTCATGCAATTCAATATTAAGACAAAAATCCATTTCCCGTTAAATATGTTACCAAATTACCATCTTTATATAAAACAAATATTCCATTAAAGTTTATTATCATCTAATCACGGCCTTATAATTACAAACACTTAGCGAGAAGGAGGAAAAAAAAAATGACTTCAAGCCTACAAGATCGTGTGAACTAAGTCATCTCCACGCTAAATGATTATTAAATGGTATATGTCCACTACCGGAATGCCATACATTTATTTCCTAAAATCAGTTATCGAATTAATTTCATAAATATGCATATGGGAATCTTATCAATTTCGGTTCCCCTTTAGATGAGCAGCCCACGTTGAAATGCATAGTACTTAAAAGCCTCTGAATCACTGACAACTTTTAAGATTATCTCCAAATGCTCATTTTAAAAAAAAAAAAAGTTTGAATATATTAAAACCGATAAAATTTATTTATTTATTTATTAATCATTATAATAATTATTAATATTATTATTATTTTTTTTTTGTATTATGATTTCTTTTATGTATTTATTTATTTATTTATTTATTTTTTTACTACCTATCTACTTATTAAGAAATAATATCTTAGAACATTTAACCTAACTTAAATGGAAAAAAAAAACTTTTATTTATTTATTTATTTATTATTATTGTTTTTAATTACCTATTAATTGCCCGCCACCAATTACTGCAGTTAAGAAAATTTTGCCCGCAAAAATTTCCAATTAGTGTTGGAACTTAATATGCAATTAGCATCCTAGTAATTAAAAAATTTTACACAGCTGGAATTATATGTATATATACTTTATTATTCATTATTATTACTTTTTATTTTTTTTAAAACTCAGCTTAACGAATTAGTTAATGAGATTAAATGTTAAATCCAAATTGTTTAGTTAAACTAAAAAAAAAATAATGTAACTTAATTAATTAATTAATTAATTATTTTTTTTATTTTTTATTTTTAAACGGCTTGGCTTTACCATGCAAATGTGCATGAAATGATCTTTTGACCGATTCATTTCCCAATTTCATGCAGTCTTTTGAAAAGTGAGCCTTAATTTATAGAAACAAGAAAATAAATTCTGTCATTATTATCATTATCACTTAATTAATTAACTGAATTATTTCCTTTCGTCTTATTATTATTATTATTATTATTATTTTATCGTTCTCTAAGAGTTTAAAATCGTTATCTAAATTTTCCAAAATAAACACGAAATTAAAACAAAATGATACCATGAAAAACGAATGTTCGATATTTATTTATCTGTTTACTGATTTCGTTTTTTTTCCTTTTTATGATGTGGCCCCTGCCATCCTGACCAAGCGGACGAGCTAGGAACCAACTGCTACCGTTTCACGCCCCTGGAGGAAACAGAAATTACCATCCAATTTTAGCGTCCAGAATGTATCAGTGTCAACAGGAAAAGACCGGGGGACGCATACGGAAAACTCCCCCCCGGTGTGTGTGTGTGCAATTTATTTATTTATTTATTTATTTATTTTTTTTTGGTGTAATATGGAAAAAATTGGTGTGTGTCAGGGACGCCTGGATTTTCCCCCAAGGAATAGACACACACCCAAAGAGTGCACCCTCGCGAAGAAGACATCAACCGAGTAAGTGATACCCTCATTTATCTATTTTTATTTATTTATTTTTATCCTTACTGACTCTTCCTTCCGCGAAGTTGTCAGCAATGCTTGTTGACATGGCAACTGGGGATGTTTGTTGATAAACAAATCCCCACTCCGCGCCTACCTGGTACGTCACCAAAATCTTTCACACCGCCTCAGAGATTTTATTGCCCTGCGTAACCTAGCCTAGGGATTTATTATTACCACGGCCAAACTCGATCTTTCTCCTTCCCTCATACGGCCTTCACAATCACCCCTTAGTTTCGGAATCGTTAAAGGCTACTGTCGCCGGTAGATGGAGCGGTATACTTACCATAAATAATGCTTAATAAAGGTTACTTCTATACATAAAAATACAAAAATCTTTGCAATGTATTCATTATAAAAGGTATATGTATATATATGTATCGTATGTAACTTTAGCCTCAGCTTTATCTTTACTACAAACAAGAAAAAATAAGATTTAGAGATAAAATAAATAAATACAATTCTTTAAGTAATTAAAAATAGTTTAAATAACACGCTACTATAAATGCAAAACAAACTTTATAAGTAAATTTCTATATTTATACACGTTTAAATTCTTGATTACTTGAAACATTGATAATTCTGAGCGTAAAATACACAGTAAAAAATTTTAAAACATTTACTAGTTTCATAATAGTAAGAAAATTAAGCAAGTTCGCCAATATCCGGCAATCTACTCATATCGATTTTTTCAAAACATGGATTATTTTTACACGATTCTTAATTATTTAAAATATGTATATATATATATATGTACATTCAAAACAATTTTCAATAAATTTAACCATTATAGGTGCTGATCTGAAATATATAAGCGTATAGAAATATAATAGAATTACATATAAAATTAAATATTATATTCCAATTCTGGAAACTCATGGTATAAAAGTATGTATATGATAAAAATAAAAAGATATTTACATGTTTTATAATATCAACAGAATAAGAAAACCTATTTCGCCAATATCCGGCAATCAACTCATATCGATTTTTTTCTTTCAAAACATGGATCATTTTAAAATGATTGTTAATTATTTAGAATATATATATATATGTGTGTGTGTGTGTGTGTGTGTGTCTGTACATTGCGGACATTTTCAGTAAATTTAAATACTGTAGGTGATGATCATAAAGTAGAGGTAAACAAAATAATAACAATTTTTAGAGGTTTCGTTATTTTATACAATGAACAAGCTTTTTTGCTGTAACATCATGCACTCCATTTATAAGAGAATAGTTTTCGTGGAAATTTTAGAATATTGGGCAACAGAAATTACAGAATATTTTTTCAGAATTTTAAAATATTAATGCATAAATCTATTCACCATGCTTGTATATATAAATGTATCTATAAGGTATATGCAGATTCCATTTCTTGATTAGACTTTAAACATTGATAATTTTTACAGCGAAATATACAGTAAATATTATATAATTAAAATTAAGTAAACTTTAAAATTTTTCTTGATAAAGAGATCGTATATTCAGATGAACTGGCTTCATTTGTAAAATTCCTTGCCATATTTTTTTTTAAATGATGGGCAAAAATCTTGCACATATTAATGAGCATATATTTATTTTATGCTTGTTTAAGTCACATTCCCATATAGTGTTTTTTATTAGTCTCGGATATATCAATTCATAAATAGTTTCGACGATTCCGTTTGAATTTAGGATTGGTACAATCCTAAAATTCTAGTAAAATTCAGTCTAAAATTGTGGAAATTAGACTGATGAATTGTAGTTTAGGATAAGACAATCCACCTCTATCCTGATTGGCAATTAACTGAAGTATGGTTGCATCACATTGATCTGTTTCTATGTTTGATAAGCAGGATTCTCATTCAAAATTTTCTTGAATTACTCTTACAAGATTACTTATCCGCTAACAATGGCAATACTTGCAAACTTCAGATTAACTCTTGGTGGTGCTAGCAATTAAAAAGAAATTAATTTAGTGGTTTATAATTTCGAACATTAAAATTCAGTTTAAATCTACAAATAAATTGAGAGCCGCAGCAATTTTATAAGGCACATATTTCGAAAATTTTGCTCTGTACTTCTGATTGCTTGTGTATCGGTAATAAAAGCGCCTATTCATGAAAAGAAATTCCAGGTTTTTTTTTTTCTCTGAATTTGAAGCACAATGTGGAACACAGCAATGAACCATTTTCAACAAAAGAAAAATAAGAACACGCAATTTCATTTACGTTATATCTAAGAAAATACAAGAGTGAAAGGCGAGAATAAGGAAATTCTCCATTAGCCATGGTAAGTAATAGCGCCCCCTACTTTCTCCGGGGAGAAAAAGTTATTCCTCTTGAACAAAGGGAAAATGACTTTTTGTTACGGCCGTATAAGAGGAAGGAGAACGATCGAGTTAGGCCGTGTTATTACTTACTTGCTTATTTGTCTTTATCCAAATATTTACTCAATTGATTATGTGATTTTCTTTGTTTTTTTATTATTGTTTGTGATACCTTGGGTCGCTTTTACTATGAAATTATTTCTTATCAAAATTTGAAAAATGTGCCAGGGATATCTTATTTTATGTTATTTTATTTTACTTATTTATTTATTTTTTTTTCAACCCTAGTTGAGTATGCCATCGCTTTTTTGAGAATATTTAAATTTGACAGTTAGTAGAATTCTGCAAACCGCAACTAAAATTTTTACATAAACTGTTTAAGCTATTAGTCTTTCTGTAACAGTAACATCTTACTACCCCTTTTTAATGGTATTTTATTCCCACTATTCTTCCTCCGATGAGCTTGACTCCTCTGTTTTGCACCTGTCAGCATGCTTTGGTGCCCAGAGTCTGTCAATGTGTCTTTTTATAGTTCCTTTACTTTCTTCCGTTACATCTTGTAAAATGTAATTGTTATTTCGCACTTTTCGAACCACCTTAAATGGGCCTTCAAATTTTTTTTGTAAAACAGTAGGGTTAATGGACTTAAGGTAAACTTGTTGTCCTAGTTCAAGTGTTGTAATTTTATCAAGGTCTTCCTCTTTCACATATTCGGCCATCATTTTCTCCTGCTGTGCCAACGCTTGCAGTCTAACCTCCTGCATGTGGTCCATTCGGTTTTTGACATATGTCTGAGTGTGAATTTGTTCTGTTGGCATGTGTGCAGTAAAAGGAGTGCGTAAATTTCTTCCAAAAAAAAGGAAGGCGGGTGAAAATCCCGTCGCTCTGTGCTTCGCCATATTGTATTGGAGTTTGAAAAACTCTAGGCGAATGTCCCATTGTAAGGAACTTTGTGCCATGGCTGTCAGTGATCCTTTCAGTATTCGATTCACGACTTCTATCAGGCCATTTCCTTGGGCTATGTAAACTGAACTGAAGCGAATTTCAATGTTTAGAGCACGCATGTACTCTTTGAATACCGCTCCCCTAAAATATGGCTCATTATCTAATTTTAACTGTTTTGGCAATCCAAAATAACTGAAGTATTTATTAAAGACATTGAGAATAGTCTGGGACTCGACATTGCGAATAGGTATGGCTTCTAGGAATCTTGAAGTAGAATCCATAATCGTGAGAATAAATTTATTCTTGCGAAGTGTAAGTGGAAGCTTTCAGACGATATCCGCATGTAATACACTCCCTATCTCATGGTCCTTAACCATTTTTTGAATAGGAACTTTCATTTTTTTATGTGGCTTTGCGGTGTTACATGGTACACAATTGGCACAATAAGTTCGAATATCTGTATACATTCCGTGCCAAAATATTCTACTTTTCATGGCTTCATAGGTTTTGTCAAAACCAAAATGCGGTTTGTGCACTTCTTCCATCAAAGCAATCTTTAAAGCATCCGGCGCTATAATTAGTTCTGTTTTCTGTTTCCCCGGTCTTAAAATTAGCATCTTCTCTTCATTTAAAGTATACCTTTTGGTATTTCTGTTTTCTTTACCTTGTTCTATTTTCTGAATTATTTTGCTTAATTTCTCGTCTGAATATTGATGTTGTTTAATATTCTCATTAGATAATGCGGGATTAACGGAAAATAAATTATTGTGTAAATTTGTATCCGTAATAATATTATTTATATTTCGCGAAATATAGTCCGCTGGGTTGGTGTCCCCTTTAATGTGATCGAATTCATAAGAGAAATCGCTGAGATTTATCACCCATTTTTTAACCAAATCGGACTGATTCTCTAGATGTAAATTTTCCGTGAGAGCCTTGGAATCGGTGAGAATCTTGAAGTGTCTGCCTTCCAACATAGTTCTGAAGTGTAACACCGCTTCATGAACCACTAATAATTCGAATTTCAAGCTCGGGTAATTCTTTTCCGGTTCCCGTAATTTTCTCCCAAAAAATTCAATAGGTTGTAATTTTCCTTCAATTTCCTGCGCCAGTACCGCTGAAATTGCAATTTTTGAGCCGTCTGTGATTAAAGTAAATTGTTTGGTGTAATCAGGAGGATGTAATGTTGGGTTGTTTATAATTTCATCTTGGATTTTCTTAAAGGCCATTTCAGTATTTTCATACCATTTAAATTTAATTTTATCTTTAGTAAGATTAACTAATGGGTTTACTATTTCCGCATATTTTGGAATAAGTGTTCTAAAGTAGTTAGCCAAACCTAAGAGTGACCTTACTCCTTTTTTTGTTTTAGGTCTTACTAAACTTTTAATTTTATCTATATTGCTTGTGGATGGTGAATAGCCGTGCTTGTGAATTTGAAAACCAAGAAATTCTATTTTATCTTTACATATTTGCATCTTGGATGGCTCAATTGTTAGATTATGTTGGATTAGTGCCTGTAACACTTCTTCCAAAATTCTCAATAATTCTGATATAGTGTCAGCCCCTATTAAAACATCATCAATAAAGTAGGCTACCTGATGCTTGTTAAAATGACCCAATACCTTATTTATCAGTTCAGCGAAATAGGCGCTCGAATTGCGAGTTCCGAACGCAAGTCTCAGAGGTCGAAATTTACCATTTTCTGTAATAAACGATAGTTTTTGGCTATCTTCAGGTCGTAAATTAATTTGGAAGAAAGCACTGTGTAAGTCAAGTACTATATAGTACTTCTTCCCACTAATATTCTGTAAAATTTCTTTAATATCTGGAATCGGATAGGAATATGGCTCTAAAATCTGATTTAGCAGCCGGTAATCTACCGCCATTCGAAATTTAGGATTGTTTTTGTTATCAGCCTTTTTTCTTACAAAAATGACAGGAAATGCGTAATTAGAGTCCGATTCCTCGATGATTTTCGCTTCTAATAATTTTCTTATCTCTGTCTTTGCATATTGCTTCACTGCTTGTGGCACTTTATAGGGTTTTGTTTGAATGGGATAGTCGTGGTTAAGTGTAAACTTTGGTGTCACCAGTGAGCATTGACCTAAAGTTTGATAGGATTTCGAAAAAGCGTGTACATGCTTTAAAAGAATTTGTTTGAACGAATCCTGTACATCCAATGGTAAATGATTAAGATCAAAATCTTCCTCATTTATCTCTGCCTCTCTTAATTTATGTACATCTTCCAAATTTAATGCATTGACCTCAAAAATTCTCCCTTGCTCAATATTGTCTATAGATTTATCTTGTTTGTATTCCAAATTAGTGAAAATTTGCCCGATGTTCATACCTGTTTCTAAATGTATCTTGTTATTAGTAATATTTTTAATTAAAATATTTATTTATCTGTTACTTGGGGTGTCATGGATAGATCTTTCATAGAAAATTTTATTTTTGTGCTGTATTGGTTCTAGGATAAATGTTTGATTTTCCTCTAATTTTATGGGGCATTCTAATTTTACAAATTTTTCCTCCCCTCGGTTTATAATATTATGGCCTACCGTTTTTGCAAACATTTTCCCCTTTGTAGGTTTTCTGTATTTTTTAGTCCTTGTGTTTTGTTCTGTAATTAATGTATTTACATCCCCAGTGTCCTCCGAATCTTTGATGTTTAATGCCATTTTTCTTCCTTTGAATTTAAGATACTTCTTTTCAAAATCTAGAACCATTTGATTTTCTTTTAAGAAATCGTACCCTAGTAATAATTGATATTTGCGGCCAAAATCTTTATTTGTAACATAAAAAGTTCCTTTTACAAAAGTGTCCTGTAATTTAAATGACATTCTAATGCACTGTTTGAATGTAATCAGTGAATTTGTAAGTGTTTGAATCTTAATTTGATTTCCCAAATATTTAAATTTTATATTTGCTTGTTTTAAATTTTCAAACAAAAGCGGTGAGATCAAGCTCACCTATGCGCCTGAGTCACAAAGGCTGTTAATTACAATATCTTTAATTTTAAATTTAATTAGAGGAAGTTCATTTGTATCGTTCTGTACACTTGCAATAGTTTTATCCCTTAAAGTATGCCCGCTATCGTGAGACTTGCTCGGGTCTTCTTTATCTGTATTTACAAGTCTCGTATTTAGTTTTCCGCATCCTTATCTTTGTTCTGCTTGTATCTTTTATAATTGCCCCTCTGAAATTTACCCCTTTGATTACTATCCTTGTTACTGTTCGTATGATTTTCTCTGTTTTCCCTAGAGTCCGTATATTTATTGCGTTAGTTATTCCTCTGTGCACCTCTATAATTTCCTCTCTGTTGAGTGTAATACCCCTGTGCATCATAATTATTAAAGTCAGGTTGATAATAAGTATACGGCGTGTTGTAATGTTGTTGTGGTGGGGGTGGAAAAGGTTGAGCATTTGGTACATGATTATAGTAAATATTACCCTCCGGAAATGCATTGTGAGAATCGTGTCTTTCATACTGGTTATAATTCTTGTAATTTGCTCTGTAATTACCCCTATTGTTTACAAATCTATGCCTATAAGTCTGGTTGTTGTTTTTATTAGCTTTATTATACCAACAACTATCCTCATTGTGTGACCCCTTCTTGCAGATATTACAAAATTTTTCGACTTCATCTCTTTTTTCGATTGTTCCCAATTTTATGTTATTTATTTCTTTTGATAAATTATTAATCTGCTCCGCCGTTTCTACATTTAATTTCAATAACTTCTCAAAAAGTTGCGATTCATTGTTAGCTGTTATAGTATTTACCTGTTCTGCCCCTATATTATTGTACGCCTCTTCTAATTTAATTGCTGATTTGCAAGCATCCTCAAAATTATCGGGAAAGGTTTTCCTTAAATCCATACTTAAATCCGGTCTAATCGCATCCAAAAATCGTGTCAATCTTACTAAGTCCAAAAATTTCCCGTTTCCGTTCGGATCAACTTCTGTATGGCTTTTCTCTATATAAAGAGACGCTGCGTTTTTGAATTCGCTAATAAAACTTGTTAAGTCTTGTCCCGGTTTCTGTTTCAGATTGAAAAACTCAGTCTGTACCTGCGTAAATGATTTCTTGATTTTGAATAAATCTAACAATTTCTTTTTGAATTCGTTGTAGTTTTTCTCTTCTATAAGCGATTTATTTTGTGAGAGTTTCTCTCTCGCAGTACCCGACAATTTTGCTTTCAAAATTGTAAGCTTCGCATCGTCTTTTAATATTTGTTTAGTTAAGTCCTCAAATTGTCTGAGAAAATACTCGCAATCACTTAACTTTTTCCCATCGAAATTCGGGATTAGAGAAATTATTGTGTCCACTGATGGATCTGCCATCGTGTTACTCGAATCAATTTGCTTTTGTTTATTTAACTTTTTTATATGCCCTCGCGTTAATACGCCAGAAAAACTCGAGTTCAAGCTATTTCTATGATTTCTACGATTCTTTTTTGGCATTCAGCTTTTTGATAATTAAAATTTATTTAGATACTGAATTCTAAATCTAACTTTAAAAATGCATGGAAATTCCTACACCTAAAAATATTATTAAGCCAAGTGTAAACATTTGCAAAATTTCAAAGATATCAAAATATAAATGCATTATACAATAAAGTATACAGTATCAAAATATATATGCATTAGCAATCTACTAATACACTATTTTATCTGCTACATAAATCCTTATCTTTTTATTCTTTTATTATTCATATCATTTTACGATATCATTTGATTTTTTTTATTTTTATGATTTACTTTCTTAGCACAATGTTTCAGTATACTGTTAAAGATCAAATGCAAAGTTCATATAAGAGTAACATAAAATATACATACAATTACGAATATACTGATTTTTCTAAGTTGAATACTGATATTTACGAAATCACCGACTTGCTGGTAGTGGAGCCTTTTAGAGGAAGTCAAACAAACCATCAAAATAAAAAAATCTCCATTTAATCTTCCAATAACTTATCATTAAAATAAAAGAGTTGAAATTATTCTAATTAACAGTTTCATAATTATTATTTTGCCATATACTATATAGATTGTAAATTTCCACAATTTGAATATAAAATTTTAAATTGATTACTTTTAACATGCGCTTGTATTTTAGAATACATTAAAGGTATTTAACTTAATGTTTGACAATAACCCAGTTGCAATTTTTTAATCATTAAAATTGAAAACTCAATTAACAATAATTAAGAACTGGACGGCACCAGTGAATTATATAGGAATTGCAGATGTTGAAGAGAAATATGCATGGCTCAGTTATAATATTTATTTAAAATTTTTATCCTTTAATTTCCCTTCTAATTGCTGCCCATTCCAACATAACCCTTTTGCTGGGACAAGTTGATCAAGATTAAAACTTAGAATTAAATACATAAAGGTTTCTCTGGGGTTGGCTAATAGAATAAATTAATTTATTCAGAAAATAATAATAAAAGGAATCCATAGAGATAAAATTTTGGATATGTTCCCCCCATTGCATTGTGTAATTTCGAAGTAGCCCATTACCCTTTTTGAGAATGATCATTCTTGCCCTTAGCTGACTTTTAAAATGGAAATCTAAATAAACAAACACATACTAGATAATTTAAATGAGAAGACTCCAAATAATTAACACTATTATTTATTTACAATATTTACAGTTATTTCAAGAAAAAAAAAAGATTTATCAGAACACATCTGATTTAATTTCCTAACAAAATTTCTCCTATAATATTGGCATTAACACTTTGATCCTTGCAAAGGATACTTATATTTGTTTGTATTTATATTTAAATTGATCTTTGACAACATTATTTGTTTACAATTAAAATACTGACTTCCATTTGTGACTAAGGTCACACTACCAGCTTCTCTTATAATATTTTGATAAAATCAAATAAACTGGGGAATTACTTAGGTCAGAGTCATATTTACCTCTACACATTGATTGAAGAAGGTTTCTCTTTGTATCAGAACGCTCTTTCCGCTAACTAAATAGCGCTGCACTTATTGAAAATGTTCATTTCACAAAACTTAGCGCAACTTCACCACTCTCCATATATGTTGTTCGGGTTCATTGCTTTCTTACCATCAGAATACCACTCACTCTATTTTCCTCTTTCGGACCGCACAAAACTCATCGCGTCATTTTATTTCACCTCTTCCTTTCGCTTCTGAGATCGATGTGTGTTCTGTTTTCATTCTTTTTCACAACTCCTTTTTCATCACCACGGTGGGCCGTACTTCGTTCTGCCCAAAATTTGCATGACAGTGCTTTAAGCCCCTCCTTCTTTTTTTTCATTGGGTAGTTGATCTCCCGTCTTAACTGAAATTTGCATAACAGAGGGTCAGTTTCACCTCCTCTTTACCAACCCCAACCAATGCTATGCATCAGTTGTTTCTGTAGCGTGTTGTTCTTTTTTTCTCGGAACTACGTGTGTGTTCTTTGATATTATCTCCCAGACCAACTTAAATCAAAGTCCTTCTTATTTGACTTTTATGGCTTAAAATTGTCGCCAGCGAGTCTCTGGTCATAAATTTGCCATCCTAAATCTTTCAACTGAGGCGACTTATGGGAAAGTCCGGATAATGTACTTTCCTTACATTACTGCTTTTTGTGTATTATTTGTGCATTTTTAACGTTGGTATTCTTCCTTTTATTATTGTTACACAAAGGTTTTATTTGCCATTTTTATACAATATATAATAATGGTTTGCGACATTGTTTTTTATGTGTTACTATTACAATGCACATATTACAGCAACTGAATTTTTTTAAATTAATTTTTTAGCTATTTGAAGTTTTTTAAATAAAATGTATCTAATTTACATGAACTTAAATTCACATTCACGTATGCTCTAATTTAATAAGTGTCAATCAAGAAACATTAAAAAGTCGATCTTAAGTTTAATCATGAAGAAAAAGACATTTATTTGATTGTCGCGCCATTGGTCAAATTTCTTGTTGGATTGTTGCTCCATTTTCAGAAAAATTGGCGTTGTTTTGATGTGAAAAAATTATTATCCATTCTGTGCTTTTCGCACTAAACAAAATTTTCTATGCAT
Source organism: Maratus michaelseni (assembly GCA_963931845.1). Classification (NCBI taxonomy): domain Eukaryota; kingdom Metazoa; phylum Arthropoda; class Arachnida; order Araneae; family Salticidae; genus Maratus; species Maratus michaelseni. The sequence goes on from OZ007598.1 coordinate 38,515,172, forward strand.
TAATTGAGGGGGGCTTAAAAAATTTGTCCCACTTAACTATAAAATCGCATTCTCTGAAACCACGTAAAGCAAAGGAAAGTTGTATTTTGAAATATTGTTACAGATGCGAAGAAAGCGACATACAATGTAAAAAAAAAAGGACAAATGTTTCTTAATCTACGAAAATATAATAGAACCATGAACGAAAATACATAATACCCTTTTCCGAGTTCTCCACGATTCCGAAAAGCATTTTGTATTTTTAGAAACCTCAGAAACCAATATATTTTCGCGATTTAAAAAAAGCATTTATGAAAACAAAATTTCTTTTCAAAAAAAAAAACGAAATGTTTCTGAATCATTTTTATAGTCGGTTTTAAGTTTAATTCTGAAGAGAAAAGACTTTTATTTGTTTGTCGCGCCACATGTCGAAATTCTTGTCGGATTTTTGCTTTATTTTCAGAACGAAATGGCGATTTTTTTTTGCTAGCAAAAAAATGATCAGAATCTGTGATGATTGAATCAGTTTTCCTAAACCGAAATATCGGTTTTTCAGGATGCTATCAATTCTAAATTAAACATTTTCAACTGCGTAACTGAATTTATAGATGCAACAGTAACAGAATAATATTAATTTTAATATTAATGTTAGTGATTTTAATGTATCATATTTGTCTGCAAAACATGCTTGATGAACTAGAAAATGTTTATTTAAGAATTGATAGCATCCGAAAAACTGATATTCTGGGTTGAGAAAACTGATAAGCACACTATAAAAAAAATATTCGGAAACATTTCCGCAAAGCAGTGGCAGCAACAAAAGAAACTTTGTTTTTACAAATGCTTTTTCAAATATCGAAAATATATTGATCCCCGATGTTTCTGAAGATAAAGAACGCTTTGCAGAATCATGGATAACTCGCAAGAGGTTATTGTATATTTTCGTTCATGGTTATATATTATATTTTCCTAGATTAAGAAACATACCTGACAAGACCTGTATTTTTTACGGTGTAGATAGTAAGCGAATGTAAAGATATAGCTAAGCACTTGCACGATGTCCATGCAATAAATGTACATTTCATAAAATTGAAATTTTCCATAATAGCCCACTTAATCTCAACAGAAATCGCGCAAAGCAAAGGAAGCCTGTATTTAGAAATATTGCTATAAAGAGCGGAAGAAGTCGAGATAAATGGTAAGTGAATGCAAAGATATAACTATAAAAATTACTATTATAAAAAATTGAAAAAAGTTAACTTTATCTCAACTACCACCAATTCATATGACATTCTCAAATCTTGGCTCAAATCTTGGCTTAGTGCGAATTCTTTAGTGCAGACCTGTACGAATGTGGTTCGAAAAGTTCTCGTCCTGACAAAGAAAATACAAGATTTTTGACACTAATTTATTTTATTTTTCAACTTTCAACACAATACATTTCAGAAGATTCTTGAGAAATGTTCATTCTTTGTCGTTTTTGGTCGACGTTCAAGAAACGCGGCACGCATCAAGCGGGAAGATTTTTCATACCCAAAACATCGTGTAAAATATAGTGGACACGGTCTATCGAGATATTTGCAATGTCAGCAAGTTCGCGTATCTCAATCGGTGGTCATTCAATACGGAATTGTGAATTGAATTTTTGAGACGATTTCGTCTGTCGTAGCGGTTTTTGGACGTCCTGAACGTTCATCACCGTGAATTGATTTTTTACCACGTTTAAATTCAGCAGCCAACTTTTTTATCGTCGAATATGAAGGACAAGAATCCTTTAAGGTGGAATGTAACTCTTTTTGTATGTCCTTGGGAGTTAAACCTTTTTTTAACAAAGTGTTTTATGACAGTTCGAACTTTCATTTTTTTCATTTTTATAAAATGTAAAAACTTGTTTAATTTACTTTATCGCCAAGCAATAACCAATAAACTCACGTGTCTGAAATATTGTTATAGAGCCGAAGAAAACGAGATAAATAGTAAGCGAATGTAAAAATATAACTAAACAATTACACGATGCCCATATGCAATAAAAATATTTTTTATAAATTGAAAAAATCAACTTTATCGCAACTACCACCAATTCACATGATACTGCCAAATCTTGGCTATATATAAAAGTTATGTTTACAGAACTTTTAATACAGATTCATTTCCGTTAAATAGATTGAATGCTGAAATAGCTAATGAAAAAAAAAAACAATGGCACTCCGGGAGTTCCGACAGAAGTGAAAACATAAACAATTAAGTGTGTATTTTTTGAATCGTCAGGAAACGTTTTATTGTGCAGGAAATACTTTTAAATGAAGTGTTTTTTTTTTAATTCATATTATAAACTATTACCACAAAAATTATATTACAATTTTCATTTAATGCGCTATTGTACATTATAATATTATATTATAAATTGAAATATTTCATTATTTTCATTTTTGATTTTTATATTACTTCTGTCTATTTTTTTTCTCGTGCTATTTAAATTATAATATTTTCCGTGTTTTGTTATTTCAATTTCATCTTTTGATTTGGTCTCGCGAGTTCAGTCACTTTTATCTGTTTTCACCGCGCGTGCTAAATTTATCTTGAAATAATTTTCTGAATTATTTTTATTCAAAATACCAATCATTTCGTTTTCAGCACGTGAACTATTTCCTTTTGATACTTTCGCCTCATTGTATGAATTGGCAACATAATTTAATTTTTTATCAGAATTATTTACAACTTTAAGGCAACGTTCTTGAAAAGTATTGCGCTCGCCAACAATTTTAATTCCCTCTTCATCTATCGCCAACTTTAGTTTGCTGATCACGTCTTGCCCTATTACAATATCGTATGCGAGAGATTTTGAAACATAAAATTTCGTTGATATAAGAAACCTATCGACACGTATTTCATACAGAAAATATCCAATTAGATTTACAGTTTCTCCGCCAATGTCAGTTAATAAGATATCAACAGAAGACAAATTTGGCGACCCAATATGACATAACATTCGTAACTGAATAAAGAAATATAGCTGTCTGTATCAAACAATAGATTTGCTTCTTTGCCTTTGATATTAACTATTTTACCCATTCCATTAGGTTTAGACTTATTTCTGATTCGAATTGTAGCAATGTTAGCTGTTTCCTGTACATCGGCTTTAGGATTGTGATTTTGGCGATTATAATTTCGATAGTTTTCGGTAGAGTCTTGACTGAACTCATTAATTTGACCGTTATTGCTATTGTTACACTGAGACGCTATGTGGCCTTGAGATTTACATCTATCTAAAACACCTAATTTGAGATTTATTTCTTTTGTTTTGGTATTGGGTATGAAAGAAAGATTGTGAATTTTCATTTTTACTTACTTTGGGTTTTCTATCTTCAAAGTGATGTGAAATTCTATTCATGGTTTTAACATTACGTCTCGCCGCATCATAATCGTCTAGTTTACTTACTAATACGTCTACATTTTTAATTTTTGGAAGATCATCAATAAAATGTTCTTTCATTTCTATACGTAACCTTTTCTTAATTTGATCTACTACTATTAATTCTTTTAAGGATTCAAAATCAGATACTTTAAGACCGCTAATTCATTCTTCCAAATGATTTCTTAATTCAAATGCTAAATCGCGCCAAGTGGCTGAAGATTCTTTTTCATGTGACATTAATTTCTGCCTAAATTCTTCTGGGGTCATTTTGAAGCGTTTGTTACGGCCAGCTCCATCTGTTTCACTTCGCAGTGACTCATGAATCTGAACTGAAACTTTTCTTTTTTTATTGAACTGAACTGAACTCAGAAACGTTAGAATGTTTTGGTTTTGTGTGAAATAAGACGGGAATATGTAGCAATGCCGTTCTGCTTGTAAGAAAGCGAAATATGTTTGAAAGAGTAAATATGTGAGATGATAATTGTTTTTTTTATTTAATATAAGTTCGCGCGTGTAAATATTCTGCAGTTTGTGTTGTCAAAATTGTGTCATTAAAATATGAAAATTATCTTCATTGCATTTGCTGTCATTCCAGCGGAGATCCTCACTTTATTTTAATTTAAGTTTTTTTCCACATTTTTGGCGCACCCGGGTGGGCGATTTTCGTCGGATTGTCACAAAGGCATGGAGATAAATTGAAAGAATAAAAATTGAAGGTACTGGGTTTTGATTTTCAAAGAGAGGAAGAGTTTTGCCATTCATTATTTGGCGGTAGAAAAACAAAAATGTATAAGCATAATTGTTATAAAATTTATTTAAGTAGCCTTGATGGTAATTATATTTGTAATTTGGATGCTTTAGATCAAGATGTCATATGTAATGATATTTCTGCGATTAAATATGGTTATTGGATACGCGAGTTAAAAGATAAAGGAATCCACCTGAGTGATACACGAGAAACAGGGCCTATTGAGGTACTTTTAGGAGCAGACGTTGCTGGTAAGCTATTTACAGGAAAACGAGAACAGCTAAAATCCGGTTTGGTGGCCATGGAAACAAAATTAGGTTGGACTTTGATAGGCAAGATCCCTCAATTTAATCGTCAGAATGATGTGAATATGACCGTAGTCAGCATGCTATCCAAAGAAGATGTACCTGTTTCAGTATTGTGGGATTTAGAAGTTCTTGGTATTCGGGATTCTATTGAACAAAATAGTAAAGAAGACTCAGAAAGGGCTGTCATGATACATTTTGAAGACACAGTTCAACAAAAAGATGATGGAAGATACGAAGTCCATTTGCCCTGGAAGAAGGATCATCCTTTCCTTCCTAGTAATTATGATCTTGCTTTAAGAAGACTTGATTCTACTACTAAGAAATTAGAGAAAACTGGGTATCGAGAGAAATATCATCATGTTTTTGAAGAATGGCTTTATGAAGGAGTAATTGAAGAAATTCCTGAAAATGTGATATCCTCGTCTGTTGCTCATTATCTCCCTCATCGTCCCATCATAAAAGAAACGTCTTCACTGTCTTCTATGAAAATAAGGCCGGTCTTTGATACTTCGGCTAAGATAACTAATTGCCCCTCATTGAATGATTGTTTAGAGACTGGAATTAATTTTATTGAAACTATTCCTTTGATATTAGCCAGATTTCGTCTTTATGAAATTGGTGTTATTTCGGATATAAGAAGAGCTTTTTTGCAGATCTCTTTACACGAGAATGACAGAATTTTTTTACGATTTCTTTGGTATGATGACAATGGCTCTATAAGGATTTTCCGCCATACTCGTTGTGTTTTTGGGGTTACAAGTAGCCCGTTTCTTCTTATGGCAGTTATTCATCACCATTTGTCACAAGAATTATTGAAAGGAGAATACTCCAAAGAATTACTTGTTAAATTGCGTGACAATTTTTACGTAGACAATTGCGTTACAAGTGTTCACAATACTTTAGAGTTAGATAATTTTGTAGAAACATCTACAGAAGTAATGAAAAGAGCAAAATTTGATCTTAGAGGTTGGGAAAGTACTACATACAATAGCGACGATACTTTTCCTCCAGCAGATTCCAAAACATCAGTATTGGGATTAATATGGGATAAGAATTCCGATACTCTCGAAATCGATTCTGAACTTTTGAATCTTGACGAATCCGAAAAATTAACTAAGCGAAAAATTTTGTCCCTTATCAGCAGAGTCTTCGATCCTATAGGTTTTGCGTCTCCTGCGTTAATACAACCTAAACTCTTGCTTCAAGATATTTGGAAAACAAAGGAATCATGGGACGCAGAAGTAAACGAAAACATTAAAAGGAAATTTCTTAAATGGTTTAAAGATTTACATCTCTTGAAGTCTGTAAAAATTCCAAGATGGAGCGGTGTCACAGAATCATCCCATTTAAGCTTGCACACTTTTGTTGATGCAAGTCAACATGCTTATTCCGCCTGTATTTTTCTAAGAAGCGAGTCCTCTGATGGTACGGTGAATGTCAATTTACTGCAAGCCAAATCACGGTTAACACCATTAAAAAAGGTAACGATTCCAAGGTTGGAGTTAATGGCAGCTACTATTGGAGCAAGATTATTTAAATTTATAAGAGGTGCTCTAGAAGTCGAAAGCGTTGATACCTACTTTTGGACTGATTCTTCAACAGTTCTCAGTTGGATTAAACGACAAGAACAAACAATGGTCAGTGTTCGTCTCTAATCGAGTGAAAGAAATAAGACAACTCACAGAGCCTGAAAATTGGTTTCATATTCCTGGTGAGCTGAATCCCGCTGATCTTCCATCCAGAGGATGTGGAGTTAAGCAACTTTTGAAGTCCGAATGGTGGCTTGGACCTACATGGTTAAAGAATTCAAAAGAACAATGGCCCAAATCAATTGTCAATGTTAATGAAAAGGAAGTTGAACAAGAAAAACGAAAAACAGTTGTTTCTGCTGGCAATGTAGAATTTAAGACGATTGTTTCTGAATTATCAAAAAGAATATCGAAATTTTCCAAAATAGTGAGAGTGCTAGCTTGGATTATGCGATTTCACCCCAAAGCTCGTGATTTGAGAAAACATCCACTCCTTACAGAAGAAGAAATATTGAATGCACAGAAAGTACTTTTCCGTGCTGTGCAGACAGAATGCTTTTCACATGAAAATGGTAGACAATCTCTTGTCAATTTCCAAGCTTTTAAAGATGATGATGGACTATTGCGATTGAAATCAAGACTTACTAATGAAGATGAAACATATGATTTTATTGCTCCAGTGATTCTTCCTTCGAAACACCTAGTAGTGAGAAGGCTTATTGAACAAGAGCATATTCTGAACAAGCATGTTGGAACATCTACTCTCCTGACTATTTTGCGAGAAAGATTTTGGATTTTAAAAGGTAAAAGAACCATACGAAGTATAATCAACGAATGTGTTATCTGCAAGAAACAAAAGGTAAAACACATTGAAGTGCCATTTCCCCCTCTCCCTGCAGATCGAACTAGAGTTGCAGCAGTTTTTCAAGTCTCAGGAGTTGATTTGGCTGGTCCATTACTGACAAAATCTGGAGAAAAGGTATGGATAGTCTTGTTTTCTTGTGCAGTATTCCGAGCGGTGCACCTGGAAATAATTCCATCTCTCAGTACTAATACCTTGATTCAGGCTATGCGACGATTTATAGCAAGAAGAGGTCGGATATCTGTGTTGTATTCTGATAATGGAACAAATTTTACAGGCTTAAATAGAGCATTGAAAAAACTGGACTGGGAAAAGATTCAACGAACATTTGAAGTTAATGAAATTCGTTGGAAGTTTAACCCACCCTCCGCCCCTTGGTGGGGAGGGTTTTGGGAAAGGCTCATTGGAATTCTTAAGGATCTGCTCAGAAAAAACTTAGGACGTTCGTCTTTGACTTATGAAGAATTGTTTACTCTTGTTTGCGAATGTGAATCAGTAATGAACAACAGACCTCTAACTTACGTATCAGAAGAAGCTGACTTTAGAGCTCTAACCCCAGCATCATTTCTACAAGATCTTCGTACGAGCGAAGTTCCTGATTTAGACCAAATTGAAAAGAATAATATTGTGAAAAGGTGGCAATACGTTCAAAGAGTGAGAGAGAATCTAAAGAATAGATTCAAAAAGGAATACTTAGGCTTTTTACGATCTTCGATTCCTAAAAAACATGACAAGATTAAAGTTGGTGATATTGTTATAATTGGTACCAAAGAAAAAAGAATAAATTGGCCTCTAGGAAAAGTCATCCAGTTGTTTCCAGGAAAAGATGGTATAGTACGCTTAGCAAAGTTACGCACTAAGTTTGGCGAGATTCTCCGTCCTGCACAAAGACTATATCCATTGGAAGTAAATTTCGATTCAGATGACTTTTCTCAGGAAAATATCGAGTCTCCTCACCATAATGAAACTACAGATAAAGATTCTTCCGATTCTGGTGAAGTTAAAGAGAATTATCCTAGAGTATCTAGATTTGGACGAGTGGTTCGAACCCCAGAACGTTTAGACCTCATGAACCTGTCCTCGACTGTGGTTGAGTTTCAACAAGGGGAAACTCAACGGGGGGAGTATGTTACGGCCAGCTCCATCTGTTTCACTTCGCAGTGACTCATGAATCTGAACTGAAACTTTTCTTTTTTTATTGAACTGAACTGAACTCAGAAACGTTAGAATGTTTTGGTTTTGTGTGAAATAAGACGGGAATATGTAGCAATGCCGTTCTGCTTGTAAGAAAGCGAAATATGTTTGAAAGAGTAAATATGTGAGATGATAATTGTTTTTTTTATTTAATATAAGTTCGCGCGTGTAAATATTCTGCAGTTTGTGTTGTCAAAATTGTGTCATTAAAATATGAAAATTATCTTCATTGCATTTGCTGTCATTCCAGCGGAGATCCTCACTTTATTTTAATTTAAGTTTTTTTCCACATCGTTTAAGAAGTAAATCTTTTACATAATCGTAATTGTTCGCCAATGTATCTGGCTCTCTAGCTATAATATTGGCGATTTCTAACGGAATTAAACTTAACAAATGTGTGACCCAATTTTCTTTTATTATATTCATTCGAGAAATTTGTCTTTCAAATAATGCTAAATAGAGACTAATATCACTTTTGCTGTCAAAGTGAGATATTAATTTAAGCAAATCTATGGTTGCTTACCTGAACCAGCTATTGCAGAATCGTCGCCAAATATACAGAGGTGTCGGGGTACTTTTCGGTTAGCCGGGCGCCAGTGATATATGTACATATATAAATACCACTAGCACGCTACGCTGGTCAATTTCTTATAACGAACTTTTAATCCAACAAAATATTGACATTTCATAATTCACTTTTATATTTTAACAGAATAATAAGACTACTATAATTTGTGACTCGTGCTATAGCCAATATACACGCCAGGACACGTCGCCCTTATCATTATCTTTTTACGCATGAAGGTTTTGCTATGGTACTCCATTGTGAAATTTGGTAATTTTTCAAATTCAATATTTGAAAAATGGCATAATCATTAGATTTGAAATTTATATCAAGAAAAATACAATTTTTTACCTTTCAAACGCAGTTTGCCTAACAATTTTCAGACAAATACTTTTCGAGCTACTATTTTTTTCAGTAACTTCAAATGTTTCATTTTCCGAGATTAATCTGTGGCAACAATTAGCGAAAAACCCAGTCGTCAGAAACGCATAGTTTTTTATTAAAGAGGCTGTTGGAGCAGGAATTGTCAACACCAATTTGCCACCATCACTTTTGAAATTGGTTCGGTAGTTCTAGAGATTCCATAGAAATTGTAATTTAGAATGTTTTTAGAACGCTTTTCGCTCATTTCACCCTTTTAAATTTCATTTTTTTTTTATTTTGTTTTAGAGAGCATTTACATCTTATAAGTAACTACAATGCAAAATTTCAAATTTCTAGCTCCTTCAGTATAAACAAAATCGCAATTTTAGAACGTTTTTCGCTCCTGCACCCCCCTGGGGATAGTGGCACCCACAAAAAATATATCCTATGTTGGAGCAGGGGTTGTCACCATCAATTTGCCACCATCACTTTTGAAATCGGTTCCGTAGTTCCAGAGATTCCATAGAAATTGTAATTTAGAATGTTTTTAGAACGCTTTTCGCTCATTTCACCCTTTTAAATTCTGAATTTTATTAGAATTTGTTCTTAGAGAGCATTTACATGTTATAAGTAACTACAACGCCAAATTTCAAATTTCTAGCTCCTTCAGTATAAAAAAGATCGCAATTTTAGAACGTTTTTCCCTCCTGCAACCCCGTGGAGTTAGTGACACCGACATAAAATATAGCCTATGTTGGAGCAGGGGTTGTCACCATCAATTTGCCACCATCACTTTTGAAATCGGTTCGGTAGTTCCAGAGATTCCATAGAAATTGTAATTTAGAATGTTTTTAGAACGCTTTTCGCTCATTTCATCCTTTTAAATTCTGAATTTTATTAGAATTTGTTCTTAGAGAGCATTTACATGTTATAAGTAACTACAACGCCAAATTTCAAATTTCTAGCTCCTTCAGTATAAAAAAGATCGCAATTTTAGAACGTTTTTCCCTCCTGCACCCCCGTGGAGTTAGTGACACCGACATAAAATATAGCCTATGTTGGAGCAGGGGTTGTCACCATCAATTTGCCACCATCACTTTTGAAATGGGTTCGGTAGTTCCAGAGATTCCATAGAAATTGTAATTTAGAATGTTTTTAGAACGCTTTTCGCTCATTTCACCCTTTTAAATTCTGAATTTTATTAGAATTTGTTCTTAGAGAGCATTTACATGTTATAAGTAACTAGAACACCAAATTTCAAATTTCTAGCTCCTTCAGTATAAAAAAGATCGCAATTTTAGAACGTTTTTCCCTCCTGCACCCCCCTGGGGATAGTGGCACCCACAAAAAATATATCCTATGTTGGAGCAGGGGTTGTCACCATCAATTTGCCACCATCACTTTTGAAATCGGTTCGGTAGTTCCAGAGATTCCATAGAAATTGTAATTTAGAATGTTTTCAGAACGCTTTTCGCTCATTTCACCCTTTTAAATTCTGAATTTTATTAGAATTTGTTCTTAGAGAGCATTTACATGTTATAAGTAACTACAACGCCAAATTTCAAATTTCTAGCTCCTTCAGTATAAAAAAGATCGCAATTTTAGAACGTTTTTCCCTCCTGCACCCTCGTGGAGTTAGTGACACCGACATAAAATATAGCCTATGTTGGAGCAGGGGTTGTCACCATCAATTTGCCACCATCACTTTTGAAATGGGTTCGGTAGTTCTAGAGATTCCATAGAAATTGTAATTTAGAATGTTTTTAGAAGGCTTTTCGCTCATTTCATCCTTTTAAATTCTGAATTTTATTAGAATTTGTTCTTAGAGAGCATTTACATGTTATAAGTAACTACAACGCCAAATTTCAAATTTCTAGCTCCTTCAGTATAAAAAAGATCGCAATTTTAGAACGTTTTTCCCTCCTGCAACCCCGTGGAGTTAGTGACACCGACATAAAATATAGCCTATGTTGGAGCAGGGGTTGTCACCATCAATTTGCCACCATCACTTTTGAAATCGGTTCGGTAGTTCCAGAGATTCCATAGAAATTGTAATTTAGAATGTTTTTAGAACGCTTTTCGCTCATTTATCCTTTTAAATTCTGAATTTTATTAGAATTTGTTCTTAGAGAGCATTTACATGTTATAAGTAACTACAACGCCAAATTTCAAATTTCTAGCTCCTTCAGTATAAAAAAGATCGCAATTTTAGAACGTTTTTCCCTCCTGCACCCCCGTGGAATTAGTGACACCGACATAAAATATAGCCTATGTTGGAGCAGGGGTTGTCACCATCAATTTGCCACCATCAGTTTTGAAATGGGTTCGGTAGTTCTAGAGATTCCATAGAAATTGTAATTTAGAATGTTTTTAGAACGCTTTTCGCTCATTTCACCCTTTTAAATTCTGAATTTTATTAGAATTTGTTCTTAGAGAGCATTTACATGTTATAAGTAACTACAACGCCAAATTTCAAATTTCTAGCTCCTTCAGTATAAAAAAGATCGCAATTTTAGAACGTTTTTCCCTCCTGCACACGCGTGGAGTTAGTGACACCGACATAAAATATAGCCTATGTTGGAGCAGGGGTTGTCACCATCAATTTGCCACCATCAGTTTTGAAATGGGTTCGGTAGTTCTAGAGATTCCATAGAAATTGTAATTTGGAATGTTTTTAGAACGCTTTTCACTCATTTCAACCTTTTAAATTTCGAATTTTTTTTTATTTTGTTTTCAGAGATCATTTACATCTTATAAGTAACTACAATGCCAAATTTCAAATTTCTAGCTCCTTCAGTAAAAAAAAGATCGCAATTTTAGAACGTTTTTCGCTCCTGCACCCCCTCCCCTGGGGTTAGTTACACCGCCATAAAATATATCCTATATTGGAGCAGGGGTTGTCACCATCAATTTGCCATCATCACTTTTGAAATCGGTTCGGTAGTTCCAGAGATTACCCCCTACAAACAAACAAAACAATCTTTACTCCTTTATAATATTAGCATAGATATGTATATACATAAATTTGTATATATATACATCCATATATGCATATATATGTGTATGTATATATATGTATCTGTAGATATGTGTAGATATATGTGTGCGTGTATATATACACGTATGTATATTACTGGCGCCCGGCTAACCGAAAAGTACCGGTGTCGTAACAGTGTCGCGAATTCAATGGTTTTTTCCCATCTCAAAAAATGCCCAACGCGCCTAAAGAAGTTTTCACTTCAAAAAACTTTATTTTCCGATACGTGATTATGTGACCAGGAAAAAACCTAAAAATAAATTTCAATCTCAAAATAAAATAAAAAATCGCAACATCTTAAGGATGGAAAATTCTAGTCGTAAAAATTTGCAGCTGTGGTGGAAATTCTACAATATAAAAGATATTTTTTACAAAATTCGACTTACAACTTGCCAATTTCTAACACTATGTTATATGCATTCTTGAAAAAAATTACAGTAAGTTTTGTAGAATTCATTTTTCTAGTTTTTAACTTTAAAAGGTATTTTTTTAAATAATTTGAAAGAAGTTTATTTTTCTTTATACTTTTTTTTTTAATTTCAGGATTTGAATCTATACAGTGAAATATTTTCTGTTTAAAAAATTACAGCACATAATATGATTAAAATATAAAAGGATGAATGTCTATTAAAATTTAAATTATTTGTTTTTTCATTTTTTTTTAAAGCAGTATTTTTAAGATTAATTTAAAGTGTGTACAAAATGTGTAATGTGTTTGAAAATTTCATAAGAGAATTGTAAAGACGTACCTAAGATCTTAAATGTAAAAAGGATTGTTAAAAAGTTTTGTAATGAATAAAATTTCTCATTATATGTAAATTTTCAAATCTCTCACAGTTTTAAACAATTTTTAAAAGGTTTTGTTATTTTTATAACGCAGTCTTCATTTTAACAAAGTTACGAAATTCTTGTAAAAGTAAAAAGAAAAAAAAAACATTTTCTAATATTAGAATAAGCAGCCATGTTTTTATTAAAAAGTTACAATACATTTCAGAGATTATTCAGAGGAACTTCAGCTACGTAAAAGAATAATAGAAAGTATAAAAATTTCAGTATTTTCATTCTTTGCGAATAAAAGAAGATAGTATAGGTTTTAAGCTTTAAAGTGTAATGCATCAAAAGAATTTTATTACAACTTTTAAAATACAGGGTGATTATAAAGAAACTTTGCCAACATCTGCACTTCTAGCGCCCGTTCTATTTAACCGATCAAGATGAAATTTTAAATATAGTTGTTTGAAGGTATGCGCTCGAGATTCTGTGAATGGCAATACAGTGGTGCTCACGGTTACGGTTATAGTTACAGAAACTCGAAAATTTCGAATGGCAACGCCTACTTTTTCCTGTCTCAAAATGTTCAGCGCATGCGAAAACCCTAAATAGCGTTGAAACGGTACCGATATGTCCAAAAACCGACGTGTTATAGACATACAAACCGTTCTTTAAGGCGCACCGAGCAATAATGCATTCGACAGAGACAAGAAACTGCTGAATGATGAGAACACATATCAGACAAAAGAAAACCTTTATTGGCATCAAACATTTTCCACATGGGTGCCATCACAAGCAATTACGCATTGCATGCGGGAGACGACGGACAATACCGCTGAACGCAACATGACGCGAGGAATGTTTCTAATCTCACGCCGTATAGAATCCTGCAAGCCCGACAATGTTTGCGGATTGCACAGGTAAACTCTGGATTTGAGATATCCCCAAAACCAGAAATCCATAGGCGTCAGATCTGGGGATCGCGCAGGCCACGGAATAGGATAATGGCGTGAGATGATGCGATCACCAAAATGCTGATCTAGGAGCCTTTTAACTGACCTCGCTATATGTGGAGGTGCACCATCTTGCATCCAAACAACGTCATTGAGTGCATTCCGCCGACGCAACTCCGGTAGTACAGAATTTTTCAGCATGGCTGCATACCGAGAGCCTGTTACAGAACATGTTGCAGGACCCGCTGGGGTCGTTTCCTCAAAGAAGAACGGGCCGAGAACAAATGTAGCTGTAATGCCGCACCACACAGTCACTTTGGCGTCAAATAATGGTACTGGTGCCACAGCGTGAGGATTCGTCTCTCCCCAGTGCACACAATTCTTTGTGTTAATGTTGCCATGTAAGGTGAAATGCGCCTCGTCCGTCCATAGTATGCGAAGTGGCCAGTCGTTATCAGCATCATATCGTAATAAAAATTCATTTGCGAAGTCCAGACGTTGTTGTGGGTCACCCGGCTGCAACATCTGGACGCGCTGAAATCGATAGGGAAACATGTGAAGTACTGAGCGCAAGAGCTTGCGGACCGTTGTGTTCGGAATATCCAACAAGCGCGATAATCCTCTTGCAGTTTCTGTGTGCCCTGTAATCACTGTATGATGCACTTCCATGACAACGTCCTCAGAAACTGTTGGCCGTCCGGAGCGCGGTTTGTCACAGGTGCAGCCTGTATCTTCGAATTTGCGCACTAAATCACGCACAGCTTGCAGAGTACATGGCCCACGTCGTTGTCGATGATTGCGGCGATACACACGCAAGGCTTCCGCAGCGTTCATCCCATTTAGATAATAGAGTTTGATCAATTCACCGCGAACTTTCCCAGGAAGAGTCATATCGTCGGCATGTGCGAGTTCATGAATGACGACTTCGCATACCCGCTTGGTATTTTATAGGCTTCCTCCGCTGAATATCTGGCGAACGGCGTTCTGTGATTGGTATCTTGCCTGTGTCATATGCAAAGTTACTGCGTGCGCACAGATCGTGTTTTGTTGGCCGGTTTTCAGAACTCTTCTTTGTGTATGCATAACACGTTTGTTTTTGGACATATCGGTACCGTTTCAACGCTATTTAGGGTTTTCGCATGCGCTGAACATTTTGAGACAGGAAAAAGTAGGCGTTGCCATTCGAAATTTTCGAGTTTCTGTAACTATAACCGTAACCGTGAGCACCACTGTATTGCCATTCACAGAATCTCGAGCGCATACCTTCAAACAACTATATTTAAAATTTCATCTTGATCGGTTAAATAGAACGGCCGCTAGAAGTGCAGATGTTGGCAAAGTTTCTTTATAATCACCCTGTACATCTTTATATATTTAATCTGTTTCAAAAAATAAATTCAGCTAAACAAAACTTTCTAATGCAAAAAATGAAATTTTATCGTTTTTATATTACCTGAGAAAACATTTAAAAATAGGAACTTGATAGAAATGTTTTTATGCAAAAAAGCTAATGGATAAAATAAACTAAAAAATATACATGAAAAGCTCAATATTTTGCTTAGTAATATGAAACATTCTTGAACATGTTTACAGAATTCAAGATATGCAGACATGCTTTATTTTGTGTCAATATTTGTACTGCATTGTCTTTTGACAATAAACATTTGTTACATATCAAATGTTACAAACTGGTCTTCAAACAAGATTTCCTTTAAAAAAAAAATAATAATAATTTTATAGCAAATAAACATTAAAGTTAAGAGGCTACTTCACTCACGTGAAAACACCAGCTCGCTAATGTTAATCCTATGGGACAGTTATTTTATAATATATCGTTTACATTTCAATATTTTTAAATATATATGTGTGTGTGTGTGTGTGTGTGTGTGTGTGTGTGTGTGTGTGTGTGTATATTTGCATTGGATAGCTCTATGCAGGCCTCTATTGCACCTCTATGCAGGCCCATTTTTACTTTTTCGATTCTGTTTGCAGATTGTTTTAATGGCGATATTTTCACATTCGAGACCGGTTCCGTAAAAAGGCACGCATCGAACTCAGCTATCCAATGCAAAAGAAATCGTTTAAAAATATTGAAATGCAAACGAGATATTATAAAATAACTGTCCCATAGGATGAACATTAGCGAACGGGTGTTTTTGCGCAAGTGAAGTAGCCTCTTAATCAACAAGAGTAAGAGAGTAAGTATACTCAACAACAAACTCTTAGAAACTCTTTTTTAACAAAGCAGTTTAAAATTCAATGTATTCAATTTACTAGATGTAAAATATGTTCGGAATATAAATTTTTGTTTATACCATCAATTTCATTTTGAGTGTTTTTACTAGACATATCGGGTTAAAAAATCGGTACTTACGTGTTATCGGCGTCAGGAAGATAGATCGCCAAAAATGGTTACCAATCGCCAATCATGTTTACGTGTGGGCTTTTGTTTTTTCTTCAAAATCACTTTAACACGGTTCATGAATTATTAAGCCCGTTAAAAGATGTAACTAAATTTATACTGAAAATTATTGCATTATATAAATCTCGACAAAAATAAACAAATAAGCATCATTGAACAGGGTGTTTCCTTATGTTAAATTTTAATACGTATTTAAATTTATGCCTGTGGCTTATTTAATAAAAAAATTTAAGCAACAAGGATTCTTAAATAGTATAAAACTAAAATGCAACTAATTAAAAAGTATGTGAACAACTAAAAAATCAAATATCTCCTTAGTAAATATTGGTTTAATAAGTTAGATCTATGACAAAGTACACGAAATTTCTACGTGCTGCTGCCGCTATGTTGGATAAATAAGGCGCAAGTAAAAGTTTATTGGAAGTCAGCTTCTTGCTCCAGAAATGTATAAACATAAACTATAATGTATTTCTGAAGGAGATTCTCTTTTCCTCAATTGGAAACAATTGTCCTTTCTTATTAGAATATGCAGTCTCCATTTATCTACATTGCATTTTCACATAATGGAATTACTAATGTACATCGTGGGAATCGGAACACTCGCGTATTTTTGGTATAATTGTACCACATTCCGGGAAACAAAGAATAGCTTCTGTTTCTGTTCTTTGAAAAAATGCATTATTGAAATTGCAAAATATAAAAATATGTATAAAGAATAAGTTAAATAACACGTCACAATTTAAAACACAGAATATAAAATACAGTCACAATATAAAAGAAAAAGTAAGGGGTATTGTAATTAGAATAATCGGCGCCATTTTTGGCGCTGTGTATCTGACTTGGCAAGGATAATACGTAAGTATTGAAAAATTATGATGATTTGTTTTAGACCGCTGACCAGGCCACTTGCCGAGCAATTGCCCAGATGAACGGGTTAATGCCTGGCAACGGGGCGAAGTTGCGCCTGGTCGCTGCATGGGGGAAATCTATTTGATTAGCCTTTAGGCCATCGTGTCTGCATTGTTTTAGGTAGATTTCATTACAAAAAGCTACCTATTGCAGCCGTTTGGAGGGAAGCAATTCCAAAAAAATTTTGTATATTTTCACCTATCATGACCCCCAGAACACAAAACCACCCTCCGTTCAAATATTGATTTATATATATATATATATATCTTACATTTGTCATGCTGTAACTCTTTTATTTATGAACCGATTTGGATGTGACTGAGTATGTGTTTAGGACATACCAAGGTCTCGACCGAGTTCGTTGGCCAGCTTCATCCGTCACATTGTTTCAAAATGGCGGCCAATTTAAAAAAATTTAAATTTTTAAAATTCAGAAAGATGTACAAAAAATTATAAATTGAAAAAATTGTTTCCGTCAAGTGTTAGATCGTGATACGAGAATTTCGGAACATTTTTTGTTTTGGCTTTATCTTAAAAAATAGCTGAGATATGGGAGTTTGAAAGTCTATGGTGGCTAACATTTTGAAACAACCTGTTTGAAACAACTCTCATGCTGAAATTCGCATTCAAATTCAGTATTAACGAAAACCGGGATTGAATCTTCTATAATCGGGTTCCAAGCGTTTTAGCTTCGGCTGTTAGAATAAAATGAGTGGAATTTTTAAAAACATGGACTATGAAAGCTACCTTTTCCTCCCGATACAAACCGGAAGGACTTTTGTTATTGTTGTTGTTGCCTTCGTTTCTTTTCCTGGATTGGCCGGTTGCTAATTAATGTTCTACTGGATCAATTTGGCACTGCACAGAGAATCTATTTGGTGAAAAAAAAAATTATCTTTCGACAAGAAATTTTTGTAACACATCAAATATTGTTTTGCCATCTATACCGTAAACTCTTTACCGCTTACAAATTCTTCATTATTTATAAATTTTCAAAACTCTCAAAATTTTAATATTCTCTCAAGATATTGTACTATTTTTCATAAATCAGCGTTCATTTAACAATTTTTTTAAATTGTTGTAAAAGTAGAAAAGGGAAAAATACTTTTTCCTAATATTATATTCATCCATATTTTTACTAAAAAGTTACAATGAACTGATAAACTTTAGCTATACAAAATGCCTAATGTAAAGCACAAACATTTCAGGGCATTAATACTTTACGAATAAAAGAATGCAACATTCAAGCCTTAAAATGTAATGGATCGTCAGAATTTCATCTTTTATAGTACAATATAATATACTTAATCCGTTTTAAAAGACAAATTCGAATAAACATAGATTTCTATCGCATAAAATGAAAATTTATTGTTTTTATATTATCCGAGAAAACATTTCAGAAAAGAAAACTGAATAGGAATATTTTTATATAAAAATGTAATGGAAAAAAATTGAACGAAAAAGGATATTATGAAAAGTTAAATATTTTTATCAGTATAAAAGTATTGTTGAACATATTTACAGAATTTAAGACACAGACATGTCGTATTTTGTGTTAATGTTTGTCCTACACATAAAAGTTTAATTTTAAAAATAAAGTTTTGTAACACAACAAATATTAACTTAAGACGATTTTTTTTAAATAGATCAACAACAAAGTTAATCAACAACAATTCAAATAAATAAATACAACAACAAATTAAAAGATTCCTTTTTAATTAAAAAAATTTAAATTCAAAATTTTAAATTTTATTTTATTTTATTTATTTGTTTGTAATTTGTGTTTTTTAATAAACTAGCTGATCCCCCCCCCCGGCGTTGCCCGGGCAGACTGTCATTGAAAAACATAACAGTAGAGTGGACTTCATTAAAAAAAGGCTGAATAATATTTATTTATCCTAAAAGCTTGTAAAAAAATTAAATAAGAGCTAAAATTTCAAACGTATGAAACGATCAAGGAAAATTATTATACTTACTTTTCCCTTTTTAATATTATATTGCTAATTGAATTTTTCAAATTATAAATATTAAATGCTTACAAAAATCAATATTTCAAATGAAAATGTATAAAATATATCTATTTAATTGTTAATGTTGACAAATTATAATTACAATTTATTCGCACTATAATCAATAAATCATTGTTTGTTTCGGTTTTATTCCTGTAGATGGCAGTAACAACCAATGAGATGCGTTTCATTCGGGCGTTACCATTAAACAACTAACAAATAATAACGATTTCTGGGCCACATACGATAGCGTAATATATATAGATTAGGTAATGTGTTTGTCATATAAGTTTTTTTCCTGTTGTTTTTAGTAATGTATATAAAGATTTATTGGCTGTAAGTATACTTTAGAGCCTAGCACGGGTCGGATTACACCCTAAAATTCTGCTTAACATCAACTCGAAACCAACACACTTCGACCCAAACTCAAGGGGGAAAAAATTAATCCATATTTTAATACAATTACGGAAAAGTAGTTTACAATTATGTCTCTAATATAAATGTTATCTTTTTTTGCATAAAAATTAACACATATACACTCATTAATATTAAAATATATAGTTTTTTCACAAAAAATATTCAGGACTTTCTTTTGAAATGTCGGATCAACCCGAACCTGAGCCGAAAGAATCAAAAGTCAACCCGAAACGTTTACATTCAACCCGATACGCACCATAAAAAAACCAGCGTCAACCCGACCCGATGCAGGACTCTACTTGAAATACATATTTTCGATATACCAGCGATTTAGTTTTGAATGTTTTTAGTAGATATCTATGCGAAAATCATTATTATTATTACATTACAAGCAATTTTTGTCGCTTATCGAATATTACCTTAAAACCAGATTAGCTTTCTTTCAAACCTTTAACAAGCCCCACCAGTGGCTGAGAGGTTCTGCTCTCGAAGCTGGTAGACGGGAGGTGCTGGGTTGAAACGCCTGTCGCGCTCGTCGACCTAATCGTTCGGAGTTTTCCGTGGTTTTCTTCTAACCTTGCGTTAATACGGGTTAGGATCTTTTAGAAAGACCCCCACGGAGGGCACCCCCCCCCTAGGGCCTATATCCCTCGTGTTGATGATTGGCCGTCATAAATCAACCCAACCCAAACCTTTAACAAGTTAGAACTAAATTTAATCAACAAGAATAGCAAATTCAGCAACAAACCAAAAGCCTTCTTTTTTTTCTTTTTTTTTACAAAGCAGTGTTAAATTTAGTATGTTTCCAGATTTTTGTAAATTGTTCTTGTTCAATTAAGCAATCGGGATTTATTTCTTTGCATAAAAATTTTGAGAGGGGGGGGGGCGTTCAGTGTAATGTACAAAGATTTACTAACAGTAAATTAAGGCAGAAGTGTATAGCACTTCAACGCAATCAATTTAGTTTTTAGTGTTTTATTAGATGTTTGCTTCGAAAAATTTTATTAACAATTTTGTTTTTCGACAAGAATGTTTTGTAACAAATCAACATTTTATTTTTTCAGATATTTCTTTTATGCAACAAATCTTATAGTGATGAAAAAAAAATGAAGCATGCAACAGGATTAAAATCAATAAAGATAAATATGTATGAAAGTTCAATTTAATAATTTTTTCAGTTCTCGAAATGAAGTATTTTTAAGTAGTAAAGATTTTTAGAGTGCTTGAAAACTTCATAATAGAATTACAAATCCATTTCTAAGATTTTAAATGTGAAAAGGATTGTTAAAAAGTTGTTTAATGAGTAAAAATTTATATGTAATATGTATATGTTTTTTTTTTTAAATATCTCAAAATTTTAAGAACTTCTCAATAGATTTTATTATTTTTTTATAAGAAAGTCATTATTTTAACGAAATTTTGAAATTATTACAGATGTAAAAAAGGAAAATATTATTTGTAAATATTTAAAATATCCCTATTTTATTGAAAAATTACAATATTATTTTTAAAAATTTAGTTTACTAAAGTAAAATACAAATATCACTGTATTTTAATACTTTTATAAGGAAGTCTTCGATTTTAACAAAATTTTGAAATTATTATAAAAATAAAAAAATAAACATATTATTTGTTTATATTTGAAGCATCCATATTCTATTGAAAAGTTACAGTATGTTTAAGAAAATTTAGTTTACTAAAGTAAAGCACATAAATTACAGCATTTTATTTCTTTTATAAGGAAGTTTTTATTTTAACAAAATTTTGAAATTATTATAGAAGTAACAAAAGAATTGTATTATTTATTAATATTTGAAATATCCATATTTTAAAGTACTTCGATATTTTTATAGAAACACTACAGTATATTTAAGAAAATTTAGTTTACTAAAGCATAAAAATTATAGTATTTTAATTATTTTATCAATAAAATAGGGCAACAATCATTTTACGCTTTAAACTGTAATACGGTGCGCGAAATAATTAAGGCCTCTGACAATTTTTCTCATATATTATAATGATGAAAAAAATCATATGTGCTATTTCCTCCGTTTCAACATGCAAAGTAAGCAGGCATTCACTGGTGGTTGTAGAAGTTACGTGCGCATGCGCTGTGAAAGCGTATTAGTGAAATCTGGATTTCAGAAGCCAAATAATTATGGCTTCTTTTAGCTTATCGCCCCCTATATTAATTGTTGAAACAAGAAATCTTTAACATTTATTCCACCCGCTTTTAGCATTGTAGCAAGCTTCCATTCGTCGTGGCAAACTTTCATTTAAGTCTTAAATATATTTCATATCAATAGAGTTCCATGCTTCAAGAATAGTTGCTTTCAAATTGTCCTTACACATAAAATTTCGACCATTTACATAAACTTTTCTTGCCATTATAAACTAAACATTCTCTAAAATTCATAAAGATACAACTAAATGTAAATATATTGCTTGAAGGTGCGTAAAAACATACATAAAACATTTAAAAGCACATTAAAGTCCTTTTAAAAATTCAAAACGTTTTCAACCGAACTACTCGGTCATCATCAGTGAAAAACTAATTGTTGAGTTGAGTTGTTGTCTCTTCGCGTTTTCTTGCTTGCCAGGAATAAACTATTTTACTTCAAGGTTTTGGAATATAAGGTGGGATGGGAAACATTAGCACAAACTGAACCTATAAAAATAGATTTCAATGGATCCAAAATTATATTCCGCACAAATAATCACCAGGAAGCTATCATAAGAGAGTCTCTAGAAATAACATCTAAAAAAGAAATAGCCTGTAACGATGTATTATCATATGATATCCACGCAGTCTGGAATGAATTAATACATCATTGATTACCTTTCCCATCCCACATTATATTCCAAACCCTTGAAGTAAAATAGTTTATTATGGGCAAGAAAGAAAACGCGAAGAGACAAAACTCAACTCAACAATTAGTTTTTCACTGATGATGACCGAGTAGTTCGGTTGAAAACGTTTTGAATTTTTTAAAAGGACTTTAATGTGCTTTTAAATCTTTTATGTATGTTTTTACGCACCTTCAAGGAATATATTTACATTTAGTTGTATCTGTATGAATTTTAGTTATTAAACAAGGTGAATTTGCACTGAAATTTTAACTTTTTATTAAACATTCTCTATTATATTCAAATCAGGCGGTTTGGTTGACTAAGGTTTTAGCAGTTTAATTTTTTCCGACTTGAACTAAACTTGGACATTTTTGACGCATGAATTTTGCAGTTGTTCTGCTGAAACAACCAATTTCTTTCGGCCATTTGAAGTCCATTTTAAGGAAAATGCTTATTTAGCACATTCAGGTAATTAGAGCAGTTCATTTATCCATGTAGGAATTCAATATTGCTTTTATTTTTCCTTCTTATTGTGCCCCATATCATTATCGAACCCCCTCCTTATTGTCTAGTGGAAAACACTAAAGGCTCTTTTTTATTATCCTTCCAATAGGTGTACATACTATCTGGATCATTCAGATTTAACATTTTCTCATCAGAGAAAATAACATTTCGACAATCAGTACTCCAACTCATATGACTGCAAGCGAATACTTTCCAATTAGCTTCATCAATTGAAGACAGCATTAATTTTTTGGAGATTCCTCGATCTAAGTCCAAATTTATTCAGCAACTTTTGTGTTTGACGAGCAGTACCTGGTAAATTTAATTCATCTCGTAGCTGTTGAGCTGTTACAATTTTATTTGATGTTTTGCGCCTCAGAAGATGGACTTCCTTATTCGTACCTGAGAGTGGTCTGCCCGTGCTCTTCTTCTTTCAATTACCTTGATGGATCTTTAAGGTAATTTTGGACGCATTTTGGACTTCTGTCAATAGCTCGGCAATATCTCTAGAATTCATACTCATTTGTGTTCTTAAAACATCAATTTTACCTCGTTCAATATCAGAAAGTCGTAACCCAGATGGCATATTAATTATTTTTTTTAATCTAAAACTTTGAACAAATGATTTAGTTAATTTTCTATTTAAACTGTTGTTACAAATTAAAACAAAAATGTTTCTGCTAAACAACACGCATATGGACTTTCGAGTGAGTAAGGCCATAATTTTTTCTCTTCTGAATTCCAGATTTCACTGATAAGCTTTCACAGCGCATGAGCACGTACTTCTACAACCACCAATGAATGCCTGCTTACTTTGCATGTTACAACGGAGGAAATAGCACATAACTTTTTTTTCATCATTATAATATATCAGCTAAAATTGTGAGAGGCCATAATTATTCCGCGCATTGTACAATGTACATTGTAAGATTTTATTTCAGTGTTTATGGTACAATTTAGTATACGTAATCCGTTTTAACAAATAAGATTGTATTAACCCATTAAAGCCGGAATTATTTTTCTCTTTAAAATTCAAAAATTGCATTTCATACCAATTTTTCAAAGCAGCAACTTTAGCCTCCTTTTATTACGGAGTTTCTGTCATCAGATAAAGAGAATATTTCTCTTAAAATATACTGGTATACAGATAACAAAATGGAGGACAGCTATCCCGGTACCATATGGTACCGATAGGCTTTAATGGGTTAACAAAACTTTCTATTGGATAAGATGAAATTTTATCGTTTTTATATTAGCTGAGAAAACATTTAAAAATGGAAAAATTGAATAGATTTTTTTTAATGCAAAAAGGAGATGGAAAAAACTGAACGTAAAAGAATTATATGAAAAACTAGATATTTTGCTTAGTATGATAAATTCTGTTGTTATTTTTTATAAGATAGTCTGCATTTAAACAAAAATAGAATTATTGCAAAGGTAAGAAAAGAAAAATAATATTTGTTAATATTTTAAGTATCCATATTTTATTGAAAAATTACAGTATATTATAAAACAAAGCACAAAAATTTCAGTTTTTTAATCCTCTAAAATAAAATAATAAAATATTTATTTTAAGCTTTAAAATGCAATGCATTGTAAAAAATTTCTTTCGCCCGTCGTTTGTATTACAGTTTAATATATTTAGTCAGTTTCAAAAAATATAAATTCAGATAAACAAAACTTTCTTTCGCGTAAAATGAAATTTTGTCATTTTCATATTATCTGAGAAAACATTTCCAAATAGAAAACTGAATAGAAATGTTTTTATGCAAAGATCTAGTCGAAACAACTGAATGAAAGAAGATTATATGAAAAGCTAAATATTTTGCTTGTAATGAAATATACTTGAACATGTTTACAGAATTTGAAACAGAAAGGTTATGTTTTTAATTTTCTTTCAATGTTTGTACTATATATAAAAGTTTTCATTTTGACAATAAACTTTTGTGACACGTCAACTATTCAATTAAGACCATATTAGCTTTTTTTAAGGCGTCGTGACAAATTATAATTAAAGTTAATCAGCAAGAATACGAATAAATAGTTTCGACAATGAACCAGTAACTTATTTTTGTAAAGAAGTAGTTTTAAATTCTATAGAATGAAATATACCTAAACATGTTTACAAATTTTTAAACACAAAGACATGAATAATATAATACAATTACTTGTTAACTTTAAATTAAAGTCTAATAATGCTTAAAGGGATAAAAAACATAACACGGAATATTTAAAATACCTTTTTAATGTAGATTACATATGTTTCGTTCACACTATCCGTGACATCTTCGGATCTAAATCTTAGATCCGAATTTAGATCCGAAGATGTCACCGACAGTGTGAACGAAACATATGTAATCTACATTAAAA
This sequence comes from Maratus michaelseni, assembly GCA_963931845.1. Taxonomy (NCBI): domain Eukaryota; kingdom Metazoa; phylum Arthropoda; class Arachnida; order Araneae; family Salticidae; genus Maratus; species Maratus michaelseni. Next base: position 38,540,377 of record OZ007598.1, read on the forward strand.
AGGTATTTTAAATATTCCGTGTTATGTTTTTTATCACTTTAAGTGTTATTAGACTTTAACACAAAGAAATGTTTTATTTTCTTTCAATGTTTGTACTATACACAGGGTGATTCAAAACTTATCGTTCAAATTTCGTGGGGAGGTACGGAATACGTCAGGAACGATTTTACATAGAAAAGTATGTCCGCATGCGTATGTAGAGGCCGCTGTGTGTACCCAACCTTCCATAGCGTCCCAATCATTGTTTTAACTTTCCTAATGTTGTATTATTTCTTCTCCTATTTCCACTTCTCATTTGTATTTCCACAAAGCCTTTTACATCTTTAAAAACTCCAAACATCTCGTTAATGACTTTTATTCAACGCCTTCATTATCTGACGCCTGGAAATTTTTGGTTTAATTTTATTCTTACCTGTTCTTTTAACCTTTTTTATTATTATTATTGGTTTGTTTTTTATTTTTTGTTTTAATTTAATTTAATTTATTTTTGTTAGTTTATTTTATTATTTGTTTTTAACTTTCTTCGTTCATGAATTTTTAAATTTGGTTTCACACCAGAATTCCTTAAAAATCTTTTTTATTGATATTTCTGTTGCAATTGTTAACTATTTCGTATGTTTTGCAGCATTTACTGTACTCCTACTTACTAGTTTTGTTCATTATTTCGACCCGAAATACGTTACCACTTAACAGACGGACACTTGCGGCTATAGCCGCCAAAGCGAAGTTCACAACGGGGCATGACGGCTATAGCCGCCCAAAACGAAACGGTCGTTTTTAGACACTTGGGAAAAAAATTTTAAGTTGAAGTTCGTTTTCCACCTGTTATACGAGTTGCAGCTTCAGTATGCACGTCGTCGTTGTGAAGGGAGTAGTGCAACCTAATTAAAGGTGCTGAATTAATCAAAATTAAGTTTATTTAAGCAGAAAGAGTAAAACTATACTTCTAATATTCTAAAAATTAGAAAAACATATAGTGTCACTTTTCGAACTTCACTTGTTCCTACTGTCCGTCAATGTGTTAACTGTACTTATTCCTTCGGTTCATTTTATTTGTCCATTTTTTTCTATGTAGACGTTTGCGGACATACTTTCCTATGTGAAATCGGTTTCCTGACGTATTTCCTACCTCCCCACGAAATTTGAACGATAAGTTTTTAATCACCCTGTATAAAATTTTATATTTTAACAATAAACTTTTGTCACGCGTCAAATATGACCTAGACCTTAAGACCAAATTCGCTTTTTTAAGACTGCATGGCAAATTAAAATGAAAAATAATGAACAAGAATACGAATAAATAGTTTTAACAATGAATCAAAAACTTCTTTTTCTCAAGAAGTAGTTTTGAGTTCAATATTAATTAAACAAATTCTAATTCGTGCTTTTTCAACCAAGCCCTTTTTTTATAATATGGATTTGGGAAGGCAGGTTCTAGTCCTAATAAGGTATTATTAATATTTACTAGCTGTGTATACTTTTTGGAGGGGGGGTGGGGTTGCTAGTTTCAATGATGTTATATTAATATTTACTGGTTGTAAACAATGCTTTTTATTTTCGATATACCATCAATTTCGTTTTCAATGATTTTATTATATATCCGTTAGAAAAAACTATATTGAAAGTATTATCTTTTGACTAGAAACTTTTGTAACACATCATTTATTGTTTTTAAAAGAATTTTCTCTGTTCAATAAAATCCTTGCCGCTTAACAAAATCAAGAACTCATCATTATTATTAAAATCAACAGGGATGTAGGTATTAAAATTCGTATTTTCTTCATTTTTTCAGTTCTCGAAATGCAATATTATTAAGTTGAATTTAAAAATGGTGTTGCATTTATAATACTTCTTATGCATTTATAATTCATTTATAATGCTAATTAAGAGAATTGCAAATTCATTTTCAAAATATTGAATGTTAAAATAATTTTGAAAAAAAATTATATATTAAGTAAAATTTCTTCATTATATGTAAATTTTCAGATCTCTCAAAACTGCAGGAGTCTCTCACAGGATTTTATTATTTTTTTTATATATAAGCTATCTTCATTTATATAAAGTTTTGAAATTATTATAAAAGTAAAAATGAAAAACTAATAATTGCTACTATTATAATCAACCATAATTTTATTAAAATGTTACAATACACTTTAAAAACTTTACTTAAGAAAATGAATAATATTAAACACAAAAATTTCAATATTTAATTTCTTTACAAATAAAATAAGATAACGTGTATTTTAAGCTTTAAAATATCTTGTATCTTAAGAATTTTATTTAAGTTGTGATAGAAAAATTTAATATATTTAGTCTGTTTTAAAAAATAAATTCGGCTAAACAAAACTTTAAGTTGTATAAAACGAAATTTTATCATTTTTTATTATCTGAGAAAACATTTAAAAATGAAAAACTGAATAGATTTTTTTTCTTTCGAAAAGTTAATGGAAAAAATAGAAGTAAGTGAATTGTAGAAGAATGTGGAAGAGTAGAATAATATGGAAAGCAAAATATAATACTTCTTAGACTGGAATATTCTTGATCATGATTATAGATTTTGAGACGCACAGGCGTGTTTTATTTTGTGGAAATGTTTTTGCTCTTATCTTTTGCCATCAAACTTTTGTAATGCGACAAATATTCACTTAGGATAGTATTTGCTTTTTTTAAAGCTGCATAACAAATTAGAGTTAAAGTTAATCAACAATAATACGGATAAGTTAATTAAAAAATTAATCAAAAACTTTTTTTCGACAGAGAGAGTTTTAAATTCAATATTTATTGAGTTTTGGTAATCTGCATTTGTTCAATTAGGTAATTAGTTTTATTTTCCACTACTTTGAATAAGATATATTAAGGTTTACTGGATATGTATAATGTTTGTTTTTTTTTTTTTTTTTTTTTATTTATTTATTTTGTTTCTTTTCGCTAGTTTCAAGAAGTTCTATTAAAAGTTAGTGACTATAAGCTATACTAAGGAAAAAAAAAAAACTTTTCAATATACCGTCAATTTCGTTTTGAGTTTTTTTTTATTAACATCTGTTCAATAAAATTTTACTGAAAATTTTCTCTTTGCGCAAAAAAATATTTGCTATGCACCACAAATTATAAATAAATGTTATCTTATTTTATTTGTAAAGAAATTAAATATTGAAATTTTTGTGTTTAATATTATTCATTTTCTTAAGCTAAAGTTTTTTAAATGTATTGTAACATTTTAATAAAATTATAATAAAATTATGGATGATTATAATAGTAGCAAATATTAGTTTTTACTTTTTACTTTTATAATAGTTTCAAAACATTCTATGAATGAAAATCGCTTATAAAATAAATAATAAAATCCTACGACAGACTCCTACAGGAATATTTCAGGAATTTCATTTATACAGTAATTTCCTTACTATATAGACCCTAGGGGGCAGTGCCCTCCGTGGGTGTCTTTCTAAGGGATCCTAACCCGTATTTACGGCAAGGTTCGAAGAAAACCACGGAAAACACCGAACGGTCAATGAGGATGAAACATCTATTATAAATCCTATTTCTGTTCATTTATGTTTTGGGTTGTTCGGAAAGTTCCTACCGTTTGGGAAAACCAATTCGAACCGGAAAATTCTGCCTGTCAATTATTAGACATTAGATATCAGAATTTATGTCTAAAAAAAATCCCTGACGGCTCGGCCTACAGGCACAGGTAGATTTCGAAGACGCAGACCGTGGGGCGCCTGTTTGTCGGGAATTGCGGAAGAAATTACCTTTTTGCGATGATGCTGTAGTTGGAACCGCCTACTTCGAAACCAAACTTGTTTCCAGGCGGAGCCAGCAAGGATTTTTTTTTTTTTTTTTTTTTTTTTTTTTTGCTATAAGAGTTGGTCCTATAAAAAACATGTCAATATAAAGGTTTTAGATAATATTAAGAGGATTTTTAATAAATTTAAGCGCATTTGAAATCTTGGGAATTGACGAAGTTATGGATTTTTTTCTTTTAAAACCCCCCTTCCACCCCCTCTTAAGGCAATTTTTAATTACATCAAAAATCTGTCATACATAAATTTTCGGCCCTTCTCCTAGAAGTAATAATAACTTCAAACGGATTCGATACGTATCATAATTAAGAAATTATGGGTTTTTTTCTGTTTTCACAAAAAGTCCCCCCCATCCCCCCCCCCCCTTGGTTCGATTTTGCCCATTAACGAACTTGACCGAGATTTTATGCCCCTTGATTTTATGTATCAGTTTCGAAAAGATGCGGGAGTTGGAATCAACTACTTCGAAAAATAACTTGTTTGCAGGCGGAGCCGGCAGGGATTTTTTTGTTTTTAATTTTTTTTTTTTTTTTTTTTTTTTTTTGCTATAACGGTTGGCCCTATAAAAAACTTGTCAATATAAAAGTTTTAGATAATATTAAGAGGATTTATAATAAATTTAAGCGGATTTGAAATCTTGGGAATTGACGAAATTATGAATTTTTTTTCTTCTAAAACCCCCTTTCCTCCCCCCCCCCTTAAGGCAATTTTTAATTATATCAAAAATCTGTCATACATAAGTTTTTGGCCCTGACCTAGAAGTAATAATAACTTTAAACGGATTCGATACGTATCATAATTAAGAAATTATGGGGTTTTTTTCTGTTTTCACAAAAAGCCCCCCCCCCCCCCCACATCCCCCCCCTTGGTTCGATTTTGCCCATTAACGAACTTGACTGAGATTTTATGCCCCTTGATTTTATGTATCAGTTTCGAAAAGATGCGGGAGTTGGAACCGCCTACTTCGAAAAATAACTTGTTTGCAGGCGGAGCCGGCAGGGATTTGTTTTTGTTTTTAATTTTTTTTTTGCTATAACGATTGGTCCTATAAAAAACTTGTCAATATAAAAGTTTTAGATAATACTAAGAGGATTAATAATAAATTCACGCGGATTTGATATCTTGTGAATTGACGAAGCTATGATTTTTTTTCTTCTAAAACCCCCCTTTCCCCCCCCCTTGGAGCCATTTTTAATTATATCAAAAATCTGTCATACATAAATTTTCGGCCCTTTTCCTAGAAGTAATAATAACTTTAAACGGATTCGATACGTATAATAATAAAGAAATTATGAGGGTTTTTATGTTTTCACAAAAAGCCCCCCCCCCATTCCCCCCCCCCTTGGTTCGATTTTGCCCATTAACGAACTTGACCGAGATTTTATGACCCTTGATTTTATGTATCAGTTTGGAAGAGATTTATGCAGAATTTTTCCAGTTATCGTGGTCAGAAAAAAGTGACATAGATAGATAGATAGATAGATAGATATGAAGTTTTGAACTGGGGGTGTTTTTGGGTTCTGGGAGTCATGATCGGCGTAGATCTGCAAAAATTTTTCAAAATTTCCAACTTAGGTGAGAATGTAATAGGTAGTATTTCTTATGAAATCTACCTAATAATTAAATGATAGAATTTTCCGGTACAAACCAACTTTCCCAAACGAATAGTTCTCCAAAAATCAGTATTTTGAAGATGAATTTAAAATCTGTGTAAAATTTGTAATATGTTCGGTAATTTCATAGGAGAGCTGGAAATCCATTTTCAAGTTTTTAAATATAGCAAGTATGATAAATCATGCGTCGAGTATAGATTATTAAACACTTTTCCAACACTTTCAGAATACTGTAATGGAACTTCACCGTTTAATAAGGTGAAAGAAGACATCTTAATTTCGGAAACATATAACAACTGAAAATATATTTTCATAAATAGCCTTCCATAGACGTCATTGTATCCAGTTCTTTGCGTAGCACTGTATATGAATTTATTTATATTCGACAAACATATGTTACTATATTAAATATAGTTCAACTGCAAAATGCATAACTCATTTAAAAAACATACTTAAGCAATTCACACTCATACTCAGTAATGCTAACGAATTATTTATATGAACTATAGAATTTATAGACACCACACAAAAATTTATTTAAAAGCAATGTTTTGGTATGCGCCAATCGATTTGCTTCACTTTTAAAAGCAATGATTTGTTGAAAATAATGATTTTTCATTGAAGGATATATGCTTATAATAACAAACAAGTTGAAAATTGTACGTTAAACGTGACAAATGTCTTACTATAACTAGTTTTACAATGTTCAAAAAAATAATTCAGTTAATTTTTTTCAATGAATTTATTTCAGTGAAATAAATTATATCGTCTGTTATGAGAGAAATGAGCATACCTTTCATTTCTATTATTACGTATGCCACGTTTACAGATGCGAATTTTTTTTCGACACCAGATAGCGCTGCAGTACTCACCAATGAGATCTTGCTTTGCGAATGATTACCTCCATGGTTTAGTATTTCTATGCATCACGATGAACGAATATTTTGTGTTTATTTACTTTAATGGATATTGGGGTAAATATTGGGCCGTTAACCTAATTTTAACTGAAGTTATCTCAGAATCTATACATTTTTTTAATGTAACTCATGTCTCAAACAAACAATTTGTTCAACGATCTTTCTAAAAATGCAACTTTTATGCAATTTTATTCGAAAAATTAATTTTGAATAAAAATGGTCGCCTGGCATAAGAAAAAAGGAATGGTCACCTCGTATTTGTTTTCCTAAGTCACATAACTTGCGCTTTTATTATATAGATTACGTGTGATAGGATTTAACAGAATAAAAAAAACTTTCATTAATAACTTTTTAAGTTTTGATTCAATTTTCATAAAATTTGAAATAACACGACAAAATTCTGCAACGATTATATACAGGGTGGTTATAAAATAAGTATCTCTATTTGGAGCTGTCTGTAGCTTGAAGGAATAACCGGAATGAAACCAAAATCGGTACACTTACTATTCGAGAAGGGGGAAGAAGAATGGAACAATAAAAAAATAATAATTGCAATGATCGCCGGCAGATGGCGCTTTTGAGTGTGACATGTAATGTGCAATATTGTGTACCGTGGAGGTATCACAAACGTCAATTACTTTACCGCATATCAAAACATGTGCGAAACATCACTCCTGATGCATTACATTCCGCAGTTGAGCACGTCGTGTACCGCCTGGATTGTGTCCTCCAACAAAATGACAATGTGGAACCTGAATATGATCGGCACCGCAATGCGAAAGCGTGGTCACATTCACTGAGACATTTTCCAACAAATTAGGTATTCCATCTGGTTTGACGCCTTAATTTTTTGTTCTTGTATTCACATTACACTTCATCCTCAATAGCGCCCTCTGTCGGTGATTATTACAATTATTTTTTATTGTTCCATTCTTCTTCCCCCTTCTTGAATGGTAAGAGTACCGATTTTGGTTTCCTTCGGAATATTCCTTCAAGCTACAGACAACTCCGAATAGAGATACTTATTTTATAACCACCCGGTATATTAAATTTCAAACCATTCGATTGGGTAGTTTTTTGCGCCGTTATATGCGTATTGACGGATCAGACGACGACTATAGGTGCTACGTATTTATATAATTACGAACGCAGTTAAAAATTGAATATTTTATTTGTTTACATGTTTATTTCATTTCAATATTTCATTCTTCTTTAGAAAAGTTGCAGTAAAAACCAAAAAATTAATTTAATTTTGTAGGAAAAAGCGGAAAAAATAAGAAAAAGTATTCTGTAAAAGATTGTCGATGCATAGAAATCGATGCATTTGAAATAGCGTTAACTCAAAAAATGACTAGTAACAAATTTATATTGATATTAAAATATACTCATTGTAAATTGATTAAAAATATAATTTTTATGTAAATTTGTAATAAGATTTAGCTTTAGCTAATTTTTTTAAAGAAAATAAACTTGTCCCACTTTCAAAATAAAAGGCTCATATGTTAAGTTTCAAATCTTTATATTTATATTTCGTAATTTAGATAGTGAAAATTTGTAAAGTATCAATAGTGAAATTCTGATTTGCTTGTTAATATTATACAACATAAAAAAAATAATTCTATTAAAAGTAAACTTGTCTCCTGTTTAAATCAGTGCATTTGAAATATCGTTAACCCAATAAATTACTAGTAAACAATTTTATACTGATACAAAAACATATTTATTACTAATTGATTAAGAACATAAATTGTTGTTAATTTGTAATAAGATTTAACGTTAACTAATTGTTTTAAAGAAAATGAACTTGTCCCACTTGAAAAATAAAAGGTTCATATGTTAAGTTTCAAATCTCTATATTTATATTTCGTAATTTAGATAGTGAAAATTTTTAAAGTATCAATAGTGTAATTCTGATTGTGCTTGTTAATATTATGCAACGTAAAAAAGAATAATTCTATTAAAAGTGAACTTATCTCCTGTTCAAAATCAATGCATTTGAAATATCGTTAACCCAATAAATTACTAGTAAACAATATTATACTGACACAAAAACATATTTATTACTAATTGATTAAGAACGTAAATTGTATGTTAATTTGTAATAACATTTAACTTTAACTATGTTTTTAAAGAAAATAAACTTGTCCCATGTTTCAAAATAAAAGGTTCATTTGTTAAGTTTCAAATCTCTATATTTTTATTTCGTAATTTAGATAGTGAAAGTTTGTAAAGTATCAATAGTGAAATTCTGATTGTGCTTGTTAATATATTATGCAACATAAAAAAAATAATTATATTCAAATTGGACTTGCCTCCTTTTCAAAATCAACGCATTTCAAATAGCGATAATCCAGTAAATTACTAGTAAACAATTTTATACTGATACAAAAACATATTTATTACTAATTGATTAAGAACATAAATTGTATATTAATTTGTAATAATATTTATGTTTAGCTATTTTTTTAAAGAAAATAAATTTGTCCCACTTTCAAAATAAAAGGTTCATATGTTAAGTTTCAAATCTCAATATTTATATTTCGTAATTTAGATAGTGAAAATTTGTAAAGTATCAATAGTGAAATTCTGATTGTTCTTATTAATATATTATGCAACATAAAAAAAAATAATTCTATTCAAATTGGACTTGCCTTCTGTTCAAAATCAACGCATTTCAAATAGCGTTAATCCAATAAATTACTAGTAAACAATTTTATACTGATACAAAAACATAGTTATTACTAATTAATTAAGAACATAAATTGTACATTAATTTGTAATAATATTTAGGTTTAGCTAATTTTTTTAAAGAAAATAAACTTGTCCCACTTTCAAAATAAAAGGTTCATATGTTAAGTTTCAAATCTCTGAAAATTTTAAGAATACCTCAAAGGATTTAAATATTTTTTAAATCCTTTAATTATTTTTTTTTATTTTTTTTTAAGTCCCTATAATACAGTTTTTATTTCCCACAAAGTTTTTAAAATATTGCCAAAGTTAAAAAGTATTAATAATATTTGCTAATATTATAATCATTTATGGTTTTATCTAAAATTTATAACACTTTAAAATTATATACTTTAGCTTAAGAAATTATGAATAATATAAAACAAAAAAGTTTTAGTATTTTAGTTCTTTATATGAACAAAAGAAGAAATCATTCGTTTTAAACTTTAAAATGTAATTTATCGAAGAATTTTATTTCAGCTTTTATATTACAATTTAATGTATATTTAATCCGTTTTAAAATGTATATATATATATATATATATATATATATATATAAACAAAACTTTCTATTGCATAAAATGAAATTTTATCGTCTTTATATTTTCTTATTTAAAAATGGAAAGGTGAATAGAAATGTTTATATGCAAAAAAATAATGGAATAAACTGAACGAAAAACAATTCGAAATATTTTGCCTAATATGAAGCATACATTTTTACAGACATACAGGCAGGTTTTATTCCGTGACGCTGTTTGTACTACATATAAAAGATTTTATTTTTTGACAGTAAAATTGTATAACATACCTTTACTTTAACTTTACCTTAAGGTCGATTTTTTTTTTTTTTTAAGCTGCGTTGCAAATTAGAATTTAAGTTGAACAACAAGATTACGAATAAGAAGTTTCATCAACTAATCAAAAACTTCTTTCTCTAAGGAAGCAGTTTGAAATTCATTGAATATTTATTGAGTTTTTAGAAATTTATGCTTTTATAATTAAATAATGAGGGGTTTCTTCGCTACAATGTTAAAAAAAGATTATTTTTTTCTTTGCGAAAATATAACCAGCAACTAACATATACAATTATCTTTTCCGAGTTACCCATTATTCCAATAAGCCTTCCTTATCTTTAGAAACCCAGAAACTAATATGTTTTCGAGATTTAAAAAAGTATATATAAAAACAAACTTTATTTTGCTGTCATTGATTTTTGGAAACTTTTCCGAGCAGTTTTCATAGTATATTAATTAGTTTTCTCAAGCCGGAATATCGGTTTTCAGGATGATATCAGTTCTCTATTGAACATTTTCAGCTGCGTAATTGAATTTATGTATACAAGAATAACAAAATAATATTAAAGTTAATGTTAATGTTAATGCCGTTAATTTATCATGCTTGTCTATAAAACATGTTTGTTTAACATGAAAAGGTTTTGTTGTATAACCTTGTTTTTATAAACGCTTCTTTCAATCTCGAATATCTATTCGTTTCTGAGGTTTCTAAAGATAAATACCGCTTTTCCGAATCCTGAGTAACTCGGAAGAGGCTACTGTATATTTTCGTTCGTGGTTATATTATATTTTCCTAGATTAAGAAACATCTATCTTTTTTAAGTGCGTTCGTAATTATATAAATACGTAGCACCTATAGTCGTCGTCTGGTCCGTCCGTCCGTCTGTCCGCATATAACAACACAAAAACTACCCCGCCGAATGGTTTGAAATTTAATATGTATAATCGTTGCAGACTTTTGTCGAGTCATTTCAAATTTTATGAAAATCGAATAAAAACTTAAAAAGATATTAATAAAAGTTTTCTTTATTCTATTAAATCCTATCATATGTAATTTATGTAGTAAAAGCTCAAGTCATGTGACTAAGGAAAACAAATACGGGCTAACCACATCTTTTTCCATAGGTCAAGCGGCCATTTTTATTCAAAAAATTTTTTTTTTGAATAAAATCACATAAAAGTTACATTTTTAGAAATATTGTCCAAAAATATTGTTTGCTTGAGAGATGAGTTACAATAAAAAATGTATAGTTTCTGAGATAATGTCAGTGAAAATTAGGTTAACAGCCGAATATCTCAATCCATTAGAGTAAATAAACACAGGATATTCGTTCATTATGAGTCATAAAAATATTAAACCATGCAAGTAATCATTCGCAAAGCTAGATCTTCATGGTGAAAAAAAAATTCGCATTTGTAAACGTAGCATACGTAATAAGAAAAAAAAAGGCATGCTCATTTCTGTCCTAGCAGACGACATAATTCATTTCCCTGAAATAATGAGGATGATTTTTTTTTTTTTTTTTTTTTTTTTACATTGTGAAACTAGTTATAAAACGAACACACGTCATATGTCACGTTTAATGTACAATTTCTAACTTGTCTACAATAGTAGTTGAATAAGGTGTGTTCAGATTTACCTTCTATGTATAATAATTTGCTTTCTTTTTTGCTAAATTCAAAAAGATATGTTAATATTTGGTATTTGTAAATTATGAGACGAATGTAAAAATTTTTGATATCTTAACAATTTACTTGATTTTATTAGATATTGTTTGAAAAAAGTTTATTGGAAATTTTACCTTTTGATAAATAACTTTTGTTGCGCATCAAATAGCGTTATAGAAATTTCCTCTATGCAATAAAATATTTGTAACTTAACAAAATTAAGCACGCATCATGATTAAAATGAATGTGTTTGAAATGTTTATGAAAATTTCATTAATATTGAAATAGATTTTTTCAGTTCTCGAAATGTAGCATTTTTACTTTCAATTTAAAGTTGTGTAAAATTCAAAGTGTATTTGTAGATCTCACGAGAGAATTGAAAATCGGTTTGGAAAATTTTAAATGTAAAAGAGATTGTTAAAAAGTTTCATAAAGAGTAAAAAAATATTCATGATTATGTAAATTTCCAAATCTCTTAAAATTTTAAGAATCTCCCATAGAAGTTTGTTAGTTTCATAAGGTAGTATTAACTTTAACAAAGTTTTGAAATAATTATAAAAATATAAAGAAAAATAATATTTGCCAATATTATAAACATCCGTATTTTAGTTACAATTAAAAAGGCTTAGCAAATTGAATAACATTAAACAGGCATATTTCTGTCTTTTAAAAAAAATTATTTTAAGCTTTTAACTGTGATGTGTTTCGAAGAATTTTATTTTAGCTTTTATATTACAATTCAATACACTGAAAAAAAAATTATTGATTTTACAGTATAATACTGGCATCCCATCCGCGCAAGCACGGCAGTGTGTTACTGCTTATTTTACTGTTTATTACTGTTAATTTTACGGTATAATACTGGCAGCAGGGATGCCAGTATTATACGTGAAATCAACATTTTTCAATTCCTACTATTAGCTCACACTCTCTATATATTTATATATCTTGTTCAAATTTTCAATCGTTAATAAAATATTTTCTATTCATCCTATCAAGTTCAAATAAAATTTTTTAAACTTGTACTGGATGACAATTGATGTTAATACAGTTTTTTCAAATATTAATTCATTAATTAAATTTAATTAATTAATTTTAATTTTATATTTCATGTCTGTTCAAAAGTATAGACTCACTCCATATTTATAGTCTCACCTTCACACGTAAAAAGATAATGGGGCTGTTCAAGGACGAAGATCAGGCGGCTCGCGGGCAAATGAGTCCATAAATGTGGAGTGAGTCTTTACTTTAGAACAGAAATGAAGTATAAAACTAAAATTAAATAATAAAATTTAATTAATTAATTAATATTTGAAAAAACTGTATTATCGTTAACTGTAACATCGCTATGGCACTTTATTGTGAAGTTTGGTAATTTTTGAAATTCAATATTTGAAAAACGGCATAATCATTAGACTTTGAATTTATATCAAGAAAAATACAATTTTTTTAACTTTCTAACGCAGTTCGTCTAACAATTTTGTGAGAAATACTTTTCGAGCTATTAATTTTTGGTATTTTAGCTATTTATTTTTTATTTAATTTTAATACATTTCAAAAATTTCTCTTATGTAAGATATTTAGCAGGATATAAATTTAGGAATAAATACCGTCAGTGGCGAAGCGTGTAGATCGCTGGAAAAAAATTTATTTGACCTAAGTAGGAATTGACTTTAAAAAAAAGTTTTTATATTACTTGTTTTTTTTTTTTTTTTTTTTCAGTGTACATTTTGTGTATTCCAAAAAATAAATTTGGATAAACAAAACTTCCTATTGCATAAAATGAAATTTTATCGTTTTTTATGTTCTCGGAAAACATTTAAAAATGGGAAACTGAATAAAAATGTTTTTATGCAAAAAGCTAATGGAAAAAACTGAACGTAAAAAGATTATAAGAAAAGCTAAATATTTTGCTTCGTATGAAACATGCTTAGATATTTTTACTGAATATAGTCACACAGGCACGTTTTATTTTGTATCAATGTTTGTGCTACATGTAAATGTTTATCTTTTGTAACACATCAAATATTACGTTAAGGCTTTTTGTACCTTTTTTTCTTTAAATTGCACTGCAAAAAAAAATGCCAATGCTTCTTAATCTACGAAAATATAATATAATCACGAACTAAAATATACAAACAACCATTCCGAGTTACCAAAGATTCCGAAAAGAGTTCTTTATCTTCAGAAACCTCAGAAATCAATAAATTTTCGAGATTTAAAGAAGCATATATAAAAACAAAGTTTCTTTTGCCGCCACTGATTTTTGGAAACGTTTTCGAGTAGCTTTTGTAGTGAATAAACTATATACTTCTTTTAATTGTTGAAACACGTAAAATAAAAACATTATAAACAGTAAAATAAATTTTATTAGGCTGTTGACATGTTTCAGCTCAATCTGAGCCATTATCAAAACAAATAAGAATATTTTATAATTGCACGGTCTATGAAGTTATTTGAAACGCTATTATTTAATTTTTCACGTACTGTTTAAAATTACGCATGTTAATTTTTATTTTTTACTTGGATGTTTATTTCCATATTTGTAGCCATGGAGTAACTCGAGCCTCAATTTTGGTAAGTTAAATGATGCTGTAATGTAACACGTAAAAATACCACAGGTTACAATGCAGCATCATTTAACTTACCAAAATTGTTAAATGATGCTGTAATGTAACACGTAAAAATACCATAGGTAACAATGCAGCATCATTTAACTTACCAAAATTGTTAAATGATGCTGTAATATAACACGTAAAAATACCATAGGTAACAATGCAGCATCATTTAACTTACCAAAATTGTTAAATGATGCTGTAATGTAACACGTAAAAATACCATAGGTAACAATGTAGCATCATTTAACTTACCAAAATTGCTAAATGATGATGTAATGTAACACGTAAAAATATCCTAAGTAACAATGCAGCATCATTTAACTTACCAAAATTGGGGCTCGAGTTACTCCATGGTTACAAATATGGAAATAAACATCCAAGTAAAAAATAAAAATTAACATGCGTAATTTTAAACAGTACGTGAAAAATTAAATAATAGGGTTTCAAATAACTTCATAGATCATGCAATTATAGACTATTCTTATTTGTTTTGATAATGGCCCAGATTGAGCTGAAACATGTCAACAGTCTAATAAAACTTATTTCACTGCTTCTAATCTTTTTACTTTACGCCTTTTAGCAATCAAAATAAGTATATAATTACAAAGTATTATAATTTATGAGTTAACTAGTTTTGTCAAACCGGTATCGCTTTTAGGATGCTAAGCATTCTCAAATAAATATTTTCAGCAGCATAATTGAATTTATACATGCAAGATTAACAGCAAAATATTAATTTTAATGTTTATGTTGTTAATTTAACATGTTTGTCTGTAAAGCATATTTGTTGAACATGAGAAAGTTTAATTGAAAATTGCTAGCATCTGAGAAAACCTATATTATATATAATACTGATTAAAACTATATTATTTAAAACTGTTTAATTTTAAATTAAACTGTGATTTATATTTTATTCATTTTATTCAAAAAATTCTGGTTCGAATCGAAATACTTTCATTTGGTACCGGTCAATTGGCCAGTTGTTATATTTAGTGTTAATACACTATAACATAAACACTCGAAAACGTATCCGAAAATCAGAGACAGTAAATAAAAAGCTTTATAAGTTCCTCTTTTAAATCTCGAAAATATATTTATTTCAGAAGTTCCTAAAGAAAAAGAATTTTCAAAATCGTGGGTAACTTTGAAGAGGTTATTGTATATTTTCGTTGACGGTTATATTATATATTCCTAGATTAAGAAAATATCTGTCTTTAGTTTTTATACAGTATGCATAGCAAGAATTAAAGCTATTCAACAAGAATAGGAATAAATAAATGCAACATCAAATTAAAAACAACATCAAATGCTTTTTTTGACGAAGCAGGTTCAAATTCGATATAGGAGTTTTGAAATGTTAATAATTAGTAAACTATGTACAACAAAAATATGCGGTTTTCACAGAAATGCTTATAGAAACTTGTCAGATTTTTGTTTATAATGTAAAAAATAAATATAAAAAAATGTTATAATAGTTCGATTTTTGACCAACAGGTGGCGCTGCAGTAAAATTCTATTATTCTGATCATCTAAACCATGCGTTATATAAGCAGATGAGTTCATTGCGCAACATCGTTCCTAAGATATTGCTCAAATTTTGATTTAAGGGTTGTTTCTTTTCAAACATTTTATAGAAGATTAAAGAAAATGCATTTTAAAGGAATTTCAATGCAATTTGATCCGTAACATTTATGCAGAATTCAGAGCTTACAGACATCATTGTTTCTATCACGACAATACTCTGATGTCTACATTTGGAGAGGCCCGTGCCTTGAGTCGATCTGCCTTGAAGATCTTCAGATCTTACACCTTATGACTTTTGGCTGTGTTATGTTTTGGTTATAAGATGTGGAATTCCGATATCAAAATCTCTTTACGTAATAGGAGTCCTTAAGACGGACTTAAAATACTTAAACTGTTTAAATATCTATAAAACTATTAAAACTCAACTCAATAGCATTTAAAATAACTAAAACAAATATATTTCTACCTTAATTTTACTAATGGTAGAAGACACTAAAAATACGCTCCATTACTTTATTGAACATCTTCTCTGGAACAAAAACAACAACAACTACTACTGTTGCCAAAATGTTACGGGAAAAAAACGTTAAAATAGTCATTTCTTAACATCCTCCCACCTTGAGTTAGAGGAAAGGCACAACTCAACAAATGAAAGTTACAAGTCCAATCTTTCTGGTACCTTAATAATTCGTCCATGTCTGGTTTTTCGAATTTCTTGCACGAATTTCTTTCACCAGAGATTGTCTCGCGTTCTTGAGATACCTTTATATTTGGTGGACGATTTTAAAGTCAGGTGTGTAGAGAGATCAGTTAATGTCACTGGCCCAGTTGGAAAATACTATGTGCCATCATGTTTCAGGGATACGTTTGTAATGCTCTTCAATTCTGTGCTGGCAGTATTTAATCGTGTGACGGCTGTACTTCTAAGTAGTGGGCGTCTCCTTGGAAAGTTCTAACATTTAGAGATTGATCAGTTCTTCTCCATAAACTGTACTTTACCATAGATAAACTATATTCTCAACTGAAGCGCCACCTGTTGGTCAAAAATGAAACTATTATAACTTTTTTTTTTTTTTTTACATTATAAAATAAATCCGACTTGTGAAGACAGAATATTTTAGTTACTAATTATTAACATTTCAAAACTCCAGGAACTTCTGAATCACCCACGCGATAATATATACGTATATATTTTAATTTGTGCTTGCTGAATTATGTAGTTAATGTTTTTGTCGTATACATTTAGGGTGTTTTTGCTAGTTTGATTAAAGTATATAAAGATAACTATTCCAGAAATGTAAAATTTTAATATAAAATTATTTTAGATTTGAATATTTTTATTATCTATTTGTTCGATAAAGTTTTATTGAAAATTTTATCTTTTAGCAAGAAACTTTTGTAATACAATAAATATTACCTTAAGGCTGTATTCGCTTTTTTTATTATTATCATTGCCGAGCAAATGACAGTTCAGGTTAATTACAAGAATAAATAAACTTGAAAACAAATAAAACTTTATTTTTTTAATGAAACGATTTTTTAGATCTATATTTATTGAGTTCCTCGTAATGTGTAGTTCCTTAATTAGGTAATTGGTTTTTTAACACTTACAATTGCTTTTTTATGTTATCTTCAGTAAGGTAAAGTTTATTGACTGCAAACTATGTAATAAATCAAACTTTTCAATGCACCATCCATTTAATTTTTAGTATTTTCATTAGGATATTTTTACTGGAAACTTTTATTACATTTCAACTATTACCTTATTATTTTTCTTTTTATTAATTTTACCTTAAAATCAGATTTAAAAAATAAGATTTCAGATTAAGTACAGGAATAAGTAAACTGAACAAGAAATCAAAATCATCTTTCATAAACGAAACAATTTTTTAATAAATAAATAAATATTTATTTATTTATCTATTTATTTATTTATTTATTTATTTATTTATTTATTTTTTATTTATTTTTTTTTTTTTATTTGACTTTCTTTAACTGTACAATTAATTTTTAACACATAATTTTTTTTCTTTAGCTTCTTTAACATACATAAAGATTTAAAGGCTGTATGCTGTGGAAGAATACTAGACATTCGACATATTATCAATTTACTTTTAAGTGATTTCATATCATTAGATAGCTTTTCTAAAAATGTTAATTGAATAATTTGCTTTTTGACAAGAAACTTACGTAACACTTCAAATATTATCTTAAGACCAGATTCACTCCATAGCAAATGTTAAAGTTAATTAATAAGAATAATAGCAAATAAACAAAACAAAATCCCTCTTTCTTAAAAATGCAGCTTTTCTATATTTTTTTTTTATTATTATTATTATTTAATTTAATTTTTTTTTTTTTTTTTTTTGCATTGAAATTGTTCAATTATGCAATTTATGTTTTAGCATATGGAATTGTTTTTTGTTCGTTTGTTTGTTTGTTTTTTGTTTGTTTGCTTGTTTGTTATCAGTTTTAGAAACGTTCATAAAGATTGTTTTTTATCAGTTTTAGTAACGTTTATAAACAATTACAGTGAACTGAAGTTAGTGCGGACTTAAAAAATAAAATAAGCCATTCTTTTTCCGCACTAACCTAAAACCGCATTAAACGATGAAAACATTTGAATGTTGCAAAATAATATCTTTCATTGAATAAATTTAATAAAGTTTTTTGTTTGTTTGTTTGTTTGTTATCAGTTTTAGTAACGTTTATAAACAATTACAGTGAACACAAGTTAGTGCGGACTTTAAAAAAAAATAAATAAAAAAATAAAAAATATATAAAAAAATTTTGTCCGCACTAACCGAAAACCACATTAAACGATGAAAACATTTGAATTGTGTAAAATAATATCTTTCATTGAATAAATGTAATAAAGTTTTTTGTTTGTTTGTTTGCTTGTTATCAGTTTTAGCAACGTTCATAAAGTTTGTTTTTTATCAGTTTTAGTAACGTTTATAAACAATTACAGTGAACACAAGTTAGTGCGGACTTAAAAAAAAAAAGCCATTTTTTGTCCGCACTAACCGAAAACCGCATTAAACGATGAAATCATTTGAATGGTGTAAAATAATATCTTTCATTGAATAAATTGAATTCAGTTTTTGAGAGAAATTAAATAGGTTATCAACTTACTTCTAAAATAAACAGCTATTGATTTAATTTAATAATTTTAGTTAAAAAGCACGTTATTGAAAATTTATTAATACAAATGAATAAGTTACTGAGAACTAACAAAATATTTTTAAAAAATTGCCGATCTTACATAATTTAACTTTAATTAAAGTAATATTTCACTTTTCTTTGCGTTACATGAACAAATTATCTCTTTACCACATCATTTTCCAGTTCTGCGACACATTAAAAAATTTGGTATGTCATAATACATTTTGATTGGTAGAGGAACTTCGGGTATTATGGAATACCATTTACGTTTGAGACAATACCACAGCTCGATATCGTTTAAAACCCGAAAACCTAATACGATCACAAACGTCAACTATCTGTGATTAGTTATTTGTATACAAAAATCATTTTACGAAATTTCACCGCATGCAAACAATTAATAATAAAGAAAAAGTTTTTTGCAGGGCATTATAAGTCAGTCGGGTAATATGGAACACAGGGTTAAAAATGAAGAAAACGAACAAAATATGAAAAAATACGGATTTAACAGTTACCAAGGAAGCATGATTAAAATATAGTATCTAAGTTGTTAATTAATACAGTTTACTTTTCATGCACAAATCACAATGTAAGGATAGGTCTCTGCGCCAATACACTTAAGGGTATTCCATATACGACGTTATATATTCCACGAGCATTTACGTAATAAACTGTTACAATTTGGATGTACATCATCATTAATTTCAATGTAAAACATATTATTTCTAATAAAGAATAAAAATTATTGAAAACTTACCTCCTGAAATTTTCCAAACACGAAAAACAAATGTTTATTCACACAACGCAACCTGACGCCAACCGACGAACGACACGCTATCAAAGGCACTCTGGGAACGTTCTTAAGTTGTTCATGGTATTGTCGTTTGGTAAAATCACGTTACCAAAGAGAAACCTTTGTATTACATTTTACCCGACTATTCCATAATACCCGAAGTTCCTCTAATACCGGCGAACAGCCATTACCAATTTCTGAAACTCTCACGTTTTTGAAGGTGGAAAGTTTTCATTCTCTTTATTATTGTCACTGACAATTTCTTGATCTCTCACTAACCAAAGTTACACCAACATTACTTTGGATTAAAAAAATGCACAAAAGCAGTTTAGATTATATTCGGTCAGTTTATGAAGAAATTGTCAGCATTATCCGATGAGTAGTACGCTTTAAGCGATGTCTTTAACATCAATTGTAAATAGGAAATGATGGGGAAAATGAAATTGTCCTTATTATCTGGAGATACGTCGTATGCGAAGACGCATGAACGAGAGTCAGCTGTATAGCCTGCAAGTTTGTTAGGAATATAAATGAACAGTGAAGTTTCAGGGGCTTTAGTTGCCAAGCAACTCCAAGTGCTTGAGTTAAGTAAATTGTGTAACATACCTTAGGGAGCCATAAAAAAGGAATGCAATTTGTTTTTGCATATTATTGCATTGTAAAATATTGCAGAAACTATTTCTGATGTACAAAAAACATTTACGAAAGTTTGCTGTAACAATGTTATTGCACACGGTTCTGGAAATATTTCGCTTTCTCATCTTTAGAAACTTTCAGTAGAACCAATCGAAACCAATTAGTTTTTGAAATTAAGAAATTAACGAAAACATCCATTCCGAAATTTAGATGCTGCAAAGGAGCCATTTTACTTCAAAAATGTTTCTTAATATCTCAGAAAGCCATTGTTTTCTGAGTATCTAAATAATTCTTCTGAAAGTGGTTTCTAACTATATATAACAAAGATTTCTAGAAACATGGATAACTACTAAGTTAAGTTAAATTTTCGTAAACATTTCTGCCATCCAAGAAATTTTTGTGCAGTTCCATGCAGTGTAACAAGAAATCCTTTCATTCATTTCTTGAAGGATTCGTTACAACTGCAATACTATTATGAAATTCGTAATTTAAATGATTCGGTTATTCGTAATGACTTTAGTGGAGTACATGTTTCAGACGATCTAAAAGAACTAAAAAGAAAAACTACATATGCTATGATTAATTTTGATTTTAAGAAAAGTCCTGTTAGTCTGTGACTTGCTTTTTATTTTAAAACAAGAAAAAAAATCATGCGTCAAGCACAGATTACGAAACATTTTAACATCATATCTAAGTAACGCATAACACATTTAAAAACCAAATTTCAGCAATTACCGTCAATAGCTGGAAAAGTACTCGAGTTCTTTTGTGCATCTCTATATATGATCTATACATCTGTGTATACACTACATGGTGTACTAAAATTTAGCTTTGTTACAAAACGTATAACACAATCAAAAATTCACTTTCAGCAATTTTCGCTAATAAACAGAAATGTACTCGAATAATTTCGTACAGCCCTGTATATTGTGTACAGTGTTTTTAACATGCCTCATATTAAACTAAAATTTAATTCAGGAAAAAACGCATAATACAACTAAAAACATACTTTCAGAAATTTTCATCAATGTATCCAGTTCTTTGCGTAGCCCTGTATATGGATTTATTTATATTCTAAAAACACCGCTTAGTATACTGAATTTAGTTCAGCTGGTAAACCCTTAAGCAATTCACACTCATATAAATTAATGCTTACGAATTATTTTATGTAGAGCTGTATATGACCTAAAGAATTTATATCCACCATATAGTACGAAACAATTTAGCAAAACTTAAAATCGTATACCACAACTGAAAACGCACTTTCAGCATTTATCGCTTATAGATAGTACTGCAACCGAAATCTTTTGGGTGTCCCTGCAAATGAACGATAACTTTTATGCGCTTAATATTCTACAGTAACCCTCTTGTACTTCATCTCAATAATGGATATAAATTCCATTATGTTTAAAATAGTTTAGCATCATTAAAATACACCGCAAATGATTTTTTTCCATAGATGCTAATGTAAAGAGATTCTTTTGAGTGTCCCTGTAAATGAACTATAAATGCTACACACTCATTTTTCAATAGAGAACATACCATAGTAAACATCAATAATATATATCAATTTATATTAGTCCTAGTGTATTTACGAGGGTTAGAGCACAGAAGACGGCAGACAGACAAACCGAAGTCATAAACACTTAATTATGTTAGAAAGTGTTGAAAATATAATTATTTTAGCTGTTATGGCTCAAAATCACATTAAAAGTTTTAAAATTTTACAAATACTCAAAATTAATTAAATTTAAATCATGTTTTATTATATTTAATCATCACCGAAGTTTAAAGAAATAATAGTACATTGGAAAATTCCTCTTCAAGTTGGAGAAATATTGCTTGTTGAAAAAATATTATTTACGATCACAGGAATAATTCAAATCATTTTTTATACATTTACTCTAGGTTGCCATGGTTATTACGTCCTATTTAAGATGGAGTCCTATTATTTCCGTATTGCCGAATTTAAAAATCGAATTTGTATACTAAAATTGTTTAATTATAGCAACCTTATAATCTACCGACAGTTTTTTGGATAGACGCTTCAGGAGAAATAGATATTAAATGGAAAAAGAGTCTAAATATGTAAACATGGACAACATTAGTGAGTATAAAACATCACAAATTTACTGAATGGTGTATACAAAT
This sequence comes from Maratus michaelseni, assembly GCA_963931845.1. Lineage (NCBI taxonomy): Eukaryota > Metazoa > Arthropoda > Arachnida > Araneae > Salticidae > Maratus > Maratus michaelseni. The sequence goes on from OZ007598.1 coordinate 38,562,789, forward strand.
GTCAAATTTAAAATTTTATACATACATTAAAATTAAAAATATCGACGTTTCGACCACCTTCTATGGTCATTCTCAGGAAATATTTGTTATATTGCTTCTAAAGATTTCAAATGCGAAAAACAACAAGAAAAAGGATTGTTTTTCGCATTTGAAATCTTTAGAAGCAATATAACAAATATTTCCTGAGAATGACCATAGAAGGTGGTCGAAACGTCGATATTTTTAATTTTAATGTATGTATAAAATTTTAAATTTGACATTTGTATACACCATTCAGTAAATTTTTGATGTTTTATACTCACGTCTTTAATGTTGTAATGTTTCATGGTGTAATCGTCCAGCATTTATATTAATGTAAACATGGATTTCAAGTTCTGAAATTTTCAAAGGTAGGCTTAAATTTCCCATTGGAATTTTCAGTAAATGTCAACAAAATATAAAATGTTGCCAACTTAAAATGGGCTTATTTTATTACGGAAATTAATCATATCATAATAACAGACGATATAATTCATTTCAGTGAAATAGTAACGATGATTTTTTTACATTGTTTTGTATTGGATATTAGCGTATAGTACACTGTTAATGTAATAGAATTGTAATTAATCGTTTGTAAAAGTGTATTGAAACTTAATTTCATAAAATAAAACTAATAACTATAATATGAAAATCTGCACATAAAATAAATTTTGTATTCATGCATTTTTGCATGAGAGTGCAACAACTATTGCATCAAGATCTGAATATTTGTAAAACTAGTTATAGTACGAACGCACCTCATGTGTCACGTTTGACGAACAATTTCCAACTTGTTTTTCTTTATGCTCTCAATAGTTGTATGAACAGAATTTAATGATCTTGTTTAGTTTCTAAAGAAGAACAATCGAAACTATACCCCATATGCTAAAAAGTTTTAAATAAAAATTTTTAATGAATAAACATTTCCGTTTTTTTAAAAAGTTGTCGATATATATCGTTTACTCCAATCGACAATAAAATTATTCTTCTAAGCTTCAAAGTTAAAATACTAAATGATCCCATGGAATTCCTATTAGTAACAACGACGATAAAATATTAAGTAAAGATTAATTTTCTTTGACCTCCCCTTCAAAAAGCAAGAAGCTCTGAGAACCGTTTTTATTATAAACATCATTATATTTACGATATTATGTAACATTAACGTCAAAATAATGGATTATAATGCGATACGAAATGCCGTAAGAGAATTTCAAATCCCTTTTCAGAAGTTTAATTGCAAAAAGATTATTGTAATGTTTTGTACTAAAGTTAAGATTCAATATGCTTTAAAATCCCTTATTAAAATAGACAGTTGAATTTTCTGATTTTTTAACGAGGGTTCTCAAAATATTTTCCTTTTTTTATATTTTTTAGCGTAGTTTTATCATTAAGAATTTTTAAAATAAAATATTTCTTAAAGTTCAATATCGAGAACAGAGCTTGCGAAACTGCGTACTAGCGGGCTAATTTGGCCACTATTTCCAAATACTAATCTTCGACTAATTTAATGATATAAATTCAGCAATTAAATAAGGCGAAGATTACTAATTGGAAATAGTGGTGACAATTGGCCTGCTTGGAACGCGGGCTCGCCACCCTTTATCTAGAATTTTTCATCTTATTAATATATACGTGTGTGTGTAATACATCGTACATTTATTCGTAAAGTATCAAAACTAAAAATTGAAGAGAAAGACGAAAAACGTTTTCAAACAAATTAAATTGCATTTTATTTGAAATATGTTGAAAACACTTTAATATTTTAACATTTAAAGTCAATAATAGTTTATTAACTTCAATATAAACCACGTTACAATCGATTATCTGAAAATTTATAAACAGTAAAGTTGCACAACGTCATAAACGAAAAATGATAAATTATTCTAAAATTATGTTTTTTGAGTTGTCAGTTTAAGAATAAATGGGCGGTATATTTAAAAAAATTTCAGTTAATCCTTTATATCATCCTGCTGCAAATATTCAGTGAATGCAATTTATTGATTAAAATGTATAGGTGCACTTTTTTATTTATTTAATTAATTATTTATTTATTTTTGGCCAACTGTACATTTTGTTTGAGTATAATAATAAATCAAAAAATATTTTCTTTTTTCTTACTCTAAGTGTGCCGTAGAGGTTTATAGATTCAACAATGCTGTGAAGTAAAAGGTGTCGTTAAACGCACTACTTTCTGTACATACGACGGAATTAAAGTAAAAGTATTTAAAGTTAAATTGTAAAAAGTATACTGGGTCAAACGCATTTAAATTTGGTTAAATATCATTTAAATCATTGTGAATAGTTTCAATATGAAAAAATTAGTTCTGATTCTCACCATCAGATACAAAAGTGGCACTTGAGGATAAATTTAGACAGTAAAATAGGCAAAGGAAATAAAATAAGGAGATTTCTAAGGGGCTGTCTAACATTTTATGGAATCTTAAGTTTTCATGTCTATTTACTAGCATTAGAGCTAAACAAGAAACATTTCACGTAATTGTGTAACATTTTATGGAATTATTATTCATGTACGATGTGAAACAAACACTACTTTGCAAAAATCTGAACTATGTTTTTTTCTTGTAAAATTTATTCACCATGGTCTAAGTCTCTAAATAGTATTTACACCAGTATTCAATTTTAAAGATATACAATTGTATTACGATTGCAGTGCTTTCGGACTAGAGGATTGTTTCCAATTGAATTGTAAACAGTCGTAGTTTAATAATGGTTACCTTGTATTTAAAAACGAACTAGGGGACTCCGCCCCCTGCTCACTAACGCGCGCCAACCTCTGTGAATTGCAACGCAATTCTCATTGGGACCGCAAAGCAGTCCTAGCTCTCTTTCTTAGCTCCCCACTTTTTGTAGTAGCTCTAGCCAGAATGAGTAACTATCATAAATCATTTTAACATATGAAATTTACAAATTTGTTTTAATAAAAAAAAAAGTTATTGAAAACTTTGTTGAAGACACAATTAAAAATGCATTTAGTTGGTGCCACCAATGGGCATAAATCATTACATTATAAAATTTACAAATTTTTTAAATGTAAAAAGATTAACTGAAAAAATTATCTTGGAAACACAATTCATTTAAAACTTCTTTGAAAACACAATTAAAAATAGTTTTAGTTGGTGCCACCACTGTAATAGAATCAAAAGATCTCACTCTTAAAAATCCAACGTATCATACAAAACGAACTTTGATAAACAACTTTTATCAAAAGTTTGGCCTTGTGAATTGTTGATCTTCATTGAGAAAACTAAACGAACTGGAAATTGACGGCGTTTAAATTTAAATGGCATATTAGTATCAGATGGGAAAAGTGGAATTCTTGGTTTGAAAATAGTCTCATTAATATTACTGTTAATAGCTGCAACTTCAATTGTACAAAGAGCGTTTCATAAAAACTGAGAGTAAAGGCATGAAAAATCAAGAAATATATTTACAGCAAATAATACATCACTCTTTTTCAAAATACATTCCCTCAGATAATATGCAATGGTCCCATCGTTCAACCCACTTTCAAAAAAAGTAGAGAAGTCTTTTTCTGGAAGCTGTTTCAAGGAACCCTGCACTGCTGAAATAACTTCAGAATCTGTGTTAAATTTTCTGCCACGGAGCTTCTACTTCAACATCGGAAACAGCCAGAAATCGCATGGTGCGATATCTGGCTGTGAGGGGGACTGACTGTAAGGGGATGTGGCATGATTTTAATATTGCATTTATTAAGCTATTGCTGAACAGAAGTAACGACATGCGGGCGAGCATTATCGTGATGTAATGTCCAATTCTCTACCAGTTCATGACACTTTCTCAATATGTGTTGTCGCAAAATTTTCAAAACTGAAACATAATATTCACCATTCACAGTAGTTTTTCGAGGCACAGCATGCTGATGGATTACACCTTTATGATCAAAGAAAATAATCATCATGACCTTTCCAGAAGATTTGGTTTGTCGGATTTTTTTCGGAGGCGGAGAATTAGTGTGTTTCCATATACTTGTTGCGGACTTGGTAAGGGGATCAAAATTATGCACCTAAGTTTCATCATCTCTTATTACAGTCTTTAGGAAATTCGGATCATTTTGAAGCATTGGTTTCCACTCACAACATTGGTGAATTCTTGTTTTCATTTGTTCTTTAGTAAGGTGATGAGGGATCCATCTGTGACAAACATGGCGAAGCTGTAAATTGTTGCGTAGAATGCAAAATATCGACGTTTTCGAAATGTTAGTTGATGCCGCTATCTCCTCACATGTCATTAGCCGATTTTCTTGCAAGATTGCCCACACAGTTTTAACATTTCGATCATTCACAACACTTTTTGGTCGGCCAGGCTTAGGAGCCAGTTCTGCAGATAAACGTTTTTTTTTTTTTTAAATCCTTATGCCATCTAAAAATCGTAGACTCACCAAAACATTTGTCTTTCTAAACTTCTTTCATTAACTTAACTGCTTCTGGAGCTATTTTGCTCAAAAGATAGCAAAATTTTATGGCACAACGCATTTCGTTTTTTAACTCTGAATCACTCACCTCCATTTCTGTAGGGCAAAAAAAACAGTTCTTTAAACAAGCACAAAACTAGGAAAATAAAATCATCTGCTTCGTTTAGAATATTTATAAACGTACAGTTAACAGTTTGAAAAAATCCCCTGCAGTTTTATTTTTTAGTTGCGCGGTGTTGCCACTACGTAAAAAAATAACTCTCATTTTTATGGAATACCCTTTAATTAATATTCAAAAAATTAAATATCTTTCAGACGCTTGACAAGTTAACAAAACGTAAACAATATGTTTTCTGCTGTGTCTAAAAGAAACTTTTGATCAAAAAACTGATTTGCTGTTTTTTGAGATCGTTTTCGATCGGGAACTCGTTTCTAAGATTTCTGAAGATTATGGGACGCTTTTGGAATTTTGGTAACTTGGAAGAGATTATATTATGTTTTCGTAAAACTTCTTGATAGATTAAAAAACATTTCTATTTTTACGGCATGCATACACCACAGCACTACAATCCAAGAAGGATTTTGGCCGTTCTTTTAACACATGAAAAATAATTTTGTCCACGACTTTGCCTCAAATACTCCAATGTATGCGCTCTTTCAATACTCCGCTTCAAATTATGATTTGTAATTTGGTTTTGTCTGTCTTTTTTCTTCTTCCTCCAACCATCTCTTTCTAGCCCTTCCAACACTCCTCTTTCTCATTAACTTTATATCATTAGTCACTCTAATTAAGTGGTCTAGCCACTGCATTCTTCTTCCTTTCATTGTATTTGTAACCTCTTTTTCATTATAAAAGAATTCATTTTCTAAATTAGTTCTAATTCGTCATACATTCGCATCCTTGACTGATCCGAAAGTTTGTTTCAATATCTTTCTTTTCCAAGTAATATCACATACCTAAATGTAATTTTACATATAAAAATCATTGTGTGTCAAAAAATTCATAATGCTTGTAGGATGTAATTAATTAAGATAAAAGTTTTTGGGCTAATTTTAAATCAATAACTCATTTTTTATTTCTTTTTAGATACTTATAATGCCATTTCTTTAGTTTCAAGTTTGATAAATTATTTCTCTAATAAATTTATGAAGATATAAAATGTTAAACGTAAAAATAATAAAATACAAATTTTTCATAAAATGTGTAATTAATGAATAGGATTAAAAAGAAAAATAGTATGCATTTTGAAATATTATGTGTTGCATGAAGTTTATTTTTGGCATATTACTGAAGTTTGCAATTAAGTACAAAGTTTTAATACATATTTTCAGCTGCTTGATAAACCATGGTTTACTAACTTAAATACCAATAATCAATATGTTATCTCATTATAACTTTCATTATCTGCTTGTTGTAACTTATGATCCTTAAATCTTTGTTTTCTATCTAAACAATGAGAGTAATTTAAAATCAATATATAATCTTAATAAACAGTCCACGGTATTGTAAATCAGACCTTTTTATTTAAAAAACAATTTAGAATTATGATTTAAATAATAATTATTTTTAAATTTCTGAACTTTTCTTTCTGACTGTTACCACGAAATAAGTAAATTTTAAAAAATGAAACGGCTATTTAATATTTTTATTACGATTTTTTTTTTAAATTACCGCTCCTGACGCAAAAAAATTGTTTTAATTTTTTTATCTCTATAGTATGTAGAATAAACCCCTAGAACGGTTAAGTGAAATTCGAAATATTTTAGAAGTTACAGTCATTTGCAAGCGAGCGTGGGACAAGGTCAATGTCAAACCGGGCGGGAAGGCCTGCCTTTCGGCTTAAGCTCAACTAGCCCCGCCCAGCAGGTTTGTTTACTATGCGGCAAAGCCTTACAAGATAATTATTAAAGTTGGGAGAAAACAATAAATGCAAAACAATACTAACAGCTCACTTATTGAACGATAAACAATTAATAAATACAATAATGTCAAAAAATTAATCATATTTTGAATAGTAGTATCTAGTGTATAAAAAGACTTATTTGGTGAAAAACGGGCTATGATGTCATACACTCTCGCGCCAACCAAAAAATCGCCAAACAACGGTGCGTGAGTGTAAAGCATCTGTTCCAAAACTTGAATAATGAGATAGGGGTATTTACAATAAACAGTTAACACAATTTAAGTACAGCAATGTACTAGTACTAAGAATTTTAGGGAATAACATAATTGATTGTATAGGAATATGTATATGTAGTGAAAGCAATAAACACAAATCAAATACCACCGGAGATTAGAGAAGTAGTACTGAAACACAAATTCCAAAAATTCAAATTTTGATGGTATAATAACTGGAGAAAAAAATTACTAATTATACTGAGCAATACTAAATAATACTTTGTGATATTGAGCAATAATTATACTATGTAATACTGAAATACGAATTCAGAAATTACAAAATATCGAAAAAAGAAATTTTGAAAATACAATTTACTAATCATACTGAAAGCGTGGGACAATTTAAAAACAGGTATACGGGATCCGGCGGGACACAGTTGCACACGTGCTGAATCCTTTGCTTGGTAGGTATAAATCCAGAAATCGCTCACTAACTGTAAGTTGCAAAACATAACGATTAACTAAAAATTTTATACTCTTTACCTTGAGTATCGCGTTTTACTTGAAACGACATTCTTCAGCGCGACGTGCAACATAGCGTTTAAATAGGTCAACCCATCATTTTTCTTCGTTTTGGAAATTAAAGTTTATTTATTTTGTAGAACCATGAGTCTTTCATATGTAAAAAAATGACAACAATGAAGTTTTTTAAGCCACGTTGAAATTCGAAAAAATGCCACTTTTTTCAAACGACTACTATTTTACCAAATTTCGTTTTATTTCACTAAAAATAGATTCATGGACCCCAAATTCTGAATAATTGTGCCATTGAAAAATGAAATCCTTATAATGTGAATACTGTGGCAACACGTATTCCAGAACTTTTCAATACTCGTCTGAACAAACTCGATTAGATGAGTGACACAAGTCAACAAACATTAACTTGGCGATAATGGCAGGCTCGTCAAGTTTTTTTTTCCAAAATCTTCTCGACAAATCCAATTTTATTGCTCGTATGTCGCCACTCTCTTATTTAAAAGCACTCTAGCTTCGAGCATCGAACACGCTTGACACACAGCAAATAATCATATACTAAAATTTTTGACACGTCCCTGTATAAAAGTATATAATACGATGACTATTTTTTGTTTAATGTTTTCCCTGGTAAGCTAGAATTGCAATGTAAAACATTACATTCAAATCCGTTCTGTGATTTTTGAGAAAATTGAGGACATACATACATACATACACGGTGTTTCACGAAGGGCCTCTAACTTTGAAAATAAATAACTCGGAAACGGTGATAGATAGAAGCATGAAACCAGTGGTATGTTTATTAAAAAACCCGTAAAAATCTGATACAAAACACCTCAAAATTTTAGTAACAAATTGCGTCAACTGATGACGCTGCAGATGGCATAACCATAAGTAGGCTGTAACGCATCAAAAGCGATTCAAAATGTGCACCTTTCACATAACGCACATGTCGCAAACGAAGAATGAAATTGTCAGTGACGCTCTGTAGTATGCCATCGGAAATCAACACACACGTTTGACAAATAGCCTCCTCCAGCTCGTCGTGTGTTAAAAGATTGTTGCGATAAACAATGTCCTTCAGTGTCTCTTCCAGAATTTCTTTCACTATGTGCTAATAGCGATCACGTTTCAACGACAAAATCTTCGACGACTGAACGTTCTTGGTGTCTGAGCTTTCGTTATAGGAATCCTTAATGTTGCCTGTAGCGCCATCTATCGGCGCTATTTTAACTAAAATTTTGAAGTTTCTTTATCCGATTCATACAATTTTTTAAATAAACATGCCACTGGTTCCATGCTTCTTTCTATTACCGTTTCCGAGCTATTTATTTTCAAAGTTAGGAGTCCTTCGAGAAACATCCTGTACATATATTAACGGCCGAAAAAAGAAACTCCTTTTTCTGAAACCGTTAAAAAATGAAAAAAAAATCAAAATTAACATCACAGCATCATTTACCGATTCACATGCGCCTACGATTCACCGCGATTATCTTTATCTACAAATACAGTTGATTATGAATGCATAATAAAAGATTAGAAACAACAAACTTCGCATTATAAGTCATTCTTTATGTATATATGAATTTTTTCTTCCATTTAGTTATCAAGTTTAAGTTGCACAGTCTATCTCAAAAGTTTAGGCACAACAAGAAAATGTCGTATAATAATACAAAATTAAACAAAACCTTATTATTTGCTTATTAGATCCTGTAAAATTATTCAAATAAATCATGTAAAAATGAATAAATGGGTACATTATCATACCTTTAATAAAAACTCAAAAAATCTGTAACTATACAGTGTCTCAAAAGTTGAGACATAATGGAAAAAACACATCATTTAATACTTTTACATAGTGCTATTTATGAATAGAAATTTCCTGGTTTAGGATAACTTCAAATAAATTGGAATAACTTGTTTTTTATGAAATCAATTAGTTTTTGACAGATATTGGTGGCGGATAATATACCATACTTATTCAATGACCACTTTCAGTTCTTTAATAGAGTCATGGTGCTTCTCATTCTTGTATACTTCAAGGGTTAAGAATTTGCTAAATCCATCAATACTTCCAGAACATTCGATACCATCAGCATTGATGTGATGTTAACGTAAGCATTACTTACGAAGGAAGTAAGACTTACGTATCAGACTTACGTAGGAAATCCAAAAAATCGGCATTGGTTCATGGGTTAAGATACACTAAACGTTCTCAATTTAGTTTATGTCTGGGCTTAAATTTGGCTAACATTTTGCGAGGAAATCCACTGTTCCGTGCTATGTGAGTTGCGGATTGAAGCATTGTCCTGCTAAAATCTCCTCGCAAGACTCCCTAAGATGTCATCAAATGAAAGTATATATAAGGAAAGGGCATATTTACAAACAAAGAGTTCCATCAACCATCTACCACTACATTTTTGTCGTAGCTATCATTGCAGGAATCGTTATGGCGACGTAGGCCAATCATATCATAGACCAGTTTAACGTAGACCAATCAAATCGTCCCATCACATGTGTACAGTGGGAGTCATAAAGAATGAACAGGTTTTTCTTGCGAACCAACAGTAAATTAACCAACAGTGACGTCAGCTGCCCTTTCCTTATTGCTGTACTGTCTCCTGATACTTTCTAGATTTTTTTTTCAAGGAGAAAAGCCAGGTAGGTATGGCGATTAAAGCCAATTGCTGTTCAAACCACCAGAGACATACAGCCTTGCCGCCTACTGAAGAAAGTACGCGGCAGTTTCCTGAGGTTATGCCAGTAGCAATTCCAACCATAAAGGCTCTCCAAATTCCATTTCCTTTATGGCGCTGAATAATACGGTGAGCTTTTTATCCCCGTATGATCAGTACTTTCGAGAACAATTCATTCTGGCAATGGTGTGATTTTAGGCGGGGTTTGCAAGATATTATTATTGCATTCTCTTATGCGTTCATGTATTATGTCATTTAAGACATTGGCAAAGATTATTTTTAATTTGTCTTATATACATATTGTGCTTTGACATCAATTTTCCAAATTTTCGATCAATCTGAATACTTGTTACATGTGGCAGAGCTTGGTTTTGGGTCGAAACTGTTATTGCTAGCACATAATTGGTATATCCCTCGCTTTGAACATTTTAAAATTCTAGAAATTTCAATAAAAGGCTTACATTTCGATTTCAACTTAAAAATCGTTAAAATTCCCTACATTTTGCACAAAAGAAGCAAGTTACGATTAAGTGATTTATAGTATATGAAATAACTTTTTTTCGCGAAGTAGCTTTAAAAATAGCGTCAGTGCTCGCTACAAATTAAAGATTTTTTGTATCGTGCTACTCGCTACATTACATTGTTAAAATGTAGCACGCTACACTATATACTGTAGTTTCGCTACTTCCGACCACTGAAGCAAACTATATAAAAAAAAATTCCATCGGTCTTTTCTCTTTATATTCATTAATGACATTAAAAGCTAGTCTTTGGGGGTCCACCGTAATACTTACCCATTATGGATATGCATAATATAAAATATGGAAATAAAACATGCGTAAACTATTTATAAAATGCACTGCAATTCGAATAAAATCGTGGCTTGATGACGTCATAAACTTTACTTTAAAGGCTCAATTACTGAATTGAGTAAAAGAAACATCCTTATAACTCCAAAAATGATAATAATATTAACTAACAGTTTACTGCGTCGGATGAAGCGTCTCATTTCCATTTAAAATATATCTTTGAATTGAAATTTGGATAAAATACAGGGTCATGAAAAATCGAAGAGTGTGGAAAATAGGATTACAAATATCTCGGCAACCAATTATCCGATCGAATTCATTCTCTATGCAAAATATATGTTTTTTTATTGTCTTTTATATTCACTCCCTAAAATAAACACCTTCGATAAATTTTATATACCTGTTAACAGAACGAATATTTCGAGAGTCCGAAAAAAATAGTTCCGGATAATCGAGGTTACTGAAATTCAATAGGCTTCCTCCCATTATTGCATACTAAATACATACTAAATTTCAAGTCTCTATCTCCATTTGTTCGGTAGATAGAGCGTTTACAGACACACAGACAGATGGACGGCAATTTAGTATTCTAAAAATATGTTTTTCGGAAATTCCAGTGTCTGAAACGTGTAAATCCGTCAAAATTATTTTTTCGATTTTTAAAACGATTTCAAGACTTACCCTATACTAAGTATGATGGGTAAGTAATAATCGATACTTTTCTTTCTTCAAAGCACTTACAGTAAGCACACAATTATGCGCAAATTATAGTTCCAAAGTTATTTCTCCTCCCTTTATTTAATAAGTATTAGACTAATACATAAATAGATAAATACTATTTCAATTATTTTCTTTTACAGTTTAAAAACTTTTGTGTGTGTGTGTATGATGTTTATTAACTATCTTGAGTGTTATAATCTGCTCATTTAAGACAAATTAATTAAATTTTATTCACATATAAATGAACTGGAAAAAATTTTTACAAAACGTTTTCTATTCAAAAATCTTTTGTGATAATTAATTGAAACGCATGCATACCAATTTGGTTTTATATAAATATTTGAGATTATTTCATCTTATTGTGACAATTTTTGAGAACAATTTTGACTAGTGTTGACTTGACATCATAGTTATTTTAATGTCTCAAGAACTTGTTCAACTTCTGCTTTATAAAGTTTTGTTAAGTCAAAAAAAAAATATCTTTCATATCATTTAAGATGATTAATTTGATGTATGTTATTATTCGTTTGAAACCGTATAATAAAATAAACAAGAACGAAAAATCATGCGTCAAGCATAGATTATGTAACACTTTCCAACGCTTCCAAAATAATTTTACAAATCATACCGTTTAATAAGCTAAAACATAACATCTAAGTAATCCGAATACTTTTATTCAGCCCTGTATAGGATCTATAGATTTGTATATATACTACATAGGATGCTAAATTTTAGTTCAGTTAGGAAACGCGTAGCACAGTTTAAAATTCTCTGTCTGGAGTTAAATACTACGGAAATGTGTTCGCGAACTTTTGTGCTTCCCTGTATAGGATCTACAGAATTTATACATACCACGTAATAGACAAAAAGCGAGTTAAAATTAAAATCGCGTTCAGTAACTTAAACCGCACTTCCAGGAATTATTGTTAACATACAGTAGAGAATTCTTTTGTGAGTCCCTGTAAATGAACGATGACTGCTATACACATAATATTCTGTAGTAAACCTCTTGTAATGCACCTTATATAAATTTCAATGCGTTTAAAATAGGGAAACATTATTGAAATAAACCGCAGACGATTATTCTCCATAGACGTAATGTAACGGAATTCTTTTGACTGTCCCTGTAAAGTAACTATAAGTGCTATGCACACCCTATTCCATATTAAGCTTCTTCTAATGCACCTTAGTGATATATATATATTTCAATGCGTTTAAAATTGTGAAACATTATTTAAATAAACCGATATTGATTTTTCCCCATAGACCGCAATGTAATGGAATTCTTTTGAATGTCCCTGTAAAAAAACTATAAGTGCTACACACTTCCGTTGAAATAGGGAACATGCTATAGATAACGACTATAACATATAAAAATTACAGAGCAATCTGAGCATATTTACGGGAGTTAGAGCACGGACAGACGGCCAGACAAACCGAAGTCATGAACACTTTTCAACTAGGTTGGAAAGTGTTAAAAAACAGATATTAGATGAACAAGAACGAAAAATCATGCGTCAAGCATAGATTATATAGCACTTTCCAACGCTTCCAAAATAATTTTACAAATCATACCGTTTAATAAGCTAAAAGCTAACATCTAAGTAAACAATTTAGAAAACGCATAACATATTTAAAAACATAATTTCAGGAATTTCCAACATATACAATATTCGGAAAAATATCCGAATACTTTTATTCAGCCCTGTATAGGATCTATAGATTTGAATATATACTACATAGGATGATAATTTTAGTTCAGCTAGGAAACGCGTAGCACAGTTTTAAATTCTCCTTCTGGAGTTTGTCAATAAACAGAAATGTGTTCGCGAACTTTTGTGCTGCCCTGTATAGGATCTACAGAATTTATACACACCACGTAATAGACAAAAAGCAAGTTAAAATTAAAATCTCGTTCAATAACTTAAAACGCACTTCCAGGAATTATTGTTAACAGACAGTAGATAATTCTTTTGCGTGTCCCTGTAAATGAACGATGACTGCTATACACACAATATTCCGTAGTAAGTCTCTTGTAATGCACCTTAGTGATCTATATAAATTTCAATGCGTTTAAAATAGTGAAACATTATTTAAATAAACCGCAGACGATTTTTCTCCATAGACGTAATGTAACGGAATTCTTTTGACTGTCCCTGTAAAGTAACTATAAGTGCTATGCACACCCTGTTCCATATTAAGCATCTTCTAATGCACCTTAGTGATATATATAAATTTCAATGCGTTTAAAGTAGTGAAACATTATTTAAATAAACCGCAAATGATTTTTCCCCATAGACCGCAATGTAACGGAATTCTTTTGAGTGTCCCTGTAATAAAACTATAAGTGCTACACACTTCCGTTGAAATAGGGAACATGCTATAGATAACGACAATAACATATAAAAATTGCAGAGCAATCCGAGCATATTTACGGGAGTTAGAGCACGGACAGACGGCAGACGGCCAGACGGCAGACGGCCAGACGGCCAGACGGCCAGACGGCAGACGGCCAGACAAACCGAAGTCATAAGCACTTTTCAACTAGGTTGGAAAGTGCTAAAAAGGAAAATGTAAAACTAGGACTTCCCTCAAAGGGATTAGTCTGAGTGATATTGCTGAGAACATAGGGTTAACAATTACAATATAAAGAAAAAGAGCAAATTAAATGATAGAATTACAAAATATCATATATAAATTCATATACACTGTTAAAAAAATAGAAAAGAAGTACCGTTCATCAGATGTGTTGTCATAATTTTTTTTAACATGTGGCAAAGGATCTCATTTTCTTAAGCGCGTATTGCGCAAAACTTGAAAAAAAAAAAAAAAAAAAAAACGCCGGATCTTTTAAAACGCCAAGCTTTTTAAAGTTACGCAATTGAATTTGCAGCCAATAAATTATTCTATCAAGCGTGGCTTAACGCAAATTTAATTTCATTGTTGCACCTTTTTTGTGTGTGAATTTAAAATTTTTCTTCCTTGATTATATATCTATTATTTGTATAACTGTTTATAAAAACTCTTACACTTCAAACCACATTGATAGCATGTTTTGCTACAAACCAGATTGCAAAACTATAGTCTAAATTACTATTAAAGTATAGGAAAAATCTTTCGATGACTTCTGTAAAATAACTTTTACATTAAATCTCCATATCGGCAAAATTGAAAATTATATATATTACAAAGTTAAGCTTAACAGATACTTCTTGATTATTCTATAGGAGGCTCTGCCCCCTGCGCCTTTAATGCGCCTTTACAGCGCCAATCCGCAGACTTTTCTTTTGCCTGTCTGTCTGTCTCTCCACAATCTATCTGTTTCCCTATCCGTTTTTCTGCCCGTCTCTCTAACTGATTGTCTATCTCTCTACACGTCTCGCTACCTGTCTCTATATTTCTCTACCGGTCTCTCTACCCGTCTCTATATTCCTCTACCAGTCTCTCTACCCGCCAATCTATTTCTCTAACCGTCTGTCTATCCGTCTAACTACTTGTATGTCTAGCCGTGTCTCTATCCACTTCGCTACCCATTTGTCTATCTGTCTCTCTACCCGTCTGGCTATACGCCTCTCTACCCAGCTTCTTACCCATCTCCGTACCCATCTACTGTCTCTCTACTCGTCTGTATACCCGTCTCACTATCCGTCTGTTTTTGTACCCGACTCTTCACCCGTCTCGCTATCAATCTCATTACCCGTCAGTCAACTCGTCTCTGTACTCGTCTCTCTACTCGTCTCTTTATCTACCACGCTACACGTCTCACAACCTTTCTCGCTACATTCCAGTCTACCGGTGTCGCTACCCGTCTCGAGACCCATCTCGCTACCCCTCTTTCAACCCTCTTTTTACCTTTCTCTCTAGCCGTCTGTCTATTCGTTTCGCTACCCGTCAGTATACCTATGTCGCTACTCGTCTCTCTACCCATCTCACTACCCGTCTGTCTACCCGTTTGTTTACTCGTCTTTCTACCTCTCGCCACCTTTTCCCAATATTTAAACAGTTCATTTATTATACAGAAGCCGTTTATCAGTTATTAAATGCAAACAGAAATAATTTATCTAATAAGTGTAATCAGATGCATTTTTTTTAAAATACATACATGAACCTGAATAATAATTCATCAGTTTTGTGTTCATAGTTGTTTATATCATTTGACAGTAAATCTCAACTTCTTAAACCTGAATTGTCTCAAGCTTTTTAAAAAAACCACAAGGTCTGTATAACTGCAAAGTACCCTGATGGCTATATTAGCTACATGTTATTAAGTTTCGTTATCGCGTTTGCAGCCAATTGCTTATGTCAGAAAGCGTGGCTTAACGCCATTTTAAATTCAATACTGTAACTTTCTTTTCTTTTCTTTTCTTTTTTTTTTTTGGGGGGGGGGAGGGGGGTAGTGGGAAGGGTTTCAAATATATACATTTAAATTAAAACTTTTGCCTCCATGCCATTAGTGTTGTTTGTATTATTAACTAATGCCTTGTAGACCGAGCTTCATTTGAAACAAATGTAAAAGACTTCTACAGTTTTTTTGTAGGAGAAACTTTCGTAATTGGGCCCAAAGCCAATCGGAGTATTTAATATTATTACTGTAACTCTTATAGAGTTAAAACAATATTGTTGCTAGCTTTACTCTTGTTTGAGACCAACCTTGCATGTGTATCTGAATGGGAAAAAGTTTCGTATCCTATGTCGGTTGGCGAAAAAAATTTTAAATGGTGCCAAAAGGTAGTTTTAGCAACTTACAAAATTTTTCAAGAGAGCGGTAAAACATGTTTTTCAAATATTTACAAACATACGTTTATTAAAGCATGTTTTTGCGCCATCTTAAAAATTTAAGCACGATGCTAAAATGAAATTTTATCGCCATATTCGAAATTTTAATAAGTAATGAAAACACATAAACAAACTTCAAACTTATATAACAAACCTAAGAGGCATTTTTGTGATAAATAATTGTTATTGTCAGGGGGTTAAATTGTAAACAATTAATAAACGGCTAGTAAATAATAAATAGCATTTAAAATCTAAGGTACTTTTCGGTTAGCCGAGCGGCAGTGAAATGTATATATCTATATATACATATATATATATGTATACATACACACATATATGTATGTGTATATATATATATGTATATATACATACATGCATATATAAATGTGTGTATGTATTGATATATGTATATATATGTATACATAAATATATAAATTTCACTGGCGCCCGGCTAACCGAAAAGTACCAAATCTAAAAATGGAGAAGTGGTCCGTATAAAAATTAAGCGCTTGATATATGTAAATCTTTTTTTATTTTTTAATATTTCCGAATGCACAGATAAAAAGGTAAAAATCTCTTTTCCAAATGCCAAATAGAAAATATATAAAATAGAAAAATATCTGTTAAAAATATATTTACATAATACTGCATCTGCAAAAAAAATAAGATTTAGAAAAAGTAAGCCAAATCCTTCAAATCCCAACAATCACATCGAAAAACATATCACCAAAAAAGAACTCGCCAAATCTTACGCGCAGGAGATGGATTTTTCCCTCTGAATGCAGAATATTAGTTTTTTTCTTGTACGATGGGTGATTATAACTGTTTCATTTCACATACTACATACCGTTTGATATATTGGTACTTTTATGTTATCCTGGCGCAGTTGATAAATCGCCAAATATTGTTCCTATAACATTTTCATATTGAATTCATTTAATTTAAATATAAACCTTTCACTCATTTAATTTAAAATACATGCCTTTCATTAATCCCATTTAAAATGCTAAAAAGAGAAAAAAAAAGAAATAATGCCATAAATCGAAACCTTTTATTTAAACACAAAAGAATTTTTTTTAATTATTTACACATGAGAAATAAAAAAAGCTGCTATTGCTGAGATTTGCGCCAAATCTCTAATACCAAGTCTACTAAGTTATTGCGGGGTTTTTCTTTCAAAGAGAAAAAAATCCAGATTAATTTTCGATTTCTACTCAATTGAAATATATTTTATTGTGTTGAATATTAGTGCGTGCATATTTTTTTTTGCTCCTTGTACTGCATGAACTTTTCAATTCCGATTGTCTACGAAAATCTCGCGCCGGTGAAAATGACGTACCACAAAATTTCGTGACGTATGTACTTTAATTGTGCTTTTTTATCTATTTTTTTAATATAATTTCCAAACGGTTTAGCATTTATTCTTGGTAATAAATAGACGTCGTTGTCACCTTTATAGGTACCTGCTGTAAAAATTTGAACGAAATCCGTTAAATATTGTTTGAGTTATGCTTGACGAAAGGTTTTAATATCCATCGTAGCTATATATGGGGCAAAGTAATACTGCGCTGTGTATGAGTCTTCGTTGCACTCAGATAATTATTAGCAAGAAAATCATATTTCTTTAACTATACGCACTTTAACGTCGCCAGCTGCAATGTGTTGTTCTCTTAATAGTATTAGAAATGTATCTTAAAAAATAGTACGGCACGCAGTACAAAAAAACAAATGATTCTTAATCTACGTAAATATAATATAACAAATTACAATAACATCTTCTGAGTTAAACACGATTCCAAAAAGCGTTCTTTATCTTTCCCGAAACCTCAGAAACTAACATATTTTCAAGATTTAAAGAAGCAGTTACATAAACAAAGTTACTTTTGCTGCCACTATTTTTTGGAACTGTTTCCAAGTAGTTTTTAGGGTTTCGTTCATCTCACAAAACCCTAATCGTCCCGCTTCTCTGTCTGTCCGTCACACAATCGTTTCTCAGAAACTGTATAAGTTAGAGACTTAAAAATTTGTGTACTAATAGCTGAATACCTACTGTCACGCTGAAAATCATAAAATTTTGAAAAAGTCGTATTATTTTAACATAGAGAGATAAAACAAGTTGGAAATTGTACGTCAAATGTGACAAATGAGGTGCGTTCGTACTATAGCTAGTTATATAAATATTCATATCTTGATTATTTTTAATTCTGTGAAATTAATTACATTGTCTGAAGATTAATTTCTGTAATAAAATAAGTATCTCGGTCGCTTGATGATTAAACCTCGGAAGCTCCTCTAACAAGAAAGCACCGATTTTTTTTTTTAATTTCAAATTTCTTAATAAATGTTTTTATTAATATTTTCTATAGTTTTGATTCGGTTTTCATAAAATTTGAAATGTCTCGACAAAATTATGCAAAGATAATATATTTTAAATTTCAAACCATTCGGTTAGGTAGTTTTTGCGTTGTTATATGCGGACGGACGGACGGACCAGACGACGACAATAGTTGCTGCGTATTTATATAATTACGAACGCACCTAAAAACAAAAATCTAACAGACTTTTCCTATTAAATTTAAATATTTTTCGTTATAGCAGTTGCCAACAATTAAAATTCCACAATAAAATTATTTCTACAATAATTTATTTTCTATTGAAAGATTTCCACGTGAAAAATTAAAATGAAATAAAAAGTTTCACCAATTGAAAAAAAAAAATTAATATGACGTCATATTGGTAATAAAACGGAAATTTTCAAACATTTCTCAATAATACAAGAAGTATGAGTATGTGTAAGTACAGAAAGCAGGTTAATATGCCGTCATTAGAGAATTAAAAAGAAAATTAATCTGACGTCATATTGGAAGTTTAACGGACTTTTTCAAATGTTTGAGAAAAACACATAGAGAGTATCAATAGATATAAGAGAATGTAAGTAGATATGACGTCAGTAAGTGATTATAACGTCATATTAGTTTGTGGAACGTATTGAATCAGGATAAAAACCCGATTATGGAAATATTGGCATATTTTAACATTTTGAAAATCTCTATACAACACGTTTAATTTTGAGATTGATTGCGATTGATTTTTTTTTTAATATTTCATTAAGTCCACATGGCACATATTATTATGACAGAGTGCCCACTATCGGGCCGGTTCAGATATTCGAAAAAACGAAAAAATAGACCGGCAAATTTTTACTTTTTTACCTTTTTTTACCTTTTTTTTGGGGGAGGGGGGGATGAAATTTATTTGTATTTCTTAACGAAAGGATAAAGTGTTTTGAAAGGAATATATTAAACGAAACCCTTTGTGCGATCTTCGATCACACTTACTCACTTGTTCTAATGTATTAATTAGTTTTCTAAAATCACAATATCTTTTTTAGGATACTACCAATTCTTAATTAAACATTGTCAACTTCCTAACTGAATTTATACTTGCAAGAGTAACAAAATAATATTCATTTTAATGTTAATATTAATGCCGTTAATTTATCGTATTTGTCTGTAAAACATGTTTGTTGAACATGAAAATGTTTAATTGAGAATGCATAGTATTCGAAAAATCTATATTTCATTTTGAGAAAACTGATTAGAGCACCATAAAAGTTACTTAGAAACATTTCCGAAAATAAATGGTAACTAAAGAAACTGATTTTATAAATGCTTCTTTAAATCTCCAAAATATATTAGTTTATGAGGCTTCTAAAATTAAAAAATGCTTTATTTCGATGTCAAAAGAGGTTATAGTATATTTTCGTTTCTGTTTATATTATATAATCTTAAATATATATATATTTTTTTTTTACACTGTACGCCGATGTCCCAACGATGATCGTAACGACCTGCACTGCCGCTTTCGCTTTTATCACTCACACATTCACTTCTAACTATCACATAATTTCAATTTTTACATCGTGCAATTGGGAAAAAAGTTTTTCTTACCCATCATACGTAGGTAAGTCTTGTAATCGTTTTGAAAATCGAAAAAAAATTTTGACGGATTTACACGTTTCAGACACTGGAGATTCCGAAAAACATATTTTTAGAAGAAAAAAAAATTGCCGTCCGTCTGTGTGTGTGTGTCTGTGTTTCTGTGTGTCTGTAAACGCTCTATCTCCCGAAAAAATTGAGATAGAGACTTGAAATTTTGTATGTACTTAGTATGTAATAATGGGAAGAAGCCTATTTAATTTCAATAACCTCGATTAACCGGAACTATATTTTTCGGACTCTCGAAATATTCGTTCTGATAAAAGGTATATAAATTTTCGAAATTGCTTATTTTAAGAAATGAATATAAAAGACAATAAAAAAACAAATTTTGCATAAAGCATGAAGTCGATCGGATAATGAGTTGCCGAGATATTTGGAATCCTATTTTCCACACTCTTCGATTTTTCATGACCCTGTATTTCATCCAAATTTCACTTCAAAGATATATTTTAATTGGAAATTTGACGCTTAATCAGATACAATAAACCGCTAGTTAATAGGATTATTATTTTTGGAGTTATAAGGATGTTTCTTTCAAGTAATTCAGTAATCGAGCCTTTAAAGTTTATGACGTCATCAAGTCACGATTTTACTTGAATTGCAATGCATTTTATAAGTAGTTTACACATTTTTATTTTAATATTTTACATTATGCATATCCATGATGGGTAAGTATTACGGTGGCCCCCAACGACTAGTTTTAAATGTAATTTGTTTGAAAACTGTAGTTCAGTTTATTGATTTTTTATGACTTTTTCAAATAATTTTCCAGCATGATTTTTTTTTATCTATCTTAATAATGAACATGTTTTTTCCATTTGGTTAATCTTCCGTAATTGAGCCTACTCTCAAGCGATGCTATCATAACTACTATGTCATTTAAATTTAAAGTGAATGTGAATATTACAAATGGTTTTAGAAAACACTCTTGCGCCAAATCATATTTGTTCATTCGGCTGCTCTGCAAAAAAAAAAAAAAAAAAAATTGTTGATTTTACCGTATAATACTAGCACAGTATTATACTGTAAAATCAATATATATTTTTTTTCCCGCAGTGTATCATTTTCAAAACGGAAGATTAACCATACGATCAGATTAAAGCTGAAATATACACTTTGGCGCTAAACCGAAACCTTCCAACGAAAAGATCAATTTTGAATTTATGTTGAACATAAAGTTAATTTCAAGTTAAGTTGAAATGGTTAAAAAATACGTTGCATCAGAATTTGCATGTAATTGTCCTTTTAACACGTTTCAACATAGTTGTTAAGTGTTTATGAATTTCGTTTGCCTGCCTCTTGTCTGTTTGTCTCCCGTCTGTCTATTCATGCTGTAATTCGCGTAAATATACTCGCATTGCCATGAAATTGATACATGTTATCGAGGTTTACTATGGCATGTTCAGTATTGAAAATGAAGTGGGTAGCATTTATAATTCGTTTACAGGGACACTCAAAAGAATGCCGTTACGTTATGATGTTATGGTATATGGCAAGAAAATCCTTTGCAGTGTATTGTAATGATGTTACTCTATTTCAAATACATTGAAATTGATATACGTCACTGATGCATACTATAGAATGGTTTATAGCATACCTGTCAAATTTTACACTACCACTAAAATTTAACAGTAAATTTTTCCTTTTTTAATCTAAAAAAATTTACGATTAAATAATCTATATATGTTTAATATCTACGATTTATATTCTATGTTTGAAGCAGAATTTTTCGTTCTTGTTTGTTATTTATTTTTAATTTAAAAAAAAAAAAAAAAATATATATATATATATATATATATATATATATATATATATATATATATATCTACCCTATATATATAAAATCCTAATGAAACGAATTTGTGAAACGATTTTATGAAACGAATTTATGAAACGATTTTATGAAACGACTGATTAAACGACTGATTTTGTTTCAAGGCTATTTTTAATAAAATATTGAACGCTTGATGGTGAAATTAATACCAATTGTTCATAAAAATCCGCGGATGTCAAAACTGGTAATAGAATTTTGAAATCAGAAATAGTTTTCGAGATATTAATTTTTTTCTAATTTTAATGACATTTCTGTAATGATGGCAGCTAATTACTCAGTTTTTTTTGTGACAAAAAAGGGGAAAAAATTGAAAAGGATCCCGATAGGGATTATTGATTTCTTTTTATTCGTCATTTTCAAATTGAAATTGAATTTATCTTTTATTTCAATCGATAATGAAGACAAGATTGTGATTAAATTACGTTTTTCAGGAAAATTTGAAAAAAAAAATCGCATTTCTATCGTCAGGATTCAATCGTCTGTCAGCATTTAATTTAATTTATAAACTGAAAATATTTTGAATAAATTCGTCCAAATGACGTCATTTAGGTAAACGCAAAAGAAAGGGAGGAAAAGGAATTAATAGTAATTATTATTTATTGATATGATTTTGTTATTTTTTTGTAAAATTTAACTAAACGAATTTATAAAATCATTAATTCGGATATTTGAAACTAATTTATAAAATAATATTTGCCCAACTGAACGGAAGAATAAAATATCCTGCTTGGTTTTCTATCCTGCTTGGTTTTTTCCGCCAAGCTTTTTAAAAAAGCGTCAAGACCCCTATAATAGAAAAGCACCAAAAGTTCACTGGGTTTATTTTCATAACTTTTGACAACAAATCTATGTATATTAACGAATCTATCCCTTTTTGAAACTCGAATTACGCCAAACCTAAAAGCAAAGGATCCTATAATGGAAAAGTACCCGATTTTCTTATGGACAATATTCAAGTGACAGAACATGGTGTAAAATTACCGCGGATAGCAAATTTGTTTAAATATCTCATCAATTGATGCCGAATAAATGCAGGCACATGCATGCACAAAATATTTAATTAATTTTGTATGATAAATAATTATTATAAAATTCGTATATACATATTAATTAAAAAATAATAATTTACATATTTAAAATAACATGAAAATATGCATGATGGTGCACTAAAATAGAGAGAAAATTAAAACCTGTTACTGAAAATGTCTATAACATAGTACTTTTCAATACCGTGGTTCTTAATGTTATTCACAAGTAGATGGAATTTTTCTCATCCTTAAACGCAAAGGAAGAATAGAATAGAGATTGTTGTTATAAAAGTCCGAGAGGTAGTCACAATTTAAACCTAACCATTTTATACAAGCTGGTTTTCAAGTAGTAATTGATTTTACTTATCAATCCCGAAAACAGTCGTCAGTTGTCGCAACAGCTGTGCATGAGGCCATGATAATCAAAAAATGCCCCGTTAAAATGTTAAAAGCATGGCAACCCAATTACAGATTTACCAATATTTTTAAAATAAAGCACGCTGTCATGTTTTTAGAGGCCTCGAAGTCTGAGCGGGGGTTGGCGAGGGTAGCTCGCAGGGGGTAGGCCCCCTAGTATATATATATATATATTGAAATAGATATAGTTGACTAATACAGTGAAAGGATTAAAAATGTTCTTCGAACATGAATTAAACTAAGAATTCGAATCTAGTTATAGAAACTTTGTTATTAGATTTATATTTATAACTTTCATTAGACTCTTTGCTATTAACAGCAAAGTACTAAGTTAACATTTGCTTAAACATTTTTTTTCTTCATCTTCATAATTTCAGCTTTGACTTAAAAGGAGAAAAATATGAAAAGTAAACATTAACTTATAAAAATTCTTTTTTTCAAAGTAAAACGCTTGAAACTTTTACTTTTAAAAAAAAGCAATCTAGATTTAAAAACACTATCATTAGTTTCATTAGTTTCAATTAACTATTAAACACACTATAACTATTAAACACATGAAAATTAATTTTTCGAGAAAAAAAAAACATTTTCCTCGGTTATTTTTTTTTTTATTTTCTAAGTATGAATTCCACCAGGCGCCGCTTTGAATGTTGAATATTTTATTGGTAACAGAGTAACTTTTTTTTTATCTTTTGCAAAAAGTTATTGGATACACTGATGATAAAAGATTCCTAAATTTAAATATACAGAGTGTACGAAAAGTCTTTTCCTCCCCCCCCCCCCTGAATATAAAATTTATTCATATCCGCTATACATGAACGTAGAACTAAAGAAGGACTTGTAACGTAATAGTGGTAATATCGTGTCGCGACTTTGGAACGAAATGGCAGCTGCATAGCTATGCGCACGTTTCTGCGCAGCCGGCGAGAATCCCTGCTAAAGCAGCACCACCTACAACCGAAACTGTATATCAGATACCCACCATTAGAGTTGCAAAGACTAGAAAAAACCCGGTTTTAATCTGGGAATAAACCGGGTTCATATTTAATACTTTGGAATTTTTTCATAGAAAATTTCACACGCCTTGCATTCATAATAATCACATTTTAATTGCTTAATAGGCGTACAGTCAACATAGTGAAACAGTACCCAAGCCGGGACTCGAACCCGGGTCATCAGTATAGCGCATTGACGTTCTACCAACTGAACCACTTGGGAACGACACTCAGCCTGGAACTTTCTACTATATCATGTTGGCAAGGCTACAAACGCAGCACAAGATGGAATATTTTGCCAACATGCCAACATGATATAATAGAAAGTTCCAGGCTGAGTATCGTTCCCAAGTTGTTCAGTTGGTAGAACTGTAAATGCGCTATACTGATGACCCGGGTTCGAGTCCCGGCTTGGGTACTTTTTCACTATGTTGGCTGTACGCCTATTAAGCAATTAAAATGTGATTATTATAAACTTGGTTTTTTGGGAATAAACCAAGTCTATTGGAAATAAACCGAATTTTTTCAACTCTACCCATCAGACGACAGACGATTTGAAGAAGCAGGCGAACTGTTGACGTATGGAGAAACTGTCCTACACATGCGCCACCTATTTGAGACATTTTTCTAGGAATGATTTTCTTCTTGAAAAGGCTATTTCGTTAGAAGTCCTTCTTTAGATCTATGTTCATGCCGCTATATATAAAATAGACATGTTAAACTGGTGCCAAAGTGTTGAAAAACTAACCAAGTTCTTTTGTTGCAGGTTTTCGTAACCTGGCTGTAGTGTAGTAGTGCCAGTGTCCAGTAAACCGGACCACGTACCGAGAACTGTCCAACCATCAACCTCAGCTGAAAAGGTGGAAGAAGTGAGACAAGTATTTTGTGCAAAATCCCGAGATATCAGTGCATACGGCCAGAGCCCGCTTAAGACTCAGAATAGGGGAAGCCCCACTTCACATGGGGGTCCAACTATTATTCTGCCAATTGCTTTGTCATTTACTAAATTCATTTTACGTATGTTTTAACAATTTGATATTTTACCACCAAAACTTTGACTAAACAACCTTTTTAATATTAAACTAAAACTAATTACCTATATACATATGAAATTTTATTTTATTATA
Organism: Maratus michaelseni; assembly: GCA_963931845.1. Lineage (NCBI taxonomy): Eukaryota > Metazoa > Arthropoda > Arachnida > Araneae > Salticidae > Maratus > Maratus michaelseni. The sequence goes on from OZ007598.1 coordinate 38,588,316, forward strand.
TACATAATTATACATAACTAATTAATTTTGTAAATGTATTAACAAACATGGAACTACAGTTGTGAATATTTGAACTTCAAATATCTTTTCTGCTTTACAAATTGCAGCATTTGTCAGTGTTAAGAACAGTTCAGAGACAACAAATATTTGACTTAAATTAATGCTTAATTGCAACACAATTTTGCTTCTCCTTTTATTTTATGAACAGAAATTTGATATCAGTGAATGCTAATTACTTTTCCCAAAATTTAAATAACTTATTTTCCCTATTTTATATTATTTCTTCACTCTTTATGAATATATAAACTATAATGATTCAATTTTCTGATATTTTTAACACATTTTACAGTACCAAACACTTGGAATTAAAATGTAAAACAAAAATAAGTTGCATGTAATCACTGTTTTTATACTATTAATTACATTAACAGGGGAAAAATATAGAGAGTAAATGTGCCAGAGATCGGATACTTCTAAAACTATTGCAAGGTGGACAACTGAAAATCCAGTAACAAAACAAATTTTAGAGTGGGTGTTACATGGATGGCCGAAAAAAGTTAAATCAGATGAAAATCAACAATACTTTCGTAGACGCGAGGAAATTTCGTGTTTAGAAAATTGTTTATTATGGGGACATAGAGTAATTATACCAGATGAAGGTCGCGAATATATGTTTAAATTATTACATTCGGTTCGTCAAGGTATATCTAGCATGAAAGCTAAAGTTGGAGATGTAATCTGGAGGCCTAATATGCACAAAGAAATTGAACAAATGGTAAATTCTTGGGAAAGTTATGAAGCCTTATTGACCCACATATTTTCAGATAATTAGCCATTCACAAATAAGTTTAGGAAAAATTTAGGGGACCAATTAAGTTACTTGAAAAAAAAAATTCTTCTTCGTATCGTGTGGGATATTATGTGAAAGATCTCGTAATATCGAACACAAAAATACATTTGTTTCAATTTTAGGCATTATATTTTGAGAGATATCGTCAAAAATATACTGTAAAAATATATCCCCCCCCCTCTATTTCCGAATCTACTAAAAATAAATTCGGAAAAAATAAGGGGTAGTAGGAGTTTATTTAAACATTGCAGGAAAACTATAACGATTTTCCTGGGTAACATACTTTTTTGAGAAAAACGCATTTTTCTGTTACACACAAACTCTACTTTTCAGCGGTCAGCGAGAGAGTTGACGGGTGCTTAAGGTATCTACTGACGCAGAATCATCCAAGGATATTTGATAGTGATTTTCATAAACAATTGTCGGTAATTAGTCGAGATATTAATTAAGTTACTTGAAAACGAAACGTAACATTTGTATATCGTGTAGGATGTCGTACGAAAGATCTCGTAACATCGAACTCAAAAATTTATTTGTTTTAATTTTACGTAGAAACTAAAATTATGAAAAAATTAGGGGCAGTAGGAGTTTGTTAATTAGCAAATAGTAATTAATAAATTTAATGTACGGAACCCTTTGAGCGCGAGTTATACTCGCACTTGACGGATTTATTTTAATGATAATTTATTTTTTTTTTCATTTTTTTCTGTTTTTCAAATTTAATTTAATTTTTAAATTAGTTTCCGCCAAAGAATTTATATATCCTTAATTCATTCTATAAAATATAGTGTTGAGGTCCTTTTAATATAAGTTTTATGTTCATATATCCATTCTAAGTTAAGTTATCGTGCGGATTGTGATACACAACGTGGACATTTTTTTAATATTAGCTAAATTGTATTTTGTATTATATTACATTATAAGTGTTTATTTTTACATTTTCTAAAACCTGAAATATGACTTAAATAAATTACAGGTGTTGATGTAATTTCAATAAGTATTTAAAAATTTATAAGGACTCGAAACCATATCATTTTTCACTGGAAGTGGAAAGATTTCAAAAGGTATGAGCTCCCTTAAATAACTTTATCTTTCATAAATTGTTCAAACTGTATATTTATGTGAATATTATATATATATATATATATATATATATATATATATAGAGAGAGAGAGAGAGGGGGGGGGGAGAGGGGGGAGAGAGAGGGGGGAGAGAGGGAGAGAGAGAGAAAGAGAGAGATTTAATGATAATTATTAATTTTTTTATTTATGTAATAGTATTTCAAACAGAAACATATATTTTATATCTCTCTATCTATCTTTTCTTTTAAGTATGTGACTAATACATTACGACATTTAGTGGAAAGATTTCAAAAGGTATGACCTCTCTTAAGTAACTTTATCTTTCATAAATTGTTCAAACTATATATTTATGTGAATATTAATGCTATATATATATATATATATATATATATATATATATATACAGAGAGAGCGAAAAAACAGATTGATGTATAGATACATTTAAAAATAATTAATATTTGTGATTAACACATTACGACATTTGGTAAGCAGCAATGAAAAATTGGGAAATATTGATTTGGAATGTGCAGATTTTATAAAGCACCAGATGAATTGTTGTGAAAACCCTCCATCAGTAGAAAGATTATTTTCCAAGTTTGATCTGATCCAGAATAAACTATGAAATGGTCTTATCTTAATACAGCAACATTTATTACTTATAACCGCTTTTTGAGTTCTAAATAAAATTTTAAAAATAACTATTTTGATAAATTCTGGAGACTAATTAATATTTAACAGAAAAATTCAAAAACGAATTTAAAAGTGATAAAATACTCATTAAAAACATGCTTAAAAGGTGCCGAAAACCTTCGGCAACTTTTAAGCATGTTTTTAATGAGAAATTATTATTTATTTTTTTCTGCACTCAAAAAGGGAAAAGGTATGGAAAAAAAAAAGTTAATATTTGAAAAAATATCAAATATGGATAAAACTTAAAATTTTTAATTAATTTTTTTTCTTAAAGGTTTTATATCTGAAAAGGAATGTACATATAACACACACGTTTCAAAGACAAAAATGTGTAAAAAAATATTTACATATAAATAAAGTAGAACTTTTGATCCCGGACCACCATAAAGCAATGAATGACTCTTCTTGTCTTTGATCATTTTATTTTAGAAATAAAAATATTTTTAATTATAAAATGAAACAAAAATGGAATAAATAAATATAATATGTATCTGTATGTGTATATATATTGCAACACAGTAGTAATACTATTAATTTAATTTTTTATTAATTTTGAGATATTTTAAATTGTTTATGATATATTTAATTTGATATTTAAATCAATCTTTAAATTCTATATTATATTTAAGAAATTTATATTAATATTATATTAATATTATATTAATATTAATATTATATTAATATTAATATTATATTAATATTATATTAATATTTAATTATTTTATATAAATTCTATAATATATATATATAAGTGGATTAACACAGATGGCAGCACCAGCACTTTGTATTAAAAATAATATATATTTTACATAATACAAACTCTTGTTAAGAATATTTGAAATGCTGTATAAGATGGATTGAATTCTGGGTAAATTTATTCATATAGTGGGATTTTGTATGATTTTTATCTAAAACTACAAGGTAGTATTGTTTTTTACTGTTTATATATATAATTAAATCTAATATAGTGGATATGTAACTCAATCTTAATTTTGAATAATTATCATACCAATAGATGGAGGCACCTTACTTGTCAGGTAGATGTTGATAATATTGTTAATATTATATTTAATTTACCTATAGAGGGCGCTATCGCTTGTATATTAATTTTACTTTTAGGGATTAAAATTGAATGGAGTATTTGTATATTCATGGATATAATTTTGTTATTAGTGTATTATCACAGGAATAAATTTGTGTGTTTTTGAATCAATTTGTGTTGGGGTGTCATAGTTAGGGTAATATTTCAAAAGATGTGCTCTCAACTTGACTTTCAAATAATTTCTCTCAACTCGACTATGTCAACAAGTATAAAATATTTCATGATGTGTGCCATGTGGGCGTGTGGTATCATTAAGAACTTGTGATGTTTAAGGATTCTCGATAATTATTGTGAGTAAAATATTTTATCTACTCTTTACGGGTTTTTATTTCCAATTTTATTATTTCAAACTGATATCAGGTAGTAATTCAGTGACGTGTTGTATACAGATTTTAGGATAATTGATGTGAGTGAAATATTTTGTCTATTCTTTACGGTTTTTTATTTCAAATTTTATTATTTCAAATTTTAATATTTCCAATTGTTTTCTGGTAATAATTCAGTATACCTGGGTGATTCTACTGATCTTAGCATATATGCCAGTAGAATTATGAAATACGGAATTATTTTTTAAAACATATGTGGGTACATCCAGGCTGATGATTATATCTACATGTGTTTTTTCATATCCAATTCTGATTTAATTCTCTTGTTGTCCAATTTTCCATTGTATATGGTTCATATTTCATTTATTAATCCATTTGTATTCACTTGATAGCAACTCCAAATTATTATTTTTTTCTCTGTCTCTTTTTAAATTTTCTTCATGTTTTCAGTATTTTTGGCCAATTACCATTGAAGCACAAGCTATGGTAATATTATGATTGCACTTGTTAATCTATTAGCTATGTGGTATTCTGTCTACACATTATCATTAATTATCTCTTTGGAGATTTAAGTAGAATGATACAAGAACTTGATATGTTTTTTGAAATTCATAGATATTATAATTATATATATATATATATATATATATATATATATATATATATATATATTCTTTGTACAGTGTTATGTTTATTCCTTCAAAACTGTCTTCGGGATATTATTTCGTATTGAGAGAAAATTTTGAAATTATGATCTTAGAAGTAAAAAGCATGTTTAAAAGGAGGGGTTGTTGTTGTTTAAAAAAATTACTTTCTAAATAAATATTTTTGTAAATCCTGGAGACAATTAATATTTATTCTTTTCTGCACTCAAAAAGGAAAAAGTATACAGAAAAGAAAATTATTCTTTGAAAAGATATAAAAAATTTTAAACATGGATAAAACTTTTTTTTTTAATTTTTAAAAATAAATTTTAAAAAATTTTAAAGGTTTTTTATCTGAAAAGCAATGTAAAAATGTAAAAACACATTTACAGGAGCGGGGCGAGAATAAGTAAAAAATATTTACAAATAAATAAAGTATAACTTTCTAACCTGGAGCAGCATAAGCAATGAATAAAGCTTTCTGTCTTTTATCATTTAAATTTACAAATGAAACTAACAATATTTTAGGGTAAAATGGTGCAAACGCATTTAAATGTGATTATTAAGTCAAAAGATATGATTCTATGTAGTGTCTATGTGTAGTTGCCGCATTCTCTCTCATGGTTTAAATTCATTTGTCTTAGAATCAATTTTTTCAAAATTTATCATATTTAAATTATTTTATAAGTTATAATTATTTATAAGTATTTTGTATTAAGATAAAAATTTTAAATTATGATCCATGAAGTAAAAAGCATGTTTAAAAAATATTTTGTTGTTTAAAAAAATGCATTTTTCCATAAAAATTTTTGTTTATTCTGGATACTAATGTTTATTTAGTTCTGCACTCGAAAAGAAAAATTTTAATCTTTGAAACTATATATAAAATTTAGTAAATGGTTTAAAACTTAAAATTTTTTAGTTTTAAAAATAAAAATAAAAAATTCTTAAAACTTTTATATTGGAAAAGGAATGTACATATAAACACACGTTTCATGGGGGAAAAAATAAGTAAAAAATATTTTCAAATAAATAAAGCAGAACTTTTGATCCCGAACCACCATAAAACAATCAATAACGCTTTCTGTCTTTGGTCATTTTATTTTAAAGATAAAATGATGCAAACCTCATCTAAATATGATATTTAAGTCTAAATATATTATTCTATGTTGTATGTATGTAATTGCTACGTCCTTTCCCATTAATTTATTTTTTCAAGTTCTGTCATATTTAAATTTTTATATATAAATTTTTATGTAAGATGCAGTTAACTTTGTACAGTGTTTATATATACATATATATATATGTGTGTGTGTGTGTGTGTGTGTAGGCTTTGTACAGTGTTATGTTTATTCCTTAAACTATCTTCGGGATATTTTATATTGAGAAAAAATTCTGAAATTATAATCCTAGAAATAAAAAGCATGAAAACTTTTTTTAGTTCAAAAATTATTTTCTAAAATAAATATTTTTGTAAATGCTGGAGACAAAATAATATTGTTTTTTCCTTTCTGCACTCAAAAAGGAAAAAAGTATGTAGAAAAGAAAATTAATATTTGAAAAGATATATAAAATTTTAAACATGGTTAAAATTTAAATTTTTTTATTTTTAAAAATTTAATTTAATTTTTTTCTTAAAGGTTTTTTACCTGAAAAGGAATGTATATATAAATACATATTTCAAAGGACAAAAATGATTAAAAAATATTTACAAATAAATAAAGTAGAACTTTTGATCCTGGACCACCATAAAGCAATGAATTAAAAATAACAAATAAAAAAAATTACTAATAAAAAATTACAAATAAAAAATATTTTTTCAATATCTTCCTTAGACAATCAAAATGTCAAAACAAATTTCTTCACCACTTCAAAATTTATCTGTTTTCTTAAAACAGAAAAAATAAATTTTCAGTTTCTAAAATTTATTGTTGCATTTTCCACTATGGAAATGCATTTTGCTATCATCCGTTAAACCTGTCGTACATAAATTATCTTTAAACGGATGTAAAACAGGTTTTGAACTTAAAATAGATTTAAAATTGATTATAAAGAAGGTGTAGTAATCAAATCCCCCCCCCCCCTAAAAAATGCTTTTTTATTTTTTTATTTTTTTTGCTAATGAAGTGCTACAAAGTTAAATAAATAAATTAAGGCAAACCGCGTATTTTTAGTTTTGTACTATCAGTCCAGTAACTAAAATTTTAAGTCTTTATCTCAGAATGAATTTTATCATAATTTGACATATTTAAAAGGATGTATCTGAACTTTGTTACAAGATATATGTATGCAATTTTGTACAGAGTTTTTACGTTATATTTTTAATAAATTGTCTTCAAAATATTTTATTTCATGTGAAAATTTTTAAAATATATTCCTCGAATTAAAAATCACTCTCAAAAATCCTCTATCTCTTTACTTTTAAATTTGTTACAATATTTGTATGTAAACTTTTTATAAATTCTGAAGACAAATAAATTAAAAAGAAACCTTTTCTGCACACAATAGTGAAAATAAGTAATGAAACCGGGCCAATGGTTCATGAGTTCTATAAAAAATTAAATAAATTTAAAATTTTTAAATTTTTTAAACAAAATTTCAAAGTTTTCAGAAACTTTTTATCTGAAAAGTAACCATTGAATTTTTTAAAATCTTACATTTACTACAAAATTATAACACAAAACCGCCTATGAAGTTTACAATGAATGAAAATTTATTGTAATTAGTTGTTAAATATTGTTTTGCGGTTATTTAAACTTTGGATACATTAAGAGATGGTAGAAAGTTTCAAAAAAGTAGTCACGTCCTTGTTTAGATTTAAGTACTACACTCTCAAAAAAATCCATAAATTGAACAATTTTTTCCGTTGGTTTCGTTAAAGTACGAAACTTTTCGCTTTGTTTTGCCAATATTTTCCCAAAGTACAGAAAATTCCCCGGTCTAATGTAATAATTACCTAAAATCCTCCACTCTAAATAGAATAATCACAGAGGCGTTCCGGCAACCGTTCTGCGTTTACTTTTTCGTATTACAAACGGAATTTTTACGTATGTCGTTTTCCCCTTAAAACACGAAAAAATCACAAACCTAGGCTCAAAATTTTCTGAAATTCTCCGGTCAAAAGACCTTAAATTTCTTCAAATAACAGAAAATGTCTTTCAAGCACAGGGTTGTTTCAGCAACTTCCTGCCTGTACTTTTTACCTTTTTTTTTGGCGAAATTCTTTTTGAGAACATAGAAATTATTCCAGAAAATCTTTACTAAAGCAGAACAGAAGCAAATTTCTCAAAGAAGGTTTTTCCAACTGAATATTTTAAAAAGAAAAAGTTTCTGCTATCTATTGTTTCATTTCACAAGCATTAATTAACGTCATATTTAAAATTTATATCTTTAGATGTGATAAAGGAATAAAAATGTAAAATGCGCAGTTTCTTGGGGATTATTTTGCAATACGTACCTCATATATAAGATTACTCTGCATGGGAGGGTTAAAAGAAAAAAGTGAACTTTATATTAAATCATAAAATACGAGAAAAATATTCGATATCTTCAGGAAAATTCAATTGCCATCATTGATCACATTAGTCATATATTTATTTATTTTCATTTTTATAAGTTATTAGGCGATCAAACTTTATCCTTGCATTAGATTACATTATAATTATTTGTTAAACAAAAAAAAACTAGCAGTATTATTGTGTCATTTTTTTACTTCAATGTAACTATTCGATATCGCCTACAATGTTCCACTACCCCCATCGATTACGACAATTTCTAAAATCATTCAAAATAAATTGCGTTACTCCGTTTCATCTAGTATATAAATCGCTACTCACAATTTTTGTTTGTTTATATATCAATGACGGAGCTTATTGGACTTTGACGGACGTTTATTTATTTATTTACCATCTAAAGATGAAATTTTATCAATATATTTCTTTACATTATAATTACTTGTTACGAACAAAAACTAGAAGTAAAATTACGTCATTGTTTTTTTTTCTCGACATAGCTATTCGACATTACCTACAATATTCGACTATTTCCATTGATTACGTCAATTTCTAAAACATTCAAAATAAATTACGTTCCTCCGTTTCATCTAGTATATAAATCGCTACTCACAATTTTTGTTTCTTTATATATCAATGAGGGAGTTTATTGAACTTTGACAGCCGTTTATTTGTTTATTTACTATCTAAAGATGAAAATTTATCAATGTGTTTCGTTACATTATAATCATTTGTTACAAACAAAAACTAGAAGTGAAATTACAACATTGTTTTTTTTTCTCAACATAGCTATTCGACATTACCTACAATATTCGGCTACCCCTATTGATTACATCCTTTTTAGAAATATTCAAAATAATACTCGTTTCTCCTTTTCACCTATTTGAAACTGTTCCTCACAAATTTTGTTTCTCTACACATATCAACGACATAGTTTATTAGCTATTACTATTAAAAATATTAATAGTTTATTACTTTTAAAAGATGAAAATTTTTTCTATCGCATTTTATTGCATTATTATCATTTGTTAAATGAAAAACTATTCTCTAGATTACGACATTATATTTTTCTCAATTTAACTAGCTATTCGATATCGTCTACAATATTCGTCTGCGAATATTGATTACATCCCTTTTTAAATTTTTCAAAATGACATACGTTCCTTCCATTCAATTATTTGAAACAACTGCGGACAATTTTTGTTTCTTTGTATCTCAACATCATAGTCTATTGGCTTTTAATAGTCATGTAGATATTTATTTATTTGTCGTTTGAAGATTAAAAATTATCATTGTATACACTGCACATCATTGTTACATTGTAATCATTTATTTAAAAAAAACTTGTATTTATATTACGTCATTATATTTTTTTTCCTCAGAATAACCATTCAATAACACCTACAATATTCGCTACCACCATTAATTGCATCCCTTTCTAAGATATTCTAAATAAAATTTATCATTATATACCTTGCACATCATTTTTACACTGTTATTATTTGTTTACAAAAAACCCCTGCAGTTACATTACGTCAATGTTTTTTTTTTCCTCTCAGCATAACCATTCAATAACACCTACAATAATCGCTACTACCATTGATTGTATACCTTTTCTAAGATATTCAAAATAAAATGTATCATTGTATACCTTGAACATCATTGTTATACTGTAATCATTTTTTTTTAAACCTGCAGTTACATTTCGTCATTGTTTTTTTTCCCCTCAGCCTAACCATTCTTAACACCTACAATAATCGCAACCACCATTGAATTCACCCCTTTTTAAGATACTCAAAATAAAATTTACCCTGCACATCATTGTTACACTGTTATCATTTGTTTTTAAAAAACCTACAGTTACATTACGTCATTGTTTTTTTTCTCTCAGCATAACCATTCAATAACACCTACAATATTCGATACCACCATTGATTGCATCCCTTTTCTAAGATATTCAAAATCACATGCGTTCCTCCGCTTCGTCTATTCGAAACCGCTGCTCAAAAATTTTTGTTTCTCTACACATCACAACGACCTCAATATCCACTCCAAAACACAGTGGGAAAAATGGGTGAGCACCCGGAAAAGGGTGCTGAGATCGCGCGGCAAAATTACGTCACGTACTCGGCCTTCCCACGTGCCTGGGTGGTAAAAGTCGAAAACATCCCGATCTCTACCATCCACCGCCTCCATCAAAATCTGGAATTTTGCACGGAAATCATGTGGTGGTTCCGGAAAACAGTAATGTAGCCTGCATTCGTAAACAGCTGTTTTGGAAGAAAAATAAAGAAAACATCCCAAAAAGGATTTCCACTCACCGAAATGCTGTGGAGAGGATCTTCCGTTGAGAAGATTTGAGGAGAACGGAGTGGTTGACCGCCAGAGGGCGTAACTGGGGAATGAAATAAGAAGGATGGAGAGGGATGAAGAAGCGCGGGAGCAGATGCGTGCGCCCCCTGCTGGATTGCCTTATTACATGCGGAAGAGTGGTTTTGTTAAATAGTTTGGCGCACACTAGAGAAATATACTTCCCCTCGTTTCCAAGCTTCAAAAGAAGCGGTTCCACCTGGTTTGAGCACTCTTTAAAAGTGGAGGAGATTTCTTTTTCTTCTGCTTTTCTTATTTGCGTCTCGCGAAACACTGATCCCGATAGCTCGCTAGAGCAAATATTATCGATCATGAGATAGCGTTTGATAACTACAGGTGTTTTATGCTTTTTCTAATGCCTTTTGGGTTCAGGTAATCTTTGGTGTAACAGTTAATTAGAATTCTCTGATGAATAGAAGCAGCGGAAAAACTGAAAAACGGAAATAAACTGCTCTTAAAATTTTTATTCTGTAATTAATTTTTAGAATAGTAATTTCTTATCTTTCTGTTAACTTAAAAGAGAATGTATGGAATGGGATAGGATTTTTCTTTAAACATCGACCAGTTTTAGCCATATTGCTATTGAAGGGAAACCTTCAGTAAGAACCAACCTCCACCAGTGAATTTTAATAGAAATTTTCGTAAAAATATAACAAATTATAACACCTTGTAATTATATACTTCTTTTCATTAATAAAAGTTCATAAAATAAAAATATTGTAAACAATAAAATAATTTTTATTAGACTGTTGACATGTTTCAGCTCAGTCTGAGCCAAACAAATAAGAATACTCTATAATCGAATGGTCTATGCAGTTATTTTAAGCGCTATCATTTAATTTTTCACGTACTTTTTAAAATTACGCACAATTATTTTTTACTAAATTAATAAATTACTTATTTTTTTATTTTAAAGTACGTGAAAAATTAAATGATCATCATTTTATCATTAAATCATTTAGTTTTTCACGTACTTTTTAGGTGTGTTCGTCATTATATAAATACGTAGTACCTATTGTCGTCGGCTGGTCCGTCCGTCTGGCTGGTCCGTCGGTCCGTCTGTCTGTCTGTCCGTCCGTCCGCATATAACAACGCAAAACATACTCAATCGAATGGTTTGAAATTTAAGATATATTATCTTTGAAGAATTTTGTCGAAACATTTCAAATTTTATGAAAATCGAATCAAAACTTTAGAAGATATTAATAAAAATGTTTATTAAGAAATTTGAATTTTTTAAAAAGAAATCGGTGCTTTCTTGTTATGGAAGCTTCCGAGGTTTAACCGTCAAGCGACCGAGATGCTTATTTTATTACATAAATTAATCTGCAGACGATATAATTCATTTTAAAGAATTAAAAATCCTCAAGATCTGAATATTTACATAACTAGCTGTAGTACAAACGCACCTCATTTGTCACGTTTGTCGTACAATTTCGAACTTGTTTAAAATTACGCACAGTTATTTTTTACTAAATTAATAAATTACTTTTTTTTAAAGTACGTGAAAAATTAAATGATAGAGTTTCAAATAACTTCATAGACCGTGCAATTAATTATATAATATTTTTATTTGTTTTGATAATGGCTCAGATTGAGCTAAAACATGTCAACATTCCACTGAAACATATTTTACTGTTTATAATATTTTTATTGTACTCCTTTTAGCAATTAAAAAAAAAGTAAAGAAATTTTCGTTTAGTTTAAACACCTTATTCATAAAAATGTTTTTGTCATCAAAAAAGACAGAAATTTCTGTTACTTTTTACTGGTGGGAGTTTGCCCCGTTGGTATTCAGGCCCTGTCTTCAGTGAAGATTTTTAAGAGAAAATAACCAGAATAAGCGTTCTCGAACAAGCCATACACAGTCACCCAGTCACCCTTCCCAGGCCGCGTTGGTCATAGAACTTGGTCATAGAGGTTATAGAATGTCATATATGACTATAACGTCACACATGTCAGATAACTTGGCGATACATCTCGGATGCTGGACGATTAATCCTCGGAAGCTGCTATACCAAAGAAGTACCGGTTTTTTAAAAATTCAAATTACTTAATAAATATTTTTATTAATATCTTTTAAAGTTTTGATTCGATTTTCATAAAATTTCAAAAAACACAAGATAAAATTATGCAACGATAATGAATATTACATTTCAAACCATTCAGTTGGGTAATTATTGCCTTGTTATATGCGAACAAACGTACCACACGACGACTATAGGTGCTACGTATTTAAATAATTAAAAAGGCACCTAAAAACATATAAACTCTCTTTTTCAGAAAGGATCACAAAGAACTTTATATTTTTACACTCTTTTACTTAACTCAACATAGATTTGCATGCAAAGATGGAATTTTGTAATCAATTTTTCACTCACCTCCTGATGTGCAAGAATCATACAAATTATGTACATAGGTGTGTTTCCGATAACAAAAAATTATTTTAGTATTTTCAGAACTTAACTATCATTTAATAACTTAATTGTTTTTCGTTAGCTTCCCACAAGTAATAAATCGCCAATTCCGGCAAAAAATCAAAACATATTTAAAAATGTATTGTTGTAAAGTTTTTATAAAGTGAACAGACATTTTAGTTTTTCATTTAAAAATATTTCTTATTTGAACGTTGATAATGTTTTCACTTTAGTTGAAAATCTATAAAGATTATGTGTGAAACAAAACATTTGACAAATGCCCACCTCGGCTGGCCCCACCAGTGGCTGAGAGGTTGTGCTCTCGAAGCTGGTAGACGGGAGGTGCTGGGTTCGATCCCAATCGCGCCCGTCGGCCTAATCGTTCGGAGTTTTCGTGGTTTTCTTCGAGCCGTGGATTTATCCATGCGTAAATACGGGTTAGGCTCCCTTAGAAAGACCCCCACGAAGGGCACTCCCCCCGGGCCTATATCCCATGTGTAGATAATTGGCCGTCAATAATCAACCCAACCCAACCCACCTCGGCTGTGGCGCCCCACCAGTGGCCGAGAGGTTCTGCTCTCGAAGCTAGTAGACGGGGGTGCTGGGTTCGATCCCACTTGCGGCCGTCGGCCTAATCGTTCGGAGTTTTCGTGGTTTTCTTCGAGCCGTGGATTTATCCATGTGTACATACGGGTTAGGTTCCCTTAGAAAGACCCCCACGAAGGGCAATTCCCCCGGGTCTATATCCCAAGTGTAGATAATTGGCCGTCAATAATCAACCCAACCCTCGGCTGTGGCAGAACATGTTCACAGTTTTAAAGGAATCACAAAATTTCAAATTCTTTTCAGACACATTTTATTTAATTCGCGAGATTTGTAAATTTCGCTCAAAACTAAATCACACATAAAACTTCCAGATGAACACTTAAAGTTCATTTCTGAAATGGTAAGATCCAAAGTAAGAAACCTTTGTCAGATAATGTGCAATACAATCTTGCGCAGTCTCTTTAGCGCAATGGATAGCGCGGTGGACTTCTAATCCAAAGGTCCCGAGTTCGAATCCCGACAGGGATAATCCTTCTACTGCGTTTGTTAGTCGGAAGCGGGCTAAAGCGCAGGCCGAGTATATTTTAAAAGGAAGACAATTTTTGAAAGATGCAAATGCGAAGAATCCTTTTATTCATTACGACGGCCTTCTGCGCTCCCTTCAGTGACATACTGATATTCATATTGTAGTATTCTTCGTTATTCCTTCTGATTTTTCAACCGTCAAAAAGCGATTAGTTAAATAAAATAAGTCAAATTGTTTTTGATCTGTCTTTTCCTGTCAAAAAGTATAAGGTATTTCTATTAAAGAGATAGGGTGTCAAAAGCATTAGACTTTTACTTAATTCACATCTAAAATTTCATGTCACAAGACCACACTTTCTTTCATAAAAATTTCTAATGTGGTACTACACGTATTGTTTTTTTCATTTTCTATTAAGAGTTTAGTGTTTAAATTTAAGTCAACTTATAGATAAGGACTTGAAATTCATTTCTGATCTGAAACAATCCAAAAATTTGTGAAAAGAATCGGTGAGTCCCTCTAGCGCAGTGGATAGCGCGTTAGACTTCCAATCCAAAGGTCCCGGGTTCGAATCCCAGCAGGGATGGACGTTCTTCAGCGTTACCTATAGTCGGTGTAACGTTTTTATGAACTGATTTCAAATTCGACGAATCGTCTTACTTAAATCGACAGGCTACTCCACGGCTGATTATCACTTAACTAGCCGCCACTGGCGACCAGTTTGGTCTCCCTTAAATGTATGTTAAGCACTGTAACACGTTACTTTTATTCATAATTCATTTTTTTTCCGTAATCCTTCGCCAAACCGGAAGATTCTAATAGACAAATCAAAAACTATTTCGATCATGGTAGCATTTCGCATATTTTTTGTTGTTATGTATTTTATCTTTCTTGACAAAAACCGCTTAACCAACTTAAGCAACTGAAGTAGTTTTCCGTAATTGGATCCATTGCCAAATGGCGTATTTTAGTTAATACGATTTGGTGCAATGAAGTCTATTTTGTGAAAGTCTTTAATGATATCCACCATTTACGCTGAACCATATTGTTGCTAATACTTTTTTGTTTGTTTGTTTGTTTCTCGCTAACTTTGCTGTAGACTTGATTACGGGAGAATCAAGAAGAAAATCTATCATTATTCTCATTTAAAACGTCTTGAATAATGTGACATAATTGGAGTGCATATTATAACACGTAATTTTCGAGTATGGTTTGGTGCAACATTGAACTTTTGGAAGCCAGTTTTGATAATCACGTAAATATGTCACACCAACATTACCGCCTATAATTCTAATTACAGCAACCCGTCTTTTCTCTCTATATTGCAACTCTATAGTTAATAATAGTGCCCCGATGCGGCTACGACAGCTGTTCCATCAGAACATTTGATTTCAAAATAAAAGTATCGTTTCTAATTTGCACACGCGAAAAATAAAAGCTGGTATTGGCGATTTTAAAAATTCTATTGGCGAGATTTGCGCCCAAATAACACAAAATTCCTAATGATGTTATGTATTTTGTAAATGTATATTAAATTTCTGTTTTGAAAGCGATTGGTCATTAATAATGGTAAACATGATTGGTGATTAACAATCATTTTCGGTGGTCTCTCTTCCTTTCACGTATAATACATAAATACCAAATTAACTCACAATTTGTTTCGAAATTTGATTCATTAAATATCATTACATGAGTTGTATTTGTTTACATTCAGCTTACATCAAGAAAAGATAAAGAATGAAGTTGAATTGTATAGCACATAATTATGGTAAACTTTGATTGTGTCACTGGTACGAATTATTTTTTTGACACCAGGCAGCGCTCCAAAAAATCTTTCATGGAAAACTAACTTTACGAACGATTATCTCCATGGTTTAATGGTTTAATATTTTAAACCTTCACGACGAATGAATCTTTTTTTTTTTGTTTACTTTCATGGATAGAGAATTTGAACAGCGAAGCTAATTTCAACTGAAGTTATTGGAGAATATATACATAATTGAACGTAAGTCATCTCTCAAATATTAATTTATTTTGAACGATCTTTCTAAAAATGTCACATTTATGAAGTTTTATTCGAAAACATAATTTTTAATAAAAATGGCCGCCTGGCATATGAAAAAGTGAAACGGACATTCCGGAACTATTGATGACAGTCACATGACTTACGGTTTTATTATAGAGATTGGGAAGTGGACTTACTCGACATAAATATCATCTCGTACATATTTCAATCAACATTTTTTTTTATTAATAAGGAATTTATTAACATTTCTTACTTTCACATTTTTTTGTTTCGTCCGTTCTTCTCAGGAAATTATCGAATTTTTAATTAAATTTCTGATCGTAGGATGCAGCGAATTGATTCCCATTTCTACTCGAAGTAAGTCACTTCCTATAAGAGAACAATCGCGCCCGTCGGCCTAATCGTTCGGAGTTTTCGTGGTTTTCTTCGAGCCGTGGATTTATCCATGCGTAAATACGGATCAGGTTCCCTTAGAAAGACCCCACGAAGGGCACTCGCCCCGGGCCTATATCCCTAGTGTAGATAATTGGCCGTCAATAATCAACCCAACCCAACCCCTATAAGAGAGACTTACCCTTACAAATGTTCTCTCGTTTATCTCACCATGGTCCAAAATGCTTACTTCACATATCAATTTTTTTTTTACTCAGAAACCCACATCTAAGAGAAAACAAGTCATACATTAATATTAAAATGTTTTTCTTGCATAATTTCCACCTTCAACAAAATTCATAGTATAACTCACGTAAAAAGTTCTTTTTTCTCAGCGAAACTCCAAAAATCCCATTCGCCGCAATGACCTGAAACGCATGCTTCAATTTAAATTCTGAAATACTAATAATAAATGTATGATATTCAGAATTCGCTAAGAAAAAGACTTCTGCTACTAAATTTAGCTGTTTTTAGAACTCAATATTTGCTTTTGACCGAGACAATATTTCGTCTATTATGCATTTCTCTTTAAACGATTTCTTCCGATTTTACCTCCAGATATTTAATGCTCCTGTGGAAAATGCCGAACGTCGAAAATTAGTTAGTAGATTAATAAAAAATTGAAGTTTTTTTTTTTTTCATTTAAAAATAAATGCGTTTATTTTCTGTTCTGCCAGACTGGTCTATAGTACAACAGTCTATGCAGGTCTTTCGAAAATGACAGTCAATATTTATTACAAAATATGGGGACATATAAATGGAAAGACGAAACATTTCTTCTAATTTCCTAATATAATATAGAGTTTGAATTTATTTGGTGTCCTTAATTATTGTCGTTTTTAAAATTGTTCCGATGGTTCAGCACAGCTCTCATAACTGGAAAAATTTTTGTAGATTGGCCTTTAAATACTCTCCAACAAACGACAAGTTTCAAAAACAACATAATGAAATTTGTACAAAAATATTACATTTAATTTCTCTTTCGTAGGGAAAACAATCCTTCGATAATTAAAAATGTATTGTTGTAAAGTTTTTATAAAAGACTAGCAAGCTACGCCCGCTACGCTGGTCAATTTCTCTTAACGAACCTTTAATCAAACGAAATATTGACATTTCATAATTCACTTTTATATTTTAACAGAATAATAAGGATACTATAATTTGTGACTAGTGCTATAGTCAATATACACGTCAGGACACGTCGCCCTTATCATTATCTTTTTACGCGTGAAGGTTTCGCTATGGTACTCTATTGTGAAATTTGGTAATTTTAGAAATTCAATAGTTGAAAAATCGCAGAATCATTAGATCATTTTTCTTTAGAAATTGTTCTTAGAGCGCATTTAGATCTTATAAATAACAATCATGCCGAACTTGAAGTTTCTAGCTCCTTCAGCATCGCAAAAATCGCAATTTTAGAACGTTTTTCGCTTCTGCACCCCCCTCGGGGTAGTGGCATCGACATAAAATATAGCCTATGTTGGAGCAGGGATTGTCACCATCCATTTGCCACCATCACTTTTGAAATCGCTTTAGTAGTTCCAGACATTCCATACAAATTGTAATTTAGAATGTTTTTAGAAAATTTTTTGCTTATTTCAGCCTTTTAAATTTCGAATTTTTTTAGATTTTGTTCTTATAGAGCACTTAAATCTTGTAAGTAACGACCATGCAAAATGTCAAGTTCCTAACTCCTTCATTATTGAAAATATCATGATTTTGGAACGTTTTTCGCTCCTGCACCCTCTGCGGGCAGTGGCACCGACAAAAAATTTAGCATATGTTGGAGCAGGGACTGTCACCATCCATTTGCCACCATCACTTTTGAAATCGGTTCTGTAGTTTCAGAGATTCCATAGAAATTGTAATTTAGAATGTTTTTAGAACGCTTCTTCCTCATCTCACCCTTTTAAATTGCGAATGTTTTTATAATTTGTTCTTAGAGAGCATTTACATCTTATAAGTAACTACCATACCAAATTTGATACTTCTATCTCCTTCAGTACACAAAAAATCGAAATTTTAGAACGTTTTTCGCTCCTGCATCCCCCTGGGGGTGGTGGCACCGACATAAAATATAACCTATGTTAGAGCAGGGATTGTCACCATTAATTTGCCACCATCACTTTTAAAATCGCTTCAGTGGTTCCAGAGATTACCCCCTACAAACAAACAAACAAACAAACAAACAATCTTTACTACTTTATATATTAGTATAGATAAGGGGGAATTAGCCCCTTGTTCCCCCCCCCCTTTATACTTAACCAATCAATCCCGAAAACTAATCAGAGATGCGCCTTAACACAGTGAACCTATAAATAAAATTTGAAGGAAATGGGATAATTCTGCATGAAAAACCCATTTACATAAATTAAGGGGGTATTAGCTCCCCGTTCCCTCTCTTTATACTTAATCAATCAATCCCGAAAACTAATCAGGGAAGCGTCTTAACCCAATGAATCTATAAACAAATTTTGAAGCAAATAGAATAATTCTGCATGAAAAACCCATTTATATAAATTAAGGGGGGGATTATCCCCCCGTTCCCCCCCTTTATACTTAACCAATCAATCCCGAAAACTAATCAGAGAAGCGCCTTAACACAGTGAACCTATAAACAAAATTTGAAGGAAAACGGAATAATTCTGCATGAAAAACCCATTTATATAAATTAAGGGGGGATTAGCCCCCCGACCCCCCCCCCCCATTTATACTTAACTAATCAATCCCGAAAACTAATCAGGGAAGCGCCTTAACTCAGTGAACCTATAAACAAAATTTGAAGGAAAACGGAATAATTCTGCATGAAAAACCCATTTATATAAATTAAGGGGGGGATTAGCCCCCCCCGTTCCCCCCTTTATACTCAGCCAATCAATCCCGAAAATTATCATGCAAGCGCCTTAACACAGTGAACCTATAAACAAAATTTGAAGGAAAACGGAATAATTCTGCATGAAAAACCCATTTATATAAATTAAGGGGGGGGGATTAGCCCCCCGATCCCCCCCCCTTTATATTAACTAATCAATCCCGAAAACTAATCAGGGAAGCGCCTTAACACAGTGAACCTATAAACAAAATTTGAAGGAAAACGGAATAATTCTGCATGAAAAACCCATTTATATAAATTAAGGGGGGGGAAATTAGCCCCTTGTTCCCCCCCTTTATACTTAACCAATCAATCCCGAAGAGTAATCAGGGAAGCGTCTTAACCCAATGAACCTATAAACAAAATTTGAATGAAAACGGAATAATTCTGCATGAAAAACCCATTTATATAAATTAAGGGGGGGGGGGGGAAATTAGCCCCTTGTTCCCCCCCTTTTATACTTAACCAATCAATCCCGAAAACTAATCAGGGAAGCGCCTTAACACAGTGAACCTATAAACAAAATTTGAAGGAAAACGGATATTTCTATGCAGAGTTATCGCATTACGTACGTACATACATACATACAGAACCGGCTGCCAGGCTCTCAGGGCTTGACAGCCAGTGTGATAACTGAAAAATAGCAATTTTAGAATGTTTTTTGCTCCTGCACCCCCTGGGGTTAGTGGCACCGACATAAAATATAGCCTATGTTGGAGCAGGGGTTGTCACCATCAATTTGCCACCATCACTTTTGAAATCGGTTCGGTAGTTCCAGAGATTACCCCCTACAAACAAACAAACAAGATTTACTCCTTTATAATATTAGTATAGATTACCTAAAATTAACTGACATTTTAATTTTTTATTTAAAAACATTTTTTATCTGAACGTTGATACAGTTTTCACTTTATTTGAAAATCTATAATGATTATGTGTGAAACAAAACATATGACAAATGACCACCTCGGCTGTGGCAGCACATGTTCACTGTTTTAAAGGAATCACAAAATATCAATATCTTTTGAGACACATTTTATTTAATTCGCGAGATTTGTAAATTTCACTCAAAACTAAATCACACATAAAACTTCCAGGTGAAGACTTAAAATTCATTTCTGAAATGGCAAGATCCAAAGTAAGCAACCTTTGTCAGATAATGTGCAGTACAATCTTGCGTAGTCCCTGTAGCGCAGTGAATATCGCGTTGGACTTCTAATCCAAAGGTCCCGGGTTCGAATCCCGGCAGGGATGATCCTTCTTCTGCGTTTGTTAGTCGGCTGTGGGCTAAGACGCAGGCCAATTATATTTTAAAAGGAAGACACTTTTTGAAAGAATGCAAATGCAAAGAATCCTTTTATTCATTACGACGGCCTTCTGCGCTCCCTTCAGTGACAGTTATACTGATATCAGTACAAAAACCCTTAACGCGTTAAAAGTTGTGACGCAGCACTTTGTTTTGGCTCTATAAATTTTAAATATGGGTCTTAAAAGCAATGATATCAAATTTAAGTGACGCTATGTTAATAATTTTTTTTTTAAATCATAATTTTCTTTTTAGTTTTATTTATATTCACAGGTGCAATTATTATCTTAATATGAAAAAAATCTATAGAATTTATTCGCTGATGCTTTTTCATTCACATCTCTCATGAATTCAAAATATGGGTTTTAAAAGAAATTATATCAAAATTTGAGTAACACCTTGACGTGTATTTAATAGGACACTTTTAAAATTCAATTTAAATTATTTTTGGTATGTCTTCTAAAGTATATTTACACATACAAACAATACTTTTAATTTTTCAATACACTTTTAAATATATTACTTTCACTGAGCCTATATTATGTATTGAAATGTATTTATTTCAATAAATTGATTTATCTTCTGTGCCACGCTATCCAAAATCATAAGTAAAATTTATGTAAATGATTATTTTGCGTCATAGTATCCAAACAAAGGGAAATGTATTCAAGTGGATAATATGACGCAAAATAATCATTTACATAAATTTTACTTATGATTTTGGATAGCGTGGCACAGAAGATAAATCAATTTATTGAAATAAATACATTTTAATACATAATATAGGCTCAGTGAAAGTAATATATTTAAAAGTGTATTGAAAAATTAAAAGTATTGTTTGTATGTGTAAATATACTTTAGAAGACAAACCAAAAATAATTTAAATTGAATTTTACAAGTGTCCTATTAAATACACGTCAAGGTGTCACTCAAATTTTGATATCATTTCTTTTAAAACCCATATTTTGAATTCATGAGAGATGTGAATGAAAAAGCATCAGCGAATAAATTCTATAGATTTTTTTCATATTAAGATAATAATTGCACCTGTGAATATAAATAAAACTAAAAAGAAAATTATGATTTAAAAAAAAATTATTAACATAGCGTCACTTAAATTTGATATCATTGCTTTTAAGACCCATATTTAAAATTTATAGAGCCAAAACAAAGTGCTGCGTCACAACTTTTAACCCGTTAAGGGTTTTTGTAGTGATATCATTACTTTTTTAAGGTTATTGATGAAAATGTCAATTAGTCAAAATTAAGCATATATAAATTAATCATTAGAATAAAATTTTAAAGAAATGCTAAAAAAGACCCCTTGGACCCCAATCAAAATATGAGGGTGGTGGCCCAGGGAGAGGAATCCAAGACTCAACTTTTAAATTATACAGCGAGAGAGTAACACAATTAGAAGTATGAAAATGCATGGCAAAACCCGATTGTTCCATCTTCCTCCGCCAAAGGGCGCAATCTTTCCAATACAAACATAGCTTAAAATTTTCAGGCTGTCGATTCCGAGTCAAATGAGTCATACCTCGACGTGATCGGTCCCATAGAAACCGATAGGAAAGTGCCCTCTGGTGGTGAAACTTGGAACTAAAATCGATATATCCTGTCGATGAATCAAACTACATTGTGATGGGACCTATAGAAAAAGAGTTAGCTACAAAATCTGTTTGTTCCATCTTCCACCACTAGAGGGCGCACTCTGTTCTATACAAACATAGCTGAAATGTTTGAGGCTGTCGATTTCGAGTTGAATGAGCCATACCGCGTCCTGATCGGGTCCATAGAATCCGAGATAGGAAAGCGCCCCCTGGTGGTGAAAATTGAAAGTAAAATCGATATATCCTGTCGATGCCGAGTCGAATAAATTAAACTGCATTGTGATGGGACCCATAGCTACAAAATCCGTTAGTTCCATCTTCCACCGCCAGGGGGCGCACTCTGTTCTATACAAACATAGCTGAAATCTTTGAGGCTGTCGATTTGGAGTCGAATGAGCTATACCTCGTCGTGATCGGTCCCATAGAACCCGATATGAAAGCGCCCCCTGGTGGTGAAACTTGGAACTAAAATCGATATATCCTCTCGATGTCGAGTCGATGAATCAAACTACATTGTGATGGGACCTATAGAAATAGAGTTAGCTACAAAATCTGTTAGTTCCATCTTCCATCACTAGAGGACGCACTCTGTTCTATACAAACATAGCTGAAATGTTTGAGGCTGTCGATTTCGAGTCGAATGAGCCATACCTCGTCGTGATCGGGCCCATAGAATCCGAGATAGGAAAGCGCCCCCTGGTGGTGAAAATTGAAATTAAAATCGATATATCCTGTCGATGCCGAGTCGAATAAATTAAACTGCATTGTGATGGGACCCATAGCTACAAAATCCGTTAGTTCCATCTTCCACCGCCAGGGGACGCACTCTGTTCTATACAAGCATAGCTGAAATCTTTGAGGCTGTCGATTTGGAGTCGAATGAGCCATACCTCGTCGTGATCGGTCCCATAGAACCCGATAGGAAAGCGCCCCCTGGTGGTGAAATTTGGAACTAAAATCGATATATCCTTTCGATGTCGAGTCGATGAATCAAACTACATTGTGATGGGACCTATAGAAATAGAGTTAGCTACAAAATCTGTTAGTTCCATCTTCCACCACTAGAGGGCGCACTCTGTTCTATACAAACATAGCTGAAATGTTTGAGGCTGTCGATTTCGAGTCGAATAAGCCATACCTCGTCGTGATCGGGCCCATAGAATCGGAGATAGGAAAGCGCCCCCTGGTGGTGAAATTTGGAATTAAAATCGATATATCGTGTCGATGCCGAGTCGAATAAATTAAACTGCATTGTGATGGGACCCATAGCTACAAAATCCGTTAGTTCCATCTTCCACCACCAGGGGACGCACTCTGTTCTATACAAACATAGCTGAAATCTTTGAAGCTGTCGATTTGGAGTCGAATGAGCCATACCTCGTCGTGATTGGGCCCATAGAACCCAAGATAGGAAAGCGTCCCCTGATGGTGAATTTTGGAACTAAAATCGATATATCCTGTCGATGAATCAAACTACATTGTGATGGGACCCATAGAACTCGAGTTAGCTACAAAATCCGTTAGTTCCATCTTCCACCACTAGAAGGCGCACTCTGTTCTATACAAACATAGCTGAAATCTTTGAGGCTGTCCATTTGGAGTAGAATGAGCCATACCTCGTCGTGATCGGGTCTATAGAACACGAGATAGGAAAGCGCCCCCTGGTAGTGAAACTTGGAATTAAAATCAATATATCCTGTCGGTGCCGAGTCGAATAAATTAAGCTGCATTGTGATGGGACCCATAGAACTCAAGTTAGCTCCAAAATCCGTTAGTTCCATCTTCCACCACCAGGGGGCACACTCTGTTCTACAGACATAGCTGAAATGTTCGAGGTGTCGATTTCAAGTCGAATGAGGCGTACAGCGTTGTGATCGGGCACATAGAACCCGAGATAGAAAAGCATCCCCTGGTGGTGAAACTTGGCACTAAAATCGATATATCCTGTCGGTGTTGAGTCGAAGCAAACTGCATTGTGATCGGACCCATAGAACTCGAGTTAGCTGCAAAATCCGTTAGTTCCATCTTCCACCATCAGGGGGCGCACTCTGTACTATGCAGACATAGCTGAAATCTTTGAGGCTGTGGATTTCAAGTCGAATAAGCCATTCTGCGTGGTGATTGGGCACATAGAACCCGAGAGAGGAAAGCGGCCCCTGGTGGTGAATTTTGAAACTAAAATCAATATATCCTGTCGTTGTCGAGTCGAATAAATTAAACTGCATTAGATACCAATTAATCTCGGAAAAAATTGCAAATTTCGTCATTCGGCAGCGTAAAAATCATGAATTTCATCGATCGGCACAGAGAAAACATGTATTTTGTCGATAGGGGGAGAAAAGATCATAAATTTCGTCGAACAGGCGGATAAAAATCATGACTTTCATTTGTTAGCGCATGGAAAAACACAAATTTCATCAAACGCTCGCATAAAAATTAAAAAAATTCGTTGATCGGGCATGAAAAAACATTAATTTCGTCAAGTTTGCACGTAAAAATCACAAATTTCATCAAACCGTAGCATAAAAATCAAGAATTTTGGCAATCGGGTGATAAAAATTTTTTTTGTCAATCCGGCCCGTAAAAAGTATGCATTTTGTCGATGAGGTGCGTAAAAATTGTCGAGTCGAATGAATTAAACTGCATTAGATACCAATTAGTCTCTGCAAAAATTGCAAATTTCATTATTTTGCAGCATAAAAATCAGGAATCTCGTTGATCAATGTGCAAAAATCATGAATTTCATCAATCGGCACAGAAAAAAATGAATTTTCTTCTATAGGTGGAGAAAAGATTATAAATTTCGTCGAACAGGCGGGTAAAAATCATGAATTTCATTTATCAGCACATGAAAATCGCAAATTTCATCAAACGGTCGCATGAAAATCAAAAAATTCTATGATCGGGTATGAAAAAGTCATTAATTTCGTGAAGTTTGCACGTAAAAATCACAAATTTCATCAAACGGGTGCATAAAAATCAAGAATTTTGGCAATCGAGTGATAAAAGAAAAATTTGTCAATCCGGCCCGTAAAAAGTATAAATTTTGTCGATGAGGTGCGTAAAAATTGTCAAGTCGAATGAATTAAACTGCATTAGATACCAATTAGTCTCTGAAAAAATTGCAAATTTCCTTATTTTGCAGCATAAAAATCAGGAACTTCGTTGATCAATGTGCAAAAATCATGAATTTCATCGATCGGCACAGAAAAAACATGAATTTTCTCGATAGCGGGAGAAAAGATCATAAATTTCATCAAACAGGCGGGTAAAAATCATTAATTTCATTTATTAGCGCATGAAAATCGCAAATTTCATCTAACGGTCGCATGAAAATCAAAAAATTCTGTGATCGGGTATGAAAAAATCATTAATTTCGTAAAGTTTGCACATAAAAATCACAAATTTCATCAAACGGGTGCATAAAAATCAAGAATTTTGGCAATCGGGTGATAAAATTTTTTTTGTCAATCCGGCCCGTAAAAAGTATGAATTTTGTCGATGAGGTGCATAAAAATTGTTGAGTCGAATGAATTAAACTGCATTAGATACCAATTAGTCTCTGAAAAAATTGCAAATTTCGTCATTTTGCAGCATAAAAATCAGGAATTTTGTAGATCAATGTGCAAAAATCATGAATTTCATCGATAGGCACAGAAAAAACATGAATTTTCTCGATAGGGGGAGAAAATATTATAAATTTCGTCAAACAGGCAGGTAAAAATCATGAATTTCATTTATTAGCGCATGAAAAATGCAAATTTCATCAAACGCTTGCATAAAAAAAAAATTCGTTGATCGGGCATGAAAAAACTCTAATTTCGTTAAGTTTGCACGTAAAAATCCCAAATTTCATCAAACAGGTGCATAAAAATCAAGAATTTTGTCTATCGGGCGATAAAAAAATGTATTGTCAATCCGGTACATAAAAAGTATTAATTTTGTCGATGAGGTTAAAAATAAAGGTAATATGAGTCAAGGGGTCTAACCTTATGAGTCTCCTTATTTTCTTTCTTGTTCGGATGCAAACAATTCATATTTTTAATCTGCATTTGGTCGAAAAATGAATTATCTTTAATTTTAAAAACGAGAAATTCGTAATTACATGTATAAAATTCGATTGGTATTTATTATTGGTATTTATGATTTCAAAATTTTTAATAAGAAATTGTTTTTTTGCTAGTATACAGTGGGCAAAGTCTCTAGCCATGCCAACCAACCAATCGGTTGCTTATGGATCTGCTTATGCTTATATCACTTATTCATATAGTTTAGCTTTGGCTTGGCTGTTATTATTTTGTCTTTGGCTTGCCTCTTATTAGTTTGTCTTGACTGCTAAATTTTTATATTTCACATTTCATAATTTTTATTGCAATACTTCAGGTAAGAATGCTTTTTAACTTGATTATTTCCTGTATTTATAATAATTTTTTGTTACTAACATTCTTATGTTTTAATGGGTGCAAAATTTAAGATTGGCGAAAAAGCTACTAAAGGTTCTTTATTTCAATAAATTGTTTTATCTTTTGTGCCATGCTGTCGAAAATTGAAAGAAAAATTTATGTAAAGGTTTATTTTGCATCATAGTATCCAAACTAAGTGAAATGTATGCAAATGGATAGTATTATGCAAAAAAAAACCATTTACATAAATTTTTCTTTGAATTTTCGACAGCATGGCACAAAAGATAAATCAATTTATTGAAATAAATACATTTCAATGCATAATACAGGCTTATTGCAAGTGATATATTTAATGATGTATTGGAAAACTAAAATTATTGTTAGCATGTGTAAATATACATAAGGAGACAAACCAAAAATAAATTAAATTGGATTTTAAAACAAACCCATTAAAGTCACATGAAGGCGTCACTTGAATTTTGATATTATTTCTTTTAAAATTCATATTTTGAACTTATCAGAGATGTGAATGACAAGCATGTGCAAAAAACTTATATATATTTTTTCATGTAGAAAATAATATTTGCACCACTGAATATCAATATAACAATAGGGGGGAAAAAAAGAGAAGATTTTTAATTTATAGCATACCGTCACTCAAAATTTGATATCATTAATTTTAAGACCCGTATTTGAAATTCTTACAGACAAAAGGTAAAGTACTGCGTCACAAACTTTAACCCGTTAAGGGTTTTTGCACTGATTATAAATACAGGAAATAATCAAGTTAAAAAGCATTCTGACCTGAAGTATTGTAATTAAATTGTGAAATATAAAAATTTAGCAGTCAAGACTAACTAACAAGAGGCAAGCCAAAGACAAACTAGTGACAGCCAAGCCGAAGTTATATGAATAAGCGATATAAGTTATAAGCAGATCCATGTCCAGCAACAGATTGGTTGGTTGCCATGGCTAGAGGCTAGAGACTTTGTCCACTGTATACTAGCAAAAAAACAATTTCTTATTAAAAATTTTGAAATCATAAATACCAATATAATAAATATCAATCGAATTTTATACATGTAATTACGAATTTCTCGTTTTTAAAATTAAAGATAAATCATTTTTCGACCAAATACAGATTAAAAATATGAATTGTTTGCATCCGAACAAGAAAGAAAAAAATTTAACCATAATTTAATTTAATACATATTTTGGAATGTATAATAAACTGTTTTCGTATTTTAAAAAAAAAGAATCTTAATAGTTTTTCAACGATATGGAGATGCTTTAACTTTTAACTGTAACCGTGATAGCCATGAACATCCTTACTGCGCAGTAATAAAAAAGGGTGAAAAGGCCGAAAATCTGTAATGTTAGTCTACCAGAAAAAGCATAAGAAAAGAGTCCGATTTTGAAACTGGATTATATAAAAAACAAGAGTTTTCCTACGTTAGCTCAAAATCTTACACGCTTCATCTAAAACCGATTAATATAATATATTAATTTTTAAAAAATACTTTGAGCCGTTTTGGAGATAACACCTCTGTGCCCATTACACCATTACATCTCCCATTTTCGCTTAAAAATTGGTTTCCAGATCTCAAAATCTACTGCATGTAGAAATCTATAAATTTCAGGATAGAGTTAGGCCATTGATATAAGACTAATGTGAAAAAATCGAAACGGTATGCCTCATATTTACTGAGATATTAAATGTCGGCGTTTCGATTTTCCTTTGATGTCCTGCTAGCTGTATATATGAGAGTGACGGGTTGGGTTGATTATTGACGGCCAATTATCTACACTTGGGATATAGGCCCGGGGGCAGTGCCTTTCGTGGGGATCTTTCTAAGGGAACCTAACCCGTATTTACACATGGATAAATCCACGGCTCGAAGAAAACCACGAAAACTCCGAACGATTAGGCCGACGGGCGCGATTGGGATCGAACCCAGCACCTCCCGACTACCAGCTTCGAGAGCAGAACCTCTCAGCCACTGGTGGGGCCTATGAGAGTGACGGAATCTTCGGTTTTGGGCTTACGGTTTTCGGTTTTTCGCTGCGTCACTCAAGAAACTACCGTCTCTTATGATTCATATTGTAGTATTTTTCGTTATTCCTTCTGATTTTTCAACCGTCAAAAAGCGATTAGTTAAATAAATTAGTCAAATTGTTTTTTTATCTGTATTTTCCTGTCCAAAAAATTAAGGTATTTCTATTAAAGAGGTAGGGTGTCAAAAGCATTAGACTTTTACTTAATTCATCTCTAAAATTTCATGTCACAAGACCACACTTTCTTTCATAAATATTTCTAATGTAATACTACACATATTGTTTTTTTCATTTTCTGTTCCGAGTTTAGTGTTTAAATTTAAGTCACCTTCCAGATAAGGACTAGAAATTCATTTTTGATCTGAAATAATCCAAAAACTTTGTGAAAACAATCGGTGAGTTCCTGTAGCGCAGTGGATAGCGCGTTGGACTTCTAATCCAAAGGTCCGGGTTCGAATCCCGGCAGGGATGGTCGTTCTTCATCGTTGCCTAGTCGGTGTAACGTTTTTATAAACTGATTTAAAATTTGACGAATCGTCATACTTAAATCGACAGGCTTCTCCACAGATGATTATCACTTAATGGGGAAGTGGAATTACTCGACATAAATATCATCTCGTTCATATTTCAATCTCCATCTTTTTTTTATTAATAAGGAATTTATTAACTTTTCTTACATTCTAATTTTTTTGTTTCGTCCGTTCTTCTCAGGAAATTATCGAATTTTTAATTAAATTTCTGATCGTAGGATGCATCGAATTGATTCCCATTTCTACTCGAAATAAGTCATTTCCTATAAGAGAGACTTACTCTTACAAATGTTGTCTCGTTTATCTCACCATGGTCCAAAATGTTTACTTCACATGTCAATTTTTTTTTTACTCACAAACCCACATCTAAGTGAAAACAAGTCATACATTAATATTAAAATGTTTTTCCTGCATAATTTCCACCTTCAACAAAATTCATAGTATAACTTACGTAAAAAGTTCTTTTTTCTCAGCGAAACTCCAAAAATCCCATTCTCCGCAATGACCTGAAACGCATGCTTCAATTTAAATTCTGAAATACTAATAATAAATGTATGATATTCAAAATTCGCTAAGAAAAAGACTTCTGCCACTAAATTTAGCTGGTTTTAGATCTCAATATTTGCTTTTGACCGAGACAATATTTCGTCTATTATGCATTTCTCTTTAAACGATTTCTTCCGATTTTACCTCCAGATATTTAATGCTCCTGTGAAAAATGCCGAACGTCGAAAATTAGTTAGTAGATTAATAAAAAATTGAAGTTTTTTTTTCACTTGAAAATAAATGCGTTTATTTTCTGTTCTGCCAGACTGGTCTATAGTACAACAGTCTATGCAGGTCTTTCGAAAATGACAGTCAATATTTATTACAAAATATGGGGACATATAAATGGAAAGACGAAACATTTCTTCTAATTTCCTAATATAATATAGAGTTTGAATTTATTTGGTGTCCGTAATTATTGTCGTTTTTAAAATGTTTCCGATTGTTCAGCACAGCTATCATAACTGGAAAAATTTTGGTAGATTGACTTTTAAATACTCTCCAACAAACGACAAGTTTCAAAAACAACATAATGAAATTTGTACAAAAATATTACATTTAATTTCTCTTTCGTAGAAAAAACAATCCTTCCATAGTTAAAAATGTATTGTTGTAAAGTTTTTATAAAAGATTACCTAAAATTAACTGACATTTTAATTTTTTATTTAAAAACATTTTTTATCTGAACGTTGATACAGTTTTCACTTTATTTGAAAATCTATAATGATTATGTGTGAAACAAAACATATGACAAATGACCACCTCGGCTGTGGCAGCACATGTTCACTGTTTTAAAGGAATCACAAAATATCAATATCTTTTGAGACACATTTTATTTAATTCGCGAGATTTGTAAATTTCACTCAAAACTAAATCACACATAAAACTTCCAAGTGAAGACTTAAAATCCATTTCTGAAATGTCCCAATCGCGCCCGTCGGCCTAATCGTTCGGAGTTTTCGTGGTTTTCTTCGAGGCGTGGATTTATCCATGCGCAAATACGGGTTAGGTTCCCTTAGAAAGACCCCCACGAAGGGCATTCCCCCCGGGCCTATATCCCAATTGCGATAATTGGCCGTCAATAATCAACCCAACCCATTTCTGAAATGGCAAGATCCAAAGTAAGCAACCTTTGTCAGATAATGTGCAGTACAGTTTTGCGTAGTCCCTGTAGCGCAGTGGATAGCGCGTTGGACTTCTAATCCAAAGGTCCCGGGTTCGAATCCCCGCAGGGATGATCCTTCTTCTGCGTTTGTTAGTCAATTGTGGGCTGAGACGCAGGCCAATTATATTTTAAAAGGAAGACACTTTTTGAAAGAATGCAAATGCAAAGAATCCTTTTATTCACTACGACGGCCTTCTGCGCTCCAATCAGTGACAGTTATACTGATATTTATATTGCGGTATTCTTCGTTATTCCTTCTGATTTTTCAACCGTCAAAAAGCGATTAGTTAAATAAAATTAGTCAAATTGTTTTTGATCTGTATTTTCCTGCCAAAAAATTAAGGTATTTCTATTAAAGAGGTAGGGTGTCAAAAGCATTAGACTTTTACTTAATTCACCTCTAAAATTTCATGTCACAAGACCACACTTTCTTTCATAAATATTTCTAATGTAGTACTACACATATTGTTTTTTTCATTTTCTGTTCCGAATTTAGTGTTTAAATTTAGGTCACCTTCCAGATAAGGACTAAAAATTCATTTTTGATCTGAAATAATCCAAAACTTTGTGAAAAGAATCGGTGAGTCCCTGTAGCGCAGTGGATAGCGCGTTGGACTTCTAATCCAAAGGTCCCGGGTTCGAATCCCGGCAGGGATGGTCGTTCTTCAGCGTTACCTAGTCGGTGTAACTTTTTTATAAACTGAGTTCAAATTCGTCGAATCGTCATACTTAAATCGACAGGCTTCTCCACAGCTGATTATCACTTAATGGGGAAGTGGAATTACTCGACATAAATATCATCTCGTTCATATTTCAATCTCCATTTTTTTTTATTAATAAGGGTTGGGTTGGGTTGATTATTGACGGCCAATTATCTACACTAGGGATATAGGCCCGGGGGGAGTGCCCTTCGTGGGGGTCTTTCTAAGGGAACCTAATCCGTATTTACGCATGGATAAATCCACGTAATTAATTTAGTTTATAGGCTGCAGTATTTTTTCTGAGATCATTTTATTATAAATCACAATCTTTCTGCTTTACTCCACTTCTGTTGGTACCCACTTCATGTAACCATTTTTCTCTGTATTTAACCCTTAGTCTGCTATAAGACTTCATTAAATTTGTTTACTTTTAGTTTACTTACAATATTTTTCAAGAATTCTCATTCAATATTATACTTTTTATAATTATACACATTGCGGAAAGTGTTTTTTCCCATTTATCTTCTTTCCTATGGGAGATAGGGCTTAAATATTTTTCCGAAATCAGCTCTGCAGCGCCTAAGGAAACTGTTTGCGCTGCTTCTTTTGCTATACTGGTTTTTTTTTATGTCATTTAGGGGACCAGCTACGGGGGCAGGGTGGGGCAATTGTTTGTTTTTTACACATATCGTCACTTTACAGCCAATTGTTGAGTATTTCTCTTTACTATCCAACTAGTGGCTTGTCTTCACACCGTTTTAGCACAACAGACCTGTCCCCCCCCCTCCTTTTTCTTAATATTATCAACGTTTTAACCGTTTTATTTGCTGTAATGGTGTAACATATCATTCTTTTGGTCTCTATGCATAGATTTAGTCCCACTTATTCATTCCTACGTATCACCATTTCTTTTACTGTTCTGCGTATAACATTTTCAACTTCTCTATTTCTATTGGTAACTGTACCATGTTTGATATCCTTGTTTAGCTCCTGTTGAGGAGATCCTGTCCCAATCATCCTTATGACTGGGAATTAACTTGTTATGACAAGAAGGTAGAGTTTTTTTAATATTACTTTATCAACTGGTTCTGCGGTAATCGGTTTCCTCCATTTTTCTCTCTTTCTATGGGAGATAGAGCTCAAAAAATTTTCCGGTTCTAGCTCCAAAGTGCCTAGGGGTTCTTTTCTCGATGCTTCTTTTGGCTATTTCGGTTTTTACCTATCTTTAATAGGGGTTTAGTTATGGGGGCAGGGAGGGGCTAGTTTTGTTATTTCTCTTCATATCGTCACATTTGGCTCAAAGTTGGAGTATTTTTACACCTATTTCTTTTTAACTGCCCTCATTAACATTGCTTTGCCCCACAGGCTAACCCCCCCTCCTTTTTCTTCTAACATGTTATACTGTTTTACTATTTTAGCTTTTATCGTGGTGTAACATATCATCCTCTAAGATTTTATGCATAGACTAAGTCTCGCCATTTCATTTTTATGTTTCACCTTTTCCTATACAGTTCTGTTTATATCTTTTTCAAATTCTTAAATTTATGAAGGTAAATTGTTTTGGTTTGAAATTCTTGAATTGCTCTTGTTACTGAGAGTTTGTCCCACAGTAATCTTAACAGAACTTCATTTGTAGCCGCTAGAAAGCGTTGTGCTCTTCTTGTGGTTACTGGTTTTTCTTGTCTACAAATTATTGTGTTGCAGATCACCTATCACATGTTGTCACGTATCATTGTAAGGATTCGTATTTTCTTTTGTTAATAGTATCGTAATTCCTTTTGTACATGAACTTCAGTTGCACGGGAAGCTTTTTCACTGGCCTTATACCCCCCCCCCTCTCCTTTTGGTTAATTACTATCTCTTTCATTTTTTTATTTTATTTTTATTTCATTTTTTATTCCAAATTTTCTATCCCATCATTTGGCTTCTTCCTTCTTTTCTCAAAGTCATTTCCAATGGTCCTTTTGACCATATTTTTTCCCTTTTTCTTTCCTTTTTTCCCTTTCCTTCTTTGATGCATGTCGGGAGGGTCTGGTCGCCCCACTCCTTAGCTAATGATATAAATCTAGTTGATTGGTGTTATAGAGGTTATTATAGTAGTACATTTGCAAGTCGATAGGAAATTCTTGCTTAAATCGTTGACGAAAACATATAATTGACAAAGTTCTTCAAAATTAGAAAAGGAAATATAGTGTATTTTACGACAAGACTTTGAAGAGATAGAACTTACAATCGTAGAAGAAAGTATATAATTGACAAAGTTCAATAATCAATGTCGGAAAGTGAAAACCCAGAAAGCGAATTATCGGATATTTCTTTATAAGAATTTAAAGAAAGAGAAATTACACCATCGGCGAATAGAAACGGTGAGAAAACAAGAACAATGAGTAAAGATAATTCCGTGACCAAAACTGGCACAACGCCAAATATTCAGCCGAAGTCGAAAACATCATTGCAACCACAATCTCAATGTATACAAAACACAAAAATAGAAAAACTGTCAACAAAGGAATTAAAGGCAGAACTTGACAGATTGACAAAGAAAAAGCAAAGAGGAAATGCGGACAAATGCAAAGAAATAAAAGCAATCCTGGAGAAAAGACTAGCAGAAGAGAGGAGAAGAATGAGAAAGAAGAGAACACGAAGGGAGACCAAGTCCAGGAGAAGCAAATAGAAACGTCCCAATCGATGACATATCAGAAAGAGATGGCAGACAAATACGAAGAAGAATTAGCGAGTCTGAAAGCACAAATAGATAAGCAGATTGAGACAGAAAGGGAACGTAACAATGAAATAAAGGCCCTGAAGCAGAAACAAAAGGATCTTGAAAACGAAATTAAAAAAGTAGAGAAGAATCAATCTCAACTAACAACACAGGAGATCCAGAGAACAATAGAAGATGCTCTACAAAGAATACAGAATCTTACTAAAGACGAAAACAAAAGTCAAGTTGAAGAAGAAATAAACACGATCAGGACTCACGTCAGCTTGCTAATTGAAAAATACGAAGAAACGTATGCAGACAGGGCAGATTGGAGAGAAGAATGTTTGCAACTCAGAAAAGATAAAAAAAGACTAAAATCTGTAGAAGAAATGGGAGATATGATTAAAAGTGAGCTGGGGAAAAGACTAGAAGAAAAGATAAACCAACAGGGAGTATTCTTGAAAGCAGCTCTAAGTGAACAAACAAAAGAATTGGAATTATTAAAGAAAACACTTAGGAATCAACCAACACAAACAACACAAAGAAGGCAGAAACAAAACAACGATGAAACATCATATGCTCAGATACTAACTTAAAGACCTCTACCAAAACCAGCAATGTTAGTTAAATCAAAAGACACTGATACGACGATACAAGACATAAGAAAAGCTTTAAATAGGGAGGTAAACACATCAGTTCTCACAAAGCTAAGCTGCAAACAAACAAAAGCTGGTAATCTGGTTGTAACCTGTAATACAGACAAAGACCTCACAGAACTACAACAACAGTTAAAAAGAAATGAAAGATTGACAGAGAAAATTCAGTTTGATAAAATCAAACCTAAAACACAAAAACTCATCATATTTGGAGCTCCGATAATAAGCGACGAAGAAGAGGAAGATATAACAAAAAACATAGAGAAATATTCGGAAGAAATATTGCAACCGGCATTGCAAAGAGCACTACGAGTTGAAAAGCCAAATTTCTGCCTGAACAAAATCAAACACTCAACAAGGAATACAAACACAGTAAATTTAATAGTGGAATTTCAACAAAGAGATGCAAAGATATTAGAACAAACCTCCATTAACATAGGCTTTAATAGATGCAACATTCGGAAATACATAATCACACCACGTTGTTTCAAATGCCAGCGGCTGGGTCACATGTCGCGAAACTGCGACCAGAAAGAAACGTGTGCAAAGTGCGCAGATTCTCACAACACTGCTAACTGTGACTCTGAAACAAAATGTTGCATAAATTGTCAAGAATACAACCAAAATAAATCCAGCTCAGAAAAACACCTTGATACCCATCACTATTCCTTTGAAAGTTGCTGCATATCTTATAAAAAATTCCAACGTCAATGTGTCCAACAACATCAATCATAACAATGAACAAATTCAAAATTGCACAAATAAACCTACAAAGAATCAAGACAGCAACTTCAGACCTTATAAATTACCTAATAGAAGAAAATTATTCAATAGCCTGCCTACAGGATTGCGCAGTTACAAATAAAAGACCACACGGATTACCTTCGTCAGTGCCATCTTATGCTTCGCAATCCAATAATTGTCATATAATTGTATGAGATAATAATCTGCAACACATAAGAATTCAGCAATATCAAAACTCAGTATTTATTAACATAATATTTCCAGACATAGTATTAACAATAGGTAATCAATATTCACCACCGTCAGCAGACTTAAAACAAGATCTTCAAGATTGGACAGATAAGAAGGGTATGAGTAAACATCTCATTCATCTAGGAGATTTCAACGCTCACAGCCAACTCTGGGGATACCCATCAGATGACGATAGAGGAAATCACTTGATCACACATATGAGTCAACATCATCTAATCTCAGTAAATGACCCAAATTGTTCACCAACTTTTCAAACAGAGAGATCGAAGGGATGGCCAGATGTTTCGCTACTTTCGTTCCCGTTGTTTTCCAAATTGGAAAATTGGACTGTAGAAGAAGATATGAACTACGGAGATCATCGTCTGATAACAATAGATCTAAACATAAATACTCCGACACTCCCAAAAAGACGATACAGAACTAAGAATATATCATTTAAAAGATTTAACCAACAATTAAACTCAAGTCTAAAAGAGAAAAACATTGATTTTAAACAAATAAATAGTAAAGAAAATTTCGACAAACACTACGAAGAACTAATGCAAATAATACAAGAAACCAGTGAAAACAATTTAAGGAAAAAAAGCAGTACTCACAAACCTTCAGTTAAATGGTGGTCCCCGGATCTCAGGAAATCAAGAAATTATGTACGAGCACTCAGAAGACAAATAAAATCTCCAACTGCCACACAGATACAAAAACAGAAATATAAACAAGAGCGAGCCAAATACAAGCTCCAAATCCATAAGGCCAAACGCGATGCATGGTTACGATTCTGCCAATCAACTACAGATCCCTACGGGAAAACAAAGAGAGTGGCTTTTCAAGACTTCTACAAACAAGAGACCTATGCTCTAGCGAATTCAACAACAATAACACATACTAAGAAATCCTTTTATCAAGAACTCACGGAACATATATATGGAAGATCACAAATTACAGATATAAGACCACCATCACCAGATAAATCGGCTCCACCATTTACCATAAATGAAATAAAAACAGCGATATACAACTTTAATAAAAATAAAGCCCCAGGAATTGATAATATAGATCACTACATTGTAAGACAAATATTCAAAAATCACCAGCAATCAGTACAAGATATGTATAATATACTACTAAAACTTAACTACTTTCCTACAGCTTGGAAACGGGGTGAATTAGTCTTTTTCCTGAAGAGCCAAATCACCAACGGAGGGAGACTCATATCGACCGATTTCCTTGCTGCCAATCCTGGGGAAAATCTACGAGAAATTAATACTCAAACGCATATTACATGAATTACATAATACTTCAAAATTAGAACCATCCCAGCACGGTTTCGTCCCTGGTAATTCTACCGAAACAGCAATTCAAGAAGTGATGTCCACTATAGATTTAAACAAGCAAGACGGAAAATATACCTTCCTCATATCTTTAGATTTTCACCATGCATTCGACAACCTGCCCTGGGATGCGACGATGGAGGAGCTCGAGACTATGGATATAAGTAAAGCCTATGTAAACATAACGAGATCTTTTCTATCGCTTAGATCGGCATACCCAAACTGGCTTTCAGGAGATCTACACTGGTTTAAAAAAGGATGTCCCCAAGGGTCGTGTTTTGGCCCTTTTCTATGGAGAATCTTCGTAAACAAAATCTTAAAAATTCTAAAAGAAAATGGACTTAAAGTAGTGGCATATGCCGACGATCTACTCCTAATAATATCAGGTCACACCAGAAGAATTATAGAAGAAAAAGGCAATGAAGCTCTTCGATTGGTTCAGGACTGGGCAGATGCTCACAACATCCAAATTACACATGAAAAAACGACAGCCTTGCAAATCAAGAACCGGAAATATTTGAAACGTCCACCCATTTTAAAGATATACAATAGATCCATTAAACACAATCCTACATTAAAGTATCTTGGTCTGGTCTTGGACAGTACACTTTCTTTTCTTCCACACCTTCATGCAAAAAGAACGGAAATTAATACAATAGCTCAAAACCTCATGAAATTCGCAGCCCCACAACGAAGTATTTCAAAATCCATCCTAAAAATATGGTACAATCAAATTTTAGAGAAGAAAACAACCTATGCAGCATCAACGTGGTACCCTAAACTTCAAAAATCTCATGGTCTACGACTATTATCAGCGATTCAAGCACAGTGCTTATTATTAATCTCTCGTGCATACAAGAAAACTGCTACATCTGCTCTCTGTGTCCTCACGGGAATAATGCCACTTTCATTAAGGGCCGAAAAAATAGCAGCGCAAGGAGCAATCCTCAGGCTGGGCATCCCGATGATCGACATACAACCGGATCTATATCAACCTAAATTCATTCCGACGGAAATAATACCACACAGTACATATTTTAATTGGGCGGAGGATGTGGAAGATCAACCAAGAATACAGGTATACACGGACGGTTCAAAGACAGAAGAAGGAGTAGGATATGCCTTCTGCAGATACGAAAATCAAAACCTAATAAAGGAACATCAAATACACTTAGGAACGTCAAACTCGATATATCAAGCAGAGCTGTTGGCAATACTGGACGCAGTCTCCTGGCTGCAAACATCTGCATACAGTCAAGCAACAATAAACTCAGATAGCCGCTCTAGCTTAGTGGCGTTAACGGATATAAATACAGACAACTACTTAATAGGTCAAATAATAAAGAACTTGCAGCAAACGACAACAAAGATTTTCTTCAAATGGGTGAAAGGCCATTCTGGAGTCGAAGGTAATGAACATGCAGATAGATTAGCTAAAGAAGCTACGAAACCAGATACTCCAATAAAACAAATTTTCCATCCATCACCTCCATCATACCTCAGAGGACAACTTAAACAATACTATTTATCTAAATGGCAAGATCAATGGACGATGGAACACAGAGGAAGAAAAGCATATAGCCACTGTCCCAAAGTCACAGAAGATTTTCTAATATCACACCGGAATATTTATTTATACACAACAAATCATGGTCCATTCCCGTCATACCTTTATCTTTTTGGGAAAGCACCATCTCCATACTGCACATGTGGCAAACGAGGAGACGCCACTCACTACATTCTTAACTGCCCTCTGACATCCGCTTTCCACATAAAAAAACCGGCTTCACTGAGAACATCGGTGTGGTTTCATCATGTCCTTAGTACTCCAAACTTAAAACAAAAAATCATAGAATGTGTACACCTATTGGAAAAAAACCAACAACTTTTTCAGATGCCTCCAGCGCATTTATTAGGAAACATCCAGTCCTCAGATGACGAAGAATAAAAATGATTATAACAGTGCTCACAAAAATCAGTGAAAAACTATAAACTCAAAGCTCAAAATACTTCAATTAATCTAGAAACGTTGTAGACTAATAATCACCGAACATTTCAATACATAGACTATGCCTACACCATAAAAAGACTTAAAATCATCTGTAAAAACTTTTAAAATATATTTATAGACTATGTCCGCATCATACAAAGACTTAAAATCATTTGTAAAAACTTTTAAAACATATCTGAATTGTATATATATCATTGTAAACTTTCAATTCAGTACTATGTAAAACCCTAATGGCCTATTGGCCTCACTTGTATTTTTTTTTTTTTTTTTTTTTTTTTAATAAACTTGCCAAGCAGGGCTTGTAGAGCTTAAGCCGCATGGTAGGCCACCCTGCTTGGTTGAATCTTTGAATCTGGATAAATCCACGGCTCGAAGAAAACCACGAAAACTCCGAACGATTAGGCCGACGGGCGCAATTGGGATCGAACCCAGCACCTCCCGCCTACCAGCTTCGAGATTTTATTAATAAGGAATTTATTAACTTTTCTTACATTCTTATTTTTTCCGTTCTTCTCAGGAAATTATCGAATTTTTAATTAAATTTCTGATCGTAGGATGCATCGAATTGATTCCCATTTCTTCTCGAAATAAGTCACTTCCTATAAGAGAGACTTACTCTTACAAATGTTCTCTCGTTTAGCTCACCATGGTCCAAAATGCTTACTTCACATATCAATTTTTTTTTTACTCAGAAACCCACATCTAAGTGAAAACAAGTCATACATTAATATTAAAATGTTTTTCCTGCATAATTTCCACCTTCAACAAAATTCATAGTATAACTTACGTAAAAAGTTCTTTTTTCTCAGCGAAACTCCAAAAATCCCATTCTCCGCAATGACTTGAAACGCATGCTTCAATTTAAATTCTGAAATTCTAATAATAAATGTGTGATATTAAAAATTCGCTAAGAAAAAGACTTCTGCTACTAAATTTAACTGTTTTTAGAACTCAATATTTGCTTTTGACCGAGACAATATTTCGTCTATTATGCATTTCTCTTTAAACGATTTCTTCCGATTTTACCTTCAGATATTTAATGCTCCTGTGAAAAATGCCGAACGTCGAAAATTAGTTAGTAGATTAATAAAAAATTGAAGTTTTTTTTTCACTTGAAAATAAATGCGTTTATTTTCTGTTCTGCCAGACTGGTCTATAGTACAACAATCTATGCAAGTCTTTCGAAAATGACAGTCAATATTTATTACAAAATATGAGGACATATAAATGGAAAGACGAAACATTTCTTCTAATTTCCTAATATAATATAGAGTTTGAATTTATTTGGTGTCCGTAATTATTGTCGTTTTTAAAATGGTTCCGATGGCTCAGCACAGCTATCATAACTGGAAAAATTTTGGTAGATTGACCTTTAAATACTCTCCAACAAACGACAAGTTTCAAAAACAACATAATGAAATTTGTACAAAAAAATTACATTTAATTTCTCTTTCGTAGAGAAAACAATCCTTCCATAGTTAAGAGCCCCACCAGTGGCTGAGAGGTTGTGCTCTCGAAGCTGATAGACGGGAGGTGCTGGGTTCGTTCCCAATCGCGCCCGTCGGCCTAATTGTTCGGAGTTTTCGTGGTTTTCTTCGAGCCGTGGATTTAACCATGCGTAAATACGGATTAGGTTCCCTTAGAAAGACCCCCACGAAGGGCACTCCCCCCGGGCCTATATCCCTAGTGTAGATAATTGGCCGTCAATAATCAACCCAACCTTCCATAGTTAAAAATGTATTGTTGTAAGGTTTTTATAAAAGATTACCAAAAATTAACTGACATTTTAATTTTTTATTTAAAAACATTTTTTATCTGAACGTTGATACAGTTTTCACTTTATTTGAAAATCTATAATGATTATGTGTGAAACAAAACATATGACAAATGACCACCTCGGCTGTGGCACCACATGTTCACTGTTTTAAAGGAATCACAAAATATCAATATCTTTTGAGAAACATTTTATTTAATTCGCGAGATTTGTAAATTTCACTCAAACCTAAATCACACATAAAACTTCCAAGTGAAGACTTAAAATCCATTTCTGAAATGGCAAGATCCAAAGTAAGCAACCTTTGTCAGATAATGTGCAGTACAATCTTGCGTAGTCCCTGTAGCGCAGTGGATAGCGCGTTGGACTTCTAATCCAAAGGTCCCGGGTTCGAATCCCGGCAGGGATGATCCTTCTTCTGCGTTTGTTAGTCAGTTGTGGGCTAAGACGCAGGCCAATTATATTTTTAAAGGAAGACACTTTTTGAAAGAATGCAAATGCAAAGAATCCTTTTATTCACTACGACGGCCTTCTGCGCTCCCTTCAGTGACAGTTATACTGATATTCATATTGCAGTATTCTTCGTTATTCCTTCTGATTTTTCAACCGTCAAAAAGCGATTAGTTAAATAAAATTAGTCAAATTGTTTTTGATCTGTATTTTCTTGTCCAAAAAATTAAGGTATTTCTATTAAATAGGTAGGGTGTCAAAAGCATTAGACTTTTACTTAATTCACCTCTAAAATTTCATGTCACAAGACCACACTTTCTTTCATAAATATTTCTAATGTAGTACTACACATATTGCTTTTTTCATTTTCTGTTCCGAGTTTAGTGTTTAAATTTAAGTCACCTTCCAGATAAGGACTAAAAAATCATTTTTGATCTGAAATAATCCAAAACTTTGTGAAAAGAATCGGTGAGTCCCTGTAGCGCAGTGGATAGCGCGTTGGACTTCTAATCCAAAGGTCCCGGGTTCGAATCCAGGCAGGGATGGTCGTTCTTCAGCGTTGTCTAGTCGGTGTAACTTTTTTATAAACTGATTTCAAATTTGTCGAATCGTCATACTTAAATCGACAGGCTTCTCCACAGCTGATTATCACTTAATGGGGAAGTGGAATTACTCGACATAAATATCATCTCGTTCATATTTCAATCTCCATTTTTTTTTATTAATAAGGGTTGGGTTGGGTTGACTATTGACAGCCAATTATCTACACTAGGGATATAGGCCCGGGGGGAGTGCCCTTCGTGGGGGTCTTTCTAAGAGAACCTAATCCGCATTTACGAATGGATAAATCCACGGCTCGAAGAAAAACATTAAAACTCCGAACGATTAGGCCGACGGGCGCAATTGGGATCGAACCCAGCACCTCCCGTCTACCAGCTTCGCGATTTTATTAATAAGTAATTTATTAACTTTTCTTACATTCTTATTTTTTTGTTTCGTCCGTTCTTCTCAGGAAATTATCGAATTTTTAATTAAATTTCTGATCGTAGGATGCATCGAATTGATTCCCATTTCTTCTCGAAATAAGTCACTTCCTATAAGAGAGACTTACTCTTACAAATGTTCTCTCGTTTAGCTCACCATGGTCCAAAATGCTTACTTCACATATCAATTTTTTTTTTTTACTCAGAAACCCACATCTAAGTGAAAACAAGTCATACATTAATATTAAAATGTTTTCCTGCATAATTTCCACCATCAACAAAATTCATAGTATAACTTACGTAAAAAGTTCTTTTTTCTCAGCGAAACTCCAAAAATCCCATTCTCCGCAATGACCTGAAACGCATGCTTCAATTTAAATTCTGAAATTCTAATAATAAATGTATGATATTCAAAATTCGCTAAGAAAAAGACTTCTACTACTAAATTTAGCTGTTTTAAGATCTCAATATTTGCTTTTGACCGAGACAATATTTCGTCTATTATGCATTTCTCTTTAAACGCTTTCTTCCGATTTTACCTCCAGATATTTAATGCTCCTGTGAAAAATGCCGAACGTCGAAAATTAGTTAGTAGATTAATAAAAAATTGAAGTTTTTTTTTCACGTGAAAATAAATGCGTTTATTTTCTGTTCTGCCAGACTGGTCTATAGTACAACAGTCTATGCAGGTCTTTCGAAAATGACAGTCAATATTTATTACAAAATATGGGGACATATAAATGGAAAGACGAAACATTTCTTCTAATTTCCTAATATAATATAGAGTTTGAATTTATTTGGTGTCCGTAATTATTGTCGTTTTTAAAATGGTTCCGATGGTTCAGCACAGCTATCATAACTGGAAAAATTTTGGTAGATTGACCTTTAAATACTCTCCAACAAACGACAAGTTTCAAAAACAACATAATGAAATTTGTACAAAAATATTACATTTAATTTCTCTTTCGTAGAGAAAACAATCCTTCCATAGTTAAAAATGTATTGTTGTAAAGTTTTTATAAAAGATTACCTAAAATTAACTGACATTTGAATTTTTTATTTAAAAACATTTTTTATCTGAACGTTGATACAGTTTTCACTTTATTTGAAAATCTATAATGATTATGTGTGAAACAAAACATATGACAAATGACCACCTCGGTTGTGGCAGCACATGTTCACTGTTTTAAAGGAATCACAAAATATCAATATCTTTTGAGACACATTTTATTTAATTCGCGAGATTTGTAAATTTCACTCAAAACTAAATCACACATAAAACTTCCAAGTGAAGACTTAAAATCCATTTCTGAAATGGCAAGATCCATAGTAAGCAACCTTTGTCAGATAATGTGCAGTACAATCTTGCGTAGTCCCTGTAGCGCAGTGGATAGCGCGTTGGACTTCTAATCCAAAGGTCCCGGGTTCGAATCCCGGCAGGGATGATCCTTCTTCTGCGTTTGTTAGTCAGTTGTGGGCTAAGACGCAGGCCAATTATATTTTTAAAGGAAGACACTTTTTGAAAGAATGCAAATGCAAAGAATCCTTTTATTCACTACGACGGCCTTCTGCGCTCCCTTCAGTGACAGTTATACTGATATTCATATTGCAGTATTCTTCGTTATTCCTTCTGATTTTTCAACCGTCAAAAAGCGATTAGTTAAATAAAATTAGTCAAATTGTTTTTGATCTGTATTTTCCTGTCCAAAAAATTAAGGTATTTCTATTAAAGAGGTAGGGTGTCAAAAGCATTAGACTTTTACTTAATTCACCTCTAAAATTTCATGTCACAAGACCACACTTTCTTTCATAAATATTTCTAATGTAGTACTACACATATTGCTTTTTTCATTTTCTGTTCCGAGTTTAGTGTTTAAATTTAAGTCACCTTCCAGATAAGGACTAAAAATTCATTTTTGATCTGAAATAATCCAAAACTTTGTGAAAAGAATCGGTGAGTCCTTGTAGCGCAGTGGATAGCGCGTTGGACTTCTAATCCAAAGGTCCCGGGTTCGAATCCAGGCAGGGATGGTCGTTCTTCAGCGTTGTCTAGTCGGTGTAACTTTTTTATAAACTGATTTCAAATTTGTCGAATCGTCATACTTAAATCGACAGGCTTCTCCACAGCTGATTATCACTTAATGGGGAAGTGGAATTACTCGACATAAATATCATCTCGTTCATATTTCAATCTCCATTTTTTTTTATTAATAAGGGTTGGGTTGGGTTGATTATTGACAGCCAATTATCTACACTAGGGATATAG
Organism: Maratus michaelseni; assembly: GCA_963931845.1. Lineage (NCBI taxonomy): Eukaryota > Metazoa > Arthropoda > Arachnida > Araneae > Salticidae > Maratus > Maratus michaelseni. Next base: position 38,633,196 of record OZ007598.1, read on the forward strand.
GCCCGGGGGGAGTGCCCTTCGTGGGGGTCTTTCTAAGGGAACCTAATCCGCATTTACGCATGGATAAATCCACGGCTCGAAGAAAAACATTAAAACTCCGAACGATTAGGCCGACGGGCGCAATTGGGATCGAACCCAGCACCTCCCGTCTACCAGCTTCGGGATTTTATTAATAAGTAATTTATTAACTTTTCTTACATTCTTATTTTTTTGTTTCGTCCGTTCTTCTCAGGAAATTATCGAATTTTTAATTAAATTTCTGATCGTAGGATGCATCGAATTGATTCCCATTTCTTCTCGAAATAAGTCACTTCCTATAAGAGAGACTTACTCTTACAAATGTTCTCTCGTTTAGCTCACCATGGTCCAAAATGCTTACTTCACATATCAATTTTTTTTTTTTTACTCAGAAACCCACATCTAAGTGAAAACAAGTCATACATTAATATTAAAATGTTTTCCTGCATAATTTCCACCATCAACAAAATTCATAGTATAACTTACGTAAAAAGTTCTTTTTTCTCAGCGAAACTCCAAAAATCCCATTCTCCGCAATGACCTGAAACGCATGCTTCAATTTAAATTCTGAAATTCTAATAATAAATGTATGATATTCAAAATTCGCTAAGAAAAAGACTTCTGCTACTAAATTTAGCTGTTTTAAGATCTCAATATTTGCTTTTGACCGAGACAATATTTCGTCTATTATGCATTTCTCTTTAAACGCTTTCTTCCGATTTTACCTCCAGATATTTAATGCTCCTGTGAAAAATGCCGAACGTCGAAAATTAGTTAGTAGATTAATAAAAAATTGAAGTTTTTTTTTCACGTGAAAATAAATGCGTTTATTTTCTGTTCTGCCAGACTGGTCTATAGTACAACAGTCTATGCAGGTCTTTCGAAAATGACAGTCAATATTTATTACAAAATATGGGGACATATAAATGGAAAGACGAAACATTTCTTCTAATTTCCTAATATAATATAGAGTTTGAATTTATTTGGTGTCCGTAATTATTGTCGTTTTTAAAATGGTTCCGATGGTTCAGCACAGCTATCATAACTGGAAAAATTTTGGTAGATTGACCTTTAAATACTCTCCAACAAACGACAAGTTTCAAAAACAACATAATGAAATTTGTACAAAAATATTACATTTAATTTCTCTTTCGTAGAGAAAACAATCCTTCCATAGTTAAAAATGTATTGTTGTAAAGTTTTTATAAAAGATTACCTAAAATTAACTGACATTTGAATTTTTTATTTAAAAACATTTTTTATCTGAACGTTGATACAGTTTTCACTTTATTTGAAAATCTATAATGATTATGTGTGAAACAAAACATATGACAAATGACCACCTCGGTTGTGGCAGCACATGTTCACTGTTTTAAAGGAATCACAAAATATCAATATCTTTTGAGACACATTTTATTTAATTCGCGAGATTTGTAAATTTCACTCAAAACTAAATCACACATAAAACTTCCAAGTGAAGACTTAAAATCCATTTCTGAAATGGCAAGATCCATAGTAAGCAACCTTTGTCAGATAATGTGCAGTACAATCTTGCGTAGTCCCTGTAGCGCAGTGGATAGCGCGTTGGACTTCTAATCCAAAGGTCCCGGGTTCGAATCCCGGCAGGGATGATCCTTCTTCTGCGTTTGTTAGTCAGTTGTGGGCTAAGACGCAGGCCAATTATATTTTTAAAGGAAGACACTTTTTGAAAGAATGCAAATGCAAAGAATCCTTTTATTCACTACGACGGCCTTCTGCGCTCCCTTCAGTGACAGTTATACTGATATTCATATTGCAGTATTCTTCGTTATTCCTTCTGATTTTTCAACCGTCAAAAAGCGATTAGTTAAATAAAATTAGTCAAATTGTTTTTGATCTGTATTTTCCTGTCCAAAAAATTAAGGTATTTCTATTAAAGAGGTAGGGTGTCAAAAGCATTAGACTTTTACTTAATTCACCTCTAAAATTTCATGTCACAAGACCACACTTTCTTTCATAAATATTTCTAATGTAGTACTACACATATTGCTTTTTTCATTTTCTGTTCCGAGTTTAGTGTTTAAATTTAAGTCACCTTCCAGATAAGGACTAAAAATTCATTTTTGATATGAAATAATCCAAAACTTTGTGAAAAGTATCGGTGAGTCCCTGTAGCGCAGTGGATAGCGCGTTGGACTTCTAATCCAAAGGTCCCGGGTTCGAATCCAGGCAGAGATGGTCGTTCTTCAGCGTTGCCTAGTCGGTGTAACTTTTTTATAAACTGATTTCAAATTTGTCGAATCGTCATACTTAAATCGACAGGCTTCTCCACAGCTGATTATCACTTAATGGGGAAATGGAATTACTCGACATAAATATCATCTCGTTCATATTTCAATCTCCATTTTTTTTTATTAATAAGGGTTGGGTTGGGTTGATTATTGACAGCCAATTATCTACACTAGGGATATAGGCCCGGGGGGAGTGCCCTTCGTGGGGGTCTTTCTAAGGGAACCTAATCCGCATTTACGCATGGATAAATCCACGGCTCGAAGAAAAACATTAAAACTCCGAACGATTAGGCCGACGGGCGCAATTGGGATCGAACCCAGCACCTCCCGTCTACCAGCTTCGCGATTTTATTAATAAGTAATTTATTAACTTTTCTTACATTCTTATTTTTTTGTTTCGTCCGTTCTTCTCAGGAAATTATCGAATTTTTAATTAAATTTCTGATCGTAGGATGCATCGAATTGATTCCCATTTCTTCTCGAAATAAGTCACTTCCTATAAGAGAGACTTACTCTTACAAATGTTCTCTCGTTTAGCTCACCATGGTCCAAAATGCTTACTTCACATATCAATTTTTTTTTTTACTCAGAAACCCACATCTAAGTGAAAACAAGTCATACATTAATATTAAAATGTTTTTCCTGCATAATTTCCACCTTCAACAAAATTCATAGTATAACTTACGTAAAAAGTTCTTTTTTCTCAGCGAAACTCCAAAAATCCCATTCTCCGCAATGATCTGAAACGCATGCTTCAATTTAAATTCTGAAATTCTAATAATAAATGTATGATATTCAAAATTCGCTAAGAAAAAGACTTCTGCTACTAAATTTAGCTGTTTTAAGACCTCAATATTTGCTTTTGACCGAGACAATATTTCGTCTATTATGCATTTCTCTTTAAACGATTTCTTCCGATTTTACCTCCAGATATTTAATGCTCCTGTGAAAAATGCCGAACGTCGAAAATTAGTTAGTAGATTAATAAAAAATTGAAGTTTTTTTTACACGTGAAAATAAATGCGTTTATTTTCTGTTCTGCCAGACTGGTCTATAGTACAACAGTCTATGCAGGTCTTTCGAAAATGACAGTCAATATTTATTACAAAATATGGGGACATATAAATGGAAAGACGAAACATTTCTTCTAATTTCCTAATATAATATAGAGTTTGAATTTATTTGGTGTCCGTAATTATTGTCGTTTTTAAAATGGTTCCCATGGTTCAGCACAGCTATCATAACTGGAAAAATTTTGGTATAGATTGACCTTTAAATACTCTCCAACAAACGACAAGTTTCAAAAACAACATAGTGAAATTTGTACAAAAATATTACATTTAATTTCTCTTTCGTAGAGAAAACAATCCTTCCATAGTTAAAAATGTATTGTTGTAAAGTTTTTATAAAAGATTACCTAAAATTAACTGACATTTTAATTTTTTATTTAAAAACATTTTTTATCTGAACGTTGATACAGTTTTCACTTTATTTGAAAATCTATAATGATTATGTGTGAAACAAAACATATGACAAATGACCACCTCGGTTGTGGCAGCACATGTTCACTGTTTTAAAGGAATCACAAAATATCAATATCTTTTGAGAGACATTTTATTTAATTCGCGAGATTTGTAAATTTCACTCAAAACTAAATCACACGTAAAACTTCCAAGTGAAGACTTAAAATCCATTTCTGAAATGGCAAGATCCAAAGTAAGCAACCTTTGTCAGATAATGTGCAGTACAATCTTGCGTAGTCCCTGTAGCGCAGTGGATTGCGCGTTGGACTTCTAATCCAAAGGTCCCGGGTTCGAATCCCGGCAGGGATGATCCTTCTTCTGCGTTTGTTAGTCAGTTGTGGGCTAAGACGCAGGCCAATTATATTTTTAAAGGAAGACACTTTTTGAAAGAATGCAAATGCAAAGAATCCTTTTATTCACTACGACGGCCTTCTGCGCTCCCTTCAGTGACAGTTATACTGATATTCATATTGCAGTATTCTTCGTTATTCCTTCTGATTTTTCAACCGTCAAAAAGCGATTAGTTAAATAAAATTAGTCAAATTGTTTTTGATCTGTATTTTCCTGTCCAAAAAATTAAGGTATTTCTATTAAAGAGGTAGGGTGTCAAAAGCATTAGACTTTTACTTAATTCACCTCTAAAATTTCATGTCACAAGACCACACTTTCTTTCATAAATATTTCTAATGTAGTACTACACATATTGCTTTTTTCATTTTCTGTTCCGAGTTTAGTGTTTAAATTTAAGTCACCTTCCAGATAAGGACTAAAAATTCATTTTTGATCTGAAATAATACAAAACTTTGTGAAAAGAATCGGTGAGTCCCTGTAGCGCAGTGGATAGCGCGTTGGACTTCTAATCCAAAGGTCCCGGGTTCGAATCCAGGCAGAGATGGTCGTTCTTCAGCGTTGCCTAGTCGGTGTAACTTTTTTATAAACTGATTTCAAATTTGTCGAATCGTCATACTTAAATCGACAGGCTTCTCCACAGCTGATTATCACTTAATGGGGAAGTGGAATTACTCGACATAAATATCATCTCGTTCATATTTCAATCTCCATTTTTTTTTATTAATAAGGGTTGGGTTGGGTTGATTATTGACAGCCAATTATCTACACTAGGGATATAGGCCCGGGGGGAGTGCCCTTCGTGGGGGTCTTTCTAAGGGAACCTAATCCGCATTTACGCATGGATAAATCCACGGCTCGAAGAAAAACATTAAAACTCCGAACGATTAGGCCGACGGGCGCAATTGGGATCGAACCCACCACCTCCCGTCTACCAGCTTCGCGATTTTATTAATAAGTAATTTATTAACTTTTCTTACATTCTTATTTTTTTGTTTCGTCCGTTCTTCTCAGGAAATTATCGAATTTTTAATTAAATTTCTGATCGTAGGATGCATCGAATTGATTCCCATTTCTTCTCGAAATAAGTCACTTCCTATAAGAGAGACTTACTCTTACAAATGTTCTCTCGTTTAGCTCACCATGGTCCAAAATGCTTACTTCACATATCAATTTTTTTTTTTACTCAGAAACCCACATCTAAGTGAAAACAAGTCATACATTAATATTAAAATGTTTTTCCTGCATAATTTCCACCTTCAACAAAATTCATAGTATAACTTACGTAAAAAGTTCTCTTTTCTCAGCGAAACTCCAAAAATCCCATTCTCCGCAATGACCTGAAACGCATGCTTCAATTTAAATTCTGAAATTCTAATAATAAATGTATGATATTCAAAATTCGCTAAGAAAAAGACTTCTGCTACTAAATTTAGCTGTTTTAAGATCTCAATATTTGCTTTTGACCGAGACAATATTTCGTCTATTATGCATTTCTCTTTAAACGCTTTCTTCCGATTTTACCTCCAGATATTTAATGCTCCTGTGAAAAATGCCGAACGTCGAAAATTAGTTAGTAGATTAATAAAAAATTGAAGTTTTTTTTTCACGTGAAAATAAATGCGTTTATTTTCTGTTCTGCCAGACTGGTCTATAGTACAACAGTCTATGCAGGTCTTTCGAAAATGACAGTCAATATTTATTACAAAATATGGGGACATATAAATGGAAAGACGAAACATTTCTTCTAATTTCCTAATATAATATAGAGTTTGAATTTATTTGGTGTCCGTAATTATTGTCGTTTTTAAAATGGTTCCGATGGTTCAGCACAGCTATCATAACTGGAAAAATTTTGGTAGATTGACCTTTAAATACTCTCCAACAAACGACAAGTTTCAAAAACAACATAATGAAATTTGTACAAAAATATTACATTTAATTTCTCTTTCGTAGAGAAAACAATCCTTCCATAGTTAAAAATGTATTGTTGTAAAGTTTTTATAAAAGATTACCTAAAATTAACTGACATTTGAATTTTTTATTTAAAAACATTTTTTATCTGAACGTTGATACAGTTTTCACTTTATTTGAAAATCTATAATGATTATGTGTGAAACAAAACATATGACAAATGACCACCTCGGTTGTGGCAGCACATGTTCACTGTTTTAAAGGAATCACAAAATATCAATATCTTTTGAGACACATTTTATTTAATTCGCGAGATTTGTAAATTTCACTCAAAACTAAATCACACATAAAACTTCCAAGTGAAGACTTAAAATCCATTTCTGAAATGGCAAGATCCATAGTAAGCAACCTTTGTCAGATAATGTGCAGTACAATCTTGCGTAGTCCCTGTAGCGCAGTGGATAGCGCGTTGGACTTCTAATCCAAAGGTCCCGGGTTCGAATCCCGGCAGGGATGATCCTTCTTCTGCGTTTGTTAGTCAGTTGTGGGCTAAGACGCAGGCCAATTATATTTTTAAAGGAAGACACTTTTTGAAAGAATGCAAATGCAAAGAATCCTTTTATTCACTACGACGGCCTTCTGCGCTCCCTTCAGTGACAGTTATACTGATATTCATATTGCAGTATTCTTCGTTATTCCTTCTGATTTTTCAACCGTCAAAAAGCGATTAGTTAAATAAAATTAGTCAAATTGTTTTTGATCTGTATTTTCCTGTCCAAAAAATTAAGGTATTTCTATTAAAGAGGTAGGGTGTCAAAAGCATTAGACTTTTACTTAATTCACCTCTAAAATTTCATGTCACAAGACCACACTTTCTTTCATAAATATTTCTAATGTAGTACTACACATATTGCTTTTTTCATTTTCTGTTCCGAGTTTAGTGTTTAAATTTAAGTCACCTTCCAGATAAGGACTAAAAATTCATTTTTGATCTGAAATAATACAAAACTTTGTGAAAAGAATCGGTGAGTCCCTGTAGCGCAGTGGATAGCGCGTTGGACTTCTAATCCAAAGGTCCCGGGTTCGAATCCAGGCAGAGATGGTCGTTCTTCAGCGTTGCCTAGTCGGTGTAACTTTTTTATAAACTGATTTCAAATTTGTCGAATCGTCATACTTAAATCGACAGGCTTCTCCACAGCTGATTATCACTTAATGGGGAAGTGGAATTACTCGACATAAATATCATCTCGTTCATATTTCAATCTCCATTTTTTTTTATTAATAAGGGTTGGGTTGGGTTGATTATTGACAGCCAATTATCTACACTAGGGATATAGGCCCGGGGGGAGTGCCCTTCGTGGGGGTCTTTCTAAGGGAACCTAATCCGCATTTACGCATGGATAAATCCACGGCTCGAAGAAAAACATTAAAACTCCGAACGATTAGGCCGACGGGCGCAATTGGGATCGAACCCACCACCTCCCGTCTACCAGCTTCGCGATTTTATTAATAAGTAATTTATTAACTTTTCTTACATTCTTATTTTTTTGTTTCGTCCGTTCTTCTCAGGAAATTATCGAATTTTTAATTAAATTTCTGATCGTAGGATGCATCGAATTGATTCCCATTTCTTCTCGAAATAAGTCACTTCCTATAAGAGAGACTTACTCTTACAAATGTTCTCTCGTTTAGCTCACCATGGTCCAAAATGCTTACTTCACATATCAATTTTTTTTTTTACTCAGAAACCCACATCTAAGTGAAAACAAGTCATACATTAATATTAAAATGTTTTTCCTGCATAATTTCCACCTTCAACAAAATTCATAGTATAACTTACGTAAAAAGTTCTCTTTTCTCAGCGAAACTCCAAAAATCCCATTCTCCGCAATGACCTGAAACGCATGCTTCAATTTAAATTCTGAAATTCTAATAATAAATGTATGATATTCAAAATTCGCTAAGAAAAAGACTTCTGCTACTAAATTTAGCTGTTTTAAGATCTCAATATTTGCTTTTGACCGAGACAATATTTCGTCTATTATGCATTTCTCTTTAAACGCTTTCTTCCGATTTTACCTCCAGATATTTAATGCTCCTGTGAAAAATGCCGAACGTCGAAAATTAGTTAGTAGATTAATAAAAAATTGAAGTTTTTTTTTCACGTGAAAATAAATGCGTTTATTTTCTGTTCTGCCAGACTGGTCTATAGTACAACAGTCTATGCAGGTCTTTCGAAAATGACAGTCAATATTTATTACAAAATATGGGGACATATAAATGGAAAGACGAAACATTTCTTCTAATTTCCTAATATAATATAGAGTTTGAATTTATTTGGTGTCCGTAATTATTGTCGTTTTTAAAATGGTTCCGATGGTTCAGCACAGCTATCATAACTGGAAAAATTTTGGTAGATTGACCTTTAAATACTCTCCAACAAACGACAAGTTTCAAAAACAACATAATGAAATTTGTACAAAAATATTACATTTAATTTCTCTTTCGTAGAGAAAACAATCCTTCCATAGTTAAAAATGTATTGTTGTAAAGTTTTTATAAAAGATTACCTAAAATTAACTGACATTTGAATTTTTTATTTAAAAACATTTTTTATCTGAACGTTGATACAGTTTTCACTTTATTTGAAAATCTATAATGATTATGTGTGAAACAAAACATATGACAAATGACCACCTCGGTTGTGGCAGCACATGTTCACTGTTTTAAAGGAATCACAAAATATCAATATCTTTTGAGACACATTTTATTTAATTCGCGAGATTTGTAAATTTCACTCAAAACTAAATCACACATAAAACTTCCAAGTGAAGACTTAAAATCCATTTCTGAAATGGCAAGATCCATAGTAAGCAACCTTTGTCAGATAATGTGCAGTACAATCTTGCGTAGTCCCTGTAGCGCAGTGGATAGCGCGTTGGACTTCTAATCCAAAGGTCCCGGGTTCGAATCCCGGCAGGGATGATCCTTCTTCTGCGTTTGTTAGTCAGTTGTGGGCTAAGACGCAGGCCAATTATATTTTTAAAGGAAGACACTTTTTGAAAGAATGCAAATGCAAAGAATCCTTTTATTCACTACGACGGCCTTCTGCGCTCCCTTCAGTGACAGTTATACTGATATTCATATTGCAGTATTCTTCGTTATTCCTTCTGATTTTTCAACCGTCAAAAAGCGATTAGTTAAATAAAATTAGTCAAATTGTTTTTGATCTGTATTTTCCTGTCCAAAAAATTAAGGTATTTCTATTAAAGAGGTAGGGTGTCAAAAGCATTAGACTTTTACTTAATTCACCTCTAAAATTTCATGTCACAAGACCACACTTTCTTTCATAAATATTTCTAATGTAGTACTACACATATTGCTTTTTTCATTTTCTGTTCCGAGTTTAGTGTTTAAATTTAAGTCACCTTCCAGATAAGGACTAAAAATTCATTTTTGATCTGAAATAATCCAAAACTTTGTGAAAAGAATCGGTGAGTCCTTGTAGCGCAGTGGATAGCGCGTTGGACTTCTAATCCAAAGGTCCCGGGTTCGAATCCAGGCAGGGATGGTCGTTCTTCAGCGTTGTCTAGTCGGTGTAACTTTTTTATAAACTGATTTCAAATTTGTCGAATCGTCATACTTAAATCGACAGGCTTCTCCACAGCTGATTATCACTTAATGGGGAAGTGGAATTACTCGACATAAATATCATCTCGTTCATATTTCAATCTCCATTTTTTTTTATTAATAAGGGTTGGGTTGGGTTGATTATTGACAGCCAATTATCTACACTAGGGATATAGGCCCGGGGGGAGTGCCCTTCGTGGGGGTCTTTCTAAGGGAACCTAATCCGCATTTACGCATGGATAAATCCACGGCTCGAAGAAAAACATTAAAACTCCGAACGATTAGGCCGACGGGCGCAATTGGGATCGAACCCAGCACCTCCCGTCTACCAGCTTCGGGATTTTATTAATAAGTAATTTATTAACTTTTCTTACATTCTTATTTTTTTGTTTCGTCCGTTCTTCTCAGGAAATTATCGAATTTTTAATTAAATTTCTGATCGTAGGATGCATCGAATTGATTCCCATTTCTTCTCGAAATAAGTCACTTCCTATAAGAGAGACTTACTCTTACAAATGTTCTCTCGTTTAGCTCACCATGGTCCAAAATGCTTACTTCACATATCAATTTTTTTTTTTTTACTCAGAAACCCACATCTAAGTGAAAACAAGTCATACATTAATATTAAAATGTTTTCCTGCATAATTTCCACCATCAACAAAATTCATAGTATAACTTACGTAAAAAGTTCTTTTTTCTCAGCGAAACTCCAAAAATCCCATTCTCCGCAATGACCTGAAACGCATGCTTCAATTTAAATTCTGAAATTCTAATAATAAATGTATGATATTCAAAATTCGCTAAGAAAAAGACTTCTGCTACTAAATTTAGCTGTTTTAAGATCTCAATATTTGCTTTTGACCGAGACAATATTTCGTCTATTATGCATTTCTCTTTAAACGCTTTCTTCCGATTTTACCTCCAGATATTTAATGCTCCTGTGAAAAATGCCGAACGTCGAAAATTAGTTAGTAGATTAATAAAAAATTGAAGTTTTTTTTTCACGTGAAAATAAATGCGTTTATTTTCTGTTCTGCCAGACTGGTCTATAGTACAACAGTCTATGCAGGTCTTTCGAAAATGACAGTCAATATTTATTACAAAATATGGGGACATATAAATGGAAAGACGAAACATTTCTTCTAATTTCCTAATATAATATAGAGTTTGAATTTATTTGGTGTCCGTAATTATTGTCGTTTTTAAAATGGTTCCGATGGTTCAGCACAGCTATCATAACTGGAAAAATTTTGGTAGATTGACCTTTAAATACTCTCCAACAAACGACAAGTTTCAAAAACAACATAATGAAATTTGTACAAAAATATTACATTTAATTTCTCTTTCGTAGAGAAAACAATCCTTCCATAGTTAAAAATGTATTGTTGTAAAGTTTTTATAAAAGATTACCTAAAATTAACTGACATTTGAATTTTTTATTTAAAAACATTTTTTATCTGAACGTTGATACAGTTTTCACTTTATTTGAAAATCTATAATGATTATGTGTGAAACAAAACATATGACAAATGACCACCTCGGTTGTGGCAGCACATGTTCACTGTTTTAAAGGAATCACAAAATATCAATATCTTTTGAGACACATTTTATTTAATTCGCGAGATTTGTAAATTTCACTCAAAACTAAATCACACATAAAACTTCCAAGTGAAGACTTAAAATCCATTTCTGAAATGGCAAGATCCATAGTAAGCAACCTTTGTCAGATAATGTGCAGTACAATCTTGCGTAGTCCCTGTAGCGCAGTGGATAGCGCGTTGGACTTCTAATCCAAAGGTCCCGGGTTCGAATCCCGGCAGGGATGATCCTTCTTCTGCGTTTGTTAGTCAGTTGTGGGCTAAGACGCAGGCCAATTATATTTTTAAAGGAAGACACTTTTTGAAAGAATGCAAATGCAAAGAATCCTTTTATTCACTACGACGGCCTTCTGCGCTCCCTTCAGTGACAGTTATACTGATATTCATATTGCAGTATTCTTCGTTATTCCTTCTGATTTTTCAACCGTCAAAAAGCGATTAGTTAAATAAAATTAGTCAAATTGTTTTTGATCTGTATTTTCCTGTCCAAAAAATTAAGGTATTTCTATTAAAGAGGTAGGGTGTCAAAAGCATTAGACTTTTACTTAATTCACCTCTAAAATTTCATGTCACAAGACCACACTTTCTTTCATAAATATTTCTAATGTAGTACTACACATATTGCTTTTTTCATTTTCTGTTCCGAGTTTAGTGTTTAAATTTAAGTCACCTTCCAGATAAGGACTAAAAATTCATTTTTGATATGAAATAATCCAAAACTTTGTGAAAAGTATCGGTGAGTCCCTGTAGCGCAGTGGATAGCGCGTTGGACTTCTAATCCAAAGGTCCCGGGTTCGAATCCAGGCAGAGATGGTCGTTCTTCAGCGTTGCCTAGTCGGTGTAACTTTTTTATAAACTGATTTCAAATTTGTCGAATCGTCATACTTAAATCGACAGGCTTCTCCACAGCTGATTATCACTTAATGGGGAAATGGAATTACTCGACATAAATATCATCTCGTTCATATTTCAATCTCCATTTTTTTTTATTAATAAGGGTTGGGTTGGGTTGATTATTGACAGCCAATTATCTACACTAGGGATATAGGCCCGGGGGGAGTGCCCTTCGTGGGGGTCTTTCTAAGGGAACCTAATCCGCATTTACGCATGGATAAATCCACGGCTCGAAGAAAAACATTAAAACTCCGAACGATTAGGCCGACGGGCGCAATTGGGATCGAACCCAGCACCTCCCGTCTACCAGCTTCGCGATTTTATTAATAAGTAATTTATTAACTTTTCTTACATTCTTATTTTTTTGTTTCGTCCGTTCTTCTCAGGAAATTATCGAATTTTTAATTAAATTTCTGATCGTAGGATGCATCGAATTGATTCCCATTTCTTCTCGAAATAAGTCACTTCCTATAAGAGAGACTTACTCTTACAAATGTTCTCTCGTTTAGCTCACCATGGTCCAAAATGCTTACTTCACATATCAATTTTTTTTTTTACTCAGAAACCCACATCTAAGTGAAAACAAGTCATACATTAATATTAAAATGTTTTTCCTGCATAATTTCCACCTTCAACAAAATTCATAGTATAACTTACGTAAAAAGTTCTTTTTTCTCAGCGAAACTCCAAAAATCCCATTCTCCGCAATGATCTGAAACGCATGCTTCAATTTAAATTCTGAAATTCTAATAATAAATGTATGATATTCAAAATTCGCTAAGAAAAAGACTTCTGCTACTAAATTTAGCTGTTTTAAGACCTCAATATTTGCTTTTGACCGAGACAATATTTCGTCTATTATGCATTTCTCTTTAAACGATTTCTTCCGATTTTACCTCCAGATATTTAATGCTCCTGTGAAAAATGCCGAACGTCGAAAATTAGTTAGTAGATTAATAAAAAATTGAAGTTTTTTTTACACGTGAAAATAAATGCGTTTATTTTCTGTTCTGCCAGACTGGTCTATAGTACAACAGTCTATGCAGGTCTTTCGAAAATGACAGTCAATATTTATTACAAAATATGGGGACATATAAATGGAAAGACGAAACATTTCTTCTAATTTCCTAATATAATATAGAGTTTGAATTTATTTGGTGTCCGTAATTATTGTCGTTTTTAAAATGGTTCCCATGGTTCAGCACAGCTATCATAACTGGAAAAATTTTGGTATAGATTGACCTTTAAATACTCTCCAACAAACGACAAGTTTCAAAAACAACATAGTGAAATTTGTACAAAAATATTACATTTAATTTCTCTTTCGTAGAGAAAACAATCCTTCCATAGTTAAAAATGTATTGTTGTAAAGTTTTTATAAAAGATTACCTAAAATTAACTGACATTTTAATTTTTTATTTAAAAACATTTTTTATCTGAACGTTGATACAGTTTTCACTTTATTTGAAAATCTATAATGATTATGTGTGAAACAAAACATATGACAAATGACCACCTCGGTTGTGGCAGCACATGTTCACTGTTTTAAAGGAATCACAAAATATCAATATCTTTTGAGAGACATTTTATTTAATTCGCGAGATTTGTAAATTTCACTCAAAACTAAATCACACGTAAAACTTCCAAGTGAAGACTTAAAATCCATTTCTGAAATGGCAAGATCCAAAGTAAGCAACCTTTGTCAGATAATGTGCAGTACAATCTTGCGTAGTCCCTGTAGCGCAGTGGATTGCGCGTTGGACTTCTAATCCAAAGGTCCCGGGTTCGAATCCCGGCAGGGATGATCCTTCTTCTGCGTTTGTTAGTCAGTTGTGGGCTAAGACGCAGGCCAATTATATTTTTAAAGGAAGACACTTTTTGAAAGAATGCAAATGCAAAGAATCCTTTTATTCACTACGACGGCCTTCTGCGCTCCCTTCAGTGACAGTTATACTGATATTCATATTGCAGTATTCTTCGTTATTCCTTCTGATTTTTCAACCGTCAAAAAGCGATTAGTTAAATAAAATTAGTCAAATTGTTTTTGATCTGTATTTTCCTGTCCAAAAAATTAAGGTATTTCTATTAAAGAGGTAGGGTGTCAAAAGCATTAGACTTTTACTTAATTCACCTCTAAAATTTCATGTCACAAGACCACACTTTCTTTCATAAATATTTCTAATGTAGTACTACACATATTGCTTTTTTCATTTTCTGTTCCGAGTTTAGTGTTTAAATTTAAGTCACCTTCCAGATAAGGACTAAAAATTCATTTTTGATCTGAAATAATACAAAACTTTGTGAAAAGAATCGGTGAGTCCCTGTAGCGCAGTGGATAGCGCGTTGGACTTCTAATCCAAAGGTCCCGGGTTCGAATCCAGGCAGAGATGGTCGTTCTTCAGCGTTGCCTAGTCGGTGTAACTTTTTTATAAACTGATTTCAAATTTGTCGAATCGTCATACTTAAATCGACAGGCTTCTCCACAGCTGATTATCACTTAATGGGGAAGTGGAATTACTCGACATAAATATCATCTCGTTCATATTTCAATCTCCATTTTTTTTTATTAATAAGGGTTGGGTTGGGTTGATTATTGACAGCCAATTATCTACACTAGGGATATAGGCCCGGGGGGAGTGCCCTTCGTGGGGGTCTTTCTAAGGGAACCTAATCCGCATTTACGCATGGATAAATCCACGGCTCGAAGAAAAACATTAAAACTCCGAACGATTAGGCCGACGGGCGCAATTGGGATCGAACCCACCACCTCCCGTCTACCAGCTTCGCGATTTTATTAATAAGTAATTTATTAACTTTTCTTACATTCTTATTTTTTTGTTTCGTCCGTTCTTCTCAGGAAATTATCGAATTTTTAATTAAATTTCTGATCGTAGGATGCATCGAATTGATTCCCATTTCTTCTCGAAATAAGTCACTTCCTATAAGAGAGACTTACTCTTACAAATGTTCTCTCGTTTAGCTCACCATGGTCCAAAATGCTTACTTCACATATCAATTTTTTTTTTTACTCAGAAACCCACATCTAAGTGAAAACAAGTCATACATTAATATTAAAATGTTTTTCCTGCATAATTTCCACCTTCAACAAAATTCATAGTATAACTTACGTAAAAAGTTCTCTTTTCTCAGCGAAACTCCAAAAATCCCATTCTCCGTAATGACCTGAAACGCATGCTTCAATTTAAATTCTGAAATTCTAATAATAAATGTATGATATTCAAAATTCGCTAAGAAAAAGACTTCTGCTACTAAATTTAGCTGTTTTAAGATCTCAATATTTGCTTTTGACCGAGACAATATTTCGTCTATTATGCATTTCTCTTTAAACGATTTCTTCCGATTTTACCTCCAGATATTTAATGCTCCTGTGAAAAATGCCGAACGTCGAAAATTAGTTAGTAGATTAATAAAAAATTGAAGTTTTTTTTACACGTGAAAATAAATGCGTTTATTTTCTGTTCTGCCAGACTGGTCTATAGTACAACAGTCTATGCAGGTCTTTCGAAAATGACAGTCAATATTTATTACAAAATATGGGGACATATAAATGGAAAGACGAAACATTTCTTCTAATTTCCTAATATAATATAGAGTTTGAATTTATTTGGTGTCCGTAATTATTGTCGTTTTTAAAATGTTTCCGATGGTTCAGCACAGCTATCATAGCTGGAAAAATTTTGGTAGATTGACCTTTAAATACTCTCCAACAAACGACAAGTTTCAAAAACAACATAATGAAATTTGTACAAAAATATTACATTTAATTTCTCTTTCGTAGAGAAAACAATCCTTCCATAGTTAAAAATGTATTGTTGTAAAGTTTTTATAAAAGATTACCTAAAATTAACTGACATTTTAATTTTTTATTTAAAAACATTTTTTATCTGAACGTTGATACAGTTTTCACTTTATTTGAAAATCTATAATGATTATGTGTGAAACAAAACATATGACAAATGACCACCTCGGCTGTTGCAGCACATGTTCACTGTTTTAAAGGAATCACAAAATATCAATATCTTTTGAGACACATTTTATTTAATTCGCGAGATTTGTAAATTTCACTCAAAACTAAATCACACATAAAACTTCCAAGTGAAGACTTAAAATCCATTTCTGAAATGGCAAGATCCAAAGTAAGCAACATTTGTCAGATAATGTGCAGTACAATCTTGCGTAGTCCCTGTAGCGCAGTGGATTGCGCGTTGGACTTCTAATCCAAAGGTCCCGGGTTCGAATCCCGGCAGGGATGATCCTTCTTCTGCGTTTGTTAGTCAGTTGTGTGCTAAGACGCAGGCCAATTATATTTTTAAAGGAAGACACTTTTTGAAAGAATGCAAATGCAAAGAATCCTTTTATTCACTACGACGGCCTTCTGCGCTCCCTTCAGTGACAGTTATACTGATATTCATATTGCAGTATTCTTCGTTATTCCTTCTGATTTTTCAACCGTCAAAAAGCGATTAGTTAAATAAAATTAGTCAAATTGTTTTTGATCTGTATTTTCCTGTCCAAAAAATTAAGGTATTTCTATTAAAGAGGTAGGGAGTCAAAAGCATTAGACTTTTACTTAATTCACCTCTAAAATTTCATGTCACAAGACCACACTTTCTTTCATAAATATTTCTAATGTAGTACTACACATATTGCTTTTTTCATTTTCTGTTCCGAGTTTAGTGTTTAAATTTAAGTCACCTTCCAGATAAGGACTAAAAATTCATTTTTGATCTGAAATAATCCAAAACTTTGTGAAAAGAATCGGTGAGTCCTTGTAGCGCAGTGGATAGCGCGTTGGACTTCTAATCCAAAGGTCCCGGGTTCGAATCCAGGCAGGGATGGTCGTTCTTCAGCGTTGTCTAGTCGGTGTAACTTTTTTATAAACTGATTTCAAATTTGTCGAATCGTCATACTTAAATCGACAGGCTTCTCCACAGCTGATTATCACTTAATGGGGAAGTGGAATTACTCGACATAAATATCATCTCGTTCATATTTCAATCTCCATTTTTTTTTATTAATAAGGGTTGGGTTGGGTTGATTATTGACAGCCAATTATCTACACTAGGGATATAGGCCCGGGGGGAGTGCCCTTCGTGGGGGTCTTTCTAAGGGAACCTAATCCGCATTTACGCATGGATAAATCCACGGCTCGAAGAAAAACATTAAAACTCCGAACGATTAGGCCGACGGGCGCAATTGGGATCGAACCCAGCACCTCCCGTCTACCAGCTTCGCGATTTTATTAATAAGTAATTTATTAACTTTTCTTACATTCTTATTTTTTTGTTTCGTCCGTTCTTCTCAGGAAATTATCGAATTTTTAATTAAATTTCTGATCGTAGGATGCATCGAATTGATTCCCATTTCTTCTCGAAATAAGTCACTTTCTATAAGAGAGACTTACTCTTACAAATGTTCTCTCGTTTAGCTCACCATGGTCCAAAATGCTTACTTCACATATCAATTTTTTTTTTTTTACTCAGAAACCCACATCTAAGTGAAAACAAGTCATACATTAATATTAAAATGTTTTCCTGCATAATTTCCACCATCAACAAAATTCATAGTATAACTTACGTAAAAAGTTCTTTTTTCTCAGCGAAACTCCAAAAATCCCATTCTCCGCAATGACCTGAAACGCATGCTTCAATTTAAATTCTGAAATTCTAATAATAAATGTATGATATTCAAAATTCGCTAAGAAAAAGACTTCTGCTACTAAATTTAGCTGTTTTAAGATCTCAATATTTGCTTTTGACCGAGACAATATTTCGTCTATTATGCATTTCTCTTTAAACGCTTTCTTCCGATTTTACCTCCAGATATTTAATGCTCCTGTGAAAAATGCCGAACGTCGAAAATTAGTTAGTAGATTAATAAAAAATTGAAGTTTTTTTTTCACGTGAAAATAAATGCGTTTATTTTCTGTTCTGCCAGACTGGTCTATAGTACAACAGTCTATGCAGGTCTTTCGAAAATGACAGTCAATATTTATTACAAAATATGGGGACATATAAATGGAAAGACGAAACATTTCTTCTAATTTCCTAATATAATATAGAGTTTGAATTTATTTGGTGTCCGTAATTATTGTCGTTTTTAAAATGGTTCCGATGGTTCAGCACAGCTATCATAACTGGAAAAATTTTGGTAGATTGACCTTTAAATACTCTCCAACAAACGACAAGTTTCAAAAACAACATAATGAAATTTGTACAAAAATATTACATTTAATTTCTCTTTCGTAGAGAAAACAATCCTTCCATAGTTAAAAATGTATTGTTGTAAAGTTTTTATAAAAGATTACCTAAAATTAACTGACATTTGAATTTTTTATTTAAAAACATTTTTTATCTGAACGTTGATACAGTTTTCACTTTATTTGAAAATCTATAATGATTATGTGTTAAACAAAACATATGACAAATGACCACCTCGGTTGTGGCAGCACATGTTCACTGTTTTAAAGGAATCACAAAATATCAATATCTTTTGAGACACATTTTATTTAATTCGCGAGATTTGTAAATTTCACTCAAAACTAAATCACACATAAAACTTCCAAGTGAAGACTTAAAATCCATTTCTGAAATGGCAAGATCCATAGTAAGCAACCTTTGTCAGATAATGTGCAGTACAATCTTGCGTAGTCCCTGTAGCGCAGTGGATAGCGCGTTGGACTTCTAATCCAAAGGTCCCGGGTTCGAATCCCGGCAGGGATGATCCTTCTTCTGCGTTTGTTAGTCAGTTGTGGGCTAAGACGCAGGCCAATTATATTTTTAAAGGAAGACACTTTTTGAAAGAATGCAAATGCAAAGAATCCTTTTATTCACTACGACGGCCTTCTGCGCTCCCTTCAGTGACAGTTATACTGATATTCATATTGCAGTATTCTTCGTTATTCCTTCTGATTTTTCAACCGTCAAAAAGCGATTAGTTAAATAAAATTAGTCAAATTGTTTTTGATCTGTATTTTCCTGTCCAAAAAATTAAGGTATTTCTATTAAAGAGGTAGGGTGTCAAAAGCATTAGACTTTTACTTAATTCACCTCTAAAATTTCATGTCACAAGACCACACTTTCTTTCATAAATATTTCTAATGTAGTACTACACATATTGCTTTTTTCATTTTCTGTTCCGAGTTTAGTGTTTAAATTTAAGTCACCTTCCAGATAAGGACTAAAAATTCATTTTTGATCTGAAATAATACAAAACTTTGTGAAAAGAATCGGTGAGTCCCTGTAGCGCAGTGGATAGCGCGTTGGACTTCTAATCCAAAGGTCCCGGGTTCGAATCCAGGCAGAGATGGTCGTTCTTCAGCGTTGCCTAGTCGGTGTAACTTTTTTATAAACTGATTTCAAATTTGTCGAATCGTCATACTTAAATCGACAGGCTTCTCCACAGCTGATTATCACTTAATGGGGAAGTGGAATTACTCGACATAAATATCATCTCGTTCATATTTCAATCTCCATTTTTTTTTATTAATAAGGGTTGGGTTGGGTTGATTATTGACAGCCAATTATCTACACTAGGGATATAGGCCCGGGGGGAGTGCCCTTCGTGGGGGTCTTTCTAAGGGAACCTAATCCGCATTTACGCATGGATAAATCCACGGCTCGAAGAAAAACATTAAAACTCCGAACGATTAGGCCGACGGGCGCAATTGGGATCGAACCCACCACCTCCCGTCTACCAGCTTCGCGATTTTATTAATAAGTAATTTATTAACTTTTCTTACATTCTTATTTTTTTGTTTCGTCCGTTCTTCTCAGGAAATTATCGAATTTTTAATTAAATTTCTGATCGTAGGATGCATCGAATTGATTCCCATTTCTTCTCGAAATAAGTCACTTCCTATAAGAGAGACTTACTCTTACAAATGTTCTCTCGTTTAGCTCACCATGGTCCAAAATGCTTACTTCACATATCAATTTTTTTTTTTACTCAGAAACCCACATCTAAGTGAAAACAAGTCATACATTAATATTAAAATGTTTTTCCTGCATAATTTCCACCTTCAACAAAATTCATAGTATAACTTACGTAAAAAGTTCTCTTTTCTCAGCGAAACTCCAAAAATCCCATTCTCCGCAATGACCTGAAACGCATGCTTCAATTTAAATTCTGAAATTCTAATAATAAATGTATGATATTCAAAATTCGCTAAGAAAAAGACTTCTGCTACTAAATTTAGCTGTTTTAAGATCTCAATATTTGCTTTTGACCGAGACAATATTTCGTCTATTATGCATTTCTCTTTAAACGATTTCTTCCGATTTTACCTCCAGATATTTAATGCTCCTGTGAAAAATGCCGAACGTCGAAAATTAGTTAGTAGATTAATAAAAAATTGAAGTTTTTTTTACACGTGAAAATAAATGCGTTTATTTTCTGTTCTGCCAGACTGGTCTATAGTACAACAGTCTATGCAGGTCTTTCGAAAATGACAGTCAATATTTATTACAAAATATGGGGACATATAAATGGAAAGACGAAACATTTCTTCTAATTTCCTAATATAATATAGAGTTTGAATTTATTTGGTGTCCGTAATTATTGTCGTTTTTAAAATGTTTCCGATGGTTCAGCACAGCTATCATAGCTGGAAAAATTTTGGTAGATTGACCTTTAAATACTCTCCAACAAACGACAAGTTTCAAAAACAACATAATGAAATTTGTACAAAAATATTACATTTAATTTCTCTTTCGTAGAGAAAACAATCCTTCCATAGTTAAAAATGTATTGTTGTAAAGTTTTTATAAAAGATTACCTAAAATTAACTGACATTTTAATTTTTTATTTAAAAACATTTTTTATCTGAACGTTGATACAGTTTTCACTTTATTTGAAAATCTATAATGATTATGTGTGAAACAAAACATATGACAAATGACCACCTCGGCTGTGGCAGCACATGTTCACTGTTTTAAAGGAATCACAAAATATGAATATCTTTTGAGACACATTTTATTTAATTCGCGAGATTTGTAAATTTCACTCAAAACTAAATCACACATAAAACTTCCAAGTGAAGACTTAAAATCCATTTCTGAAATGGCAAGATCCAAAGTAAGCAACCTTTGTCAGATAATGTGCAGTGCAATCTTGCGTAGTCCCTGTAGCGCAGTGGATAGCGCGTTGGACTTCTAATCCAAAGGTCCCGGGTTCGGATCCCGGCAGGGATGATCCTTCTTCTGCGTTTGTTAGTCAGTTGTGGGCTAAGACGCAGGCCAATTATATTTTTAAAGGAAGACACTTTTTGAAAGAATGCAAAGGCAAAGAATCCTTTTATTCACTACGACGGCCTTCTGCGCTCCCTTCAGTGACAGTTATACTGATATTCATATTGCAGTATTCTTCGTTATTCCTTCTAATTTTTCAACCGTCAAAAAGCGATTAGTTAAATAAAATTAGTCAAATTGTTTTTGATCTGTATTTTCCTGTCCAAAAAATTAAGGTATTTCTATTAAAGAGGTAGGGTGTCAAAAGCATTAGACTTTTACTTAATTCACCTCTAAAATTTCATGTCACAAGACCACACTTTCTTTCATAAATATTTCTAATGTAGTACTACACATATTGCTTTTTTCATTTTCTGTTCCGAGTTTAGTGTTTAAATTTAAGTCACCTTCCAGATAAGGACTAAAAATTCATTTTTGATCTGAAATAATACAAAACTTTGTGAAAAGAATCGGTGAGTCCCTGTAGCGCAGTGGATAGCGCGTTGGACTTCTAATCCAAAGGTCCCGGGTTCGAATCCAGGCAGAGATGGTCGTTCTTCAGCGTTGCCTAGTCGGTGTAACTTTTTTATAAACTGATTTCAAATTTGTCGAATCGTCATACTTAAATCGACAGGCTTCTCCACAGCTGATTATCACTTAATGGGGAAGTGGAATTACTCGACATAAATATCATCTCGTTCATATTACAATCTCCATTTTTTTTTATTAATAAGGGTTGGGTTGGGTTGATTATTGACAGCCAATTATCTACACTAGGGATATAGGCCCGGGGGGAGTGCCCTTCGTGGGGGTCTTTCTAAGGGAACCTAATCCGCATTTACGCATGGATAAATCCACGGCTCGAAGAAAAACATTAAAACTCCGAACGATTAGGCCGACGGGCGCAATTGGGATCGAACCCAGCACCTCCCGTCTACCAGCTTCGCGATTTTATTAATAAGTAATTTATTAACTTTTCTTACATTCTTATTTTTTTGTTTCGTCCGTTCTTCTCAGGAAATTATCGAATTTTTAATTAAATTTCTGATCGTAGGATGCATCGAATTGATTCCCATTTCTTCTCGAAATAAGTCACTTCCTATAAGAGAGACTTACTCTTACAAATGTTCTCTCGTTTAGCTCACCATGGTCCAAAATGCTTACTTCACATATCAATTTTTTTTTTTACTCAGAAACCCACATCTAAGTGAAAACAAGTCATACATTAATATTAAAATGTTTTTCCTGCATAATTTCCACCTTCAACAAAATTCATAGTATAACTTACGTAAAAAGTTCTCTTTTCTCAGCGAAACTCCAAAAATCCCATTCTCCGCAATGACCTGAAACGCATGCTTCAATTTAAATTCTGAAATTCTAATAATAAATGTATGATATTCAAAATTCGCTAAGAAAAAGACTTCTGCTACTAAATTTAGCTGTTTTAAGATCTCAATATTTGCTTTTGACCGAGACAATATTTCGTCTATTATGCATTTCTCTTTAAACGATTTCTTCCGATTTTACCTCCAGATATTTAATGCTCCTGTGAAAAATGCCGAACGTCGAAAATTAGTTAGTAGATTAATAAAAAATTGAAGTTTTTTTTACACGTGAAAATAAATGCGTTTATTTTCTGTTCTGCCAGACTGGTCTATAGTACAACAGTCTATGCAGGTCTTTCGAAAATGACAGTCAATATTTATTACAAAATATGGGGACATATAAATGGAAAGACGAAACATTTCTTCTAATTTCCTAATATAATATAGAGTTTGAATTTATTTGGTGTCCGTAATTATTGTCGTTTTTAAAATGTTTCCGATGGTTCAGCACAGCTATCATAGCTGGAAAAATTTTGGTAGATTGACCTTTAAATACTCTCCAACAAACGACAAGTTTCAAAAACAACATAATGAAATTTGTACAAAAATATTACATTTAATTTCTCTTTCGTAGAGAAAACAATCCTTCCATAGTTAAAAATGTATTGTTGTAAAGTTTTTATAAAAGATTACCTAAAATTAACTGACATTTTAATTTTTTATTTAAAAACATTTTTTATCTGAACGTTGATACAGTTTTCACTTTATTTGAAAACCTATAATGATTATGTGTGAAACAAAACATATGACAAATGACCACCTCGGCTGTGGCAGCACATGTTCACTGTTTTAAAGGAATCACAAAATATCAATATCTTTTGAGACACATTTTATTTAATTCGCGAGATTTGTAAATTTCACTCAAAACCAAATCACACATAAAACTTCCAAGTGAAGACTTAAAATCCATTTCTGAAATGGCAAGATCCAAAGTAAGCAACCTTTGTCAGATAATGTGCAGTGCAATCTTGCGTAGTCCCTGTAGCGCAGTGGATAGCGCGTTGGACTTCTAATCCAAAGGTCCCGGGTTCGGATCCCGGCAGGGATGATCCTTCTTCTGCGTTTGTTAGTCAGTTGTGGGCTAAGACGCAGGCCAATTATATTTTTAAAGGAAGACACTTTTTGAAAGAATGCAAAGGCAAAGAATCCTTTTATTCACTACGACGGCCTTCTGCGCTCCCTTCAGTGACAGTTATACTGATATTCATATTGCAGTATTCTTCGTTATTCCTTCTAATTTTTCAACCGTCAAAAAGCGATTAGTTAAATAAAATTAGTCAAATTGTTTTTGATCTGTATTTTCCTGTCCAAAAAATTAAGGTATTTCTATTAAAGAGGTAGGGTGTCAAAAGCATTAGACTTTTACTTAATTCACCTCTAAAATTTCATGTCACAAGACCACACTTTCTTTCATAAATATTTCTAATGTAGTACTACACATATTGCTTTTTTCATTTTCTGTTCCGAGTTTAGTGTTTAAATTTAAGTCACCTTCCAGATAAGGACTAAAAATTCATTTTTGATCTGAAATAATCCAAAACTTTGTGCAAAGAATCGGTGAGTCTCTGTAGCGCAGTGGATAGCGCGTTGGACTTCTAATCCAAAGGTCCCGGGTTCGAATCCAGGCAGAGATGGTCGTTCTTCAGCGTTGCCTAGTCGGTGTAAATTTTTTATAAACTGATTTCAAATTTGTCGATTCGTCATACTTAAATCGACAGGCTTCTCCACAGCTGATTATCACTTAATGGGGAAGTGGAATTACTGGACATAAATATCATCTCGTTCATATTTCAATCTCCATTTTTTTTTATTAATAAGGGTTGGGTTGGGTTGATTATTGACAGCCAATTATCTACACTAGGGATATAGGCCCGGGGGGAGTGCCCTTCGTGGGGGTCTTTCTAAGGGAACCTAATCCGCATTTACGCATGGATAAATCCACGGCTCGAAGAAAAACATTAAAACTCCGAACGATTAGGCCGACGGGCGCAATTGGGATCGAACCCAGCACCTCCCGTCTACCAGCTTCGCGATTTTATTAATAAGTAATTTATTAACTTTTCTTACATTCTTATTTTTTTGTTTCGTCCGTTCTTCTCAGGAAATTATCGAATTTTTAATTAAATTTCTGATCGTAGGATGCATCGAATTGATTCCCATTTCTTCTCGAAATAAGTCACTTCCTATAAGAGAGACTTACTCTTACAAATGTTCTCTCGTTTAGCTCACCATGGTCCAAAATGCTTACTTCACATATCAATTTTTTTTTTTACTCAGAAACCCACATCTAAGTGAAAACAAGTCATACATTAATATTAAAATGTTTTTCCTGCATAATTTCCACCTTCAACAAAATTCATAGTATAACTTACGTAAAAAGTTCTCTTTTCTCAGCGAAACTCCAAAAATCCCATTCTCCGCAATGACCTGAAACGCATGCTTCAATTTAAATTCTGAAATTCTAATAATAAATGTATGATATTCAAAATTCGCTAAGAAAAAGACTTCTGCTACTAAATTTAGCTGTTTTAAGATCTCAATATTTGCTTTTGACCGAGACAATATTTCGTCTATTATGCATTTCTCTTTAAACGATTTCTTCTGATTTTACCTCCAGATATTTAATGCTCCTGTGAAAAATGCCGAACGTCGAAAATTAGTTAGTAGATTAATAAAAAATTGAAGTTTTTTTTACACGTGAAAATAAATGCGTTTATTTTCTGTTCTGCCAGACTGGTCTATAGTACAACAGTCTATGCAGGTCTTTCGAAAATGACAGTCAATATTTATTACAAAATATGGGGACATATAAATGGAAAGACGAAACATTTCTTCTAATTTCCTAATATAATATAGAGTTTGAATTTATTTGGTGTCCGTAATTATTGTCGTTTTTAAAATGTTTCCGATGGTTCAGCACAGCTATCATAGCTGGAAAAATTTTGGTAGATTGACCTTTAAATACTCTCCAACAAACGACAAGTTTCAAAAACAACATAATGAAATTTGTACAAAAATATTACATTTAATTTCTCTTTCGTAGAGAAAACAATCCTTCCATAGTTAAAAATGTATTGTTGTAAAGTTTTTATAAAAGATTACCTAAAATTAACTGACATTTTAATTTTTTATTTAAAAACATTTTTTATCTGAACGTTGATACAGTTTTCACTTTATTTGAAAACCTATAATGATTATGTGTGAAACAAAACATATGACAAATGACCACCTCGGCTGTGGCAGCACATGTTCACTGTTTTAAAGGAATCACAAAATATCAATATCTTTTGAGACACATTTTATTTAATTCGCGAGATTTGTAAATTTCACTCAAAACTAAATCACACATAAAACTTCCAAGTGAAGACTTAAAATCCATTTCTGAAATGGCAAGATCCAAAGTAAGCAACCTTTGTCAGATAATGTGCAGTGCAATCTTGCGTAGTCCCTGTAGCGCAGTGGATAGCGCGTTGGACTTCTAATCCAAAGGTCCCGGGTTCGGATCCCGGCAGGGATGATCCTTCTTCTGCGTTTGTTAGTCAGTTGTGGGCTAAGACGCAGGCCAATTATATTTTTAAAGGAAGACACTTTTTGAAAGAATGCAAAGGCAAAGAATCCTTTTATTCACTACGACGGCCTTCTGCGCTCCCTTCAGTGACAGTTATACTGATATTCATATTGCAGTATTCTTCGTTATTCCTTCTAATTTTTCAACCGTCAAAAAGCGATTAGTTAAATAAAATTAGTCAAATTGTTTTTGATCTGTATTTTCCTGTCCAAAAAATTAAGGTATTTCTATTAAAGAGGTAGGGTGTCAAAAGCATTAGACTTTTACTTAATTCACCTCTAAAATTTCATGTCACAAGACCACACTTTCTTTCATAAATATTTCTAATGTAGTACTACACATATTGCTTTTTTCATTTTCTGTTCCGAGTTTAGTGTTTAAATTTAAGTCACCTTCCAGATAAGGACTAAAAATTCATTTTTGATCTGAAATAATCCAAAACTTTGTGCAAAGAATCGGTGAGTCTCTGTAGCGCAGTGGATAGCGCGTTGGACTTCTAATCCAAAGGTCCCGGGTTCGAATCCAGGCAGGGATGGTCGTTCTTCAGCGTTGCCTAGTCGGTGTAACTTTTTTATAAACTGATTTCAAATTTGTCGAATCGTCATACTTAAATCGACAGGCTTCTCCACAGCTGATTATCACTTAATGGGGAAGTGGAATTACTCGACATAAATATCATCTCGTTCATATTTCAATCTCCATTTTTTTTATTAATAAGGGTTGGGTTGGGTTGATTATTGACAGCCAATTATCTACACTAGGGATATAGGCCCGGGGGGAGTGCCCTTCGTGGGGGTCTTTCTAAGGGAACCTAATCCGCATTTACGCATGGATAAATCCACGGCTCGAAGAAAAACATTAAAACTCCGAACGATTAGGCCGACGGGCGCAATTGGGATCGAACCCAGCACCTCCCGTCTACCAGCTTCGCGATTTTATTAATAAGTAATTTATTAACTTTTCTTACATTCTTATTTTTTTGTTTCGTCCGTTCTTCTCAGGAAATTATCGAATTTTTAATTAAATTTCTGATCGTAGGATGCATCGAATTGATTCCCATTTCTTCTCGAAATAAGTCACTTCCTATAAGAGAGACTTACTCTTACAAATGTTCTCTCGTTTAGCTCACCATGGTCCAAAATGCTTACTTCACATATCAATTTTTTTTTTTACTCAGAAACCCACATCTAAGTGAAAACAAGTCATACATTAATATTAAAATGTTTTTCCTGCATAATTTCCACCTTCAACAAAATTCATAGTATAACTTACGTAAAAAGTTCTCTTTTCTCAGCGAAACTCCAAAAATCCCATTCTCCGCAATGACCTGAAACGCATGCTTCAATTTAAATTCTGAAATTCTAATAATAAATGTATGATATTCAAAATTCGCTAAGAAAAAGACTTCTGCTACTAAATTTAGCTGTTTTAAGATCTCAATATTTGCTTTTGACCGAGACAATATTTCGTCTATTATGCATTTCTCTTTAAACGATTTCTTCCGATTTTACCTCCAGATATTTAATGCTCCTGTGAAAAATGCCGAACGTCGAAAATTAGTTAGTAGATTAATAAAAAATTGAAGTTTTTTTTACACGTGAAAATAAATGCGTTTATTTTCTGTTCTGCCAGACTGGTCTATAGTACAACAGTCTATGCAGGTCTTTCGAAAATGACAGTCAATATTTATTACAAAATATGGGGACATATAAATGGAAAGACGAAACATTTCTTCTAATTTCCTAATATAATATAGAGTTTGAATTTATTTGGTGTCCGTAATTATTGTCGTTTTTAAAATGTTTCCGATGGTTCAGCACAGCTATCATAGCTGGAAAAATTTTGGTAGATTGACCTTTAAATACTCTCCAACAAACGACAAGTTTCAAAAACAACATAATGAAATTTGTACAAAAATATTACATTTAATTTCTCTTTCGTAGAGAAAACAATCCTTCCATAGTTAAAAATGTATTGTTGTAAAGTTTTTATAAAAGATTACCTAAAATTAACTGACATTTTAATTTTTTATTTAAAAACATTTTTTATCTGAACGTTGATACAGTTTTCACTTTATTTGAAAACCTATAATGATTATGTGTGAAACAAAACATATGACAAATGACCACCTCGGCTGTGGCAGCACATGTTCACTGTTTTAAAGGAATCACAAAATATCAATATCTTTTGAGACACATTTTATTTAATTCGCGAGATTTGTAAATTTCACTCAAAACTAAATCACACATAAAACTTCCAAGTGAAGACTTAAAATCCATTTCTGAAATGGCAAGATCCAAAGTAAGCAACCTTTGTCAGATAATGTGCAGTGCAATCTTGCGTAGTCCCTGTAGCGCAGTGGATAGCGCGTTGGACTTCTAATCCAAAGGTCCCGGGTTCGGATCCCGGCAGGGATGATCCTTCTTCTGCGTTTGTTAGTCAGTTGTGGGCTAAGACGCAGGCCAATTATATTTTTAAAGGAAGACACTTTTTGAAAGAATGCAAAGGCAAAGAATCCTTTTATTCACTACGACGGCCTTCTGCGCTCCCTTCAGTGACAGTTATACTGATATTCATATTGCAGTATTCTTCGTTATTCCTTCTAATTTTTCAACCGTCAAAAAGCGATTAGTTAAAAAAAATTAGTCAAATTGTTTTTGATCTGTATTTTCCTGTCCAAAAAATTAAGGTATTTCTATTAAAGAGGTAGGGTGTCAAAAGCATTAGACTTTTACTTAATTCACCTCTAAAATTTCATGTCACAAGACCACACTTTCTTTCATAAATATTTCTAATGTAGTACTACACATATTGCTTTTTTCATTTTCTGTTCCGAGTTTAGTGTTTAAATTTAAGTCACCTTCCAGATAAGGACTAAAAATTCATTTTTGATCTGAAATAATCCAAAACTTTGTGCAAAGAATCGGTGAGTCTCTGTAGCGCAGTGGATAGCGCGCTGGACTTCTAATCCGAAGGTCCCGGGTTCGAATCCAGGCAGAGATGGTCGTTCTTCAGCGTTGCCTAGTCGGTGTAAATTTTTTATAAACTGATTTCAAATTTGTCGATTCGTCATACTTAAATCGACAGGCTTCTCCACAGCTGATTATCACTTAATGGGGAAGTGGAATTACTGGACATAAATATCATCTCGTTCAAATTTCAATCTCCATTTTTTTTTATTAATAAGGGTTGGGTTGGGTTGATTATTGACAGCCAATTATCTACACTAGGGATATAGGCCCGGGGGGAGTGCCCTTCGTGGGGGTCTTTCTAAGGGAACCTAATCCGCATTTACGCATGGATAAATCCACGGCTCGAAGAAAAACATTAAAACTCCGAACGATTAGGCCGACGGGCGCAATTGGGATCGAACCCAGCACCTCCCGTCTACCAGCTTCGCGATTTTATTAATAAGTAATTTATTAACTTTTCTTACATTCTTATTTTTTTGTTTCGTCCGTTCTTCTCAGGAAATTATCGAATTTTTAATTAAATTTCTGATCGTAGGATGCATCGAATTGATTCCCATTTCTTCTCGAAATAAGTCACTTCCTATAAGAGAGACTTACTCTTACAAATGTTCTCTCGTTTAGCTCACCATGGTCCAAAATGCTTACTTCACATATCAATTTTTTTTTTTACTCAGAAACCCACATCTAAGTGAAAACAAGTCATACATTAATATTAAAATGTTTTTCCTGCATAATTTCCACCTTCAACAAAATTCATAGTATAACTTACGTAAAAAGTTCTCTTTTCTCAGCGAAACTCCAAAAATCCCATTCTCCGCAATGACCTGAAACGCATGCTTCAATTTAAATTCTGAAATTCTAATAATAAATGTATGATATTCAAAATTCGCTAAGAAAAAGACTTCTGCTACTAAATTTAGCTGTTTTAAGATCTCAATATTTGCTTTTGACCGAGACAATATTTCGTCTATTATGCATTTCTCTTTAAACGATTTCTTCTGATTTTACCTCCAGATATTTAATGCTCCTGTGAAAAATGCCGAACGTCGAAAATTAGTTAGTAGATTAATAAAAAATTGAAGTTTTTTTTACACGTGAAAATAAATGCGTTTATTTTCTGTTCTGCCAGACTGGTCTATAGTACAACAGTCTATGCAGGTCTTTCGAAAATGACAGTCAATATTTATTACAAAATATGGGGACATATAAATGGAAAGACGAAACATTTCTTCTAATTTCCTAATATAATATAGAGTTTGAATTTATTTGGTGTCCGTAATTATTGTCGTTTTTAAAATGTTTCCGATGGTTCAGCACAGCTATCATAGCTGGAAAAATTTTGGTAGATTGACCTTTAAATACTCTCCAACAAACGACAAGTTTCAAAAACAACATAATGAAATTTGTACAAAAATATTACATTTAATTTCTCTTTCGTAGAGAAAACAATCCTTCCATAGTTAAAAATGTATTGTTGTAAAGTTTTTATAAAAGATTACCTAAAATTAACTGACATTTTAATTTTTTATTTAAAAACATTTTTTATCTGAACGTTGATACAGTTTTCACTTTATTTGAAAACCTATAATGATTATGTGTGAAACAAAACATATGACAAATGACCACCTCGGCTGTGGCAGCACATGTTCACTGTTTTAAAGGAATCACAAAATATCAATATCTTTTGAGACACATTTTATTTAATTCGCGAGATTTGTAAATTTCACTCAAAACTAAATCACACATAAAACTTCCAAGTGAAGACTTAAAATCGATTTCTGAAATGGCAAGATCCAAAGTAAGCAACCTTTGTCAGATAATGTGCAGTGCAATCTTGCGTAGTCCCTGTAGCGCAGTGGATAGCGCGTTGGACTTCTAATCCAAAGGTCCCGGGTTCGGATCCCGGCAGGGATGATCCTTCTTCTGCGTTTGTTAGTCAGTTGTGGGCTAAGACGCAGGCCAATTATATTTTTAAAGGAAGACACTTTTTGAAAGAATGCAAAGGCAAAGAATCCTTTTATTCACTACGACGGCCTTCTGCGCTCCCTTCAGTGACAGTTATACTGATATTCATATTGCAGTATTCTTCGTTATTCCTTCTAATTTTTCAACCGTCAAAAAGCGATTAGTTAAATAAAATTAGTCAAATTGTTTTTGATCTGTATTTTCCTGTCCAAAAAATTAAGGTATTTCTATTAAAGAGGTAGGGTGTCAAAAGCATTAGACTTTTACTTAATTCACCTCTAAAATTTCATGTCACAAGACCACACTTTCTTTCATAAATATTTCTAATGTAGTACTACACATATTGCTTTTTTCATTTTCTGTTCCGAGTTTAGTGTTTAAATTTAAGTCACCTTCCAGATAAGGACTAAAAATTCATTTTTGATCTGAAATAATCCAAAACTTTGTGCAAAGAATCGGTGAGTCTCTGTCGCGCAGTGGATAGCGCGTTGGACTTCTAATCCAAAGGTCCCGGGTTCGAATCCAGGCAGGGATGGTCGTTCTTCAGCGTTGCCTAGTCGGTGTAACTTTTTTATAAACTGATTTCAAATTTGTCGAATCGTCATACTTAAATCGACAGGCTTCTCCACAGCTGATTATCACTTAATGGGGAAGTGGAATTACTCGACATAAATATCATCTCGTTCATATTTCAATCTCCATTTTTTTTATTAATAAGGGTTGGGTTGGGTTGATTATTGACAGCCAATTATCTACACTAGGGATATAGGCCCGGGGGGAGTGCCCTTCGTGGGGGTCTTTCTAAGGGAACCTAATCCGCATTTACGCATGGATAAATCCACGGCTCGAAGAAAAACATTAAAACTCCGAACGATTAGGCCGACGGGCGCAATTGGGATCGAACCCAGCACCTCCCGTCTACCAGCTTCGCGATTTTATTAATAAGTAATTTATTAACTTTTCTTACATTCTTATTTTTTTGTTTCGTCCGTTCTTCTCAGGAAATTATCGAATTTTTAATTAAATTTCTGATCGTAGGATGCATCGAATTGATTCCCATTTCTTCTCGAAATAAGTCACTTCCTATAAGAGAGACTTACTCTTACAAATGTTCTCTCGTTTAGCTCACCATGGTCCAAAATGCTTACTTCACATATCAATTTTTTTTTTTACTCAGAAACCCACATCTAAGTGAAAACAAGTCATACATTAATATTAAAATGTTTTTCCTGCATAATTTCCACCTTCAACAAAATTCATAGTATAACTTACGTAAAAAGTTCTCTTTTCTCAGCGAAACTCCAAAAATCCCATTCTCCGCAATGACCTGAAACGCATGCTTCAATTTAAATTCTGAAATTCTAATAATAAATGTATGATATTCAAAATTCGGTAAGAAAAAGACTTCTGCTACTAAATTTAGCTGTTTTAAGATCTCAATATTTGCTTTTGACCGAGACAATATTTCGTCTATTATGCATTTCTCTTTAAACGATTTCTTCCGATTTTACCTCCAGATATTTAATGCTCCTGTGAAAAATGCCGAACGTCGAAAATTAGTTAGTAGATTAATAAAAAATTGAAGTTTTTTTACACATGAAAATAAATGCGTTTATTTTCTGTTCTGCCAGACTGGTCTATAGTACAACAGTCTATGCAGGTCTTTCGAAAATGACAGTCAATATTTATTACAAAATATGGGGACATATAAATGGAAAGACGAAACATTTCTTCTAATTTCCTAATATAATATAGAGTTTGAATTTATTTGGTGTCCGTAATTATTGTCGTTTTTAAAATGTTTCCGATGGTTCAGCACAGCTATCATAGCTGGAAAAATTTTGGTAGATTGACCTTTAAATACTCTCCAACAAACGACAAGTTTCAAAAACAACATAATGAAATTTGTACAAAAATATTACATTTAATTTCTCTTTCGTAGAGAAAACAATCCTTCCATAGTTAAAAATGTATTGTTGTAAAGTTTTTATAAAAGATTACCTAAAATTAACTGACATTTTAATTTTTTATTTAAAAACATTTTTTATCTGAACGTTGATACAGTTTTCACTTTATTTGAAAATCTATAATGATTATGTGTGAAACTAAACATATGACAAATGACCACCTCGGCTGTGGCAGCACATGTTCACTGTTTTAAAGGAATCACAAAATATCAATATCTTTTGAGACACATTTTATTTAATTCGCGAGATTTGTAAATTTCACTCAAAACTAAATCACACATAAAACTTCCAAGTGAAGACTTAAAATCCATTTCTGAAATGGCAAGATCCAAAGTAAGCAACCTTTGTCAGATAATGTGCAGTGCAATCTTGCGTAGTCCCTGTAGCGCAGTGGATAGCGCGTTGGACATCTAATCGAAAGGTCCCGGGTTCGGATCCCGGCAGGGATGATCCTTCTTCTGCGTTTGTTAGTCAGTTGTGGGCTAAGACGCAGGCCAATTATATTTTTAAAGGAAGACACTTTTTGAAAGAATGCAAAGGCAAAGAATCCTTTTATTCACTACGACGGCCTTCTGCGCTCCCTTCAGTGACAGTTATACTGATATTCATATTGCAGTATTCTTCGTTATTCCTTCTAATTTTTCAACCGTCAAAAAGCGATTAGTTAAATAAAATTAGTCAAATTGTTTTTGATCTGTATTTTCCTGTCCAAAAAATTAAGGTATTTCTATTAAAGAGGTAGGGTGTCAAAAGCATTAGACTTTTACTTAATTCACCTCTAAAATTTCATGTCACAACACCACACTTTCTTTCATAAATATTTCTAATGTAGCACTACACATATTGCTTTTTTCATTTTCTGTTCCGAGTTTAGTGTTTAAATTTAAGTCACCTTCCAGATGAGGACTAAAAATTCATTTTTGATCTGAAATAATCCAAAACTTTGTGAAAAGAATCGGTGAGTCCCTGTAGCGCAGTGGATAGCGCGTTGGACTTCTAATCCAAAGGTCCCGGGTTCGAATCCAGGCAGAGATGGTCGTTCTTCAGCGTTGCCTAGTCGGTGTAACTTTTTTATAAACTGATTTCAAATTTGTCGAATCGTCATACTTAAATCGACAGGCTTCTCCACAGCTGATTATCACTTAATGGGGAAGTGGAATTACTCGACATAAATATCATCTCGTTCATATTTCAATCTCCATTTTTTTTATTAATAAGGGTTGGGTTGGGTTGATTATTGACAGCCAATTATCTACACTAGGGATATAGGCCCGGGGGGAGTGCCCTTCGTGGGGGTCTTTCTAAGGGAACCTAATCCGCATTTACGCATGGATAAATCCACGGCTCGAAGAAAAACATTAAAACTCCGAACGATTAGGCCGACGGGCGCAATTGGGATCGAACCCAGCACCTCCCGTCTACCAGCTTCGCGATTTTATTAATAAGTAATTTATTAACTTTTCTTACATTCTTATTTTTTTGTTTCGTCCGTTCTTCTCAGGAAATTATCGAATTTTTAATTAAATTTCTGATCGTAGGATGCATCGAATTGATTCCCATTTCTTCTCGAAATAAGTCACTTCCTATAAGAGAGACTTACTCTTACAAATGTTCTCTCGTTTAGCTCACCATGGTCCAAAATGCTTACTTCACATATCAATTTTTTTTTTTACTCAGAAACCCACATCTAAGTGAAAACAAGTCATACATTAATATTAAAATGTTTTTCCTGCATAATTTCCACCTTCAACAAAATTCATAGTATAACTTACGTAAAAAGTTCTCTTTTCTCAGCGAAACTCCAAAAATCCCATTCTCCGCAATGACCTGAAACGCATGCTTCAATTTAAATTCTGAAATTCTAATAATAAATGTATGATATTCAAAATTCGGTAAGAAAAAGACTTCTGCTACTAAATTTAGCTGTTTTAAGATCTCAATATTTGCTTTTGACCGAGACAATATTTCGTCTATTATGCATTTCTCTTTAAACGATTTCTTCCGATTTTACCTCCAGATATTTAATGCTCCTGTGAAAAATGCCGAACGTCGAAAATTAGTTAGTAGATTAATAAAAAATTGAAGTTTTTTTTACACATGAAAATAAATGCGTTTATTTTCTGTTCTGCCAGACTGGTCTATAGTACAACAGTCTATGCAGGTCTTTCGAAAATGACAGTCAATATTTATTACAAAATATGGGGACATATAAATGGAAAGACGAAACATTTCTTCTAATTTCCTAATATAATATAGAGTTTGAATTTATTTGGTGTCCGTAATTATTGTCGTTTTTAAAATGTTTCCGATGGTTCAGCACAGCTATCATAGCTGGAAAAATTTTGGTAGATTGACCTTTAAATACTCTCCAACAAACGACAAGTTTCAAAAGCAACATAATGAAATTTGTACAAAAATATTACATTTAATTTCTCTTTCGTAGAGAAAACAATCCTTCCATAGTTAAAAATGTATTGTTGTAAAGTTTTTATAAAAGATTACCTAAAATTAACTGACATTTTAATTTTTTATTTAAAAACATTTTTTATCTGAACGTTGATACAGTTTTCACTTTATTTGAAAATCTATAATGATTATGTGTGAAACAAAACATATGACAAATGACCACCTCGGCTGTGGCAGCACATGTTCACTGTTTTAAAGGAATCACAAAATATCAATATCTTTTGAGACACATTTTATTTAATTCGCGAGATTTGTAAATTTCACTCAAAACTAAATCACACATAAAACTTCCAAGTGAAGACTTAAAATCCATTTCTGAAATGGCAAGATCCAAAGTAAGCAACCTTTGTCAGATAATGTGCAGTGCAATCTTGCGTAGTCCCTGTAGCGCAGTGGATAGCGCGTTGGACATCTAATCGAAAGGTCCCGGGTTCGGATCCCGGCAGGGATGATCCTTCTTCTGCGTTTGTTAGTCAGTTGTGGGCTAAGACGCAGGCCAATTATATTTTTAAAGGAAGACACTTTTTGAAAGAATGCAAAGGCAAAGAATCCTTTTATTCACTACGACGGCCTTCTGCGCTCCCTTCAGTGACAGTTATACTGATATTCATATTGCAGTATTCTTCGTTATTCCTTCTAATTTTTCAACCGTCAAAAAGCGATTAGTTAAATAAAATTAGTCAAATTGTTTTTGATCTGTATTTTCCTGTCCAAAAAATTAAGGTATTTCTATTAAAGAGGTAGGGTGTCAAAAGCATTAGACTTTTACTTAATTCACCTCTAAAATTTCATGTCACAACACCACACTTTCTTTCATAAATATTTCTAATGTAGCACTACACATATTGCTTTTTTCATTTTCTGTTCCGAGTTTAGTGTTTAAATTTAAGTCACCTTCCAGATAAGGACTAAAAATTCATTTTTGATCTGAAATAATCCAAAACTTTGTGAAAAGAATCGGTGAGTCCCTGTAGCGCAGTGGATAGCGCGTTGGACTTCTAATCCAAAGGTCCCGGGTTCGAATCCAGGCAGAGATGGTCGTTCTTCAGCGTTGCCTAGTCGGTGTAAATTTTTTATAAACTGATTTCAAATTTGTCGATTCGTCATACTTAAATCGACAGGCTTCTCCACAGCTGATTATCACTTAATGGGGAAGTGGAATTACTGGACATAAATATCATCTCGTTCATATTTCAATCTCCATTTTTTTTTTATTAATAAGGGTTGGGTTGGGTTGATTATTGACAGCCAATTATCTACACTAGGGATATAGGCCCGGGGGGAGTGCCCTTCGTGGGGGTCTTTCTAAGGGAACCTAATCCGCATTTACGCATGGATAAATCCACGGCTCGAAGAAAAACATTAAAACTCCGAACGATTAGGCCGACGGGCGCAATTGGGATCGAACCCAGCACCTCCCGTCTACCAGCTTCGCGATTTTATTAATAAGTAATTTATTAACTTTTCTTACCTTCTTATTTTTTTGTTTCGTCCGTTCTTCTCAGGAAATTATCGAATTTTTAATTAAATTTCTGATCGTAGGATGCATCGAATTGATTCCCATTTCTTCTCGAAATAAGTCACTTCCTATAAGAGAGACTTACTCTTACAATTGTTCTCTCGTTTAGCTCACCATGGTCCAAAATGCTTACTTCACATATCAATTTTTTTTTTACTCAGAAACCCACATCTAAGTGAAAACAAGTCATACATTAATATTAAAATGTTTTTCCTGCATAATTTCCACCTTCAACAAAATTCATAGTATAACTTACGTAAAAAGTTCTTTTTTCTCAGCGAAACTCCAAAAATCCCATTCTCCGCAATGACCTGAAACGCATGCTTCAATTTAAATTCTGAAATTCTAATAATAAATGTATGATATTCAAAATTCGCTAAGAAAAAGACTTCTGCTACTAAATTTAGCTGTTTTAAGATCTCAATATTTGCTTTTGACCGAGACAATATTTCGTCTATTATGCATTTCTCTTTAAACGATTTCTTCCGATTTTACCTCCAGATAATTAATGCTCCTGTGAAAAATGCCGAACGTCGAAAATTAGTTAGTAGATTAATAAAAAATTGAAGTTTTTTTTACACGTGAAAATAAATGCGTTTATTTTCTGTTCTGCCAGACTGGTCTATAGTACAACAGTCTATGCAGGTCTTTCGAAAATGACAGTCAATATTTATTACAAAATATGGGGACATATAAATGGAAAGACGAAACATTTCTTCTAATTTCCTAATATAATATAGAGTTTGAATTTATTTGGTGTCCGTAATTATTGTCGTTTTTAAAATGGTTCCGATGGTTCAGCACAGCTATCATAACTGGAAAAATTTTGGTAGATTGACCTTTAAATACTCTCCAACAAACGACAAGTTTCAAAAACAACATAATGAAATTTGTACAAAAATATTACATTTAATTTCTCTTTCGTAGAGAAAACAATCCTTCCATAGTTAAAAATGTATTGTTGTAAAGTTTTTATAAAAGATTACCTAAAATTAACTGACATTTGAATTTTTTATTTAAAAACATTTTTTATCTGAACGTTGATACAGTTTTCACTTTATTTGAAAATCTATAATGATTATGTGTTAAACAAAACATATGACAAATGACCACCTCGGTTGTGGCAGCACATGTTCACTGTTTTAAAGGAATCACAAAATATCAATATCTTTTGAGACACATTTTATTTAATTCGCGAGATTTGTAAATTTCACTCAAAACTAAATCACACATAAAACTTCCAAGTGAAGACTTAAAATCCATTTCTGAAATGGCAAGATCCATAGTAAGCAACCTTTGTAAGATAATGTGCAGTACAATCTTGCGTAGTCCCTGTAGCGCAGTGGATAGCGCGTTGGACTTCTAATCCAAAGGTCC
Organism: Maratus michaelseni; assembly: GCA_963931845.1. Classification (NCBI taxonomy): domain Eukaryota; kingdom Metazoa; phylum Arthropoda; class Arachnida; order Araneae; family Salticidae; genus Maratus; species Maratus michaelseni. The sequence goes on from OZ007598.1 coordinate 38,671,858, forward strand.
CGGGTTCGAATCCCGGCAGGGATGATCCTTCTTCTGCGTTTGTTAGTCAGTTGTGGGCTAAGACGCAGGCCAATTATATTTTTAAAGGAAGACACTTTTTGAAAGAATGCAAATGCAAAGAATCCTTTTATTCACTACGACGGCCTTCTGCGCTCCCTTCAGTGACAGTTATACTGATATTCATATTGCAGTATTCTTCGTTATTCCTTCTGATTTTTCAACCGTCAAAAAGCGATTAGTTAAATAAAATTAGTCAAATTGTTTTTGATCTGTATTTTCCTGTCCAAAAAATTAAGGTATTTCTATTAAAGAGGTAGGGTGTCAAAAGCATTAGACTTTTACTTAATTCACCTCTAAAATTTCATGTCACAACACCACACTTTCTTTCATAAATATTTCTAATGTAGCACTACACATATTGCTTTTTTCATTTTCTGTTCCGAGTTTAGTGTTTAAATTTAAGTCACCTTCCAGATAAGGACTAAAAATTCATTTTTGATCTGAAATAATCCAAAACTTTGTGAAAAGAATCGGTGAGTCCCTGTAGCGCAGTGGATAGCGCGTTGGACTTCTAATCCAAAGGTCCCGGGTTCGAATCCAGGCAGAGATGGTCGTTCTTCAGCGTTGCCTAGTCGGTGTAAATTTTTTATAAACTGATTTCAAATTTGTCGATTCGTCATACTTAAATCGACAGGCTTCTCCACAGCTGATTATCACTTAATGGGGAAGTGGAATTACTGGACATAAATATCATCTCGTTCATATTTCAATCTCCATTTTTTTTTTATTAATAAGGGTTGGGTTGGGTTGATTATTGACAGCCAATTATCTACACTAGGGATATAGGCCCGGGGGGAGTGCCCTTCGTGGGGGTCTTTCTAAGGGAACCTAATCCGCATTTACGCATGGATAAATCCACGGCTCGAAGAAAAACATTAAAACTCCGAACGATTAGGCCGACGGGCGCAATTGGGATCGAACCCAGCACCTCCCGTCTACCAGCTTCGCGATTTTATTAATAAGTAATTTATTAACTTTTCTTACCTTCTTATTTTTTTGTTTCGTCCGTTCTTCTCAGGAAATTATCGAATTTTTAATTAAATTTCTGATCGTAGGATGCATCGAATTGATTCCCATTTCTTCTCGAAATAAGTCACTTCCTATAAGAGAGACTTACTCTTACAATTGTTCTCTCGTTTAGCTCACCATGGTCCAAAATGCTTACTTCACATATCAATTTTTTTTTTACTCAGAAACCCACATCTAAGTGAAAACAAGTCATACATTAATATTAAAATGTTTTTCCTGCATAATTTCCACCTTCAACAAAATTCATAGTATAACTTACGTAAAAAGTTCTTTTTTCTCAGCGAAACTCCAAAAATCCCATTCTCCGCAATGACCTGAAACGCATGCTTCAATTTAAATTCTGAAATTCTAATAATAAATGTATGATATTCAAAATTCGCTAAGAAAAAGACTTCTGCTACTAAATTTAGCTGTTTTAAGATCTCAATATTTGCTTTTGACCGAGACAATATTTCGTCTATTATGCATTTCTCTTTAAACGATTTCTTCCGATTTTACCTCCAGATAATTAATGCTCCTGTGAAAAATGCCGAACGTCGAAAATTAGTTAGTAGATTAATAAAAAATTGAAGTTTTTTTTACACGTGAAAATAAATGCGTTTATTTTCTGTTCTGCCAGACTGGTCTATAGTACAACAGTCTATGCAGGTCTTTCGAAAATGACAGTCAATATTTATTACAAAATATGGGGACATATAAATGGAAAGACGAAACATTTCTTCTAATTTCCTAATATAATATAGAGTTTGAATTTATTTGGTGTCCGTAATTATTGTCGTTTTTAAAATGGTTCCGATGGTTCAGCACAGCTATCATAACTGGAAAAATTTTGGTAGATTGACCTTTAAATACTCTCCAACAAACGACAAGTTTCAAAAACAACATAATGAAATTTGTACAAAAATATTACATTTAATTTCTCTTTCGTAGAGAAAACAATCCTTCCATAGTTAAAAATGTATTGTTGTAAAGTTTTTATAAAAGATTACCTAAAATTAACTGACATTTGAATTTTTTATTTAAAAACATTTTTTATCTGAACGTTGATACAGTTTTCACTTTATTTGAAAATCTATAATGATTATGTGTTAAACAAAACATATGACAAATGACCACCTCGGTTGTGGCAGCACATGTTCACTGTTTTAAAGGAATCACAAAATATCAATATCTTTTGAGACACATTTTATTTAATTCGCGAGATTTGTAAATTTCACTCAAAACTAAATCACACATAAAACTTCCAAGTGAAGACTTAAAATCCATTTCTGAAATGGCAAGATCCATAGTAAGCAACCTTTGTAAGATAATGTGCAGTACAATCTTGCGTAGTCCCTGTAGCGCAGTGGATAGCGCGTTGGACTTCTAATCCAAAGGTCCCGGGTTCGAATCCCGGCAGGGATGATCCTTCTTCTGCGTTTGTTAGTCAGTTGTGGGCTAAGACGCAGGCCAATTATATTTTTAAAGGAAGACACTTTTTGAAAGAATGCAAATGCAAAGAATCCTTTTATTCACTACGACGGCCTTCTGCGCTCCCTTCAGTGACAGTTATACTGATATTCATATTGCAGTATTCTTCGTTATTCCTTCTGATTTTTCAACCGTCAAAAAGCGATTAGTTAAATAAAATTAGTCAAATTGTTTTTGATCTGTATTTTCTTGTCCAAAAAATTAAGGTATTTCTATTAAAGAGGTAGGGTGTCAAAAGCATTAGACTTTTACTTAATTCACCTCTAAAATTTCATGTCACAAGACCACACTTTCTTTCATAAATATTTCTAATGTAGTACTACACATATTGCTTTTTTCATTTTCTGTTCCGAGTTTAGTGTTTAAATTTAAGACACCTTCCAGATAAGGACTAAAAATTCATTTTTGATCTGAAATAATCCAAAACTTTGTGAAAAGAACCGGTGAGTCCCTGTAGCGCAGTGGATAGCGCGTTGGACTTCTAATCCAAAGGTCCCGGGTTTGAATCCAGGCAGAGATGGTCGTTCTTCAGCGTTGCCTAGTCGGTGTAACTTTTTTATAAACTGATTTCAAATTTGTCGAATCGTCATACTTAAATCGACAGGCTTCTCCACAGCTGATTATCACTTAATGGGGAAGTGGAATTACTCGACATAAATATCATCTCGTTCATATTTCAATCTCCATTTTTTTTTATTAATAAGGGTTGGGTTGGGTTGATTATTGACAGCCAATTATCTACACTAGGGATATAGGCCCGGGGGGAGTGCCCTTCGTGGGTGTCTTTCTAAGGGAACCTAATCCGCATTTACGCATGGATAAATCCACGGCTCGAAGAAAAACATTAAAACTCCGAACGATTAGGCCGACGGGCGCAATTGGGATCGAACCCAGCACCTCCCGTCTACCAGCTTCGCGATTTTATTAATAAGTAATTTATTAACTTTTCTTACATTCTAATTTTTTGGTTTCGTCCGTTCTTCTCAGGAAATTATCGAATTTTTAATTAAATTTCTGATCGTAGGATGCATCGAATTGATTCCCATTTCTTCTCGAAATAAGTCACTTCCTATAAGAGAGACTTACTCTTACAAATGTTCTCTCGTTTAGCTCACCATGGTCCAAAATGCTTACTTCACATATCAATTTTTTTTTTTACTCAGAAACCCACATCTAAGTGAAAACAAGTCATACATTAATATTAAAATGTTTTTCCTGCATAATTTCCACCTTCAACAAAATTCATAGTATAACTTACGTAAAAAGTTCTTTTTTCTCAGCGAAACTCCAAAAATCCCATTCTCCGCAATGATCTGAAACGCATGCTTCAATTTAAATTCTGAAATTCTAATAATAAATGTATGATATTCAAAATTCGCTAAGAAAAAGACTTCTGCTACTAAATTTAGCTGTTTTAAGATCTCAATATTTGCTTTTGACCGAGACAATATTTCGTCTATTATGCATTTCTCTTTAAACGATTTCTTCCGATTTTACCTCCAGATATTTAATGCTCCTGTGAAAAATGCCGAACGTCGAAAATTAGTTAGTAGATTAATAAAAAATTGAAGTTTTTTTTACACGTGAAAATAAATGCGTTTATTTTCTGTTCTGCCAGACTGGTCTATAGTACAACAGTCTATGCAGGTCTTTCGAAAATGACAGTCAATATTTATTACAAAATATGGGGACATATAAATGGAAAGACGAAACATTTCTTCTAATTTCCTAATATAATATAGAGTTTGAATTTATTTGGTGTCCGTAATTATTGTCGTTTTTAAAATGGTTCCCATGGTTCAGCACAGCTATCATAACTGGAAAAATTTTGGTATAGATTGACCTTTAAATACTCTCCAACAAACGACAAGTTTCAAAAACAACATAATGAAATATGTACAAAAATATTACATTTAATTTCTCTTTCGTAGAGAAAACAATCCTTCCATAGTTAAAAATGTATTGTTGTAAAGTTTTTATAAAAGATTACCTAAAATTAACTGACATTTTAATTTTTTATTTAAAAACATTTTTTATCTGAACGTTGATACAGTTTTCACTTTATTTGAAAATCTATAATGATTATGTGTGAAACAAAACATATGACAAATGACCACCTCGGCTGTGGCAGCACATGTTCACTGTTTTAAAGGAATCACAAAATATGAATATCTTTTGAGACACATTTTATTTAATTCGCGAGATTTGTAAATTTCACTCAAAACTAAATCACACATAAAACTTCCAAGTGAAGACTTAAAATCCATTTCTGAAATGGCAAGATCCAAAGTAAGCAACCTTTGTCAGATAATGTGCAGTGCAATCTTGCGTAGTCCCTGTAGCGCAGTGGATAGCGCGTTGGACTTCTAATCCAAAGGTCCCGGGTTCGGATCCCGGCAGGGATGATCCTTCTTCTGCGTTTGTTAGTCAGTTGTGGGCTAAGACGCAGGCCAATTATATTTTTAAAGGAAGACACTTTTTGAAAGAATGCAAAGGCAAAGAATCCTTTTATTCACTACGACGGCCTTCTGCGCTCCCTTCAGTGACAGTTATACTGATATTCATATTGCAGTATTCTTCGTTATTCCTTCTAATTTTTCAACCGTCAAAAAGCGATTAGTTAAATAAAATTAGTCAAATTGTTTTTGATCTGTATTTTCCTGTCCAAAAAATTAAGGTATTTCTATTAAAGAGGTAGGGTGTCAAAAGCATTAGACTTTTACTTAATTCACCTCTAAAATTTCATGTCACAAGACCACACTTTCTTTCATAAATATTTCTAATGTAGCACTACACATATTGCTTTTTTCATTTTCTGTTCCGAGTTTAGTGTTTAAATTTAAGTCACCTTCCAGATAAGGACTAAAAATTCATTTTTGACCTGAAATAATCCAAAACTTTGTGAAAAGAATCGGTGAGTCCCTGTAGCGCAGTGGATAGCGCGTTGGACTTCTAATCCAAAGGTCCCGTGTTCGAATCCAGGCAGAGATGGTCGTTCTTCAGCGTTGCCTAGTCGGTGTAAATTTTTTATAAACTGATTTCAAATTTGTCGATTCGTCATACTTAAATCGACAGGCTTCTCCACAGCTGATTATCACTTAATGGGGAAGTGGAATTACTGGACATAAATATCATCTCGTTCATATTTCAATCTCCATTTTTTTTTATTAATAAGGGTTGGGTTGGGTTGATTATTGACAGCCAATTATCTACACTAGGGATATAGGCCCGGGGGGAGTGCCCTTCGTGGGGGTCTTTCTAAGGGAACCTAATCCGCATTTACGCATGGATAAATCCACGGCTCGAAGAAAAACATTAAAACTCCGAACGATTAGGCCGACGGGCGCAATTGGGATCGAACCCAGCACCTCCCGTCTACCAGCTTCGCGATTTTATTAATAAGTAATTTATTAACTTTTCTTACATTCTTATTTTTTTGTTTCGTCCGTTCTTCTCAGGAAATTATCGAATTTTTAATTAAATTTCTGATCGTAGGATGCATCGAATTGATTCCCATTTCTTCTCGAAATAAGTCACTTCCTATAAGAGAGACTTACTCTTACAAATGTTCTCTCGTTTAGCTCACCATGGTCCAAAATGCTTACTTCACATATCAATTTTTTTTTTTACTCAGAAACCCACATCTAAGTGAAAACAAGTCATACATTAATATTAAAATGTTTTTCCTGCATAATTTCCACCTTCAACAAAATTCATAGTATAACTTACGTAAAAAGTTCTCTTTTCTCAGCGAAACTCCAAAAATCCCATTCTCCGCAATGACCTGAAACGCATGCTTCAATTTAAATTCTGAAATTCTAATAATAAATGTATGATATTCAAAATTCGCTAAGAAAAAGACTTCTGCTACTAAATTTAGCTGTTTTAAGATCTCAATATTTGCTTTTGACCGAGACAATATTTCGTCTATTATGCATTTCTCTTTAAACGATTTCTTCTGATTTTACCTCCAGATATTTAATGCTCCTGTGAAAAATGCCGAACGTCGAAAATTAGTTAGTAGATTAATAAAAAATTGAAGTTTTTTTTACACGTGAAAATAAATGCGTTTATTTTCTGTTCTGCCAGACTGGTCTATAGTACAACAGTCTATGCAGGTCTTTCGAAAATGACAGTCAATATTTATTACAAAATATGGGGACATATAAATGGAAAGACGAAACATTTCTTCTAATTTCCTAATATAATATAGAGTTTGAATTTATTTGGTGTCCGTAATTATTGTCGTTTTTAAAATGTTTCCGATGGTTCAGCACAGCTATCATAGCTGGAAAAATTTTGGTAGATTGACCTTTAAATACTCTCCAACAAACGACAAGTTTCAAAAACAACATAATGAAATTTGTACAAAAATATTACATTTAATTTCTCTTTCGTAGAGAAAACAATCCTTCCATAGTTAAAAATGTATTGTTGTAAAGTTTTTATAAAAGATTACCTAAAATTAACTGACATTTTAATTTTTTATTTAAAAACATTTTTTATCTGAACGTTGATACAGTTTTCACTTTATTTGAAAACCTATAATGATTATGTGTGAAACAAAACATATGACAAATGACCACCTCGGCTGTGGCAGCACATGTTCACTGTTTTAAAGGAATCACAAAATATCAATATCTTTTGAGACACATTTTATTTAATTCGCGAGATTTGTAAATTTCACTCAAAACTAAATCACACATAAAACTTCCAAGTGAAGACTTAAAATCCATTTCTGAAATGGCAAGATCCAAAGTAAGCAACCTTTGTCAGATAATGTGCAGTGCAATCTTGCGTAGTCCCTGTAGCGCAGTGGATACGCGTTGGACTTCTAATCCAAAGGTCCCGGGTTCGGATCCCGGCAGGGATGATCCTTCTTCTGCGTTTGTTAGTCAGTTGTGGGCTAAGACGCAGGCCAATTATATTTTTAAAGGAAGACACTTTTTGAAAGAATGCAAAGGCAAAGAATCCTTTTATTCACTACGACGGCCTTCTGCGCTCCCTTCAGTGACAGTTATACTGATATTCATATTGCAGTATTCTTCGTTATTCCTTCTAATTTTTCAACCGTCAAAAAGCGATTAGTTAAATAAAATTAGTCAAATTGTTTTTGATCTGTATTTTCCTGTCCAAAAAATTAAGGTATTTCTATTAAAGAGGTAGGGTGTCAAAAGAATTAGACTTTTACTTAATTCACCTCTAAAATTTCATGTCACAAGACCACACTTTCTTTCATAAATATTTCTAATGTAGTACTACACATATTGCTTTTTTCATTTTCTGTTCCGAGTTTAGTGTTTAAATTTAAGTCACCTTCCAGATAAGGACTAAAAATACATTTTTAATCTGAAATAATCCAAAACTTTGTGAAAAGAATCGGTGAGTCCCTGTAGCGCAGTGGATAGCGCGTTGGACTTCTAATCCAAAGGTCCCGGGTTCGAATCCAGGCAGAGATGGTCGTTCTTCAGCGTTGCCTAGTCGGTGTAACTTTTTTATAAACTGATTTCAAATTTGTCGAATCGTCATACTTAAATCGACAGGCTTCTCCACAGCTGATTATCACTTAATGGGGAAGTGGAATTACTCGACATAAATATCATCTCGTTCATATTTCAATCTCCATTTTTTTTTATTAATAAGGGTTGGGTTGGGTTGATTATTGACAGCCAATTATTACACTAGGGATATAGGCCCGGGGGGAGTGCCCTTCGTGGGGGTCTTTCTAAGGGAACCTAATCCGCATTTACGCATGGATAAATCCACGGCTCGAAGAAAAACATTAAAACTCCGAACGATTAGGCCGACGGGCGCAATTGGGATCGAACCCAGCACCTCCCGTCTACCAGCTTCGCGATTTTATTAATAAGTAATTTATTAACTTTTCTTACCTTCTTATTTTTTTGTTTCGTCCGTTCTTCTCAGGAAATTATCGAATTTTTAATTAAATTTCTGATCGTAGGATGCATCGAATTGATTCCCATTTCTTCTCGAAATAAGTCACTTCCTATAAGAGAGACTTACTCTTACAAATGTTCTCTCGTTTAGCTCACCATGGTCCAAAATGCTTACTTCACATATCAATTTTTTTTTTACTCAGAAACCCACATCTAAGTGAAAACAAGTCATACATTAATATTAAAATGTTTCTCCTGCATAATTTCCACCTTCAACAAAATTCATAGTATAACTTACGTAAAAAGTTCTTTTTTCTCAGCGAAACTCCAAAAATCCCATTCTCCGCAATGACCTGAAACGCATGCTTCAATTTAAATTCTGAAATTCTAATAATAAATGTATGATATTCAAAATTCGCTAAGAAAAAGACTTCTGCTACTAAATTTAGATGTTTTAAGATCTCAATATTTGCTTTTGACCGAGACAATATTTCGTCTATTATGCATTTCTCTTTAAACGATTTCTTCCGATTTTACCTCCAGATATTTAATGCTCCTGTGAAAAATGCCAAACGTCGAAAATTAGTTAGTAGATTAATAAAAAATTGAAGTTTTTTTTACACGTGAAAATAAATGCGTTTATTTTCTGTTCTGCCAGACTGGTCTATAGTACAACAGTCTATGCAGGTCTTTCGAAAATGACAGTCAATATTTATTACAAAATATGGGGACATATAAATGGAAAGACGAAACATTTCTTCTAATTTCCTAATATAATATAGAGTTTGAATTTATTTGGTGTCCGTAAATATTGTCGATTTTAAAATGGTTCCGATGGTTCAGCACAGCTATCATAACTGGAAAAATTTTGGTATAGATTGACCTTTAAATACTCTCCAACAAACGACAAGTTTCAAAAACAACATAATGAAATTTGTACAAAAATATTACATTTAATTTCTCTTTCGTAGAGAAAACAATCCTTCCATAGTTAAAAATGTATTGTTGTAAAGTTTTTATAAAAGATTACCTAAAATTAACTGACATTTTAATTTTTTATTTAAAAACATTTTTTATCTGAACGTTGATACAGTTTTCACTTTATTTGAAAATCTATAATGATTATGTGTGAAACAAAACATATGACAAATGACCACCTCGGTTGTGGCAGCACATGTTCACTGTTTTAAAGGAATCACAAAATATCAATATCTTTTGAGACACATTTTATTTAATTCGCGAGATTTGTAAATTTCACTCAAAACTAAATCACACATAAAACTTCCAAGTGAAGACTTAAAATCCATTTCTGAAATGGCAAGATCCAAAGTAAGCAACCTTTGTCAGATAATGTGCAGTACAATCTTGCGTAGTCCCTGTAGCGCAGTGGATAGCGCGTTGGACTTCTAATCCAAAGGTCCCGGGTTCGAATCCCGGCAGGGATGAACGTTCTTCAGCGTTACCTGGTCGGTGTAACTTTTTTATAAACTCAGTTCAAATTTGCCGAATCGTCATACTTAAATCGACAGGCTTCTCCACAGCTGATTATCACTTAATGGGGAAGTGGAATTACTCGACATAAATATCATCTCGTTCATATTTCAATCTCCATTTTTTTTTATTAATAAGGGTTGGGTTGGATTGATTATTGACAGTCAATTATCTACAATAGGGATATAGGCCCGGGGGGAGTGCCCTTCGTGGGGGTCTTTCTAAGGGAACCTAATCCGTATTTACGCATGGATAAATCCACGGCTCGAAGAAAACCACGAAAACTCCGAACGATTAGGCCGACGGGCGCAATTGGGATCGAACCCAGCACCTCCCGTCTACCAGCTTCGAGATTTTATTAATAAGGAATTTATTAACTTTTCTTACATTCTTATTTTTTTGTTTCGTCCGTTCTTCTCAGGAAATTATCGAATTTTTAATTAAATTTCTGATCGTAGGATGCATCGAATTGATTCCCATTTCTTCTCGAAATAAGTCACTTCCTATAAGAGAGACTTACTCTTACAAATGTTCTCTCGTTTAGCTCACCATGGTCCAAAATGCTTACTTCACATATCAATTTTTTTTTTTACTCAGAAACCCACATCTAAGTGAAAACAAGTCATACATTAATATTAAAATGTTTTTCCTGCATAATTTCCACCTTCAACAAAATTCATAGTATAACTTACGTAAAAAGTTCTTTTTTCTCAGCGAAACTCCAAAAATCCCATTCTCCGCAATGACCTGAAACGCATGAGTAGTAGAAGAATGTATGTTTCAGTCCAGCAGGCGCTATGTGCGCGGAGCCGGAGCCGGAAGTAGCAGGTGTGGACACCGGAAGTTCTGTGAACGGTGAAGGTCACCGGAAGTCGCAGGTGTGAATATCAAACAGGTTAAGACAGGAAGTGATCCTGAAAGCGGAAGTAAGACAAAGGGATTACGAGATAAGGACAGGATGAGACGTATTTTTTATGGGTTTTAATCAGATTCTTTCTTGACAGGGAAAATTTTTCTACACCAGATGTGCTGATGTCTCAAGGTTAGCGGAAGGGACAGGTGATGATAACAGACATGTTTATACAGGAAGTGATTCCATAAGTAAGGCCGGAAGGTAATTGGAGATAACGTTTGGATGTTCTACATCAGATGTGCTGACCACGCAAGGTCATAGGAAATGACAGATGTTGATAACACACAGGATGGAACAGGTATCTTTAGACAGGAAGTAATTCCGTAAGTAAGACCGGAAGGGATCAGGAAGTGAAATGTGATAAGACTTTCTGACTTTATAAAAGTTTAATATGATTTTTTTTTCTATAAAAAGGGTTTTAACTAGATTCTTTCTTGAGAGGGAAAAAAATTTAGTTTTTTTTTTAATTTTATAAAAGTTTTTTTTTTTTTTTTTTTTTTTTTTTTAAGTTTGTAAATAATAGATCTTAATGATATAATAGGTGCTTTGATGTAATACAAATTGTACCATAAAATGGAAATAATATTAGCACAATACCAACAGTGGTTTTAGTCAAGTAGAGTTGAGTTGTAGGAATCCTGCTATAAAAATATTATTAGCAAAATGATGATTTTTTTTTCTTATTTAAACATTAACTTAAATGTGAATGAGATTAAAATAGATGTGAGGGCTAAATTTTTAGAGATTTAAGAAAATTCACTGTAAGTTATGTTAGGGTTGTTAAAGGAAAGGAGGTGATCGACTTTGACAGTATTTTTCTAAAAGTTTTCAGTGTGATAAGGGAGAGAGGGGGAAGGCTTAATTTTTTTCATACATGTGACGGAAAAACGGTATCGCCCTCTATCGTTGGGAAAAGGAAGTGTGAAAAGAAAAATGAAGATTGAAAAGAAGGTTACCTTTGAGTTTCGAACCCGGGAACAAAATAGTCTCATGGTTTGATCATTGACGAGGGGTTTAATGATCAAGCCATGGGACTACATCGTTGAAATGCGATGTAAGCTATTTGTGAAAAAGAAATTACCTGATCTTGGTCGTGTCTTAAGAATCATGTGACATTAAAAAAATAATAATAAATAAATAAATAAATGAAGCGTAGTTTGAATCGAGCTTGATATAGCTACATGAGAATGTTTATTAATGAAAAAAAAAATAATTAATTCAAGTCTTTGAGACTAATCTTTCATAGAAAAAAAAGATTTGTTATACTTTCTGTTACATTATATCTTCCGTTTTTTAAGTTTACAAATTTGTGGAGTAACTTAAATAATAGTTTTTATGATACTTAAACAATATATTTTTTATTATTATTTTTTTTAATTGACTTGTAATATAGCTTTTTTTTTTCTTTTTTTTTTTTTTTTTTTTTCTTAAAAGGGTACTGTAGAATAACTTATGTCAAAATTACTACATCCTTCTTTAGTTAAATATGTTTCACATAAGACATGACAAAGTGTCTTAGAAACATTTCATTTTGGAGTTAAGTGATTAAACAAGAAAAATATTATTTATAAAAACACAACACATAAGACCAGTGACTGAGAGGTTCTGGTTTTAAAGCTACTAGACGTTTGGGTTTAAACTTCTCTCGCGCTCGTCGACCTAACCGTTCGGAGTTTTCTTCGAACCTTGTCAATACGAGTTAGGAGCCCTTAGAATAACCCCTAGAGTGACCTATATCCCAAGCGTAGATAATCGGTTTTAACAAATAACCAACCATCCACAACACATAAGACATTTTAGATCATTTTAGATTATTACATTTAGTTAAGAAGTGATTTGACGTGCAAAATATTATTTATAAAAACATACAATAAGAGAATTTTAAAGATTTTTTTCCTTTTAAATGAACAATTTTTAGTGACTATTTAACTTATTAAAGAGAGCGGGTATTTTGTTTGGAGTTATACGATTAAAATAAATTTTCAATAGATTTGACTTTATACAACCAACATTTAAAAAAAAAAAAGGGAATGGAATCTAGTTTTTATAAATTAACGTATTTCAATTTTACAAATACTTCACACCCCCTCTTTTTCCCCTCTTTTGGTAGACTTTATACACATAAGACATAAAAAGCGTTTTAGAATACATCATTTAGAAATTAAGCAATTTGATAAGTAAAATATTATTTATAAAAGCAATAGATACAAAAGTAATAAAGATTTTTACTTACAAATGTACGAACTTCTGATAGGTAAGACTTTCTAAATCATTGTGCAAGAATTAAGTGGTTATTGAACTTATAACATTATAGGATGAAATAATCATGTGACGTATTTTTAAACCAATAAAATGTCAATATTTTTAAACCAATAAAAAGTTAGTATTTTTTACACGAGCGCCCTCTATTACTATATAAATTTCAATGAAACGAGTTCATAACATTCTACTGTGACCTGGTATCGTTGTAATAGGTTGTATTTTTCGTTAAGTTAGTTTTCATTTAAGTTATTATGGAACGAGTTATGAATTCTTATGTTGGTGACGTAACTACCTTGGAATGTCAACACTCACCACCAAAGTTAAATAATCAAGAGATGGATTCTACACTTTTATCCAAAGAAGGGCTCGTTTCGAATTATGAAGTGAAACCCACCTCATCAGGACTAAAGAAACAGAAGTTACCCCATGTGGTGTAAGACGTGTAACAAAGCATTTCCTCAAAAAGTTAACTTAATGTTTCACATGAAATGTCATTTAAAGGAAAAGTCTTTTCGTTGTGAGGTGTGTGCTGAAGTTTTTTCACAAAAGAGTGATTTACGTAATCATCAAAAGATTCACAAATCGCCCAAACAATACAAGTGTAGTGATTGCAACGAATTGTTTTCAAGAATGGCTGACTTATTGAAACATAAGAAGACTCACAAGTCAGGAAAACAACATTCATGTACAAAGTGTAGCGAAATGTTTGATTGTGATTCAGATTTAGTACAACATTGTGATACTTTACATAAAGTTTTACCTAATGTGAAGAAGTCACCTGATTTGCTATTTGAAAAAGTGAAGCATTTTAAAAGACAACATGACGTGCGAAATATTTGTACTAAAACTATCATTGTGTCCAATGAGATGAATCAAAAAGACTTTCGTTCGTTTTTTAACAGTGTTCGATCGGATGTTTTAAACGAATTAAATTACCAATTACAAAAGTCAATAAAATGGTATGCAGCCGCTAAAGTGGATGTCTACCGTGAATCACAGGATGGTGACTTAGAGAGAGCAACCCCCTTTTTCCTTTCCAAAAGTGAACTGGAATTAACAGAACAAAACATACATGTACATGTTGAGAATGCCTTTCTAAAGCTGTACAATGGCTTTGAAGATTTCACAGAACGTGTGTTTAATTGGACATTACAAAAAATTTTGAAATTAGAATTGATTACAGCTCAATATGACAGGCTTATTTGATTTGTATTACTTTAAATGATTAATAAATAGTTTTAATATGAAAAAGTATAGTGTTTTTTTTTTTTTTTTTTTTTTTTTTAGTTGATGTAAATTACTTTGAACAGTTTGACAATGCAACATAAACTACTGTTTAACATTTTGAATGTCTTAGACAAAATGGGAATGAATTTGTTGAAATTATGTAAAACATGATGAAATAAATGTGATGTATTTATTATATGTTACTTAAACTACAAGAGAAATGATAGAAATGTGTTATTTTAAATCTATGATACTTTTAATCACTAACAAAGTAAGACGTAACGTTATGAATCATCGATGGGTTTTCCTTTGAATAGGTATTAATCTTACTTATTGATAAGAAAGTTGAATTTTTCTCTTCGTTTAAACAATGACACTGCATGTTTTGATAATTTTCTCTCAACAGTCAACATCAATGTTTTTAACCTAGTTAAGAAATTTTTTAACTTAAACCGTCACGGAGTTTATCCTAGAGAAGTAAATTTTTATATTTAACCTACATATAAATTAAATGATTAACTATAACCATGACTGTTTTTAAAATCTAGATAAGTAGACGTTTTTATGAAACACATCCAGTGTTCTGCTGATTTTTATCGAGATTACATCAGTTAGTGAAGCAGATTAAATTGTATAAAAATATTTTATGAAATGAATATGCGATCCCATGAAGAAGTGTTTCCACCTTCAAAGCGTCCACGCTTAGAAAAAGCTATGGAAAAATCAAATACTTGTGAGAAGGAGTTAAAAGACCCAAGATTAAAACTTTCTAAAATGGACAATGACTGCGTAACTATATCACGTGATATCTCCTCTACTAAGAACTTACCAGTTGTGAAACCTGAGATCGCTATGAAATTTTCAAACTTTACCGGTGGTTACGATGCAACATCTTTCGAGAATCCACATCAAGAGTCAGTTTTTGCCCAGGACTATTTAAATACATTTTTCAAAGACATGAATTTTGAAAATTTAGATTGTTCTACCCCCTTAACCTCGCTAAAGGATGAACCCTTTCAAGAACCTACGAATAATATCTTACAGACTACTGTTAAACATGAGATGAACGAGCTACAAGCAAACAGCCTTTCGCAAGCAAGTGGTGAAATACAAAGCATCACTACACCTACATTTGCCACTAAAAGTGACAAATTATACAATTCCAATGTGTTTCACAAAGAACTAAGTGACTGTTTCTACTTAACTTTGAAGTTAAAAAATAAACAATATTCTATACATATACGAGAATTTAAACGCAATGTATCTACTAATGAAGAAATCCCAACCAAAAACGGAGTTAATATGGATATTCATAGCTGGTATGAGTTTCAATATAAAATCCTTGCATTTAATTTAAGATACAAAAGTGCATCCTTTGTTTCTAATAACACGATTTTAGTGTTAAATCAAGATTCTATGATGCGAATTAAAAATTTGAAGAATTTTTCTCATGTTGACTTAAACGAACAACAAATGGAAAAATTAAAAGAAAGTACCTCACACTTAAATACTGTACTTTTACAACATATGTACACAAAACTATTACCCTTTCTCATTAAACAGAAATGTGTGGTGAGTAACAGATCCACAGAAAAAGAACCTGTGTTATGGTTTAAACTTAATACGTGTATCGAGAATAATATGGTAACAATACTTAACCAGTTGTATGAATGTACAGGATGTATTTTTCGACATGCAAGTCAAAGCCTTCACTCATGCTTCGCATTTAATAATAAAGAAAAATTTAATCAACTAGGTGAAGCTTTGTTAATGCTCATCGATTTCGATTATGTAATTTCAACGTTTTTGAATGGAGTTTATAGTGTTAGTGAACACTTTGTACATAAGCTTCATGAACAAACTGTTTATAATGAATTGTTTAAGACAAAATAAATGATTTGTTTTGTTAAAGATCTGTGTATGTTTATTTCTACAAAGTGTCTCTGTGTGAATTTATTAGTTTTTTATCTAATCGAACTTTTAAGTGAAGAGATGTAATTTAACTTTTTTGTATATTCCAATTCAAAAATTTCAACACTTGCAAAAAAGATTAAACTATTGAAAAAAAAAATATTCACGTTAGAAAAAAAATTTTGAAAAAATTATTAGTTAACAAAAATAAAATAAAATAAAATAAAATAAAGTTAACAAAACAGCTTAAAAACATTAAAGTTAACAAAAAGTTTATAAATGTTAAAAGTTAACAAAAAAAAATAAGTTATGTTGAAAAGTTAAAAAAACAATGAAAAGTAAACAAAAATATAGTTTTTAAATTAAAATTTTTTAAAGTCTTCAAGTTAATCAAAATTAACTTTTTACTTTTAACTATTGAGAGACTATGATCTAACTGTTTATCCTCGCAACCAACTGGTGCATATCAACTATATACTCTATATCTGCATATGCGCAGAAAAACATAGACATTTACACTAACGACTTTAAATTCGACTTTAAATTCGTTAAATTTGTTCGACTTTAAATTCTTTGCCAACTTTTAAGTTTAATTACTATACACAACTCGATTACCTTTCCCACAAAACACCTTTCAGAAACAAAACAGAAATTAACACTTACCGAAAAACACGTCCACTTTGGGTGTTAGTCTTCACTCAACTAACGTTTCTCCCTTATCTTTGCTAGGGGGCGCTGCAATCGCCGCTAGAGGCGTTAGTAGTCTTCAGGTGTGTGATAAGAATAAACTTTAAATCCAACTTACACTCGCTCAGTCATTCTTGCTTCTCTCTACCTTGCTAACAACCGTTTGCTGCTGGCTCATTGTTTGGTTGTTTAAACTTGTTGAATGATGTCATCATGTGTTTGTCTAAACTTGTCCAGTCTTGTTTTTATGCAGTACGTCTATTTAGATGAGTCATCACTCGCTTATCTTGGTTGACTTGTCCAAACTTGTTTTTGTGTGGCACGTCTATTTGGGTGAGTCATCGTTCGCTTATCTTGCTTTACTTGTTTGAACTTGTCTAGTATCCAGCACCTCATGTCTTTTGTCATAGCTTGAATATACTTTACACCAATCACTTAAATATAAAAGTCTTGTCACAACTTACTTAAACTTTGATAAAAATATTAATTATTTATAAATTTCATCAAATTCTTATTTTTCTGATACATTTACTATGTAATTTTCGTTCAAAAATATGGTAAAGCCCGATTTTAAATCGAAGTCTAAGATAAATTCCCCAAATTTGTAACATTTTAACACAAATAATAAATATTGTAAGCACCCAGTACATACAAGTTTTGTAAAAATAATATTACTTATAGCTAACTCGTTATGTCCCATGATACAAAACTTCAATATAGCTAAAATCAGCATTAAACGAAAGTCTAATAACGTGTCTTTATATATTATTTTGAAATGTAAAGCATTATATCTAAACGAAAAATACAAGAACTATTCTAACTACTCCTTATATCATTCGTTTAGATATAATGCTTTACATTTCAAAATAATATATAAAGACACGTTATTAGACTTTCGTTTAATGCTGATTTTAGCTATATTGAAGTTTTGTATCATGGGACATAACGAGTTAGCTATAAGTAATATTATTTTTACAAAACTTGTATGTACTGGGTGCTTACAATATTTATTATTTGTGTTAAAATGTTACAAATTTGGGGAATTTATCTTAGACTTCGATTTAAAATCGGGCTTTACCATATTTTTGAACGAAAATTACATAGTAAATGTATCAGAAAAATAAGAATTTGATGAAATTTATAAATAATTAATATTTTTATCAAAGTTTAAGTAAGTTGTGACAAGACTTTTATATTTAAGTGATTGGTGTAAAGTATATTCAAGCTATGACAAAAGACATGAGGTGCTTGATACTAGACAAGTTCAAACAAGTAAAGCAAGATAAGCGAACGATGACTCACCCAAATAGACGTGCCACACAAAAACAAGTTTGGACAAGTCAACCAAGATAAGCGAGTGATGACTCATCTAAATAGACGTACTGCATAAAAACAAGACTGGACAAGTTTAGACAAACACATGATGACATCATTCAACAAGTTTAAACAACCAAACAATGAGCCAGCAGCAAACGGTTGTTAGCAAGGTAGAGAGAAGCAAGAATGACTGAGCGAGTGTAAGTTGGATTTAAAGTTTATTCTTATCACACACCTGAAGACTACTAACGCCTCTAGCGGCGATTGCAGCGCCCCCTAGCAAAGATAAGGGAGAAACGTTAGTTGAGTGAAGACTAACACCCAAAGTGGACGTGTTTTTCGGTAAGTGTTAATTTCTGTTTTGTTTCTGAAAGGTGTTTTGTGGGAAAGGTAATCGAGTTGTGTATAGTAATTAAACTTAAAAGTTGGCAAAGAATTTAAAGTCGAACAAATTTAACGAATTTAAAGTCGAATTTAAAGTCGTTAGTGTAAATGTCTATGTTTTTCTGCGCATATGCAGATATAGAGTATATAGTTGATATGCACCAGTTGGTTGCGAGGATAAACAGTTAGATCATAGTCTCTCAATAGTTAAAAGTAAAAAGTTAATTTTGATTAACTTGAAGACTTTAAAAAATTTTAATTTAAAAACTATATTTTTGTTTACTTTTCATTGTTTTTTTAACTTTTCAACATAACTTATTTTTTTTGTTAACTTTTAACATTTATAAACTTTTTGTTAACTTTAATGTTTTTAAGCTGTTTTGTTAACTTTATTTTATTTTATTTTATTTTATTTTTGTTAACTAATAATTTTTTCAAAATTTTTTTTCTAACGTGAATATTTTTTTTTCAATAGTTTAATCTTTTTTGCAAGTGTTGAAATTTTTGAATTGGAATATACAAAAAAGTTAAATTACATCTCTTCACTTAAAAGTTCGATTAGATAAAAAACTAATAAATTCACACAGAGACACTTTGTAGAAATAAACACATACAGATCTTTAACAAAACAAATCATTTATTTTGTCTTAAACAATTCATTATAAACAGTTTGTTCATGAAGCTTATGTACAAAGTGTTCACTAACACTATAAACTCCATTCAAAAACGTTGAAATTACATAATCGAAATCGATGAGCATTAACAAAGCTTCACCTAGTTGATTAAATTTTTCCTTATTATTAAATGCGAAGCATGAGTGAAGGCTTTGACTTGCATGTCGAAAAATACATCCTGTACATTCATACAACTGGTTAAGTATTGTTACCATATTATTCTCGATACACGTATTAAGTTTAAACCATAACACAGGTTCTTTTTCTGTGGATCTGTTACTCACCACACATTTCTGTTTAATGAGAAAGGGTAATAGTTTTGTGTACATATGTTGTAAAAGTACAGTATTTAAGTGTGAGGTACTTTCTTTTAATTTTTCCATTTGTTGTTCGTTTAAGTCAACATGAGAAAAATTCTTCAAATTTTTAATTCGCATCATAGAATCTTGATTTAACACTAAAATCGTGTTATTAGAAACAAAGGATGCACTTTTGTATCTTAAATTAAATGCAAGGATTTTATATTGAAACTCATACCAGCTATGAATATCCATATTAACTCCGTTTTTGGTTGGGATTTCTTCATTAGTAGATACATTGCGTTTAAATTCTCGTATATGTATAGAATATTGTTTATTTTTTAACTTCAAAGTTAAGTAGAAACAGTCACTTAGTTCTTTGTGAAACACATTGGAATTGTATAATTTGTCACTTTTAGTGGCAAATGTAGGTGTAGTGATGCTTTGTATTTCACCACTTGCTTGCGAAAGGCTGTTTGCTTGTAGCTCGTTCATCTCATGTTTAACAGTAGTCTGTAAGATATTATTCGTAGGTTCTTGAAAGGGTTCATCCTTTAGCGAGGTTAAGGGGGTAGAACAATCTAAATTTTCAAAATTCATGTCTTTGAAAAATGTATTTAAATAGTCCTGGGCAAAAACTGACTCTTGATGTGGATTCTCGAAAGATGTTGCATCGTAACCACCGGTAAAGTTTGAAAATTTCATAGCGATCTCAGGTTTCACATCTGGTAAGTTCTTAGTAGAGGAGATATCACGTGATATAGTTACGCAGTCATTGTCCATTTTAGAAAGTTTTAATCTTGGGTCTTTTAACTCCTTCTCACAAGTATTTGATTTTTCCATAGCTTTTTCTAAGCGTGGACGCTTTGAAGGTGGAAACACTTCTTCATGGGATCGCATATTCATTTCATAAAATATTTTTATACAATTTAATCTGCTTCACTAACTGATGTAATCTCGATAAAAATCAGCAGAACACTGGATGTGTTTCATAAAAACGTCTACTTATCCAGATTTTAAAAACAGTCATGGTTATAGTTAATCATTTAATTTATATGTAGGTTAAATATAAAAATTTACTTCTCTAGGATAAAGTCCGTGACGGTTTAAGTTAAAAAATTTCTTAACTAGGTTAAAAACATTGATGTTGACTGTTGAGAGAAAATTATCAAAACATGCAGTGTCATTGTTTAAACGAAGAGAAAAATTCAACTTTCTTATCAATAAGTAAGATTAATACCTATTCAAAGGAAAACCCATCGATGATTCATAACGTTACGTCTTACTTTGTTAGTGATTAAAAGTATCATAGATTTAAAATAACACATTTCCAATCATTTCTCTTGTAGTTTAAGTAACATATAATAAATACATCACATTTATTTCATCATGTTTTACATAATTTCAACAAATTCATTCCCATTTTGTCTAAGACATTCAAAATGTTAAACAGTAGTTTATGTTGCATTGTCAAACTGTTCAAAGTAATTTACATCAACTAAAAAAAAAAAAAAAAAAAAAAAAAAAAAAAAAAAAAAAAAAAACACTATACTTTTTCATATTAAAACTATTTATTAATCATTTAAAGTAATACAAATCAAATAAGCCTGTCATATTGAGCTGTAATCAATTCTAATTTCAAAATTTTTTGTAATGTCCAATTAAACACACGTTCTGTGAAATCTTCAAAGCCATTGTACAGCTTTAGAAAGGCATTCTCAACATGTACATGTATGTTTTGTTCTGTTAATTCCAGTTCACTTTTGGAAAGGAAAAAGGGGGTTGCTCTCTCTAAGTCACCATCCTGTGATTCACGGTAGACATCCACTTTAGCGGCTGCATACCATTTTATTGACTTTTTCATTTGTAATTGGTAATTTAATTCGTTTAAAACATCCGATCGAACACTGTTAAAAAACGAACGAAAGTCTTTTTGATTCATCTCATTGGACACAATGATAGTTTTAGTACAAATATTTCGCACATCATGTTGTCTTTTAAAATGCTTCACTTTTTCAAATAGCAAATCAGGTGACTTCTTCACATTAGGTAAAACTTTATGTAAAGTATCACAATGTTGTACTAAATCTGAATCACAATCAAACATTTCGCTACACTTTGTACATGAATGTTGTTTTCCTGACTTGTGAGTCTTCTTATGTTTCAATAAGTCAGCCATTCTTGAAAACAATTTGTTGCAATCACTACACTTGTATTGTTTGGGCGATTTGTGAATCTTTTGATGATTACGTAAATCACTCTTTTGTGAAAAAACTTCAGCACACACCTCACAACGAAAAGACTTTTCCTTTAAATGACATTTCATGTGAAACATTAAGTTAACTTTTTGAGGAAATGCTTTGTTACACGTCTTACACCACATGGGGTAACTTCTGTTTCTTTAGTCCTGATGAGGTGGGTTTCACTTCATAATTCGAAACGAGCCCTTCTTTGGATAAAAGTGTAGAATCCATCTCTTGATTATTTAACTTTGGTGGTGAGTGTTGACATTCCAAGGTAGTTACGTCACCAACATAAGAATTCATAACTCGTTCCATAATAACTTAAATGAAAACTAACTTAACGAAAAATACAACCTATTACAACGATACCAGGTCACAGTAGAATGTTATGAACTCGTTTCATTGAAATTTATATAGTAATAGAGGGCGCTCGTGTAAAAAATACTAACTTTTTATTGGTTTAAAAATATTGACATTTTATTGGTTTAAAAATACGTCACATGATTATTTCATCCTATAATGTTATAAGTTCAATAACCACTTAATTCTTGCACAATGATTTAGAAAGTCTTACCTATCAGAAGTTCGTACATTTGAAAGTAAAAATCTTTATTACTTTTGTATCTATTGCTTTTATAAATAATATTTTACTTATCAAATTGCTTAATTTCTAAATGATGTATTCTAAAACGCTTTTTATGTCTTATGTGTATAAAGTCTACCAAAAGAGGGGAAAAAGAGGGGGTGTGAAGTATTTGTAAAATTGAAATACGTTAATTTATAAAAACTAGATTCCATTCCCTTTTTTTTTTTTTAAATGTTGGTTGTATAAAGTCAAATCTATTGAAAATTTATTTTAATCGTATAACTCCAAACAAAATACCCGCTCTCTTTAATAAGTTAAATAGTCACTAAAAATTGTTCATTTAAAAGGAAAAAAATCTTTAAAATTCTCTTATTGTATGTTTTTATAAATAATATTTTGCACGTCAAATCACTTCTTAACTAAATGTAATAATCTAAAATGATCTAAAATGTCTTATGTGTTGTGGATGGTTGGTTATTTGTTAAAACCGATTATCTACGCTTGGGATATAGGTCACTCAAGGGGTTATTCTAAGGGCTCCTAACTCGTATTGACAAGGTTCGAAGAAAACTCCGAACGGTTAGGTCGACGAGCGCGAGAGAAGTTTAAACCCAAACGTCTAGTAGCTTTAAAACCAGAACCTCTCCGTCACTGGTCTTATGTGTTGTGTTTTTATAAATAATATTTTTCTTGTTTAATCACTTAACTCCAAAATGAAATGTTTCTAAGACACTTTGTCATGTCTTATGTGAAACATATTTAACTAAAGAAGGATGTAGTAATTTTGACATAAGTTATTCTACAGTACCCTTTTAAGAAAAAAAAAAAAAAAAAAAAAGAAAAAAAAAAGCTATATTACAAGTCAATTAAAAAAAATAATAATAATAAATATATTGTTTAAGTATCATAAAAACTATTATTTAAGTTACTCCACAAATTTGTAAACTTAAAAAACGGAAGATATAATGTAACAGAAAGTATAACAAATCTTTTTTTTCTATGAAAGATTAGTCTCAAAGACTTGAATTAATTATTTTTTTTTCATTAATAAACATTCTCATGTAGCTATATCAAGCTCGATTCAAACTACGCTTCATTTATTTATTTATTATTATTTTTTTTTTAATGTCACATGATTCTTAAGACACGACCAAGATCAGGTAATTTCTTTTTCACAAATAGCTTACATCGCATTTCAACGATGTAGTCCCATGGCTTGATCATTAAACCCCTCGTCAATGATCAAACCATGAGACTATTTTGTTCCCGGGTTCGAAACTCAAAGGTAACCTTCTTTTCAATCTTCATTTTTCTTTTCACACTTCCTTTTCCCAACGATAGAGGGCGATACCGTTTTTCCCTCACATATATGAAAAAAATTAAGCCTTCCCCCTCTCTCCCTTATCACACTGAAAACTTTTAGAAAAATACTGTCAAAGTCGATCACCTCCTTTCCTTTAACAACCCTAACATAACTTACAGTGAATTTTCTTAAATCTCTAAAAATTTAGCCCTCACATCTATTTTAATCTCATTCACATTTAAGTTAATGTTTAAATAAGAAAAAAAAATCATCATTTTGCTAATAATATTTTTATAGCAGGATTCCTACAACTCAACTCTACTTGACTAAAACCACTGTTGGTATTGTGCTAATATTATTTCCATTTTATGGTACAATTTGTATTACATCAAAGCACCTATTATATCATTAAGATCTATTATTTACAAACTTAAAAAAAAAAAAAAAAAAAAAAAAAACTTTTATAAAATTAAAAAAAAAACTAAATTTTTTTCCCTCTCAAGAAAGAATCTAGTTAAAACCCTTTTTATAGAAAAAAAAATCATATTAAACTTTTATAAAGTCAGAAAGTCTTATCACATTTCACTTCCTGATCCCTTCCGGTCTTACTTACGGAATTACTTCCTGTCTAAAGATACCTGTTCCATCCTGTGTGTTATCAACATCTGTCATTTCCTATGACCTTGCGTGGTCAGCACATCTGATGTAGAACATCCAAACGTTATCTCCAATTACCTTCCGGCCTTACTTATGGAATCACTTCCTGTATAAACATGTCTGTTATCATCACCTGTCCCTTCCGCTAACCTTGAGACATCAGCACATCTGGTGTAGAAAAATTTTCCCTGTCAAGAAAGAATCTGATTAAAACCCATAAAAAATACGTCTCATCCTGTCCTTATCTCGTAATCCCTTTGTCTTACTTCCGCTTTCAGGATCACTTCCTGTCTTAACCTGTTTGTTATTCACACCTGCGACTTCCGGTGACCTTCACCGTTCACAGAACTTCCGGTGTCCACACCTGCTACTTCCGGCTCCGGCTCCGCGCACATAGCGCCTGCTGGACTGAAACATACATACTTCTACTACTCGCATGCTTCAATTTAAATTCTGAAATTCTAATAATAAATGTATGATATTCAAAATTCGCTAAGAAAAAGACTTCTGCTACTAAATTTAGCTGTTTTAAGATCTCAATATTTGCTTTTGACCGAGACAATATTTCGTCTATTATGCATTTCTCTTTAAACGATTTCTTCGATTTTACCTCCAGATATTTAATGCTCCTGTGAAAAATGCCGAACGTCGAAAATTAGTTAGTAGATTAATAAAAAATTGAGGTTTTTTTTTACACGTGAAAATAAATGCGTTTATTTTCTGTTCTACCAGACTGGTCTATAGTACAACAGTCTATGCAGGTCTTTCGAAAATGACAGTCAATATTTATTACAAAATATGGGGACATATAAATGGAAAGACGAAACATTTCTTCTAATTTCCTAATATAATATAGAGTTTGAATTTATTTGGTGTCCGTAATTATTGTCGTTTTTAAAATGTTTCCGATGGTTCAGCACAGCTATCATAACTGGAAAAATTTTGGTAGATTGACTTTTAAATACTCTCCAACAAACGACAAGTTTCAAAAACAACATAATGAAATTTGTACAAAAATATTACATTTAATTTCTCTTTCGTAGAGAAAACAATCCTTCCATAGTTAAAAATGTATTGTTGTAAAGTTTTTATAAAAGATTACCTAAAATTAACTGACATTTTAATTTTTTATTTAGAAACATTTTTTATCTGAACGTTGATACAGTTTTCACTTTATTTGAAAATCTATAATGATTATGTGTGAAACAAAACATATGACAAATGACCACCTCGGCTGTGGCAGCACATGTTCACTGTTTTAAAGGAATCACAAAATATCAATATCTTTTGAGACACATTTTATTTAATTCGCGAGATTTGTAAATTTCACTCAAAACTAAATCACACATAAAACTTCCAAGTGAAGACTTAAAATCCATTTCTGAAATGGCAAGATCCAAAGTAAGCAACCTTTGTCAGATAATGTGCAGTGCAATCTTGCGTAGTCCCTGTAGCGCAGTGGATTGCGCGTTGGACTTCTAATCCAAAGGTCCCGGGTTCGAATCCCGGCAGGGATGATCCTTCTTCTGCGTTTGTTAGTCAGTTGTGGGCTAAGACGCAGGCCAATTATATTTTTAAAGGAAGACACTTTTTGAAAGAATGCAAATGCGAAGAATCCTTTTATTCACTACGACGGCCTTCTGCGCTCCCTTCAGTGACAGTTATACTGATATTCATATTGCAGTATTCTTCGTTATTCCTTCTGATTTTTCAACCGTCAAAAAGCGATTAGTTAAATAAAATTAGTCAAATTGTTTTTGATCTGTATTTTACTGTCCAAAAAATTAAGGTATTTCTATTAAAGAGGTAGGGTGTCAAAAGCATTAGACTTTTACTTAATTCACCTCTAAAATTTCATGTCACAAGACCACACTTTCTTTCATAAATATTTCTAATGTAGTACTACACATATTGTTTTTTTCATTTTCTGTTCCGAGTTTAGTGTTTAAATTTAAGTCACCTTCCAGATAAGGACTAAAATTCATTTTTGATCTGAAATAATCCAAAACTTTGTGAAAAGAATCGGTGAGTCCCTGTAGCGCAGTGGATAGCGCGTTGGACTTCTAATCCAAAGGTCCCGGGTTCGAATCCCGGCAGGGATGAACGTTCTTCAGCGTTACCTGGTTGGTGTAACTTTTTTATAAACTGAGTTCAAATTTGCCGAATCGTCATACTTAAATCGACAGGCTTCTCCACAGCTGATTATCACTTAATGGGGAAGTGGAATTACTCGACATAAATATCATCTCGTTCGTATTTCAATCTCCATTTTTTTTTATTAATAAGGGTTGGGTTGGATTGATTATTGACAGCCAATTATCTGCACTAGGGATATAGTCCCGGGGGGAGTACCCTTCGTGGGGGTCTTTCTAAGGGAACCTAATCCGTATTTACGCATGGATAAATCCACGGCTCGAAGAAAACCACGAAAACTCCGAACGATTAGGCCGACGGGCGCAATTGGGATCGAACCCAGCACCTCCCGTCTACCAGCTTCGAGATTTTATTAATAAGGAATTTATTAACTTTTCTTACATTCTTATTTTTTTGTTTCGTCCGTTCTTCTCAGGAAATTATCGAATTTTTAATTAAATTTCTGATCGTAGGATGCATCGAATTGATTCCCATTTCTTCTCGAAATAAGTCACTTCCTATAAGAGAGACTTACTCTTACAAATGTTCTCTCGTTTAGCTCACCATGGTCCAAAATGCTTACTTCACATATCAATTTTTTTTTTTACTCAGAAACCCACATCTAAGTGAAAACAAGTCATACATTAATATTAAAATGTTTTTCCTGCATAATTTCCACCTTCAACAAAATTCATAGTATAACTTACGTAAAAAGTTCTTTTTTCTCAGCGAAACTCCAAAAATCCCATTCTCCGCAATGACCTGAAACGCATGCTTCAATTTAAATTCTGAAATTCTAATAATAAATGTATGATATTCAAAATTCGCTAAGAAAAAGACTTCTGCTACTAAATTTAGCTGTTTTAAGATCTCAATATTTGCTTTTGACCGAGACAATATTTCGTCTATTATGCATTTCTCTTTAAACGATTTCTTCGATTTTACCTCCAGATATTTAATGCTCCTGTGAAAAATGCCGAACGTCGAAAATTAGTTAGTAGATTAATAAAAAATTGAGGTTTTTTTTACACGTGAAAATAAATGCGTTTATTTTCTGTTCTACCAGACTGGTCTATAGTACAACAGTCTATGCAGGTCTTTCGAAAATGACAGTCAATATTTATTACAAAATATGGGGACATATAAATGGAAAGACGAAACATTTCTTCTAATTTCCTAATATAATATAGAGTTTGAATTTATTTGGTGTCCGTAATTATTGCCGTTTTTAAAATGTTTCCGATGGTTCAGCACAGCTATCATAACTGGAAAAATTTTGGTAGATTGACCTTTAAATACTCTCCAACAAACGACAAGTTTCAAAAACAACATAATGAAATTTGTACAAAAATATTACATTTAATTTCTCTTTCGTAGAGAAAACAATCCTTCCATAGTTAAAAATGTATTGTTGTAAAGTTTTTATAAAAGATTACCTAAAATTAACTGACATTTTAATTTTTTATTTAAAAACATTTTTTATCTGAACGTTGATACAGTTTTCACTTTATTTGAAAATCTATAATGATTATGTGTGAAACAAAACATATGACAAATGACCACCTCGGCTGTTGCAGCACATGTTCACTGTTTTAAAGGAATCACAAAATATCAATATCTTTTGAGACACATTTTATTTAATTCGCGAGATTTGTAAATTTCACTCAAAACTAAATCACACATAAAACTTCCAAGTGAAGACTTAAAATCCATTTCTGAAATGGCAAGATCCAAAGTAAGCAACCTTTGTCAGATAATGTGCAGTACAATCTTGCGTAGTCCCTGTAGCGCAGTGGATAGCGCGTTGGACTTCTAATCCAAAGGTCCCGGGTTCGAATCCCGGCAGGGATGATCCTTCTTCTGCGTTTGTTAGTCAGTTGTGGGCTAAGACGCAGGCCAATTATATTTTTAAAGGAAGACACTTTTTGAAAGAATGCAAATGCAAAGAATCCTTTTATTCACTACGACGGCCTTCTGCGCTCCCTTCAGTGACAGTTATACTGATATTCATATTGCAGTATTCTTCCTTATTCCTTCTGATTTTTCAACCGTCAAAAAGCGATTAGTTAAATAAAATTAGTCAAATTGTTTTTGATCTGTATTTTCCTGTCCAATAAATTAAGGTATTTCTATTAAAGAGGTAGGGTGTCAAAAGCATTAGACTTTTACTTAATTCACCTCTAAAATTTCATGTCACAAGACCACACTTTCTTTCATAAATATTTCTAATGTAGTACTACACATATTGCTTTTTTCATTTTCTGTTCCGAGTTTAGTGTTTAAATTTAAGTCACCTTCCAGATAAGGACTAAAAATTCATTTTTGATCTGAAATAATCCAAAACTTTGTGAAAAGAATCGGTGAGTCCGTGTAGCGCAGTGGATAGAGCGTTGGACTTCTAATCCAAAGGTCCCGGGTTCGAATCCAGGCAGGGATGGTCGTTCTTCAGCGTTGCCTAGTCGGTGTAACTTTTTTATAAACTGATTTCAAATTTGTCGAATCGTCATACTTAAATCGACAGGCTTCTCCACAGCTGATTATCACTTAATGGGGAAGTGGTAACTCGACATAAATATCATCTCGTTCCTATTTCAATCTCCATTTTTTTTTTATTAATAAGGGTTGGGTTGGGTTGATTATTGACGGCCAATTATCTACACTAGGGATATAGGCCCGGGGGGAGTGCCCTTCGTGGGGGTCTTTCTAAGGGAACCTAATCCGTATTTACGCATGGATAAATCCACGGCTCGAAGAAAACCACGAAAACTCCGAACGATTAGGCCGACGGGCGCAATTGGGATCGAACCCAGCACCTCCCGTCTACCAGCTTCGAGATTTTATTAATAAGGAATTTATTAACTTTTCTTACATTCTTATTTTTTTGTTTCGTCCGTTCTTCTCAGGAAATTATCGAATTTTTAATTAAATTTCTGATCGTAGGATGCATCGAATTGATTCCCATTTCTTCTCGAAATAAGTCACTTCCTATAAGAGAGACTTACTCTTACAAATGTTCTCTCGTTTAGCTCACCATGGTCCAAAATGCTTACTTCACATATCAATTTTTTTTTTTTACTCAGAAACCCACATCTAAGTGAAAACAAGTCATACATTAATATTAAAATGTTTTTCCTGCATAATTTCCACCTTCAACAAAATTCATAGTATAACTTACGTAAAAAGTTCTTTTTTCTCAGCGAAACTCCAAAAATCCCATTCTCCGCAGTTCCCAATCGCGCCCGTCGGCCTAATCGTTCGGAGTTTTCGTGGTTTTCTTCGAGCCGTGGATTTATCCATGAGTAAATACGGATTAGGTTCCCTTAGAAAGACCCCCACGAAGGGCACTCCCCCCGGGCCTATATCCCTAGTGTAGATAATTGGCCGTCAATAATCAACCCAACCCATTCTCCGCAATGACCTGAAACGCATGCTTCAATTTAAATTCTGAAATTCTAATAATAAATGTATGATATTCAAAATTCGCTAAGAAAAAGACTTCTGCTACTAAATTTAGCTGTTTTAAGATCTCAATATTTGCTTTTGACCGAGACAATATTTCGTCTATTATGCATTTCTCTTTAAACGATTTCTTCGATTTTACCTCCAGATATTTAATGCTCCTGTGAAAAATGCCGAACGTCGAAAATTAGTTAGTAGATTAATAAAAAATTGAGGTTTTTTTTACACGTGAAAATAAATGCGTTTATTTTCTGTTCTACCAGACTGGTCTATAGTACAACAGTCTATGCAGGTCTTTCGAAAATGACAGTCAATATTTATTACAAAATATGGGGACATATAAATGGAAAGACGAAACATTTCTTCTAATTTCCTAATATAATATAGAGTTTGAATTTATTTGGTGTCCGTAATTATTGTCGTTTTTAAA
The DNA here is from genome assembly GCA_963931845.1 of Maratus michaelseni. Taxonomy (NCBI): domain Eukaryota; kingdom Metazoa; phylum Arthropoda; class Arachnida; order Araneae; family Salticidae; genus Maratus; species Maratus michaelseni. The sequence goes on from OZ007598.1 coordinate 38,702,290, forward strand.
ATGTTTCCGATGGTTCAGCACAGCTATCATAACTGGAAAAATTTTGGTAGATTGACTTTTAAATACTCTCCAACAAACGACAAGTTTCAAAAACAACATAATGAAATTTGTACAAAAATATTACATTTAATTTCTCTTTCGTAGAGAAAACAATCCTTCCATAGTTAAAAATGTATTGTTGTAAAGTTTTTATAAAAGATTACCTAAAATTAACTGACATTTTAATTTTTTATTTAGAAACATTTTTTATCTGAACGTTGATACAGTTTTCACTTTATTTGAAAATCTATAATGATTATGTGTGAAACAAAACATATGACAAATGACCACCTCGGGTGTGGCAGCACATGTTCACTGTTTTAAAGGAATCACAAAATATCAATATCTTTTGAGACACATTTTATTTAATTCGCGAGATTTGTAAATTTCACTCAAAACTAAATCACACATAAAACTTCCAAGTGAAGACTTAAAATCCATTTCTGAAATGGCAAGATCCAAAGTAAGCAACCTTTGTCAGATAATGTGCAGTAAAATCTTGCGTAGTCCCTGTAGCGCAGTGGATAGCGCGTTGGACTTCTAATCCAAAGGTCCCGGGTTCGAATCCCGGCAGGGATGATCCTTCTTCTGCGTTTGTTAGTCAGTTGTGGGCTAAGACGCAGGCCAATTATATTTTTAAAGGAAGACACTTTTTGAAAGAATGCAAATGCAAAGAATCCTTTTATTCACTACGACGGCCTTCTGCGCTCCCTTCAGTGACAGTTATACTGATATTCATATTGCAGTATTCTTCGTTATTCCTTCTGATTTTTCAACCGTCAAAAAGCGATTAGTTAAATAAAATTAGTCAAATTGTTTTTGATCTGTATTTTCCTGTCCAAAAAATTAAGGTATTTCTATTAAAGAGGTAGGGTGTCAAAAGCATTAGACTTTTACTTAATTCACCTCTAAAATTTCATGTCACAAGACCACACTTTCTTTCATAAATATTTCTAATGTAGTACTACACATATTGTTTTTTTCATTTTCTGTTCCGAGTTTAGTGGAGGTTGTGCTCTCGAAGCTGGTAGACGGGAGGTGCTGGGTTCGATCCCAATCGCGCCCGTCGGCCTAATCGTTCGGAGTTTTCGTGGTTTTCTTCGAGCCGTGGATTTATCCATGCGTAAATACGGGTTAGGTTCCCTTAGAAAGACCCCCACGAAGGGCACTCCCCCCGGGCCTATATCCCAAGTGCAGATAATTGGCCGTCAACAATCAACCCAACCCAACCCGAGTTTAGTGTTTAAATTTAAGTCACCTTCCAGATAAGGACTAAAATTCATTTTTGATCTGAAATAATCCAAAACTTTGTGAAAAGAATCGGTGAGTCCCTGTAGCGCAGTGGATAGCGCGTTGGACTTCTAATCCAAAGGTCCCCGGTTCGAATCCCGGCAGGGATGAACGTTCTTCAGCGTTACCTGGTTGGTGTAACTTTTTTATAAACTGAGTTCAAATTTGCCGAATCGTCATACTTAAATCGACAGGCTTCTCCAAAGCTGATTATCACTTAATGGGGAAGTGGAATTACTCGACATAAATATCATCTCGTTCATATTTCAATCTCCATTTTTTTTTATTAATAAGGGTTGGGTTGGATTGATTATTGACAGCCAATTATCTACACTAGGGATATAGGCCCGGGGGGAGTACCCTTCGTGGGGGTCTTTCTAAGGGAACCTAATCCGTATTTACGCATGGATAAATCCACGGCTCGAAGAAAACCACGAAAACTCCGAACGATTAGGCCGACGGGCGCAATTGGGATCGAACCCAGCACCTCCCGTCTACCAGCTTCGAGATTTTATTAATAAGGAATTTATTAACTTTTCTTACATTCTTATTTTTTTGTTTCGTCCGTTCTTCTCAGGAAATTATCGAATTTTTAATTAAATTTCTGATCGTAGGATGCATCGAATTGATTCCCATTTCTTCTCGAAATAAGTCACTTCCTATAAGAGAGACTTACTCTTACAAATGTTCTCTCGTTTAGCTCACCATGGTCCAAAATGCTTACTTCACATATCAATTTTTTTTTTTACTCAGAAACCCACATCTAAGTGAAAACAAGTCATACATTAATATTAAAATGTTTTTCCTGCATAATTTCCACCTTCAACAAAATTCATAGTATAACTTACGTAAAAAGTTCTTTTTTCTCAGCGAAACTCCAAAAATCCCATTCTCCGCAATGACCTGAAACGCATGCTTCAATTTAAATTCTGAAATTCTAATAATAAATGTATGATATTCAAAATTCGCTAAGAAAAAGACTTCTGCTACTAAATTTAGCTGTTTTAAGATCTCAATATTTGCTTTTGACCGAGACAATATTTCGTCTATTATGCATTTCTCTTTAAACGATTTCTTCGATTTTACCTCCAGATATTTAATGCTCCTGTGAAAAATGCCGAACGTCGAAAATTAGTTAGTAGATTAATAAAAAATTGAGGTTTTTTTTACACGTGAAAATAAATGCGTTTATTTTCTGTTCTACCAGACTGGTCTATAGTACAACAGTCTATGCAGGTCTTTCGAAAATGACAGTCAATATTTATTACAAAATATGGGGACATATAAATGGAAAGACGAAACATTTCTTCTAATTTCCTAATATAATATAGAGTTTGAATTTATTTGGTGTCCGTAATTATTGCCGTTTTTAAAATGTTTCCGATGGTTCAGCACAGCTATCATAACTGGAAAAATTTTGGTAGATTGACCTTTAAATACTCTCCAACAAACGACAAGTTTCAAAAACAACATAATGAAATTTGTACAAAAATATTACATTTAATTTCTCTTTCGAAAAGAAAACAATCCTTCCATAGTTAAAAATGTATTGTTGTAAAGTTTTTATAAAAGATTACCTAAAATTAACTGACATTTTAATTTTTTATTTAAAAACATTTTTTATCTGAACGTTGATACAGTTTTCACTTTATTTGAAAATCTATAATGATTATGTGTGAAACAAAACATATGACAAATGACCACCTCGGCTGTTGCAGCACATGTTCACTGTTTTAAAGGAATCACAAAATATCAATATCTTTTGAGACACATTTTATTTAATTCGCGAGATTTGTAAATTTCACTCAAAACTAAATCACACATAAAACTTCCAAGTGAAGACTTAAAATCCATTTCTGAAATGGCAAGATCCAAAGTAAGCAACATTTGTCAGATAATGTGCAGTACAATCTTGCGTAGTCCCTGTAGCGCAGTGGATAGCGCGTTGGACTTCTAATCCAAAGGTCCCGGGTTCGAATCCCGGCAGGGATGATCCTTCTTCTGCGTTTGTTAGTCAGTTGTGGGCTAAGACGCAGGCCAATTATATTTTTAAAGGAAGACACTTTTTGAAAGAATGCAAATGCAAAGAATCCTTTTATTCACTACGACGACCTTCTGCGCTCCCTTCAGTGACAGTTATACTGATATTCATATTGCAGTATTCTTCCTTATTCCTTCTGATTTTTCAACCGTCAAAAAGCGATTAGTTAAATAAAATTAGTCAAATTGTTTTTGATCTGTATTTTCCTGTCCAATAAATTAAGGTATTTCTATTAAAGAGGTAGGGTGTCAAAAGCATTAGACTTTTACTTAATTCACCTCTAAAATTTCATGTCACAAGACCACACTTTCTTTCATAAATATTTCTAATGTAGTACTACACATATTGCTTTTTTCATTTTCTGTTCCGAGTTTAGTGTTTAAATTTAAGTCACCTTCCAGATAAGGACTAAAAATTCATTTTTGATCTGAAATAATCCAAAACTTTGTGAAAAGAATCGGTGAGTCCGTGTAGCGCAGTGGATAGAGCGTTGGACTTCTAATCCAAAGGTCCCGGGTTCGAATCCAGGCAGGGATGGTCGTTCTTCAGCGTTCCCTAGTCGGTGTAACTTTTTTATAAACTGATTTCAAATTTGTCGAATCGTCATACTTAAATCGACAGGCTTCTCCACAGCTGATTATCACTTAATGGGGAAGTGGTAACTCGACATAAATATCATCTCGTTCCTATTTCAATCTCCATTTTTTTTTTATTAATAAGGGTTGGGTTGGGTTGATTATTGACGGCCAATTATCTACACTAGGGATATAGGCCCGGGGGGAGTGCCCTTCGTGGGGGTCTTTCTAAGGGAACCTAATCCGTATTTACGCATGGATAAATCCACGGCTCGAAGAAAACCACGAAAACTCCGAACGATTAGGCCGACGGGCGCAATTGGGATCGAACCCAGCACCTCCCGTCTACCAGCTTCGAGATTTTATTAATAAGGAATTTATTAACTTTTCTTACATTCTTATTTTTTTGTTTCGTCCGTTCTTCTCAGGAAATTATCGAATTTTTAATTAAATTTCTGATCGTAGGATGCATCGAATTGATTCCCATTTCTTCTCGAAATAAGTCACTTCCTATAAGAGAGACTTACTCTTACAAATGTTCTCTCGTTTAGCTCACCATGGTCCAAAATGCTTACTTCACATATCAATTTTTTTTTTTACTCAGAAACCCACATCTAAGTGAAAACAAGTCATACATTAATATTAAAATGTTTTTCCTGCATAATTTCCACCTTCAACAAAATTCATAGTATAACTTACGTAAAAAGCTCTTTTTTCTCAGCGAAACTCCAAAAATCCCATTCTCCGCAGTTCCCAATCGCGCCCGTCGGCCTAATCGTTCGGAGTTTTCGTGGTTTTCTTCGAGCCGTGGATTTATCCATGCGTAAATACGGATTAGGTTCCCTTAGAAAGACCCCCACGAAGGGCACTCCCCCCGGGCCTATATCCCTAGTGTAGATAATTGGCCGTCAATAATCAACCCAACCCATTCTCCGCAATGACCTGAAACGCATGCTTCAATTTAAATTCTGAAATTCTAATAATAAATGTATGATATTCAAAATTCGCTAAGAAAAAGACTTCTGCTACTAAATTTAGCTGTTTTAAGATCTCAATATTTGCTTTTGACCGAGACAATATTTCGTCTATTATGCATTTCTCTTTAAACGATTTCTTCGATTTTACCTCCAGATATTTAATGCTCCTGTGAAAAATGCCGAACGTCGAAAATTAGTTAGTAGATTAATAAAAAATTGAGGGTTTTTTTACACGTGAAAATAAATGCGTTTATTTTCTGTTCTACCAGACTGGTCTATAGTACAACAGTCTATGCAGGTCTTTCGAAAATGACAGTCAATATTTATTACAAAATATGGGGACATATAAATGGAAAGACGAAACATTTCTTCTAATTTCCTAATATAATATAGAGTTTGAATTTATTTGGTGTCCGTAATTATTGTCGTTTTTAAAATGTTTCCGATGGTTCAGCACAGCTATCATAACTGGAAAAATTTTGGTAGATTGACTTTTAAATACTCTCCAACAAACGACAAGTTTCAAAAACAACATAATGAAATTTGTACAAAAATATTACATTTAATTTCTCTTTCGTAGAGAAAACAATCCTTCCATAGTTAAAAATGTATTGTTGTAAAGTTTTTATAAAAGATTACCTAAAATTAACTGACATTTTAATTTTTTATTTAGAAACATTTTTTATCTGAACGTTGATACAGTTTTCACTTTATTTGAAAATCTATAATGATTATGTGTGAAACAAAACATATGACAAATGACCACCTCGGCTGTGGCAGCACATGTTCACTGTTTTAAAGGAATCACAAAATATCAATATCTTTTGAGACACATTTTATTTAATTCGCGAGATTTGTAAATTTCACTCAAAACTAAATCACACATAAAACTTCCAAGTGAAGACTTAAAATCCATTTCTGAAATGGCAAGATCCAAAGTAAGCAACCTTTGTCAGATAATGTGCAGTACAATCTTGCGTAGTCCCTGTAGCGCAGTGGATAGCGCGTTGGACTTCTAATCCAAAGGTCCCGGGTTCGAATCCCGGCAGGGATGATCCTTCTTCTGCGTTTGTTAGTCAGTTGTGGGCTAAGTCGCAGGCCAATTATATTTTTAAAGGAAGACACTTTTTGAAAGAATGCAAATGCGAAGAATCCTTTTATTCACTACGACGGCCTTCTGCGCTCCCTTCAGTGACAGTTATACTGATATTCATATTGCAGTATTCTTCGTTATTCCTTCTGATTTTTCAACCGTCAAAAAGCGATTAGTTAAATAAAATTAGTCAAATTGTTTTTGATCTGTATTTTCCTGTCCAAAAAATTAAGGTATTTCTATTAAAGAGGTAGGGTGTCAAAAGCATTAGACTTTTACTTAATTCACCTCTAAAATTTCATGTCACAAGACCACACTTTCTTTCATAAATATTTCTAATGTAGTACTACACATATTGTTTTTTTCATTTTCTGTTCCGAGTTTAGTGTTTAAATTTAAGTCACCTTCCAGATAAGGACTAAAATTCATTTTTGATCTGAAATAATCCAAAACTTTGTGAAAAGAATCGGTGAGTCCCTGTAGCGCAGTGGATAGCGCGTTGGACTTCTAATCCAAAGGTCCCGGGTTCGAATCCCGGCAGGGATGAACGTTCTTCAGCGTTACCTGGTTGGTGTAACTTTTTTATAAACTGAGTTCAAATTTGCCGAATCGTCATACTTAAATCGACAGGCTTCTCCACAGCTGATTATCACTTAATGGGGAAGTGGAATTACTCGACATAAATATCATCTCGTTCATATTTCAATCTCCATTTTTTTTTATTAATAAGGGTTGGGTTGGATTGATTATTGACAGCCAATTATCTACACTAGGGATATAGGCCCGGGGAGAGTACCCTTCGTGGGGGTCTTTCTAAGGGAACCTAATCCGTATTTACGCATGGATAAATCCACGGCTCGAAGAAAACCACGAAAACTCCGAACGATTAGGCCGACGGGCGCAATTGGGATCGAACCCAGCACCTCCCGTCTACCAGCTTCGAGATTTTATTAATAAGGAATTTATTAACTTTTCTTACATTCTTATTTTTTTGTTTCGTCCGTTCTTCTCAGGAAATTATCGAATTTTTAATTAAATTTCTGATCGTAGGATGCATCGAATTGATTCCCATTTCTTCTCGAAATAAGTCACTTCCTATAAGAGAGACTTACTCTTACAAATGTTCTCTCGTTTAGCTCACCATGGTCCAAAATGCTTACTTCACATATCAATTTTTTTTTTTACTCAGAAACCCACATCTAAGTGAAAACAAGTCATACATTAATATTAAAATGTTTTTCCTGCATAATTTCCACCTTCAACAAAATTCATAGTATAACTTACGTAAAAAGTTCTTTTTTCTCAGCGAAACTCCAAAAATCCCATTCTCCGCAGTTCCCAATCGCGCCCGTCGGCCTAATCGTTCGGAGTTTTCGTGGTTTTCTTCGAGCCGTGGATTTATCCATGCGTAAATACGGATTAGGTTCCCTTAGAAAGACCCCCACGAAGGGCACTCCCCCCGGGCCTATATCCCTAGTGTAGATAATTGGCCGTCAATAATCAACCCAACCCATTCTCCGCAATGACCTGAAACGCATGCTTCAATTTAAATTCTGAAATTCTAATAATAAATGTATGATATTCAAAATTCGCTAAGAAAAAGACTTCTGCTACTAAATTTAGCTGTTTTAAGATCTCAATATTTGCTTTTGACCGAGACAATATTTCGTCTATTATGCATTTCTCTTTAAACGATTTCTTCGATTTTACCTCCAGATATTTAATGCTCCTGTGAAAAATGCCGAACGTCGAAAATTAGTTAGTAGATTAATAAAAAATTGAGGGTTTTTTTACACGTGAAAATAAATGCGTTTATTTACTGTTCTACCAGACTGGTCTATAGTACAACAGTCTATGCAGGTCTTTCGAAAATGACAGTCAATATTTATTACAAAATATGGGGACATATAAATGGAAAGACGAAACATTTCTTCTAATTTCCTAATATAATATAGAGTTTGAATTTATTTGGTGTCCGTAATTATTGTCGTTTTTAAAATGTTTCCGATGGTTCAGCACAGCTATCATAACTGGAAAAATTTTGGTAGATTGACTTTTAAATACTCTCCAACAAACGACAAGTTTCAAAAACAACATAATGAAATTTGTACAAAAATATTACATTTAATTTCTCTTTCGTAGAGAAAACAATCCTTCCATAGTTAAAAATGTATTGTTGTAAAGTTTTTATAAAAGATTACCTAAAATTAACTGACATTTTAATTTTTTATTTAGAAACATTTTTTATCTGAACGTTGATACAGTTTTCACTTTATTTGAAAATCTATAATGATTATGTGTGAAACAAAACATATGACAAATGACCACCTCGGCTGTGGCAGCACATGTTCACTGTTTTAAAGGAATCACAAAATATCAATATCTTTTGAGACACATTTTATTTAATTCGCGAGATTTGTAAATTTCACTCAAAACTAAATCACACATAAAACTTCCAAGTGAAGACTTAAAATCCATTTCTGAAATGGCAAGATCCAAAGTAAGCAACCTTTGTCAGATAATGTGCAGTACAATCTTGCGTAGTCCCTGTAGCGCAGTGGATAGCGCGTTGGACTTCTAATCCAAAGGTCCCGGGTTCGAATCCCGGCAGGGATGATCCTTCTTCTGCGTTTGTTAGTCAGTTGTGGGCTAAGTCGCAGGCCAATTATATTTTTAAAGGAAGACACTTTTTGAAAGAATGCAAATGCGAAGAATCCTTTTATTCACTACGACGGCCTTCTGCGCTCCCTTCAGTGACAGTTATACTGATATTCATATTGCAGTATTCTTCGTTATTCCTTCTGATTTTTCAACCGTCAAAAAGCGATTAGTTAAATAAAATTAGTCAAATTGTTTTTGATCTGTATTTTCCTGTCCAAAAAATTAAGGTATTTCTATTAAAGAGGTAGGGTGTCAAAAGCATTAGACTTTTACTTAATTCACCTCTAAAATTTCATGTCACAAGACCACACTTTCTTTCATAAATATTTCTAATGTAGTACTACACATATTGTTTTTTTCATTTTCTGTTCCGAGTTTAGTGTTTAAATTTAAGTCACCTTCCAGATAAGGACTAAAATTCATTTTTGATCTGAAATAATCCAAAACTTTGTGAAAAGAATCGGTGAGTCCCTGTAGCGCAGTGGATAGCGCGTTGGACTTCTAATCCAAAGGTCCCGGGTTCGAATCCCGGCAGGGATGAACGTTCTTCAGCGTTACCTGGTTGGTGTAACTTTTTTATAAACTGAGTTCAAATTTGCCGAATCGTCATACTTAAATCGACAGGCTTCTCCACAGCTGATTATCACTTAATGGGGAAGTGGAATTACTCGACATAAATATCATCTCGTTCATATTTCAATCTCCATTTTTTTTTATTAATAAGGGTTGGGTTGGATTGATTATTGACAGCCAATTATCTACACTAGGGATATAGGCCCGGGGGGAGTACCCTTCGTGGGGGTCTTTCTAAGGGAACCTAATCCGTATTTACGCATGGATAAATCCACGGCTCGAAGAAAACCACGAAAACTCCGAACGATTAGGCCGACGGGCGCAATTGGGATCGAACCCAGCACCTCCCGTCTACCAGCTTCGAGATTTTATTAATAAGGAATTTATTAACTTTTCTTACATTCTTATTTTTTTGTTTCGTCCGTTCTTCTCAGGAAATTATCGAATTTTTAATTAAATTTCTGATCGTAGGATGCATCGAATTGATTCCCATTTCTTCTCGAAATAAGTCACTTCCTATAAGAGAGACTTACTCTTACAAATGTTCTCTCGTTTAGCTCACCATGGTCCAAAATGCTTACTTCACATATCATTTTTTTTTTTTACTCAGAAACCCACATCTAAGTGAAAACAAGTCATACATTAATATTAAAATGTTTTTCCTGCATAATTTCCACCTTCAACAAAATTCATAGTATAACTTACGTAAAAAGTTCTTTTTTCTCAGCGAAACTCCAAAAATCCCATTCTCCGCAATGACCTGAAACGCATGCTTCAATTTAAATTCTGAAATTCTAATAATAAATGTATGATATTCAAAATTCGCTAAGAAAAAGACTTCTGCTACTAAATTTAGCTGTTTTAAGATCTCAATATTTGCTTTTGACCGAGACAATATTTCGTCTATTATGCATTTCTCTTTAAACGATTTCTTCGATTTTACCTCCAGATATTTAATGCTCCTGTGAAAAATGCCGAACGTCGAAAATTAGTTAGTAGATTAATAAAAAATTGAGGTTTTTTTTACACGTGAAAATAAATGCGTTTATTTTCTGTTCTACCAGACTGGTCTATAGTACAACAGTCTATGCAGGTCTTTCGAAAATGACAGTCAATATTTATTACAAAATATGGGGACATATAAATGGAAAGACGAAACATTTCTTCTAATTTCCTAATATAATATAGAGTTTGAATTTATTTGGTGTCCGTAATTATTGCCGTTTTTAAAATGTTTCCGATGGTTCAGCACAGCTATCATAACTGGAAAAATTTTGGTAGATTGACCTTTAAATACTCTCCAACAAACGACAAGTTTCAAAAACAACATAATGAAATTTGTACAAAAATATTACATTTAATTTCTCTTTCGTAGAGAAAACAATCCTTCCATAGTTAAAAATGTATTGTTGTAAAGTTTTTATAAAAGATTACCTAAAATTAACTGACATTTTAATTTTTTATTTAAAAACATTTTTTATCTGAACGTTGATACAGTTTTCACTTTATTTGAAAATCTATAATGATTATGTGTGAAACAAAACATATGACAAATGACCACCTCGGCTGTGGCAGCACATGTTCACTGTTTTAAAGGAATCACAAAATATCAATATCTTTGAGACACATTTTATTTAATTCGCGAGATTTGTAAATTTCACTCAAAACTAAATCACACATAAAACTTCCAAGTGAAGACTTAAAATCCATTTCTGAAATGGCAAGATCCAAAGTAAGCAACCTTTGTCAGATAATGTGCAGTACAATCTTGCGTAGTCCCTGTAGCGCATTGTATAGCGCGTTGGACTTCTAATCCAAAGGTCCCGGGTTCGAATCCCGGCAGGGATGACCCTTCTTCTGCGTTTGTTAGTCAGTTGTGGGCTAAGACGCAGGCCAATTATATTTTTAAAGGAAGACACTTTTTGAAAGAATGCAAATGCAAAGAATCCTTTTATTCACTACGACGGCCTTCTGCGCTCCCTTCAGTGACAGTTATACTGATATTCATATTGCAGTATTCTTCCTTATTCCTTCTGATTTTTCAACCGTCAAAAAGCGATTAGTTAAATAAAATTAGTCAAATTGTTTTTGATCTGTATTTTCCTGTCCAATAAATTAAGGTATTTCTATTAAAGAGGTAGGGTGTCAAAAGCATTAGACTTTTACTTAATTCACCTCTAAAATTTCATGTCACAAGACCACACTTTCTTTCATAAATATTTCTAATGTAGTACTACACATATTGCTTTTTTCATTTTCTGTTCCGAGTTTAGTGTTTAAATTTAAGTCACCTTCCAGATAAGGACTAAAAATTCATTTTTGATCTGAAATAATCCAAAACTTTGTGAAAAGAATCGGTGAGTCCGTGTAGCGCAGTGGATAGAGCGTTGGACTTCTAATCCAAAGGTCCCGGGTTCGAATCCAGGCAGGGATGGTCGTTCTTCAGCGTTGCCTAGTCGGTGTAACTTTTTTATAAACTGATTTCAAATTTGTCGAATCGTCATACTTAAATCGACAGGCTTCTCCACAGCTGATTATCACTTAATGGGGAAGTGGTAACTCGACATAAATATCATCTCGTTCCTATTTCAATCTCCATTTTTTTTTTATTAATAAGGGTTGGGTTGGGTTGATTATTGACGGCCAATTATCTACACTAGGGATATAGGCCCGGGGGGAGTGCCCTTCGTGGGGGTCTTTCTAAGGGAACCTAATCCGTATTTACGCATGGATAAATCCACGGCTCGAAGAAAACCACGAAAACTCCGAACGATTAGGCCGACGGGCGCAATTGGGATCGAACCCAGCACCTCCCGTCTACCAGCTTCGAGATTTTATTAATAAGGAATTTATTAACTTTTCTTACATTCTTATTTTTTTGTTTCGTCCGTTCTTCTCAGGAAATTATCGAATTTTTAATTAAATTTCTGATCGTAGGATGCATCGAATTGATTCCCATTTCTTCTCGAAATAAGTCACTTCCTATAAGAGAGACTTACTCTTACAAATGTTCTCTCGTTTAGCTCACCATGGTCCAAAATGCTTACTTCACATATCAATTTTTTTTTTTACTCAGAAACCCACATCTAAGTGAAAACAAGTCATACATTAATATTAAAATGTTTTTCCTGCATAATTTCCACCTTCAACAAAATTCATAGTATAACTTACGTAAAAAGTTCTTTTTTCTCAGCGAAACTCCAAAAATCCCATTCTCCGCAGTTCCCAATCGCGCCCGTCGGCCTAATCGTTCGGAGTTTTCGTGGTTTTCTTCGAGCCGTGGATTTATCCATGCGTAAATACGGATTAGGTTCCCTTAGAAAGACCCCCACGAAGGGCACTCCCCCCGGGCCTATATCCCTAGTGTAGATAATTGGCCGTCAATAATCAACCCAACCCATTCTCCGCAATGACCTGAAACGCATGCTTCAATTTAAATTCTGAAATTCTAATAATAAATGTATGATATTCAAAATTCGCTAAGAAAAAGACTTCTGCTACTAAATTTAGCTGTTTTAAGATCTCAATATTTGCTTTTGACCGAGACAATATTTCGTCTATTATGCATTTCTCTTTAAACGATTTCTTCGATTTTACCTCCAGATATTTAATGCTCCTGTGAAAAATGCCGAACGTCGAAAATTAGTTAGTAGATTAATAAAAAATTGAGGGTTTTTTTACACGTGAAAATAAATGCGTTTATTTTCTGTTCTACCAGACTGGTCTATAGTACAACAGTCTATGCAGGTCTTTCGAAAATGACAGTCAATATTTATTACAAAATATGGGGACATATAAATGGAAAGACGAAACATTTCTTCTAATTTCCTAATATAATATAGAGTTTGAATTTATTTGGTGTCCGTAATTATTGTCGTTTTTAAAATGTTTCCGATGGTTCAGCACAGCTATCATAACTGGAAAAATTTTGGTAGATTGACTTTTAAATACTCTCCAACAAACGACAAGTTTCAAAAACAACATAATGAAATTTGTACAAAAATATTACATTTAATTTCTCTTTCGTAGAGAAAACAATCCTTCCATAGTTAAAAATGTATTGTTGTAAAGTTTTTATAAAAGATTACCTAAAATTAACTGACATTTTAATTTTTTATTTAGAAACATTTTTTATCTGAACGTTGATACAGTTTTCACTTTATTTGAAAATCTATAATGATTATGTGTGAAACAAAACATATGACAAATGACCACCTCGGCTGTGGCAGCACATGTTCACTGTTTTAAAGGAATCACAAAATATCAATATCTTTTGAGACACATTTTATTTAATTCGCGAGATTTGTAAATTTCACTCAAAACTAAATCACACATAAAACTTCCAAGTGAAGACTTAAAATCCATTTCTGAAATGGCAAGATCCAAAGTAAGCAACCTTTGTCAGATAATGTGCAGTACAATCTTGCGTAGTCCCTGTAGCGCAGTGGATAGCGCGTTGGACTTCTAATCCAAAGGTCCCGGGTTCGAATCCCGGCAGGGATGATCCTTCTTCTGCGTTTGTTAGTCAGTTGTGGGCTAAGTCGCAGGCCAATTATATTTTTAAAGGAAGACACTTTTTGAAAGAATGCAAATGCGAAGAATCCTTTTATTCACTACGACGGCCTTCTGCGCTCCCTTCAGTGACAGTTATACTGATATTCATATTGCAGTATTCTTCGTTATTCCTTCTGATTTTTCAACCGTCAAAAAGCGATTAGTTAAATAAAATTAGTCAAATTGTTTTTGATCTGTATTTTCCTGTCCAAAAAATTAAGGTATTTCTATTAAAGAGGTAGGGTGTCAAAAGCATTAGACTTTTACTTAATTCACCTCTAAAATTTCATGTCACAAGACCACACTTTCTTTCATAAATATTTCTAATGTAGTACTACACATATTGTTTTTTTCATTTTCTGTTCCGAGTTTAGTGTTTAAATTTAAGTCACCTTCCAGATAAGGACTAAAATTCATTTTTGATCTGAAATAATCCAAAACTTTGTGAAAAGAATCGGTGAGTCCCTGTAGCGCAGTGGATAGCGCGTTGGACTTCTAATCCAAAGGTCCCGGGTTCGAATCCCGGCAGGGATGAACGTTCTTCAGCTTTACCTGGTTGGTGTAACTTTTTTATAAACTGAGTTCAAATTTGCCGAATCGTCATACTTAAATCGACAGGCTTCTCCACAGCTGATTATCACTTAATGGGGAAGTGGAATTACTCGACATAAATATCATCTCGTTCATATTTCAATCTCCATTTTTTTTTATTAATAAGGGTTGGGTTGGATTGATTATTGACAGCCAATTATCTACACTAGGGATATAGGCCCGGGGGGAGTACCCTTCGTGGGGGTCTTTCTAAGGGAACCTAATCCGTATTTACGCATGGATAAATCCACGGCTCGAAGAAAACCACGAAAACTCCGAACGATTAGGCCGACGGGCGCAATTGGGATCGAACCCAGCACCTCCCGTCTACCAGCTTCGAGATTTTATTAATAAGGAATTTATTAACTTTTCTTACATTCTTATTTTTTTGTTTCGTCCGTTCTTCTCAGGAAATTATCGAATTTTTAATTAAATTTCTGATCGTAGGATGCATCGAATTGATTCCCATTTCTTCTCGAAATAAGTCACTTCCTATAAGAGAGACTTACTCTTACAAATGTTCTCTCGTTTAGCTCACCATGGTCCAAAATGCTTACTTCACATATCAATTTTTTTTTTTACTCAGAAACCCACATCTAAGTGAAAACAAGTCATACATTAATATTAAAATGTTTTTCCTGCATAATTTCCACCTTCAACAAAATTCATAGTATAACTTACGTAAAAAGTTCTTTTTTCTCAGCGAAACTCCAAAAATCCCATTCTCCGCAGTTCCCAATCGCGCCCGTCGGCCTAATCGTTCGGAGTTTTCGTGGTTTTCTTCGAGCCGTGGATTTATCCATGCGTAAATACGGATTAGGTTCCCTTAGAAAGACCCCCACGAAGGGCACTCCCCCCGGGCCTATATCCCTAGTGTAGATAATTGGCCGTCAATAATCAACCCAACCCATTCTCCGCAATGACCTGAAACACATGCTTCAATTTAAATTCTGAAATTCTAATAATAAATGTATGATATTCAAAATTCGCTAAGAAAAAGACTTCTGCTACTAAATTTAGCTGTTTTAAGATCTCAATATTTGCTTTTGACCGAGACAATATTTCGTCTATTATGCATTTCTCTTTAAACGATTTCTTCGATTTTACCTCCAGATATTTAATGCTCCTGTGAAAAATGCCGAACGTCGAAAATTAGTTAGTAGATTAATAAAAAATTGAGGGTTTTTTTACACGTGAAAATAAATGCGTTTATTTTCTGTTCTACCAGACTGGTCTATAGTACAACAGTCTATGCAGGTCTTTCGAAAATGACAGTCAATATTTATTACAAAATATGGGGACATATAAATGGAAAGACGAAACATTTCTTCTAATTTCCTAATATAATATAGAGTTTGAATTTATTTGGTGTCCGTAATTATTGTCGTTTTTAAAATGTTTCCGATGGTTCAGCACAGCTATCATAACTGGAAAAATTTTGGTAGATTGACTTTTAAATACTCTCCAACAAACGACAAGTTTCAAAAACAACATAATGAAATTTGTACAAAAATATTACATTTAATTTCTCTTTCGTAGAGAAAACAATCCTTCCATAGTTAAAAATGTATTGTTGTAAAGTTTTTATAAAAGATTACCTAAAATTAACTGACATTTTAATTTTTTATTTAGAAACATTTTTTATCTGAACGTTGATACAGTTTTCACTTTATTTGAAAATCTATAATGATTATGTGTGAAACAAAACATATGACAAATGACCACCTCGGCTGTGGCAGCACATGTTCACTGTTTTAAAGGAATCACAAAATATCAATATCTTTTGAGACACATTTTATTTAATTCGCGAGATTTGTAAATTTCACTCAAAACTAAATCACACATAAAACTTCCAAGTGAAGACTTAAAATCCATTTCTGAAATGGCAAGATCCAAAGTAAGCAACCTTTGTCAGATAATGTGCAGTACAATCTTGCGTAGTCCCTGTAGCGCAGTGGATAGCGCGTTGGACTTCTAATCCAAAGGTCCCGGGTTCGAATCCCGGCAGGGATGATCCTTCTTCTGCGTTTGTTAGTCAGTTGTGGGCTAAGTCGCAGGCCAATTATATTTTTAAAGGAAGACACTTTTTGAAAGAATGCAAATGCGAAGAATCCTTTTATTCACTACGACGGCCTTCTGCGCTCCCTTCAGTGACAGTTATACTGATATTCATATTGCAGTATTCTTCGTTATTCCTTCTGATTTTTCAACCGTCAAAAAGCGATTAGTTAAATAAAATTAGTCAAATTGTTTTTGATCTGTATTTTCCTGTCCAAAAAATTAAGGTATTTCTATTAAAGAGGTAGGGTGTCAAAAGCATTAGACTTTTACTTAATTCACCTCTAAAATTTCATGTCACAAGACCACACTTTATTTCATAAATATTTCTAATGTAGTACTACACATATTGTTTTTTTCATTTTCTGTTCCGAGTTTAGTGTTTAAATTTAAGTCACCTTCCAGATAAGGACTAAAATTCATTTTTGATCTGAAATAATCCAAAACTTTGTGAAAAGAATCGGTGAGTCCCTGTAGCGCAGTGGATAGCGCGTTGGACTTCTAATCCAAAGGTCCCGGGTTCGAATCCCGGCAGGGATGAACGTTCTTCAGCGTTACCTGGTTGGTGTAACTTTTTTATAAACTGAGTTCAAATTTGCCGAATCGTCATACTTAAATCGACAGGCTTCTCCACAGCTGATTATCACTTAATGGGGAAGTGGAATTACTCGACATAAATATCATCTCGTTCATATTTCAATCTCCATTTTTTTTTATTAATAAGGGTTGGGTTGGATTGATTATTGACAGCCAATTATCTACACTAGGGATATAGGCCCGGGGGGAGTACCCTTCGTGGAGGTCTTTCTAAGGGAACCTAATCCGTATTTACGCATGGATAAATCCACGGCTCGAAGAAAACCACGAAAACTCCGAACGATTAGGCCGACGGGCGCAATTGGGATCGAACCCAGCACCTCCCGTCTACCAGCTTCGAGATTTTATTAATAAGGAATTTATTAACTTTTCTTACATTCTTATTTTTTTGTTTCGTCCGTTCTTCTCAGGAAATTATCGAATTTTTAATTAAATTTCTGATCGTAGGATGCATCGAATTGATTCCCATTTCTTCTCGAAATAAGTCACTTCCTATAAGAGAGACTTACTCTTACAAATGTTCTCTCGTTTAGCTCACCATGGTCCAAAATGCTTACTTCACATATCAATTTTTTTTTTTACTCAGAAACCCACATCTAAGTGAAAACAAGTCATACATTAATATTAAAATGTTTTTCCTGCATAATTTCCACCTTCAACAAAATTCATAGTATAACTTACGTAAAAAGTTCTTTTTTCTCAGCGAAACTCCAAAAATCCCATTCTCCGCAATGACCTGAAACGCATGCTTCAATTTAAATTCTGAAATTCTAATAATAAATGTATGATATTCAAAATTCGCTAAGAAAAAGACTTCTGCTACTAAATTTAGCTGTTTTAAGATCTCAATATTTGCTTTTGACCGAGACAATATTTCGTCTATTATGCATTTCTCTTTAAACGATTTCTTCGATTTTACCTCCAGATATTTAATGCTCCTGTGAAAAATGCCGAACGTCGAAAATTAGTTAGTAGATTAATAAAAAATTGAGGTTTTTTTTACACGTGAAAATAAATGCGTTTATTTTCTGTTCTACCAGACTGGTCTATAGTACAACAGTCTATGCAGGTCTTTCGAAAATGACAGTCAATATTTATTACAAAATATGGGGACATATAAATGGAAAGACGAAACATTTCTTCTAATTTCCTAATATAATATAGAGTTTGAATTTATTTGGTGTCCTTAATTATTGCCGTTTTTAAAATGTTTCCGATGGTTCAGCACAGCTATCATAACTGGAAAAATTTTGGTAGATTGACCTTTAAATACTCTCCAACAAACGACAAGTTTCAAAAACAACATAATGAAATTTGTACAAAAATATTACATTTAATTTCTCTTTCGTAGAGAAAACAATCCTTCCATAGTTAAAAATGTATTGTTGTAAAGTTTTTATAAAAGATTACCTAAAATTAACTGACATTTTAATTTTTTATTTAAAAACATTTTTTATCTGAACGTTGATACAGTTTTCACTTTATTTGAAAATCTATAATGATTATGTGTGAAACAAAACATATGACAAATGACCACCTCGGCTGTTGCAGCACATGTTCACTGTTTTAAAGGAATCACAAAATATCAATATCTTTTGAGACACATTTTATTTAATTCGCGAGATTTGTAAATTTCACTCAAAACTAAATCACACATAAAACTTCCAAGTGAAGACTTAAAATCCATTTCTGAAATGGCAAGATCCAAAGTAAGCAACCTTTGTCAGATAATGTGCAGTACAATCTTGCGTAGTCCCTGTAGCGCATTGTATAGCGCGTTGGACTTCTAATCCAAAGGTCCCGGGTTCGAATCCCGGCAGGGATGATCCTTCTTCTGCGTTTGTTAGTCAGTTGTGGGCTAAGACGCAGGCCAATTATATTTTTAAAGGAAGACACTTTTTGAAAGAATGCAAATGCAAAGAATCCTTTTATTCACTACGACGGCCTTCTGCGCTCCCTTCAGTGACAGTTATACTGATATTCATATTGCAGTATTCTTCCTTATTCCTTCTGATTTTTCAACCGTCAAAAAGCGATTAGTTAAATAAAATTAGTCAAATTGTTTTTGATCTGTATTTTCCTGTCCAATAAATTAAGGTATTTCTATTAAAGAGGTAGGGTGTCAAAAGCATTAGACTTTTACTTAATTCACCTCTAAAATTTCATGTCACAAGACCACACTTTCTTTCATAAATATTTCTAATGTAGTACTACACATATTGCTTTTTTCATTTTCTGTTCCGAGTTTAGTGTTTAAATTTAAGTCACCTTCCAGATAAGGACTAAAAATTCATTTTTGATCTGAAATAATCCAAAACTTTGTGAAAAGAATCGGTGAGTCCGTGTAGCGCAGTGGATAGAGCGTTGGACTTCTAATCCAAAGGTCCCGGGTTCGAATCCAGGCAGGGATGGTCGTTCTTCAGCGTTGCCTAGTCGGTGTAACTTTTTTATAAACTGATTTCAAATTTGTCGAATCGTCATACTTAAATCGACAGGCTTCTCCACAGCTGATTATCACTTAATGGGGAAGTGGTAACTCGACATAAATATCATCTCGTTCCTATTTCAATCTCCATTTTTTTTTATTAATAAGGGTTGGGTTGGGTTGATTATTGACGGCCAATTATCTACACTAGGGATATAGGCCCGGGGGGAGTGCCCTTCGTGGGGGTCTTTCTAAGGGAACCTAATCCGTATTTACGCATGGATAAATCCACGGCTCGAAGAAAACCACGAAAACTCCGAACGATTAGGCCGACGGGCGCAATTGGGATCGAACCCAGCACCTCCCGTCTACCAGCTTCGAGATTTTATTAATAAGGAATTTATTAACTTTTCTTACATTCTTATTTTTTTGTTTCGTCCGTTCTTCTCAGGAAATTATCGAATTTTTAATTAAATTTCTGATCGTAGGATGCATCGAATTGATTCCCATTTCTTCTCGAAATAAGTCACTTCCTATAAGAGAGACTTACTCTTACAAATGTTCTCTCGTTTAGCTCACCATGGTCCAAAATGCTTACTTCACATATCAATTTTTTTTTTTACTCAGAAACCCACATCTAAGTGAAAACAAGTCATACATTAATATTAAAATGTTTTTCCTGCATAATTTCCACCTTCAACAAAATTCATAGTATAACTTACGTAAAAAGTTCTTTTTTCTCAGCGAAACTCCAAAAATCCCATTCTCCGCAGTTCCCAATCGCGCCCGTCGGCCTAATCGTTCGGAGTTTTCGTGGTTTTCTTCGAGCCGTGGATTTATCCATGCGTAAATACGGATTAGGTTCCCTTAGAAAGACCCCCACGAAGGGCACTCCCCCCGGGCCTATATCCCTAGTGTAGATAATTGGCCGTCAATAATCAACCCAACCCATTCTCCGCAATGACCTGAAACGCATGCTTCAATTTAAATTCTGAAATTCTAATAATAAATGTATGATATTCAAAATTCGCTAAGAAAAAGACTTCTGCTACTAAATTTAGCTGTTTTAAGATCTCAATATTTGCTTTTGACCGAGACAATATTTCGTCTATTATGCATTTCTCTTTAAACGATTTCTTCGATTTTACCTCCAGATATTTAATGCTCCTGTGAAAAATGCCGAACGTCGAAAATTAGTTAGTAGATTAATAAAAAATTGAGGGTTTTTTTACACGTGAAAATAAATGCGTTTATTTTCTGTTCTACCAGACTGGTCTATAGTACAACAGTCTATGCAGGTCTTTCGAAAATGACAGTCAATATTTATTACAAAATATGGGGACATATAAATGGAAAGACGAAACATTTCTTCTAATTTCCTAATATAATATAGAGTTTGAATTTATTTGGTGTCCGTAATTATTGCCGTTTTTAAAATGTTTCCGATGGTTCAGCACAGCTATCATAACTGGAAAAATTTTGGTAGATTGACCTTTAAATACTCTCCAACAAACGACAAGTTTCAAAAACAACATAATGAAATTTGTACAAAAATATTACATTTAATTTCTCTTTCGTAGAGAAAACAATCCTTCCATAGTTAAAAATGTATTGTTGTAAAGTTTTTATAAAAGATTACCTAAAATTAACTGACATTTTAATTTTTTATTTAAAAACATTTTTTATCTGAACGTTGATACAGTTTTCACTTTATTTGAAAATCTATAATGATTATGTGTGAAACAAAACATATGACAAATGACCACCTCGGCTGTTGCAGCACATGTTCACTGTTTTAAAGGAATCACAAAATATCAATATCTTTTGAGACACATTTTATTTAATTCGCGAGATTTGTAAATTTCACTCAAACCTAAATCACACATAAAACTTCCAAGTGAAGACTTAAAATCCATTTCTGAAATGGCAAGATCCAAAGTAAGCAACCTTTGTCAGATAATGTGCAGTACAATCTTGCGTAGTCCCTGTAGCGCATTGTATAGCGCGTTGGACTTCTAATCCAAAGGTCCCGGGTTCGAATCCCGGCAGGGATGATCCTTTTTCTGCGTTTGTTAGTCAGTTGTGGGCTAAGACGCAGGCCAATTATATTTTTAAAGGAAGACACTTTTTGAAAGAATGCAAATGCAAAGAATCCTTTTATTCACTACGACGGCCTTCTGCGCTCCCTTCAGTGACAGTTATACTGATATTCATATTGCAGTATTCTTCCTTATTCCTTCTGATTTTTCAACCGTCAAAAAGCGATTAGTTAAATAAAATTAGTCAAATTGTTTTTGATCTGTATTTTCCTGTCCAATAAATTAAGGTATTTCTATTAAAGAGGTAGGGTGTCAAAAGCATTAGACTTTTACTTAATTCACCTCTAAAATTTCATGTCACAAGACCACACTTTCTTTCATAAATATTTCTAATGTAGTACTACACATATTGCTTTTTTCATTTTCTGTTCCGAGTTTAGTGTTTAAATTTAAGTCACCTTCCAGATAAGGACTAAAAATTCATTTTTGATCTGAAATAATCCAAAACTTTGTGAAAAGAATCGGTGAGTCCGTGTAGCGCAGTGGATAGAGCGTTGGACTTCTAATCCAAAGGTCCCGGGTTCGAATCCAGGCAGGGATGGTCGTTCTTCAGCGTTGCCTAGTCGGTGTAACTTTTTTATAAACTGATTTCAAATTTGTCGAATCGTCATACTTAAATCGACAGGCTTCTCCACAGCTGATTATCACTTAATGGGGAAGTGGTAACTCGACATAAATATCATCTCGTTCCTATTTCAATCTCCATTTTTTTTTTATTAATAAGGGTTGGGTTGGGTTGATTATTGACGGCCAATTATCTACACTAGGGATATAGGCCCGGGGGGAGTGCCCTTCGTGGGGGTCTTTCTAAGGGAACCTAATCCGTATTTACGCATGGATAAATCCACGGCTCGAAGAAAACCACGAAAACTCCGAACGATTAGGCCGACGGGCGCAATTGGGATCGAACCCAGCACCTCCCGTTACCAGCTTCGAGATTTTATTAATAAGGAATTTATTAACTTTTCTTACATTCTTATTTTTTTGTTTCGTCCGTTCTTCTCAGGAAATTATCGAATTTTTAATTAAATTTCTGATCGTAGGATGCATCGAATTGATTCCCATTTCTTCTCGAAATAAGTCACTTCCTATAAGAGAGACTTACTCTTACAAATGTTCTCTCGTTTAGCTCACCATGGTCCAAAATGCTTACTTCACATATCAATTTTTTTTTTTACTCAGAAACCCACATCTAAGTGAAAACAAGTCATACATTAATATTAAAATGTTTTTCCTGCATAATTTCCACCTTCAACAAAATTCATAGTATAACTTACGTAAAAAGTTCTTTTTTCTCAGCGAAACTCCAAAAATCCCATTCTCCGCAGTTCCCAATCGCGCCCGTCGGCCTAATCGTTCGGAGTTTTCGTGGTTTTCTTCGAGCCGTGGATTTATCCATGCGTAAATACGGATTAGGTTCCCTTAGAAAGACCCCCACGAAGGGCACTCCCCCCGGGCCTATATCCCTAGTGTAGATAATTGGCCGTCAATAATCAACCCAACCCATTCTCCGCAATGACCTGAAACGCATGCTTCAATTTAAATTCTGAAATTCTAATAATAAATGTATGATATTCAAAATTCGCTAAGAAAAAGACTTCTGCTACTAAATTTAGCTGTTTTAAGATCTCAATATTTGCTTTTGACCGAGACAATATTTCGTCTATTATGCATTTCTCTTTAAACGATTTCTTCGATTTTACCTCCAGATATTTAATGCTCCTGTGAAAAATGCCGAACGTCGAAAATTAGTTAGTAGATTAATAAAAAATTGAGGGTTTTTTTACACGTGAAAATAAATGCGTTTATTTTCTGTTCTACCAGACTGGTCTATAGTACAACAGTCTATGCAGGTCTTTCGAAAATGACAGTCAATATTTATTACAAAATATGGGGACATATAAATGGAAAGACGAAACATTTCTTCTAATTTCCTAATATAATATAGAGTTTGAATTTATTTGGTGTCCGTAATTATTGTCGTTTTTAAAATGTTTCCGATGGTTCAGCACAGCTATCATAACTGGAAAAATTTTGGTAGATTGACTTTTAAATACTCTCCAACAAACGACAAGTTTCAAAAACAACATAATGAAATTTGTACAAAAATATTACATTTAATTTCTCTTTCGTAGAGAAAACAATCCTTCCATAGTTAAAAATGTATTGTTGTAAAGTTTTTATAAAAGATTACCTAAAATTAACTGACATTTTAATTTTTTATTTAGAAACATTTTTTATCTGAACGTTGATACAGTTTTCACTTTATTTGAAAATCTATAATGATTATGTGTGAAACAAAACATATGACAAATGACCACCTCGGCTGTGGCAGCACATGTTCACTGTTTTAAAGGAATCACAAAATATCAATATCTTTTGAGACACATTTTATTTAATTCGCGAGATTTGTAAATTTCACTCAAAACTAAATCACACATAAAACTTCCAAGTGAAGACTTAAAATCCATTTCTGAAATGGCAAGATCCAAAGTAAGCAACCTTTGTCAGATAATGTGCAGTACAATCTTGCGTAGTCCCTGTAGCGCAGTGGATAGCGCGTTGGACTTCTAATCCAAAGGTCCCGGGTTCGAATCCCGGCAGGGATGATCCTTCTTCTGCGTTTGTTAGTCAGTTGTGGGCTAAGTCGCAGGCCAATTATATTTTTAAAGGAAGACACTTTTTGAAAGAATGCAAATGCGAAGAATCCTTTTATTCACTACGACGGCCTTCTGCGCTCCCTTCAGTGACAGTTATACTGATATTCATATTGCAGTATTCTTCGTTATTCCTTCTGATTTTTCAACCGTCAAAAAGCGATTAGTTAAATAAAATTAGTCAAATTGTTTTTGATCTGTATTTTCCTGTCCAAAAAATTAAGGTATTTCTATTAAAGAGGTAGGGTGTCAAAAGCATTAGACTTTTACTTAATTCACCTCTAAAATTTCATGTCACAAGACCACACTTTCTTTCATAAATATTTCTAATGTAGTACTACACATATTGTTTTTTTCATTTTCTGTTCCGAGTTTAGTGTTTAAATTTAAGTCACCTTCCAGATAAGGACT
Organism: Maratus michaelseni; assembly: GCA_963931845.1. Taxonomy (NCBI): domain Eukaryota; kingdom Metazoa; phylum Arthropoda; class Arachnida; order Araneae; family Salticidae; genus Maratus; species Maratus michaelseni. The sequence goes on from OZ007598.1 coordinate 38,726,931, forward strand.
AAAATTCATTTTTGATCTGAAATAATCCAAAACTTTGTGAAAAGAATCGGTGAGTCCCTGTAGCGCAGTGGATAGCGCGTTGGACTTCTAATCCAAAGGTCCCGGGTTCGAATCCCGGCAGGGATGAACGTTCTTCAGCGTTACCTGGTTGGTGTAACTTTTTTATAAACTGAGTTCAAATTTGCCGAATCGTCATACTTAAATCGACAGGCTTCTCCACAGCTGATTATCACTTAATGGGGAAGTGGAATTACTCGACATAAATATCATCTCGTTCATATTTCAATCTCCATTTTTTTTTATTAATAAGGGTTGGGTTGGATTGATTATTGACAGCCAATTATCTACACTAGGGATATAGGCCCGGGGGGAGTACCCTTCGTGGGGGTCTTTCTAAGGGAACCTAATCCGTATTTACGCATGGATAAATCCACGGCTCGAAGAAAACCACGAAAACTCCGAACGATTAGGCCGACGGGCGCAATTGGGATCGAACCCAGCACCTCCCGTCTACCAGCTTCGAGATTTTATTAATAAGGAATTTATTAACTTTTCTTACATTCTTATTTTTTTGTTTCGTCCGTTCTTCTCAGGAAATTATCGAATTTTTAATTAAATTTCTGATCGTAGGATGCATCGAATTGTTTCCCATTTCTTCTCGAAATAAGTCACTTCCTATAAGAGAGACTTACTCTTACAAATGTTCTCTCGTTTAGCTCACCATGGTCCAAAATGCTTACTTCACATATCAATTTTTTTTTTTACTCAGAAACCCACATCTAAGTGAAAACAAGTCATACATTAATATTAAAATGTTTTTCCTGCATAATTTCCACCTTCAACAAAATTCATAGTATAACTTACGTAAAAAGTTCTTTTTTCTCAGCGAAACTCCAAAAATCCCATTCTCCGCAATGACCTGAAACGCATGCTTCAATTTAAATTCTGAAATTCTAATAATAAATGTATGATATTCAAAATTCGCTAAGAAAAAGACTTCTGCTACTAAATTTAGCTGTTTTAAGATCTCAATATTTGCTTTTGACCGAGACAATATTTCGTCTATTATGCATTTCTCTTTAAACGATTTCTTCGATTTTACCTCCAGATATTTAATGCTCCTGTGAAAAATGCCGAACGTCGAAAATTAGTTAGTAGATTAATAAAAAATTGAGGTTTTTTTTACACGTGAAAATAAATGCGTTTATTTTCTGTTCTACCAGACTGGTCTATAGTACAACAGTCTATGCAGGTCTTTCGAAAATGACAGTCAATATTTATTACAAAATATGGGGACATATAAATGGAAAGACGAAACATTTCTTCTAATTTCCTAATATAATATAGAGTTTGAATTTATTTGGTGTCCGTAATTATTGCCGTTTTTAAAATGTTTCCGATGGTTCAGCACAGCTATCATAACTGGAAAAATTTTGGTAGATTGACCTTTAAATACTCTCCAACAAACGACAAGTTTCAAAAACAACATAATGAAATTTGTACAAAAATATTACATTTAATTTCTCTTTCGTAGAGAAAACAATCCTTCCATAGTTAAAAATGTATTGTTGTAAAGTTTTTATAAAAGATTACCTAAAATTAACTGACATTTTAATTTTTTATTTAAAAACATTTTTTATCTGAACGTTGATACAGTTTTCACTTTATTTGAAAATCTATAATGATTATGTGTGAAACAAAACATATGACAAATGACCACCTCGGCTGTTGCAGCACATGTTCACTGTTTTAAAGGAATCACAAAATATCAATATCTTTTGAGACACATTTTATTTAATTCGCGAGATTTGTAAATTTCACTCAAAACTAAATCACACATAAAACTTCCAAGTGAAGACTTAAAATCCATTTCTGAAATGGCAAGATCCAAAGTAAGCAACCTTTGTCAGATAATGTGCAGTACAATCTTGCGTAGTCCCTGTAGCGCATTGTATAGCGCGTTGGACTTCTAATCCAAAGGTCCCGGGTTCGAATCCCGGCAGGGATGATCCTTCTTCTGCGTTTGTTAGTCAGTTGTGGGCTAAGACGCAGGCCAATTATATTTTTAAAGGAAGACACTTTTTGAAAGAATGCAAATGCAAAGAATCCTTTTATTCACTACGACGGCCTTCTGCGCTCCCTTCAGTGACAGTTATACTGATATTCATATTGCAGTATTCTTCCTTATTCCTTCTGATTTTTCAACCGTCAAAAAGCGATTAGTTAAATAAAATTAGTCAAATTGTTTTTGATCTGTATTTTCCTGTCCAATAAATTAAGGTATTTCTATTAAAGAGGTAGGGTGTCAAAAGCATTAGACTTTTACTTAATTCACCTCTAAAATTTCATGTCACAAGACCACACTTTCTTTCATAAATATTTCTAATGTAGTACTACACATATTGCTTTTTTCATTTTCTGTTCCGAGTTTAGTGTTTAAATTTAAGTCACCTTCCAGATAAGGACTAAAAATTCATTTTTGATCTGAAATAATCCAAAACTTTGTGAAAAGAATCGGTGAGTCCGTGTAGCGCAGTGGATAGAGCGTTGGACTTCTAATCCAAAGGTCCCGGGTTCGAATCCAGGCAGGGATGGTCGTTCTTCAGCGTTGCCTAGTCGGTGTAACTTTTTTATAAACTGATTTCAAATTTGTCGAATCGTCATACTTAAATCGACAGGCTTCTCCACAGCTGATTATCACTTAATGGGGAAGTGGTAACTCGACATAAATATCATCTCGTTCCTATTTCAATCTCCATTTTTTTTTTATTAATAAGGGTTGGGTTGGGTTGATTATTGACGGCCAATTATCTACACTAGGGATATAGGCCCGGGGGGAGTGCCCTTCGTGGGGGTCTTTCTAAGGGAACCTAATCCGTATTTACGCATGGATAAATCCACGGCTCGAAGAAAACCACGAAAACTCCGAACGATTAGGCCGACGGGCGCAATTGGGATCGAACCCAGCACCTCCCGTCTACCAGCTTCGAGATTTTATTAATAAGGAATTTATTAACTTTTCTTACATTCTTATTTTTTTGTTTCGTCCGTTCTTCTCAGGAAATTATCGAATTTTTAATTAAATTTCTGATCGTAGGATGCATCGAATTGATTCCCATTTCTTCTCGAAATAAGTCACTTCCTATAAGAGAGACTTACTCTTACAAATGTTCTCTCGTTTAGCTCACCATGGTCCAAAATGCTTACTTCACATATCAATTTTTTTTTTTACTCAGAAACCCACATCTAAGTGAAAACAAGTCATACATTAATATTAAAATGTTTTTCCTGCATAATTTCCACCTTCAACAAAATTCATAGTATAACTTACGTAAAAAGTTCTTTTTTCTCAGCGAAACTCCAAAAATCCCATTCTCCGCAGTTCCCAATCGCGCCCGTCGGCCTAATCGTTCGGAGTTTTCGTGGTTTTCTTCGAGCCGTGGATTTATCCATGCGTAAATACGGATTAGGTTCCCTTAGAAAGACCCCCACGAAGGGCACTCCCCCCGGGCCTATATCCCTAGTGTAGATAATTGGCCGTCAATAATCAACCCAACCCATTCTCCGCAATGACCTGAAACGCATGCTTCAATTTAAATTCTGAAATTCTAATAATAAATGTATGATATTCAAAATTCGCTAAGAAAAAGACTTCTGCTACTAAATTTAGCTGTTTTAAGATCTCAATATTTGCTTTTGACCGAGACAATATTTCGTCTATTATGCATTTCTCTTTAAACGATTTCTTCGATTTTACCTCCAGATATTTAATGCTCCTGTGAAAAATGCCGAACGTCGAAAATTAGTTAGTAGATTAATAAAAAATTGAGGGTTTTTTTACACGTGAAAATAAATGCGTTTATTTTCTGTTCTACCAGGCTGGTCTATAGTACAACAGTCTATGCAGGTCTTTCGAAAATGACAGTCAATATTTATTACAAAATATGGGGACATATAAATGGAAAGACGAAACATTTCTTCTAATTTCCTAATATAATATAGAGTTTGAATTTATTTGGTGTCCGTAATTATTGTCGTTTTTAAAATGTTTCCGATGGTTCAGCACAGCTATCATAACTGGAAAAATTTTGGTAGATTGACTTTTAAATACTCTCCAACAAACGACAAGTTTCAAAAACAACATAATGAAATTTGTACAAAAATATTACATTTAATTTCTCTTTCGTAGAGAAAACAATCCTTCCATAGTTAAAAATGTATTGTTGTAAAGTTTTTATAAAAGATTACCTAAAATTAACTGACATTTTAATTTTTTATTTAGAAACATTTTTTATCTGAACGTTGATACAGTTTTCACTTTATTTGAAAATCTATAATGATTATGTGTGAAACAAAACATATGACAAATGATCACCTCGGCTGTGGCAGCACATGTTCACTGTTTTAAAGGAATCACAAAATATCAATATCTTTTGAGACACATTTTATTTAATTCGCGAGATTTGTAAATTTCACTCAAAACTAAATCACACATAAAACTTCCAAGTGAAGACTTAAAATCCATTTCTGAAATGGCAAGATCCAAAGTAAGCAACCTTTGTCAGATAATGTGCAGTACAATCTTGCGTAGTCCCTGTAGCGCAGTGGATAGCGCGTTGGACTTCTAATCCAAAGGTCCCGGGTTCGAATCCCGGCAGGGATGATCCTTCTTCTGCGTTTGTTAGTCAGTTGTGGGCTAAGTCGCAGGCCAATTATATTTTTAAAGGAAGACACTTTTTGAAAGAATGCAAATGCGAAGAATCCTTTTATTCACTACGACGGCCTTCTGCGCTCCCTTCAGTGACAGTTATACTGATATTCATATTGCAGTATTCTTCGTTATTCCTTCTGATTTTTCAACCGTCAAAAAGCGATTAGTTAAATAAAATTAGTCAAATTGTTTTTGATCTGTATTTTCCTGTCCAAAAAATTAAGGTATTTCTATTAAAGAGGTAGGGTGTCAAAAGCATTAGACTTTTACTTAATTCACCTCTAAAATTTCATGTCACAAGACCACACTTTCTTTCATAAATATTTCTAATGTAGTACTACACATATTGTTTTTTTCATTTTCTGTTCCGAGTTTAGTGTTTAAATTTAAGTCACCTTCCAGATAAGGACTAAAATTCATTTTTGATCTGAAATAATCCAAAACTTTGTGAAAAGAATCGGTGAGTCCCTGTAGCGCAGTGGATAGCGCGTTGGACTTCTAATCCAAAGGTCCCGGGTTCGAATCCCGGCAGGGATGAACGTTCTTCAGCGTTACCTGGTTGGTGTAACTTTTTTATAAACTGAGTTCAAATTTGCCGAATCGTCATACTTAAATCGACAGGCTTCTCCACAGCTGATTATCACTTAATGGGGAAGTGGAATTACTCGACATAAATATCATCTCGTTCATATTTCAATCTCCATTTTTTTTTATTAATAAGGGTTGGGTTGGATTGATTATTGACAGCCAATTATCTACACTAGGGATATAGGCCCGGGGGGAGTACCCTTCGTGGGGGTCTTTCTAAGGGAACCTAATCCGTATTTACGCATGGATAAATCCACGGCTCGAAGAAAACCACGAAAACTCCGAACGATTAGGCCGACGGGCGCAATTGGGATCGAACCCAGCACCTCCCGTCTACCAGCTTCGAGATTTTATTAATAAGGAATTTATTAACTTTTCTTACATTCTTATTTTTTTGTTTCGTCCGTTCTTCTCAGGAAATTATCGAATTTTTAATTAAATTTCTGATCGTAGGATGCATCGAATTGATTCCCATTTCTTCTCGAAATAAGTCACTTCCTATAAGAGAGACTTACTCTTACAAATGTTCTCTCGTTTAGCTCACCATGGTCCAAAATGCTTACTTCACATATCAATTTTTTTTTTTACTCAGAAACCCACATCTAAGTGAAAACAAGTCATACATTAATATTAAAATGTTTTTCCTGCATAATTTCCACCTTCAACAAAATTCATAGTATAACTTACGTAAAAAGTTCTTTTTTCTCAGCGAAACTCCAAAAATCCCATTCTCCGCAATGACCTGAAACGCATGCTTCAATTTAAATTCTGAAATTCTAATAATAAATGTATGATATTCAAAATTCGCTAAGAAAAAGACTTCTGCTACTAAATTTAGCTGTTTTAAGATCTCAATATTTGCTTTTGACCGAGACAATATTTCGTCTATTATGCATTTCTCTTTAAACGATTTCTTCGATTTTACCTCCAGATATTTAATGCTCCTGTGAAAAATGCCGAACGTCGAAAATTAGTTAGTAGATTAATAAAAAATTGAGGTTTTTTTTACACGTGAAAATAAATGCGTTTATTTTCTGTTCTACCAGACTGGTCTATAGTACAACAGTCTATGCAGGTCTTTCGAAAATGACAGTCAATATTTATTACAAAATATGGGGACATATAAATGGAAAGACGAAACATTTCTTCTAATTTCCTAATATAATATAGAGTTTGAATTTATTTGGTGTCCGTAATTATTGCCGTTTTTAAAATGTTTCCGATGGTTCAGCACAGCTATCATAACTGGAAAAATTTTGGTAGATTGACCTTTAAATACTCTCCAACAAACGACAAGTTTCAAAAACAACATAATGAAATTTGTACAAAAATATTACATTTAATTTCTCTTTCGTAGAGAAAACAATCCTTCCATAGTTAAAAATGTATTGTTGTAAAGTTTTTATAAAAGATTACCTAAAATTAACTGACATTTTAATTTTTTATTTAAAAACATTTTTTATCTGAACGTTGATACAGTTTTCACTTTATTTGAAAATCTATAATGATTATGTGTGAAACAAAACATATGACAAATGACCACCTCGGCTGTTGCAGCACATGTTCACTGTTTTAAAGGAATCACAAAATATCAATATCTTTTGAGACACATTTTATTTAATTCGCGAGATTTGTAAATTTCACTCAAAACTAAATCACACATAAAACTTCCAAGTGAAGACTTAAAATCCATTTCTGAAATGGCAAGATCCAAAGTAAGCAACCTTTGTCAGATAATGTGCAGTACAATCTTGCGTAGTCCCTGTAGCGCAGTGGATAGCGCGTTGGACTTCTAATCCAAAGGTCCCGGGTTCGAATCCCGGCAGGGATGATCCTTCTTCTGCGTTTGTTAGTCAGTTGTGGGCTAAGACGCAGGCCAATTATATTTTTAAAGGAAGACACTTTTTGAAAGAATGCAAATGCAAAGAATCCTTTTATTCACTACGACGGCCTTCTGCGCTCCCTTCAGTGACAGTTATACTGATATTCATATTGCAGTATTCTTCCTTATTCCTTCTGATTTTTCAACCGTCAAAAAGCGATTAGTTAAATAAAATTAGTCAAATTGTTTTTGATCTGTATTTTCCTGTCCAATAAATTAAGGTATTTCTATTAAAGAGGTAGGGTGTCAAAAGCATTAGACTTTTACTTAATTCACCTCTAAAATTTCATGTCACAAGACCACACTTTCTTTCATAAATATTTCTAATGTAGTACTACACATATTGCTTTTTTCATTTTCTGTTCCGAGTTTAGTGTTTAAATTTAAGTCACCTTCCAGATAAGGACTAAAAATTCATTTTTGATCTGAAATAATCCAAAACTTTGTGAAAAGAATCGGTGAGTCCGTGTAGCGCAGTGGATAGAGCGTTGGACTTCTAATCCAAAGGTCCCGGGTTCGAATCCAGGCAGAGATGGTCGTTCTTCAGCGTTGCCTAGTCGGTGTAACTTTTTTATAAACTGATTTCAAATTTGTCGAATCGTCATACTTAAATCGACAGGCTTCTCCACAGCTGATTATCACTTAATGGGGAAGTGGTAACTCGACATAAATATCATCTCGTTCCTATTTCAATCTCCATTTTTTTTTTATTAATAAGGGTTGGGTTGGGTTGATTATTGACGGCCAATTATCTACACTAGGGATATAGGCCCGGGGGGAGTGCCCTTCGTGGGGGTCTTTCTAAGGGAACCTAATCCGTATTTACGCATGGATAAATCCACGGCTCGAAGAAAACCACGAAAACTCCGAACGATTAGGCCGACGGGCGCAATTGGGATCGAACCCAGCACCTCCCGTCTACCAGCTTCGAGATTTTATTAATAAGGAATTTATTAACTTTTCTTACATTCTTATTTTTTTGTTTCGTCCGTTCTTCTCAGGAAATTATCGAATTTTTAATTAAATTTCTGATCGTAGGATGCATCGAATTGATTCCCATTTCTTCTCGAAATAAGTCACTTCCTATAAGAGAGACTTACTCTTACAAATGTTCTCTCGTTTAGCTCACCATGGTCCAAAATGCTTACTTCACATATCAATTTTTTTTTTTACTCAGAAACCCACATCTAAGTGAAAACAAGTCATACATTAATATTAAAATGTTTTTCCTGCATAATTTCCACCTTCAACAAAATTCATAGTATAACTTACGTAAAAAGTTCTTTTTTCTCAGCGAAACTCCAAAAATCCCATTCTCCGCAATGACCTGAAACGCATGCTTCAATTTAAATTCTGAAATTCTAATAATAAATGTATGATATTCAAAATTCGCTAAGAAAAAGACTTCTGCTACTAAATTTAGCTGTTTTAAGATCTCAATATTTGCTTTTGACCGAGACAATATTTCGTCTATTATGCATTTCTCTTTAAACGATTTCTTCGATTTTACCTCCAGATATTTAATGCTCCTGTGAAAAATGCCGAACGTCGAAAATTAGTTAGTAGATTAATAAAAAATTGAGGTTTTTTTTACACGTGAAAATAAATGCGTTTATTTTCTGTTCTACCAGACTGGTCTATAGTACAACAGTCTATGCAGGTCTTTCGAAAATGACAGTCAATATTTATTACAAAATATGGGGACATATAAATGGAAAGACGAAACATTTCTTCTAATTTCCTAATATAATATAGAGTTTGAATTTATTTGGTGTCCGTAATTATTGTCGTTTTTAAAATGTTTCCGATGGTTCAGCACAGCTATCATAACTGGAAAAATTTTGGTAGATTGACTTTTAAATACTCTCCAACAAACGACAAGTTTCAAAAACAACATAATGAAATTTGTACAAAAATATTACATTTAATTTCTCTTTCGTAGAGAAAACAATCCTTCCATAGTTAAAAATGTATTGTTGTAAAGTTTTTATAAAAGATTACCTAAAATTAACTGACATTTTAATTTTTTATTTAGAAACATTTTTTATCTGAACGTTGATACAGTTTTCACTTTATTTGAAAATCTATAATGATTATGTGTGAAACAAAACATATGACAAATGACCACCTCGGCTGTGGCAGCACATGTTCACTGTTTTAAAGGAATCACAAAATATCAATATCTTTTGAGACACATTTTATTTCATTCGCGAGATTTGTAAATTTCACTCAAAACTAAATCACACATAAAACTTCCAAGTGAAGACTTAAAATCCATTTCTGAAATGGCAAGATCCAAAGTAAGCAACCTTTGTCAGATAATGTGCAGTACAATCTTGCGTAGTCCCTGTAGCGCAGTGGATAGCGCGTTGGACTTCTAATCCAAAGGTCCCGGGTTCGAATCCCGGCAGGGATGATCCTTCTTCTGCGTTTGTTAGTCAGTTGTGGGCTAAGTCGCAGGCCAATTATATTTTTAAAGGAAGACACTTTTTGAAAGAATGCAAATGCGAAGAATCCTTTTATTCACTACGACGGCCTTCTGCGCTCCCTTCAGTGACAGTTATACTGATATTCATATTGCAGTATTCTTCGTTATTCCTTCTGATTTTTCAACCGTCAAAAAGCGATTAGTTAAATAAAATTAGTCAAATTGTTTTTGATCTGTATTTTCCTGTCCAAAAAATTAAGGTATTTCTATTAAAGAGGTAGGGTGTCAAAAGCATTAGACTTTTACTTAATTCACCTCTAAAATTTCATGTCACAAGACCACACTTTCTTTCATAAATATTTCTAATGTAGTACTACACATATTGTTTTTTTCATTTTCTGTTCCGAGTTTAGTGTTTAAATTTAAGTCACCTTCCAGATAAGGACTAAAATTCATTTTTGATCTGAAATAATCCAAAACTTTGTGAAAAGAATCGGTGAGTCCCTGTAGCGCAGTGGATAGCGCGTTGGACTTCTAATCCAAAGGTCCCGGGTTCGAATCCCGGCAGGGATGAACGTTCTTCAGCGTTACCTGGTTGGTGTAACTTTTTTATAAACTGAGTTCAAATTTGCCGAATCGTCATACTTAAATCGACAGGCTTCTCCACAGCTGATTATCACTTAATGGGGAAGTGGAATTACTCGACATAAATATCATCTCGTTCATATTTCAATCTCCATTTTTTTTTATTAATAAGGGTTGGGTTGGATTGATTATTGACAGCCAATTATCTACACTAGGGATATAGGCCCGGGGGGAGTACCCTTCGTGGGGGTCTTTCTAAGGGAACCTAATCCGTATTTACGCATGGATAAATCCACGGCTCGAAGAAAACCACGAAAACTCCGAACGATTAGGCCGACGGGCGCAATTGGGATCGAACCCAGCACCTCCCGTCTACCAGCTTCGAGATTTTATTAATAAGGAATTTATTAACTTTTCTTACATTCTTATTTTTTTGTTTCGTCCGTTCTTCTCAGGAAATTATCGAATTTTTAATTAAATTTCTGATCGTAGGATGCATCGAATTGATTCCCATTTCTTCTCGAAATAAGTCACTTCCTATAAGAGAGACTTACTCTTACAAATGTTCTCTCGTTTAGCTCACCATGGTCCAAAATGCTTACTTCACATATCATTTTTTTTTTTTACTCAGAAACCCACATCTAAGTGAAAACAAGTCATACATTAATATTAAAATGTTTTTCCTGCATAATTTCCACCTTCAACAAAATTCATAGTATAACTTACGTAAAAAGTTCTTTTTTCTCAGCGAAACTCCAAAAATCCCATTCTCCGCAATGACCTGAAACGCATGCTTCAATTTAAATTCTGAAATTCTAATAATAAATGTATGATATTCAAAATTCGCTAAGAAAAAGACTTCTGCTACTAAATTTAGCTGTTTTAAGATCTCAATATTTGCTTTTGACCGAGACAATATTTCGTCTATTATGCATTTCTCTTTAAACGATTTCTTCGATTTTACCTCCAGATATTTAATGCTCCTGTGAAAAATGCCGAACGTCGAAAATTAGTTAGTAGATTAATAAAAAATTGAGGTTTTTTTTACACGTGAAAATAAATGCGTTTATTTTCTGTTCTACCAGACTGGTCTATAGTACAACAGTCTATGCAGGTCTTTCGAAAATGACAGTCAATATTTATTACAAAATATGGGGACATATAAATGGAAAGACGAAACATTTCTTCTAATTTCCTAATATAATATAGAGTTTGAATTTATTTGGTGTCCGTAATTATTGCCGTTTTTAAAATGTTTCCGATGGTTCAGCACAGCTATCATAACTGGAAAAATTTTGGTAGATTGACCTTTAAATACTCTCCAACAAACGACAAGTTTCAAAAACAACATAATGAAATTTGTACAAAAATATTACATTTAATTTCTCTTTCGTAGAGAAAACAATCCTTCCATAGTTAAAAATGTATTGTTGTAAAGTTTTTATAAAAGATTACCTAAAATTAACTGACATTTTAATTTTTTATTTAAAAACATTTTTTATCTGAACGTTGATACAGTTTTCACTTTATTTGAAAATCTATAATGATTATGTGTGAAACAAAACATATGACAAATGACCACCTCGGCTGTTGCAGCACATGTTCACTGTTTTAAAGGAATCACAAAATATCAATATCTTTTGAGACACATTTTATTTAATTCGCGAGATTTGTAAATTTCACTCAAAACTAAATCACACATAAAACTTCCAAGTGAAGACTTAAAATCCATTTCTGAAATGGCAAGATCCAAAGTAAGCAACCTTTGTCAGATAATGTGCAGTACAATCTTGCGTAGTCCCTGTAGCGCAGTGGATAGCGCGTTGGACTTCTAATCCAAAGGTCCCGGGTTCGAATCCCGGCAGGGATGATCCTTCTTCTGCGTTTGTTAGTCAGTTGTGGGCTAAGACGCAGGCCAATTATATTTTTAAAGGAAGACACTTTTTGAAAGAATGCAAATGCAAAGAATCCTTTTATTCACTACGACGGCCTTCTGCGCTCCCTTCAGTGACAGTTATACTGATATTCATATTGCAGTATTCTTCCTTATTCCTTCTGATTTTTCAACCGTCAAAAAGCGATTAGTTAAATAAAATTAGTCAAATTGTTTTTGATCTGTATTTTCCTGTCCAATAAATTAAGGTATTTCTATTAAAGAGGTAGGGTGTCAAAAGCATTAGACTTTTACTTAATTCACCTCTAAAATTTCATGTCACAAGACCACACTTTCTTTCATAAATATTTCTAATGTAGTACTACACATATTGCTTTTTTCATTTTCTGTTCCGAGTTTAGTGTTTAAATTTAAGTCACCTTCCAGATAAGGACTAAAAATTCATTTTTGATCTGAAATAATCCAAAACTTTGTGAAAAGAATGGGTGAGTCCGTGTAGCGCAGTGGATAGAGCGTTGGACTTCTAATCCAAAGGTCCCGGGTTCGAATCCAGGCAGAGATGGTCGTTCTTCAGCGTTGCCTAGTCGGTGTAACTTTTTTATAAACTGATTTCAAATTTGTCGAATCGTCATACTTAAATCGACAGGCTTCTCCACAGCTGATTATCACTTAATGGGGAAGTGGTAACTCGACATAAATATCATCTCGTTCCTATTTCAATCTCCATTTTTTTTTTATTAATAAGGGTTGGGTTGGGTTGATTATTGACGGCCAATTATCTACACTAGGGATATAGGCCCGGGGGGAGTGCCCTTCGTGGGGGTCTTTCTAAGGGAACCTAATCCGTATTTACGCATGGATAAATCCACGGCTCGAAGAAAACCACGAAAACTCCGAACGATTAGGCCGACGGGCGCAATTGGGATCGAACCCAGCACCTCCCGTCTACCAGCTTCGAGATTTTATTAATAAGGAATTTATTAACTTTTCTTACATTCTTATTTTTTTGTTTCGTCCGTTCTTCTCAGGAAATTATCGAATTTTTAATTAAATTTCTGATCGTAGGATGCATCGAATTGATTCCCATTTCTTCTCGAAATAAGTCACTTCCTATAAGAGAGACTTACTCTTACAAATGTTCTCTCGTTTAGCTCACCATGGTCCAAAATGCTTACTTCACATATCAATTTTTTTTTTTACTCAGAAACCCACATCTAAGTGAAAACAAGTCATACATTAATATTAAAATGTTTTTCCTGCATAATTTCCACCTTCAACAAAATTCATAGTATAACTTACGTAAAAAGTTCTTTTTTCTCAGCGAAACTCCAAAAATCCCATTCTCCGCAATGACCTGAAACGCATGCTTCAATTTAAATTCTGAAATTCTAATAATAAATGTATGATATTCAAAATTCGCTAAGAAAAAGACTTCTGCTACTAAATTTAGCTGTTTTAAGATCTCAATATTTGCTTTTGACCGAGACAATATTTCGTCTATTATGCATTTCTCTTTAAACGATTTCTTCGATTTTACCTCCAGATATTTAATGCTCCTGTGAAAAATGCCGAACGTCGAAAATTAGTTAGTAGATTAATAAAAAATTGAGGTTTTTTTTACACGTGAAAATAAATGCGTTTATTTTCTGTTCTACCAGACTGGTCTATAGTACAACAGTCTATGCAGGTCTTTCGAAAATGACAGTCAATATTTATTACAAAATATGGGGACATATAAATGGAAAGACGAAACATTTCTTCTAATTTCCTAATATAATATAGAGTTTGAATTTATTTGGTGTCCGTAATTATTGTCGTTTTTAAAATGTTTCCGATGGTTCAGCACAGCTATCATAACTGGAAAAATTTTGGTAGATTGACTTTTAAATACTCTCCAACAAACGACAAGTTTCAAAAACAACATAATGAAATTTGTACAAAAATATTACATTTAATTTCTCTTTCGTAGAGAAAACAATCCTTCCATAGTTAAAAATGTATTGTTGTAAAGTTTTTATAAAAGATTACCTAAAATTAACTGACATTTTAATTTTTTATTTAGAAACATTTTTTATCTGAACGTTGATACAGTTTTCACTTTATTTGAAAATCTATAATGATTATGTGTGAAACAAAACATATGACAAATGACCACCTCGGCTGTGGCAGCACATGTTCACTGTTTTAAAGGAATCACAAAATATCAATATCTTTTGAGACACATTTTATTTAATTCGCGAGATTTGTAAATTTCACTCAAAACTAAATCACACATAAAACTTCCAAGTGAAGACTTAAAATCCATTTCTGAAATGGCAAGATCCAAGGTAAGCAACCTTTGTCAGATAATGTGCAGTACAATCTTGCGTAGTCCCTGTAGCGCAGTGGATAGCGCGTTGGACTTCTAATCCAAAGGTCCCGGGTTCGAATCCCGGCAGGGATGATCCTTCTTCTGCGTTTGTTAGTCAGTTGTGGGCTAAGTCGCAGGCCAATTATATTTTTAAAGGAAGACACTTTTTGAAAGAATGCAAATGCGAAGAATCCTTTTATTCACTACGACGGCCTTCTGCGCTCCCTTCAGTGACAGTTATACTGATATTCATATTGCAGTATTCTTCGTTATTCCTTCTGATTTTTCAACCGTCAAAAAGCGATTAGTTAAATAAAATTAGTCAAATTGTTTTTGATCTGTATTTTCCTGTCCAAAAAATTAAGGTATTTCTATTAAAGAGGTAGGGTGTCAAAAGCATTAGACTTTTACTTAATTCACCTCTAAAATTTCATGTCACAAGACCACACTTTCTTTCATAAATATTTCTAATGTAGTACTACACATATTGTTTTTTTCATTTTCTGTTCCGAGTTTAGTGTTTAAATTTAAGTCACCTTCCAGATAAGGACTAAAATTCATTTTTGATCTGAAATAATCCAAAACTTTGTGAAAAGAATCGGTGAGTCCCTGTAGCGCAGTGGATAGCGCGTTGGACTTCTAATCCAAAGGTCCCGGGTTCGAATCCCGGCAGGGATGAACGTTCTTCAGCGTTACCTGGTTGGTGTAACTTTTTTATAAACTGAGTTCAAATTTGCCGAATCGTCATACTTAAATCGACAGGCTTCTCCACAGCTGATTATCACTTAATGGGGAAGTGGAATTACTCGACATAAATATCATCTCGTTCATATTTCAATCTCCATTTTTTTTTATTAATAAGGGTTGGGTTGGATTGATTATTGACAGCCAATTATCTACACTAGGGATATAGGCCCGGGGGGAGTACCCTTCGTGGGGGTCTTTCTAAGGGAACCTAATCCGTATTTACGCATGGATAAATCCACGGCTCGAAGAAAACCACGAAAACTCCGAACGATTAGGCCGACGGGCGCAATTGGGATCGAACCCAGCACCTCCCGTCTACCAGCTTCGAGATTTTATTAATAAGGAATTTATTAACTTTTCTTACATTCTTATTTTTTTGTTTCGTCCGTTCTTCTCAGGAAATTATCGAATTTTTAATTAAATTTCTGATCGTAGGATGCATCGAATTGATTCCCATTTCTTCTCGAAATAAGTCACTTCCTATAAGAGAGACTTACTCTTACAAATGTTCTCTCGTTTAGCTCACCATGGTCCAAAATGCTTACTTCACATATCAATTTTTTTTTTTACTCAGAAACCCACATCTAAGTGAAAACAAGTCATACATTAATATTAAAATGTTTTTCCTGCATAATTTCCACCTTCAACAAAATTCATAGTATAACTTACGTAAAAAGTTCTTTTTTCTCAGCGAAACTCCAAAAATCCCATTCTCCGCAATGACCTGAAACGCATGCTTCAATTTAAATTCTGAAATTCTAATAATAAATGTATGATATTCAAAATTCGCTAAGAAAAAGACTTCTGCTACTAAATTTAGCTGTTTTAAGATCTCAATATTTGCTTTTGACCGAGACAATATTTCGTCTATTATGCATTTCTCTTTAAACGATTTCTTCGATTTTACCTCCAGATATTTAATGCTCCTGTGAAAAATGCCGAACGTCGAAAATTAGTTAGTAGATTAATAAAAAATTGAGGTTTTTTTTACACGTGAAAATAAATGCGTTTATTTTCTGTTCTACCAGACTGGTCTATAGTACAACAGTCTATGCAGGTCTTTCGAAAATGACAGTCAATATTTATTACAAAATATGGGGACATATAAATGGAAAGACGAAACATTTCTTCTAATTTCCTAATATAATATAGAGTTTGAATTTATTTGGTGTCCGTAATTATTGCCGTTTTTAAAATGTTTCCGATGGTTCAGCACAGCTATCATAACTGGAAAAATTTTGGTAGATTGACCTTTAAATACTCTCCAACAAACGACAAGTTTCAAAAACAACATAATGAAATTTGTACAAAAATATTACATTTAATTTCTCTTTCGTAGAGAAAACAATCCTTCCATAGTTAAAAATGTATTGTTGTAAAGTTTTTATAAAAGATTACCTAAAATTAACTGACATTTTAATTTTTTATTTAAAAACATTTTTTATCTGAACGTTGATACAGTTTTCACTTTATTTGAAAATCTATAATGATTATGTGTGAAACAAAACATATGACAAATGACCACCTCGGCTGTTGCAGCACATGTTCACTGTTTTAAAGGAATCACAAAATATCAATATCTTTTGAGACACATTTTATTTAATTCGCGAGATTTGTAAATTTCACTCAAAACTAAATCACACATAAAACTTCCAAGTGAAGACTTAAAATCCATTTCTGAAATGGCAAGATCCAAAGTAAGCAACCTTTGTCAGATAATGTGCAGTACAATCTTGCGTAGTCCCTGTAGCGCAGTGGATAGCGCGTTGGACTTCTAATCCAAAGGTCCCGGGTTCGAATCCCGGCAGGGATGATCCTTCTTCTGCGTTTGTTAGTCAGTTGTGGGCTAAGACGCAGGCCAATTATATTTTTAAAGGAAGACACTTTTTGAAAGAATGCAAATGCAAAGAATCCTTTTATTCACTACGACGGCCTTCTGCGCTCCCTTCAGTGACAGTTATACTGATATTCATATTGCAGTATTCTTCCTTATTCCTTCTGATTTTTCAACCGTCAAAAAGCGATTAGTTAAATAAAATTAGTCAAATTGTTTTTGATCTGTATTTTCCTGTCCAATAAATTAAGGTATTTCTATTAAAGAGGTAGGGTGTCAAAAGCATTAGACTTTTACTTAATTCACCTCTAAAATTTCATGTCACAAGACCACACTTTCTTTCATAAATATTTCTAATGTAGTACTACACATATTGCTTTTTTCATTTTCTGTTCCGAGTTTAGTGTTTAAATTTAAGTCACCTTCCAGATAAGGACTAAAAATTCATTTTTGATCTGAAATAATCCAAAACTTTGTGAAAAGAATCGGTGAGTCCGTGTAGCGCAGTGGATAGAGCGTTGGACTTCTAATCCAAAGGTCCCGGGTTCGAATCCAGGCAGAGATGGTCGTTCTTCAGCGTTGCCTAGTCGGTGTAACTTTTTTATAAACTGATTTCAAATTTGTCGAATCGTCATACTTAAATCGACAGGCTTCTCCACAGCTGATTATCACTTAATGGGGAAGTGGTAACTCGACATAAATATCATCTCGTTCCTATTTCAATCTCCATTTTTTTTTTATTAATAAGGGTTGGGTTGGGTTGATTATTGACGGCCAATTATCTACACTAGGGATATAGGCCCGGGGGGAGTGCCCTTCGTGGGGGTCTTTCTAAGGGAACCTAATCCGTATTTACGCATGGATAAATCCACGGCTCGAAGAAAACCACGAAAACTCCGAACGATTAGGCCGACGGGCGCAATTGGGATCGAACCCAGCACCTCCCGTCTACCAGCTTCGAGATTTTATTAATAAGGAATTTATTAACTTTTCTTACATTCTTATTTTTTTGTTTCGTCCGTTCTTCTCAGGAAATTATCGAATTTTTAATTAAATTTCTGATCGTAGGATGCATCGAATTGATTCCCATTTCTTCTCGAAATAAGTCACTTCCTATAAGAGAGACTTACTCTTACAAATGTTCTCTCGTTTAGCTCACCATGGTCCAAAATGCTTACTTCACATATCAATTTTTTTTTTTACTCAGAAACCCACATCTAAGTGAAAACAAGTCATACATTAATATTAAAATGTTTTTCCTGCATAATTTCCACCTTCAACAAAATTCATAGTATAACTTACGTAAAAAGTTCTTTTTTCTCAGCGAAACTCCAAAAATCCCATTCTCCGCAATGACCTGAAACGCATGCTTCAATTTAAATTCTGAAATTCTAATAATAAATGTATGATATTCAAAATTCGCTAAGAAAAAGACTTCTGCTACTAAATTTAGCTGTTTTAAGATCTCAATATTTGCTTTTGACCGAGACAATATTTCGTCTATTATGCATTTCTCTTTAAACGATTTCTTCGATTTTACCTCCAGATATTTAATGCTCCTGTGAAAAATGCCGAACGTCGAAAATTAGTTAGTAGATTAATAAAAAATTGAGGTTTTTTTTACACGTGAAAATAAATGCGTTTATTTTCTGTTCTACCAGACTGGTCTATAGTACAACAGTCTATGCAGGTCTTTCGAAAATGACAGTCAATATTTATTACAAAATATGGGGACATATAAATGGAAAGACGAAACATTTCTTCTAATTTCCTAATATAATATAGAGTTTGAATTTATTTGGTGTCCGTAATTATTGTCGTTTTTAAAATGTTTCCGATGGTTCAGCACAGCTATCATAACTGGAAAAATTTTGGTAGATTGACTTTTAAATACTCTCCAACAAACGACAAGTTTCAAAAACAACATAATGAAATTTGTACAAAAATATTACATTTAATTTCTCTTTCGTAGAGAAAACAATCCTTCCATAGTTAAAAATGTATTGTTGTAAAGTTTTTATAAAAGATTACCTAAAATTAACTGACATTTTAATTTTTTATTTAGAAACATTTTTTATCTGAACGTTGATACAGTTTTCACTTTATTTGAAAATCTATAATGATTATGTGTGAAACAAAACATATGACAAATGACCACCTCGGCTGTGGCAGCACATGTTCACTGTTTTAAAGGAATCACAAAATATCAATATCTTTTGAGACACATTTTATTTCATTCGCGAGATTTGTAAATTTCACTCAAAACTAAATCACACATAAAACTTCCAAGTGAAGACTTAAAATCCATTTCTGAAATGGCAAGATCCAAAGTAAGCAACCTTTGTCAGATAATGTGCAGTACAATCTTGCGTAGTCCCTGTAGCGCAGTGGATAGCGCGTTGGACTTCTAATCCAAAGGTCCCGGGTTCGAATCCCGGCAGGGATGATCCTTCTTCTGCGTTTGTTAGTCAGTTGTGGGCTAAGTCGCAGGCCAATTATATTTTTAAAGGAAGACACTTTTTGAAAGAATGCAAATGCGAAGAATCCTTTTATTCACTACGACGGCCTTCTGCGCTCCCTTCAGTGACAGTTATACTGATATTCATATTGCAGTATTCTTCGTTATTCCTTCTGATTTTTCAACCGTCAAAAAGCGATTAGTTAAATAAAATTAGTCAAATTGTTTTTGATCTGTATTTTCCTGTCCAAAAAATTAAGGTATTTCTATTAAAGAGGTAGGGTGTCAAAAGCATTAGACTTTTACTTAATTCACCTCTAAAATTTCATGTCACAAGACCACACTTTCTTTCATAAATATTTCTAATGTAGTACTACACATATTGTTTTTTTCATTTTCTGTTCCGAGTTTAGTGTTTAAATTTAAGTCACCTTCCAGATAAGGACTAAAATTCATTTTTGATCTGAAATAATCCAAAACTTTGTGAAAAGAATCGGTGAGTCCCTGTAGCGCAGTGGATAGCGCGTTGGACTTCTAATCCAAAGGTCCCGGGTTCGAATCCCGGCAGGGATGAACGTTCTTCAGCGTTACCTGGTTGGTGTAACTTTTTTATAAACTGAGTTCAAATTTGCCGAATCTTCATACTTAAATCGACAGGCTTCTCCACAGCTGATTATCACTTAATGGGGAAGTGGAATTACTCGACATAAATATCATCTCGTTCATATTTCAATCTCCATTTTTTTTTATTAATAAGGGTTGGGTTGGATTGATTATTGACAGCCAATTATCTACACTAGGGATATAGGCCCGGGGGGAGTACCCTTCGTGGGGGTCTTTCTAAGGGAACCTAATCCGTATTTACGCATGGATAAATCCACGGCTCGAAGAAAACCACGAAAACTCCGAACGATTAGGCCGACGGGCGCAATTGGGATCGAACCCAGCACCTCCCGTCTACCAGCTTCGAGATTTTATTAATAAGGAATTTATTAACTTTTCTTACATTCTTATTTTTTTGTTTCGTCCGTTCTTCTCAGGAAATTATCGAATTTTTAATTAAATTTCTGATCGTAGGATGCATCGAATTGATTCCCATTTCTTCTCGAAATAAGTCACTTCCTATAAGAGAGACTTACTCTTACAAATGTTCTCTCGTTTAGCTCACCATGGTCCAAAATGCTTACTTCACATATCAATTTTTTTTTTTACTCAGAAACCCACATCTAAGTGAAAACAAGTCATACATTAATATTAAAATGTTTTTCCTGCATAATTTCCACCTTCAACAAAATTCATAGTATAACTTACGTAAAAAGTTCTTTTTTCTCAGCGAAACTCCAAAAATCCCATTCTCCGCAATGACCTGAAACGCATGCTTCAATTTAAATTCTGAAATTCTAATAATAAATGTATGATATTCAAAATTCGCTAAGAAAAAGACTTCTGCTACTAAATTTAGCTGTTTTAAGATCTCAATATTTGCTTTTGACCGAGACAATATTTCGTCTATTATGCATTTCTCTTTAAACGATTTCTTCGATTTTACCTCCAGATATTTAATGCTCCTGTGAAAAATGCCGAACGTCGAAAATTAGTTAGTAGATTAATAAAAAATTGAGGTTTTTTTTACACGTGAAAATAAATGCGTTTATTTTCTGTTCTACCAGACTGGTCTATAGTACAACAGTCTATGCAGGTCTTTCGAAAATGACAGTCAATATTTATTACAAAATATGGGGACATATAAATGGAAAGACGAAACATTTCTTCTAATTTCCTAATATAATATAGAGTTTGAATTTATTTGGTGTCCGTAATTATTGCCGTTTTTAAAATGTTTCCGATGGTTCAGCACAGCTATCATAACTGGAAAAATTTTGGTAGATTGACCTTTAAATACTCTCCAACAAACGACAAGTTTCAAAAACAACATAATGAAATTTGTACAAAAATATTACATTTAATTTCTCTTTCGTAGAGAAAACAATCCTTCCATAGTTAAAAATGTATTGTTGTAAAGTTTTTATAAAAGATTACCTAAAATTAACTGACATTTTAATTTTTTATTTAAAAACATTTTTTATCTGAACGTTGATACAGTTTTCACTTTATTTGAAAATCTATAATGATTATGTGTGAAACAAAACATATGACAAATGACCACCTCGGCTGTTGCAGCACATGTTCACTGTTTTAAAGGAATCACAAAATATCAATATCTTTTGAGACACATTTTATTTAATTCGCGAGATTTGTAAATTTCACTCAAAACTAAATCACACATAAAACTTCCAAGTGAAGACTTAAAATCCATTTCTGAAATGGCAAGATCCAAAGTAAGCAACCTTTGTCAGATAATGTGCAGTACAATCTTGCGTAGTCCCTGTAGCGCAGTGGATAGCGCGTTGGACTTCTAATCCAAAGGTCCCGGGTTCGAATCCCGGCAGGGATGATCCTTCTTCTGCGTTTGTTAGTCAGTTGTGGGCTAAGTCGCAGGCCAATTATATTTTTAAAGGAAGACACTTTTTGAAAGAATGCAAATGCGAAGAATCCTTTTATTCACTACGACGGCCTTCTGCGCTCCCTTCAGTGACAGTTATACTGATATTCATATTGCAGTATTCTTCCTTATTCCTTCTGATTTTTCAACCGTCAAAAAGCGATTAGTTAAATAAAATTAGTCAAATTGTTTTTGATCTGTATTTTCCTGTCCAATAAATTAAGGTATTTCTATTAAAGAGGTAGGGTGTCAAAAGCATTAGACTTCTACTTAATTCACCTCTAAAATTTCATGTCACAAGACCACACTTTCTTTCATAAATATTTCTAATGTAGTACTACACATATTGCTTTTTTCATTTTCTGTTCCGAGTTTAGTGTTTAAATTTAAGTCACCTTCCAGATAAGGACTAAAAATTCATTTTTGATCTGAAATAATCCAAAACTTTGTGAAAAGAATCGGTGAGTCCGTGTAGCGCAGTGGATAGAGCGTTGGACTTCTAATCCAAAGGTCCCGGGTTCGAATCCAGGCAGAGATGGTCGTTCTTCAGCGTTGCCTAGTCGGTGTAACTTTTTTATAAACTGATTTCAAATTTGTCGAATCGTCATACTTAAATCGACAGGCTTCTCCACAGCTGATTATCACTTAATGGGGAAGTGGTAACTCGACATAAATATCATCTCGTTCCTATTTCAATCTCCATTTTTTTTTTATTAATAAGGGTTGGGTTGGGTTGATTATTGACGGCCAATTATCTACACTAGGGATATAGGCCCGGGGGGAGTGCCCTTCGTGGGGGTCTTTCTAAGGGAACCTAATCCGTATTTACGCATGGATAAATCCACGGCTCGAAGAAAACCACGAAAACTCCGAACGATTAGGCCGACGGGCGCAATTGGGATCGAACCCAGCACCTCCCGTCTACCAGCTTCGAGATTTTATTAATAAGGAATTTATTAACTTTTCTTACATTCTTATTTTTTTGTTTCGTCCGTTCTTCTCAGGAAATTATCGAATTTTTATTTAAATTTCTGATCGTAGGATGCATCGAATTGATTCCCATTTCTTCTCGAAATAAGTCACTTCCTATAAGAGAGACTTACTCTTACAAATGTTCTCTCGTTTAGCTCACCATGGTCCAAAATGCTTACTTCACATATCAATTTTTTTTTTACTCAGAAACCCACATCTAAGTGAAAACAAGTCATACATTAATATTAAAATGTTTTTCCTGCATAATTTCCACCTTCAACAAAATTCATAGTATAACTTACGTAAAAAGTTCTTTTTTCTCAGCGAAACTCCAAAAATCCCATT
The DNA here is from genome assembly GCA_963931845.1 of Maratus michaelseni. Classification (NCBI taxonomy): domain Eukaryota; kingdom Metazoa; phylum Arthropoda; class Arachnida; order Araneae; family Salticidae; genus Maratus; species Maratus michaelseni. The sequence continues at coordinate 38,750,228 of OZ007598.1, forward strand.
CTCCGCAATGACCTGAAACGCATGCTTCAATTTAAATTCTGAAATTCTAATAATAAATGTATGATATTCAAAATTCGCTAAGAAAAAGACTTCTGCTACTAAATTTAGCTGTTTTAAGATCTCAATATTTGCTTTTGACCGAGACAATATTTCGTCTATTATGCATTTCTCTTTAAACGATTTCTTCGATTTTACCTCCAGATATTTAATGCTCCTGTGAAAAATGCCGAACGTCGAAAATTAGTTAGTAGATTAATAAAAAATTGAGGTTTTTTTTACACGTGAAAATAAATGCGTTTATTTTCTGTTCTACCAGACTGGTCTATAGTACAACAGTCTATGCAGGTCTTTCGAAAATGACAGTCAATATTTATTACAAAATATGGGGACATATAAATGGAAAGACGAAACATTTCTTCTAATTTCCTAATATAATATAGAGTTTGAATTTATTTGGTGTCCGTAATTATTGTCGTTTTTAAAATGTTTCCGATGGTTCAGCACAGCTATCATAACTGGAAAAATTTTGGTAGATTGACTTTTAAATACTCTCCAACAAACGACAAGTTTCAAAAACAACATAATGAAATTTGTACAAAAATATTACATTTAATTTCTCTTTCGTAGAGAAAACAATCCTTCCATAGTTAAAAATGTATTGTTGTAAAGTTTTTATAAAAGATTACCTAAAATTAACTGACATTTTAATTTTTTATTTAGAAACATTTTTTATCTGAACGTTGATACAGTTTTCACTTTATTTGAAAATCTATAATGATTATGTGTGAAACAAAACATATGACAAATGACCACCTCGGCTGTGGCAGCACATGTTCACTGTTTTAAAGGAATCACAAAATATCAATATCTTTTGAGACACATTTTATTTAATTCGCGAGATTTGTAAATTTCACTCAAAACTAAATCACACATAAAACTTCCAAGTGAAGACTTAAAATCCATTTCTGAAATGGCAAGATCCAAAGTAAGCAACCTTTGTCAGATAATGTGCAGTACAATCTTGCGTAGTCCCTGTAGCGCAGTGGATAGCGCGTTGGACTTCTAATCCAAAGGTCCCGGGTTCGAATCCCGGCAGGGATGATCCTTCTTCTGCGTTTGTTAGTCAGTTGTGGGCTAAGTCGCAGGCCAATTATATTTTTAAAGGAAGACACTTTTTGAAAGAATGCAAATGCGAAGAATCCTTTTATTCACTACGACGGCCTTCTGCGCTCCCTTCAGTGACAGTTATACTGATATTCATATTGCAGTATTCTTCGTTATTCCTTCTGATTTTTCAACCGTCAAAAAGCGATTAGTTAAATAAAATTAGTCAAATTGTTTTTGATCTGTATTTTCCTGTCCAAAAAATTAAGGTATTTCTATTAAAGAGGTAGGGTGTCAAAAGCATTAGACTTTTACTTAATTCACCTCTAAAATTTCATGTCACAAGACCACACTTTCTTTCATAAATATTTCTAATGTAGTACTACACATATTGTTTTTTTCATTTTCTGTTCCGAGTTTAGTGTTTAAATTTAAGTCACCTTCCAGATAAGGACTAAAATTCATTTTTGATCTGAAATAATCCAAAACTTTGTGAAAAGAATCGGTGAGTCCCTGTAGCGCAGTGGATAGCGCGTTGGACTTCTAATCCAAAGGTCCCGGGTTCGAATCCCGGCAGGGATGAACGTTCTTCAGCGTTACCTGGTTGGTGTAACTTTTTTATAAACTGAGTTCAAATTTGCCGAATCGTCATACTTAAATCGACAGGCTTCTCCACAGCTGATTATCACTTAATGGGGAAGTGGAATTACTCGACATAAATATCATCTCGTTCATATTTCAATCTCCATTTTTTTTTATTAATAAGGGTTGGGTTGGATTGATTATTGACAGCCAATTATCTACACTAGGGATATAGGCCCGGGGGGAGTACCCTTCGTGGGGGTCTTTCTAAGGGAACCTAATCCGTATTTACGCATGGATAAATCCACGGCTCGAAGAAAACCACGAAAACTCCGAACGATTAGGCCGACGGGCGCAATTGGGATCGAACCCAGCACCTCCCGTCTACCAGCTTCGAGATTTTATTAATAAGGAATTTATTAACTTTTCTTACATTCTTATTTTTTTGTTTCGTCCGTTCTTCTCAGGAAATTATCGAATTTTTAATTAAATTTCTGATCGTAGGATGCATCGAATTGATTCCCATTTCTTCTCGAAATAAGTCACTTCCTATAAGAGAGACTTACTCTTACAAATGTTCTCTCGTTTAGCTCACCATGGTCCAAAATGCTTACTTCACATATCAATTTTTTTTTTTACTCAGAAACCCACATCTAAGTGAAAACAAGTCATACATTAATATTAAAATGTTTTTCCTGCATAATTTCCACCTTCAACAAAATTCATAGTATAACTTACGTAAAAAGTTCTTTTTTCTCAGCGAAACTCCAAAAATCCCATTCTCCGCAATGACCTGAAACGCATGCTTCAATTTAAATTCTGAAATTCTAATAATAAATGTATGATATTCAAAATTCGCTAAGAAAAAGACTTCTGCTACTAAATTTAGCTGTTTTAAGATCTCAATATTTGCTTTTGACCGAGACAATATTTCGTCTATTATGCATTTCTCTTTAAACGATTTCTTCGATTTTACCTCCAGATATTTAATGCTCCTGTGAAAAATGCCGAACGTCGAAAATTAGTTAGTAGATTAATAAAAAATTGAGGTTTTTTTTACACGTGAAAATAAATGCGTTTATTTTCTGTTCTACCAGACTGGTCTATAGTACAACAGTCTATGCAGGTCTTTCGAAAATGACAGTCAATATTTATTACAAAATATGGGGACATATAAATGGAAAGACGAAACATTTCTTCTAATTTCCTAATATAATATAGAGTTTGAATTTATTTGGTGTCCGTAATTATTGCCGTTTTTAAAATGTTTCCGATGGTTCAGCACAGCTATCATAACTGGAAAAATTTTGGTAGATTGACCTTTAAATACTCTCCAACAAACGACAAGTTTCAAAAACAACATAATGAAATTTGTACAAAAATATTACATTTAATTTCTCTTTCGTAGAGAAAACAATCCTTCCATAGTTAAAAATGTATTGTTGTAAAGTTTTTATAAAAGATTACCTAAAATTAACTGACATTTTAATTTTTTATTTAAAAACATTTTTTATCTGAACGTTGATACAGTTTTCACTTTATTTGAAAATCTATAATGATTATGTGTGAAACAAAACATATGACAAATGACCACCTCGGCTGTTGCAGCACATGTTCACTGTTTTAAAGGAATCACAAAATATCAATATCTTTTGAGACACATTTTATTTAATTCGCGAGATTTGTAAATTTCACTCAAAACTAAATCACACATAAAACTTCCAAGTGAAGACTTAAAATCCATTTCTGAAATGGCAAGATCCAAAGTAAGCAACCTTTGTCAGATAATGTGCAGTACAATCTTGCGTAGTCCCTGTAGCGCAGTGGATAGCGCGTTGGACTTCTAATCCAAAGGTCCCGGGTTCGAATCCCGGCAGGGATGATCCTTCTTCTGCGTTTGTTAGTCAGTTGTGGGCTAAGACGCAGGCCAATTATATTTTTAAAGGAAGACACTTTTTGAAAGAATGCAAATGCAAAGAATCCTTTTATTCACTACGACGGCCTTCTGCGCTCCCTTCAGTGACAGTTATACTGATATTCATATTGCAGTATTCTTCCTTATTCCTTCTGATTTTTCAACCGTCAAAAAGCGATTAGTTAAATAAAATTAGTCAAATTGTTTTTGATCTGTATTTTCCTGTCCAATAAATTAAGGTATTTCTATTAAAGAGGTAGGGTGTCAAAAGCATTAGACTTTTACTTAATTCACCTCTAAAATTTCATGTCACAAGACCACACTTTCTTTCATAAATATTTCTAATGTAGTACTACACATATTGCTTTTTTCATTTTCTGTTCCGGCCCCACCAGTGGCTGAGAGGTTGTGCTCTCGAAGCTGGTAGACGGGAGGTGCTGGGTTCGATCCCAATCGCGCCCGTCGGCCTAATCGCTCGGAGTTTTCGTGGTTTTCTTTCGAGCCGTGGATTTTCTCCATGCGTAAATACGGATTAGGTTCCCTTAAAAAGACCCCCACGAAGGGCACTCCCCCCGGGCCTATATCCCTAGTGTCGATAATTGGCCGTCAATAATCAACCCAACCCAACCCTCATTTTCTGTTCCGAGTTTAGTGTTTAAATTTAAGTCACCTTCCAGATAAGGACTAAAAATTCATTTTTGATCTGAAATAATCCAAAACTTTGTGAAAAGAATCGGTGAGTCCGTGTAGCGCAGTGTATAGAGCGTTGGACTTCTAATCCAAAGGTCCCGGGTTCGAATCCAGGCAGAGATGGTCGTTCTTCAGCGTTGCCTAGTCGGTGTAACTTTTTTATAAACTGATTTCAAATTTGTCGAATCGTCATACTTAAATCGACAGGCTTCTCCACAGCTGATTATCACTTAATGGGGAAGTGGTAACTCGACATAAATATCATCTCGTTCCTATTTCAATCTCCATTTTTTTTTTATTAATAAGGGTTGGGTTGGGTTGATTATTGACGGCCAATTATCTACACTAGGGATATAGGCCCGGGGGGAGTGCCCTTCGTGGGGGTCTTTCTAAGGGAACCTAATCCGTATTTACGCATGGATAAATCCACGGCTCGAAGAAAACCACGAAAACTCCGAACGATTAGGCCGACGGGCGCAATTGGGATCGAACCCAGCACCTCCCGTCTACCAGCTTCGAGATTTTATTAATAAGGAATTTATTAACTTTTCTTACATTCTTATTTTTTTGTTTCGTCCGTTCTTCTCAGGAAATTATCGAATTTTTAATTAAATTTCTGATCGTAGGATGCATCGAATTGTTTCCCATTTCTTCTCGAAATAAGTCACTTCCTATAAGAGAGACTTACTCTTACAAATGTTCTCTCGTTTAGCTCACCATGGTCCAAAATGCTTACTTCACATATCAATTTTTTTTTTTACTCAGAAACCCACATCTAAGTGAAAACAAGTCATACATTAATATTAAAATGTTTTTCCTGCATAATTTCCACCTTCAACAAAATTCATAGTATAACTTACGTAAAAAGTTCTTTTTTCTCAGCGAAACTCCAAAAATCCCATTCTCCGCAATGACCTGAAACGCATGCTTCAATTTAAATTCTGAAATTCTAATAATAAATGTATGATATTCAAAATTCGCTAAGAAAAAGACTTCTGCTACTAAATTTAGCTGTTTTAAGATCTCAATATTTGCTTTTGACCGAGACAATATTTCGTCTATTATGCATTTCTCTTTAAACGATTTCTTCGATTTTACCTCCAGATATTTAATGCTCCTGTGAAAAATGCCGAACGTCGAAAATTAGTTAGTAGATTAATAAAAAATTGAGGTTTTTTTTACACGTGAAAATAAATGCGTTTATTTTCTGTTCTACCAGACTGGTCTATAGTACAACAGTCTATGCAGGTCTTTCGAAAATGACAGTCAATATTTATTACAAAATATGGGGACATATAAATGGAAAGACGAAACATTTCTTCTAATTTCCTAATATAATATAGAGTTTGAATTTATTTGGTGTCCGTAATTATTGCCGTTTTTAAAATGTTTCCGATGGTTCAGCACAGCTATCATAACTGGAAAAATTTTGGTAGATTGACCTTTAAATACTCTCCAACAAACGACAAGTTTCAAAAACAACATAATGAAATTTGTACAAAAATATTACATTTAATTTCTCTTTCGTAGAGAAAACAATCCTTCCATAGTTAAAAATGTATTGTTGTAAAGTTTTTATAAAAGATTACCTAAAATTAACTGACATTTTAATTTTTTATTTAAAAACATTTTTTATCTGAACGTTGATACAGTTTTCACTTTATTTGAAAATCTATAATGATTATGTGTGAAACAAAACATATGACAAATGACCACCTCGGCTGTTGCAGCACATGTTCACTGTTTTAAAGGAATCACAAAATATCAATATCTTTTGAGACACATTTTATTTAATTCGCGAGATTTGTAAATTTCACTCAAAACTAAATCACACATAAAACTTCCAAGTGAAGACTTAAAATCCATTTCTGAAATGGCAAGATCCAAAGTAAGCAACCTTTGTCAGATAATGTGCAGTACAATCTTGCGTAGTCCCTGTAGCGCATTGTATAGCGCGTTGGACTTCTAATCCAAAGGTCCCGGGTTCGAATCCCGGCAGGGATGATCCTTCTTCTGCGTTTGTTAGTCAGTTGTGGGCTAAGACGCAGGCCAATTATATTTTTAAAGGAAGACACTTTTTGAAAGAATGCAAATGCAAAGAATCCTTTTATTCACTACGACGGCCTTCTGCGCTCCCTTCAGTGACAGTTATACTGATATTCATATTGCAGTATTCTTCCTTATTCCTTCTGATTTTTCAACCGTCAAAAAGCGATTAGTTAAATAAAATTAGTCAAATTGTTTTTGATCTGTATTTTCCTGTCCAATAAATTAAGGTATTTCTATTAAAGAGGTAGGGTGTCAAAAGCATTAGACTTTTACTTAATTCACCTCTAAAATTTCATGTCACAAGACCACACTTTCTTTCATAAATATTTCTAATGTAGTACTACACATATTGCTTTTTTCATTTTCTGTTCCGAGTTTAGTGTTTAAATTTAAGTCACCTTCCAGATAAGGACTAAAAATTCATTTTTGATCTGAAATAATCCAAAACTTTGTGAAAAGAATCGGTGAGTCCGTGTAGCGCAGTGGATAGAGCGTTGGACTTCTAATCCAAAGGTCCCGGGTTCGAATCCAGGCAGGGATGGTCGTTCTTCAGCGTTGCCTAGTCGGTGTAACTTTTTTATAAACTGATTTCAAATTTGTCGAATCGTCATACTTAAATCGACAGGCTTCTCCACAGCTGATTATCACTTAATGGGGAAGTGGTAACTCGACATAAATATCATCTCGTTCCTATTTCAATCTCCATTTTTTTTTTATTAATAAGGGTTGGGTTGGGTTGATTATTGACGGCCAATTATCTACACTAGGGATATAGGCCCGGGGGAGTGCCCTTCGTGGGGGTCTTTCTAAGGGAACCTAATCCGTATTTACGCATGGATAAATCCACGGCTCGAAGAAAACCACGAAAACTCCGAACGATTAGGCCGACGGGCGCAATTGGGATCGAACCCAGCACCTCCCGTCTACCAGCTTCGAGATTTTATTAATAAGGAATTTATTAACTTTTCTTACATTCTTATTTTTTTGTTTCGTCCGTTCTTCTCAGGAAATTATCGAATTTTTAATTAAATTTCTGATCGTAGGATGCATCGAATTGATTCCCATTTCTTCTCGAAATAAGTCACTTCCTATAAGAGAGACTTACTCTTACAAATGTTCTCTCGCTCACCATGGTCCAAAATGCTTACTTCACATATCATTTTTTTTTTTTACTCGGAAACCCACATCTAAGTGAAAACAAGTCATACATTAATATTAAAATGTTTTTCCTGCATAATTTCCACCTTCAACAAAATTCATAGTATAACTTACGTAAAAAGTTCTTTTTTCTCAGCGAAACTCCAAAAATCCCATCCAGTGGCTGAAGGGTTCTGCTCTCGAAGCTGGTAGACGGGAGGTGCTGGGTTCGATCCCAATCGCGCCCGTCGGCCTAATCGTTCGGAGTTTTCGTGGTTTTCTTCGAGCCGTGGATTTATCCATGCGTAAATACGGGTTAGGTTCCCTTAGAAAGACCCCCACGAAGGGCACTCCCCCCCGGGCCTATATCCCAAGTGCAGATAATTGGCCGTCAATAATCAACCCAATCCAACCCAAAAATCCCATTCTCCGCAATGACCTGAAACGCATGCTTCAATTTAAATTCTGAAATTCTAATAATAAATGTATGATATTCAAAATTCGCTAAGAAAAAGACTTCTGCTACTAAATTTAGCTGTTTTAAGATCTCAATATTTGCTTTTGACCGAGACAATATTTCGTCTATTATGCATTTCTCTTTAAACGATTTCTTCGATTTTACCTCCAGATATTTAATGCTCCTGTAAAAAATGCCGAACGTCGAAAATTAGTTAGTAGATTAATAAAAAATTGAGGTTTTTTTTACACGTGAAAATAAATGCGTTTATTTTCTGTTCTACCAGACTGGTCTATAGTACAACAGTCTATGCAGGTCTTTCGAAAATGACAGTCAATATTTATTACAAAATATGGGGACATATAAATGGAAAGACGAAACATTTCTTCTAATTTCCTAATATAATATAGAGTTTGAATTTATTTGGTGTCGGTAATTATTGCCGTTTTTAAAATGTTTCCGATGGTTCAGCACAGCTATCATAACTGGAAAAATTTTGGTAGATTGACCTTTAAATACTCTCCAACAAACGACAAGTTTCAAAAACAACATAATGAAATTTGTACAAAAATATTACATTTAATTTCTCTTTCGCACATGTTCACTGTTTTAAAGGAATCACAAAATATCAATATCTTTTGAGACACATTTTATTTAATTCGCGAGATTTGTAAATTTCACTCAAAACTAAATCACACATAAAACTTCCAAGTGAAGACTTGCCCCACCAGTGGCTGAGAGGTTGTGCTCTCGAAGCTGGTAGACGGGAGGTGCTGGGTTCGATCCCAATCGCGCCCGTCGGCCTAATCGCTCGGAGTTTTCGTGGTTTTCTTTCGAGCCGTGGATTTTCTCCATGCGTAAATACGGATTAGGTTCCCTTAGAAAGACCCCCACGAAGGGCACTCCCCCTGGGCCTATATCCCTAGTGTCGATAATTGGCCGTCAATAATCAACCCAACCCAACCCAAGTGAAGACTTAAAATCCATTTCTGAAATTGCAAGATCCAAAGTAAGCAACCTTTGTCAGATAATGTGCAGTACAATCTTGCGTAGTCCCTGTAGCGCAGTGGATAGCGCGTTGGACTTCTAATCCAAAGGTCCCGGGTTCGAATCCCGGCAGGGATGATCCTTCTTCTGCGTTTGTTAGTCAGTTGTGGGCTAAGACGCAGGCCAATTATATTTTTAAAGGAAGACACTTTTTGAAAGAATGCAAATGCAAAGAATCCTTTTATTCACTACGACGGCCTTCTGCGCTCCCTTCAGTGACAGTTATACTGATATTCATATTGCAGTATTCTTCGTTATTCCTTCTGATTTTTCAACCGTCAAAAAGCGATTAGTTAAATAAAATTAGTCAAATTGTTTTTGATCTGTATTTTCCTGTCCAAAAAATTAAGGTATTTCTATTAAAGAGGTAGGGTGTCAAAAGCATTAGACTTTTACTTAATTCACCTCTAAAATTTCATGTCACAAGACCACACTTTCTTTCATAAATATTTCTAATGTAGTACTACACATATTGCCTTTTTCATTTTCTGTTCCGAGTTTAGTGTTTAAATTTAAGTCACCTTCCAGATAAGGACTAAAATTCATTTTTGATCTGAAATAATCCAAAACTTTGTGAGCCCCACCAGTGGCTGAGAGGTTGTGCTCTCGAAGCTGGTAGACGGGAGGTGCTGGGTTCGATCCCAATCGCGCCCGTCGGCCTAATCGCTCGGAGTTTTCGTGGTTTTCTTTCGAGCCGTGGATTTTCTCCATGCGTAAATACGGATTAGGTTCCCTTAGAAAGACCCCCACGAAGGGCACTCCCCCTGGGCCTATATCCCTAGTGTCGATAATTGGCCGTCAATAATCAACCCAACCCAACCCAAAACTTTGTGAAAAGAATCGGTGAGTCCCTGTAGCGCAGTGGATAGCCCGTTGGACTTCTAATCCAAAGGTCCCGGGTTCGAATCCCGGCAGGTATGGACGTTCTTCAGCGTTACCTGGTCGGTGTAACTTTTTTATAAACTGAGTTCAAATTTGCCGAATCGTCATACTTAAATCGACAGGCTTCTCCACAGCTGATTATCACTTAATGGGGAAGTGGAATTACTCGACATAAATATCATCTCGTTCATATTTCAATCTCCATTTTTTTTTATTAATAAGGGTTGGGTTGGGTGTATTATTGACAGCCAATTATCTACACTAGGGATAAAAAAAATCGGAAAAGTTTCCGGTAGGAATAGGATTTCCAGTTGCCCGTATAGTACAGGAAACTTTTCCGAAACAACACGGAAAAAAAACGGAAAAAAACGAAAGTTTTTTCTTTCCGTCAGGAAACTTTTCCCGTTTGATTCAGAAACTAATCTTTAGACACAGAATAAATTCCTGGGTCTTACGGAAATCTTTCCATTCACATAAAGAAACGTTTTGGAAGAATGGAAGAATAGATAGAAAGTATTCCGTTTAAAAAAGGAAAACTTTCCATTCACATAAAGAAACGTTTTGGAAGAATGGAAGAATAGATAGAAAGTATTCCGTTTTAAAAAGGAAAACTTTCCATTCACATAAAGAAACGTTTTGGAAGAATGGGAGAATAGATAGAAAGTATTCCGTTTTAAAAAGGAAACTTTTCCGAATCAGTCAGTAAACTAATCTTGAAAAAATTAAAAATTCCTGTGTAGAATAGAAACTTTTTCTTTGCTTTACGGAATTTTTTTTCATTATGATCGGAAAATTTTCTGTATTGTAAAGAAACTTTTGTTTTAAAGAGTAGGAACATTAACAGATGAAAATATTGCTTTTGGACACTGTTTTGATTTCCTTTTATCTCAATTAAATATTATTAAGAACTTTTTTGAATACATACACACATTTTAAGTATTTGTTATCATAAAATGCATTACATGTAATGCATTTTATGATAACAAAATGCATTTTATGATACGAAATGTGTGTATGTATTCAAAAAAGTTCTTAGTAATATTTAATTGAGATAAAAGGAAATCAAAACAGTGTCCAAAAGCAATATTTTCATCTGTTATTGGTCCTACTCTTTATAACAAAAGTTTCTTTACAATACAGAATCAGCTTGAAATTTTATTTATTTGTTACAAGTATACTGATGCGCTCATGGGTATAATATAACTAAATATTCAGATGATGCTAAACCCAGTGTTGAATTCAGAGCCTTTTCTGCGGCTCCGGCGGGGAGGGGGGTTGGGGAGGAATTATATATTTCCTTTTTGGAAATTGCACTTTTTAACCATTAAAAGCATAATATCTCAAATCTTCTGGGGGGGGGGGGGGATTTCAATGTTCCAGGGGGGTCCCAGCGGGCCACCCCCTGAATTCAATACAGTGCCAAACAACTGTTCAATATTACTAAAAAAAAGGGGACAAGCCTGTATCCTCAAAAAACTCAAATTTATTCCACTGGGTGTAGCACAAGTATGAAACATGTTCTATGCATATGAGGTGTATGCAACTACTTTGAAGTTTATTGTTGCTGGAAAGAATTTCTATAGCTATATTTCTAAAACAAAGGACATACAAAACCTATCTTTTTAAATCATAATATTGCCCACCCCTCCTTAAAAAACAGAAATAGCCATATTTGACTGAAAATTATCTTCTTCCAATAATAGGTTTTAAAAAAATAAGCTTAGGGGATCGTCATCATTCTTAAATTGTACCAAACTCCAACTTTTCAATACATACACCTAATTTTGACGTTATATTTTTTTTTTCTGTAAATTTCTCCCAAGGATACGAAACAAGAAATCACTTGGTCAAGTGGTTTAAGAAATATGAAGGTTTAAAATTTGGAAGTCTTAATGTGAAATTAATTTGCAATTGATGAAAAACAAATTGCAATGCGGGTAGCTTTTTAAGCGTAATTCAAAAACTACTTGACATAATAATTTTGGATTCGCTTATTTGAAGATTTTCAAAATCTATTTGTTAAAATTGTATAGATTATGTTTAGTTCTCTCTTATAAAAAAAAAAAAAAAAAAAAAAAAAATGTATTTTTAAATTCATTTCAAAAAAGAAAAAAAATAACCTATGAATTTTTAATAGAGGTGGATTTCTGGAGGCTTCAAATATGCAAATCCAAAATCACAGATAGTTGGTAAGTAGTTTTTGAGTTATGCTTAAAACATAGAATTATATGAGACTTATTTCTCAATTTATCAATGTATTTATCAATGCTGTAACTATTTGAGTTTTCACGATAGTTCACTGGTCTTTTTATATGAGTTGCCCTATAGTATTGCTATCAAATCATAACAAAAATGTTTGCTGTAGTTTGCGCATGCGCAGTTAAAATTAATTTCATAAAAATACCTACATCTCATCAAATATTCAATATTTTAATATTTTAATCACAGTATACTATTTCTACGATTCTTTGTCAAGTTTTTGGAAAGTGGTGTTAAATTTGGCTGAAAACTCTGCATGTTATAAAAAAAACTTTTGAATTTTTCACAGAAACGTTAATATATTCACGAATATACATGCTATACTTACAAAAAAATGCACACAAATGTTGAACAGAACCTACATAGTCATTTACTACAGTGACAGACCATTTTTAGCATTTTTCGTTACTTGGGTGATCGAAAATATTATTTTATTATTAAAGTTATTATCCCCCCCCCCCCCATAGTTGTCCTCGCGATAAAATATTCACTGAAAAACATCAAGTCAAACATGTTCTTTATATCCTCAAAGCTTAAGGGCATTCCGGGCATTTCCTCACGAGTTTCAGTAAGATAATCGACGAAACGTCTGAAATCGGTCACTGCCCCTTAATTTCTGGACACCAGTGTAATATTAATAAAGTAAATCTAAAAACTTTTGAAGCCATGTAACTTATAAGAATATACAGAATTCAGCTAATCCTAATAAATAGCTTGATGATAAACAAATTTTAGAAGCCATGCAATTTGAAAATGTACAAGACTTTAAACTTGAAGCTCAACTGAAAATTATATAACAAAAAGCCTTGCTAAATGAAAATCTTTTTTAAAAACAGGGTTCGTGATTTTACTTATTTATTTAATCAAAAAATCATATATATTTTTAATTATTTAAATCAGCTATTTTTTTAAATTCAAAATACAATTTTAAAATTATACATTTTACAGTAAAATAAACTTTACTAAATAATTAAAATTAACAATTAGAAGTGTCCATTTAAATATATTTGAAATTAAAAAAATATATAGAAACTCATTCACTTGGTTAAATTAAAATATTTTAATCATATAAATAGTTAAAAATATACAGTTTAAAAAAATGGAGCTACAGAAAAAGATTTAATTTAGAAATGTGAATTCTCTTTTACTTTTGAAAACATGAAATAAATAAAACAAATTGTCTTGTGTCATCACTTATTTACAAAAACTGCAATTTAACAGATATCCTATTCTGTATAAAATACATATACCACCTTGAATTACCCCTTTGATAAAATAAAAAGCATATGCACTCTGCATTACTAAAAGCTAAAGCTTTTTGTTCTGACCAAATTTCTTTATTCATTTAATGAATTTAGAGCATATATTAAACACACTTAAGATGGTTATGATTATATTTTATAAATTTCAATGGATATGAAAAAAATATTCTTTGTTATTAAAATGTTTGAAAAGAAACACCAATTTTCCAGCTTTATGAGTTCCTAAGCGATTACAGAGTTTACAGTGAATTAAAGTTTGATTGACTTGAATTTAAAATAAAAATAATTAAATCAGGCCTTTTTTTAAGATTTTAAAACTTTAGTTGTTTATGAGTTTACATTTTCAAGTAATTGAAATTGTATGAAAAAAATATATATAACATTTCAAAGTATATTACTTACCATGCAATCTTTATTTTCCGAATCTTTCCATAAATAAATTACGTTGAAATATTGAACCATTTGTTATTTACATGTGCACAATGAAGTCATGAGATATCTACATAAATATCAATAAATATACTGTTGACTGACCTATATTTATTTTACTATATTTATGAAGTCCAGTTGCCTGTAAAAATTTATGTATATTTAAAGTCAAAATTTTATCATCATTAATGACAAAGAAAGAAATGTTTGTGAGTCTTTTATTCTTCAATGGCAGATCACTTAATAGAAGAATATTAAAAATTACAAATAATTCAGGAAAAATATATAAAAAATAAGTGTCTATTTAATAAAAAATCTGACTTCGCAAATGTGTATGTGCTATTTTTTTTTAAACTTAAACTTAGTAAAATAAATCAATCGCATTTAATCTGCACAAACATTAAATTGCACATACTAACAAAATACTATTTAAAAAAATATATATAAGTTACTCGATTTTTTTTTCTGGCTAAGTACAAAAGACAGAAAAAATAAAACAAACATTTATACTGAAAAATAACATTTATTTGCAACAAAACTATAAATCAAAATGTTATAATGAATAAAAATTACAGCAATACTGATATTACTTCCATTGACAGTTCTTGCCTCCGAATAGCTGCACTTAGTAAAAAAGTAGGCCTAGGTTCTTTAATTTCTTCCAGGCCTTAATTGATTACACAATATGATGCTACCAAAACAAAATTGTCCTAGGACATTTCTCCGAAAAAACTGTCAAACCATCAATATTATTCGAGAACAGCATGATTTCCTTTCTTACATCATCATTCGCTACTAAGCAAGGATGATATGCTCTAGCTGGAATGCGACACTGATCACTGCAGTAATATCCTGCAATAATAACAATAATAATATTAATATATTTTTATTTTACTAATTTCTAGTGATCATGTATATTTAATGGGACAAAAACAGCACAACAGCAATGAATGATTAAGAGGACTCTTCGTCTTCAGCGATAAGTATTTTTAAGAGCATAAAATTTGAAAATTTTCCTTTAAGTAAAAATTTCAAATTTCATAAGTTTTAAAAATACTTAAAAATTAAGGAAAATTTTTAAAATGTACAATTTAAAAATGTTAATTTAAAGATGCACATTGGACATCTGCTTCCTGCTAGTGAAAGCTATATTTTGATAATTGTATAAGGGAATTTACTTACCTCTTTAAAATTTACATAGGTTACCATGGGATTTCACGATCAGCATTAAATGAAAAAAAATGGTGCCACAGTAATATAATAGAACTAGTGGGTAAGTGTGATCGAACATCGCTCAAAGGGTTTCGTTTAATATTCCTTTCAAAACACTTTGTCCTTTCTTTAATAAATCCAAATAAATTTCATTTAGCATCAACAACAAAAAAAACTCGTTTTTTATAAAGTAAAAATTTACCGGTTCTGCATGAAAACCCATTTCTTTAAATTAGGGGGTGGAGAATAGCCCCGTTCCCTCTCTTTATACTTCACCAATTAAACTTCAAAACTGATCAGGGAAGCACCTTATCAAACTGAACCTATATACAAAATTTGAAGCAAATCGGATAATTCTGTATGAAAAACCCATTTATCTAAATTAAGGAGGGGAGATTAGCCTCCCGATCCCCCCTTTATATTTTACCATTGAACCCCCAAAACTAATCAAGGAAGCGCCTTATAACAATGAACCTATATACAAAATGTGAAGCAAATTGGATAATTCTGCATGAAAAACATATTTATCTAAATTAAGGGAGGGATTGGACCTTGTTCCCCCTTTCTATACTTAACCAATGAACCCCCAAAACTAAACAGAGAAGCAACTTGTCACATTGAACCTATTTACAAAATTTGAAGCAAATCGGATAATTCTGCATGAAATACCCATTTATCTAATTTAAGGAGGGGGATTTGCCTCCCTTCCCTACCCTTTATACTTAACCAATGAACCCCCAAAACTGATCAGGGAAGCGCCTTATCAGAATGAACATATATACAAAATTTGACACAAATCGGATAATTCTGCATTAAAAACCCATTTATCTAAATTAAGGGGGGATTGGACACAGTTCCCCCTTTATGCTTAATCAATGAACCCCCAAAACTGATAAGGAGAAGCGTCTTATCACAATTAACCTATATAAAAGATTTGAAGCAAATCGGATAATTCTGAATAAAAAAACCCAATTATTTAAATTAAGAGGGGGGATTGGCCCCCTGGTTTCCCCTTTATACTTAATCAAGGACCCCCAAAACTGATATAGGGAAGCGTCTTATCACAATTAACCTATATACAAAATTTGAAGCAAATCGGATAATTCTGCATAAAAACCCATTTATCTAAATTAAGGGGGGGGGGGGAATTAGCCACCGTTCCCCTCTTTACACTTAGCAAATGAACCCCCAAAACTAATAAGGGAAGCGCCTTATCACAATGAAGCTTTATACAAAACTTGAAGCAAATTGGGTAATTTTGCATTAAAAACCCATTAATTTAAATTAGGGGTGATTAGTCCCTGTTCCCCCTTTATACTTAACCAATGAACCCCCAAAACTGATCAGGGAAACGCCTTATCAGAATGAACCTATATACAAAATTTGAAACAAATCGGATAATTCTGCATAAAAAAACCCATTTATCTAAATTAAAGGGGTGATTGGACACCGTTTCCTCCTTTATACTTAATCAATCAACCTCCAAAATGATATGGGGAAACGTCTTATCACAATTAACCTATATACAAAATTTGAAACAAATCAGATAATTGTGCATAAAAACACATTTATCTAAATTAAGGGGGGGGGGATTAGCCACCGTTCTCCTCTTTATACTTAACTAATGAACCCCCAAAACTGATCAGGGAAGCGCCTTATCAGAATGAACCTATATACAAAATTTGAAACAAATCGGATAATTCTGCATAAAAAAATCCATTTATCTAAATTAAGGGGGTGATTGGACACCGTTTCCCCCTTTATACTTAATCAATCGACCTCCAAAATTGATATAGGGAAACGTCTTATCACAATTAACCTATATACAAAATTTGAAACAAATCAGATAATTGTGCATAAAAACACATTTATCTAAATTAAGAGGGAGGGGATTAGCCACCGTTCTCCTCTTTATACTTAACTAATGAACCCCAAAACTGATCAGGGAAGCGCCTTATCAGAATGAACATATATACAAAATTTGAAACAAATCGGATAATTCTGCATGAAAAACCCATTAGCCCCCAGTTCCCCCTGTATCTTTAACCAAAGAACCCCCAAAACTAATCAGGGAAGCGACTTATTAGAAGGAACCTATATACAAAATTTTTAGCAAATACGATAATTCTGCATAAAAACCCCATTTATCTAAATTATGGGGGGGATTAGCCCCCGTTCCCCTCTTTATGCTGAACGAAATAACTCCCAAAATTAATGAGGGACGCACCTTATCACAATGAAGCTATATACAAAATTTGAAGAAAATTGTGTAATTCTGCATGAAAAACCCATTTACCTACATTAGAGGGGATTAGTCCCTGTTCCCTCCTTTATGCTTAACCAATGAACCCCTAAAACTGAGCAGGGTACCGCTTTATCAGAATGAACCTATATGCAAAATTTGAAACAAATCAGATATTTCCGCATGGAAAACCCATTTATCTAAATTAAGGGGGTATCAGCTCCCCATCCCCCCTTTATACTTACCAATGAACCCCCTAAACTAATCAGGGAAGCGGCTTTTAACAATGAACCTATATACAAAATGTGAAGCAAATTGGATAATTCTACATTAAAAACCCATTTATCTAAATTAAGGGGGGGATTGGACACCGTTCCCCCCTTTATACTTAATCAATGAACAACCAAAATTGATAAGGGGAAGCGCCTTATCACAATTAACCTATATACAAAATTTGAAGCAAATCGGATAATTCTGCATAAAAAACCCAATTATTTAAATTAAGGAGGAGGGTATTAACCACCGTTTCCCTCTTTAAACTTAACTAATGAACCTCCAAAACTAATGAGGGAAGCGCCTTTTCACAATGAAGCTTTATGCAAAATTTGAAGCAAATTGGGTAATTTTGCATGAAAAACCCCTTTATCTAAATTTACTTAACCAATAAACCCTCAAAACTGATCAGGGAAGCGCCTTATCAGAATGAACCTATATACAAAATTTCAAACAAATCGGATAATTCTACATAAAAAAAACCGTTTATCTAAATTAAGGGGGCTATCAGCCCCCTTTTCCTCCCCCTTTATATTTAACCAATGAACCTCCATAACTAATCAAGGAACCGCCTTATCAGAATCAACCTATATACAAAATTTCAAAAATTGAAATCGGATAACTCTGTATGAAAAACCTATTTATCTAAATTAAGGGGGTGGCGAATTAGCCCCCCTTTCTGGCTTTGACAGACTGGGAGCTAAAAAAGGTTTCTATTACAATGATATTTCGGGTTCTGTAGACTCCAAAAGTAGCAGAATTTTCAATTTTTGCCTTACCTCGAGTTCTACAAACCCCAAAAAGCTGAGTGAAAAGACTGTATACTAAATGGAAAATATCAACGAGAGTTTTTAATTAAAAACAGTTTTCATCTATGCGGTATATAGTCCCAAAATAAAAATAATAATTCAGTTTATAAATTTAAAATCGCATATAATTAATTTAATTTCACTTTGAATTGTCCAAAAAACAAGCTAGAGGCTGAGTCAAGTCGGCCAGTTTTTTAGCGACACCGAATCTCCCCCCCCCCCCCACCCCACCCCAAAACGGAAAAAAAAAAAAAAAAAAAAAAACGTGCCTGACTTATACTCAGACTCCACAGCCCTGGTAGAAATGATTGGATGAGGACGTATCACAAAAATTCTAAGCTTTGATATTACTTAAGAGTAGTGCTTGGAAGGGCACGCAAAAATGCTGTGCCTAGGACTCTGAAGTTTAAAGTTGGGTTCTAGTGACATTTATGATTTATATGTTGACATCATGACTTTTTTGAACATTTTTTATTTCTTGAAATTTGAACAGTATTAACACGTGCATTAAAATACATGACAAGATTTAGTTAAATGAAAGCAGAAATATGAAATAAAATCAAGTAAGAAATTTTTTTTTGCTAAAACACCACATTTTTTTTTTTTTTTTTTAATGAATGAATGAAGAATTGAAGCTTTATATTTTTGAAATAAAAAAACTTCAAGCCTTTTGAGGGTTTATTCTCCCTGAAGCCCATTCAATATAATTTTTCAAGACATGAGCACGAAATAAAAATCAGAACAAAAAATTGTCTTCCTTTCCACATGTGACATGATGTTCAGCAGTGGAGATCTCCCCCTTCCATCTCTACTGACAAAAATTCCCTGTTTGCTTTTTTTCCTTTTTCTGTTTATTTTAAATTATTAGAAAAGATTAAATGTCATTTTTTATTTTCAAAATAATGTAAGAAAAATAAAATTTAGCCAATTAAACTTGAATATCCAGGGCGAGGCAGTTGATCTCTCCTGCCCAAGATGTAAGCTTCTGCATGCAAGCTTTTACAGCATGAATATAGATAATATCAACCTCAAGATATTCAGCATATTCAACTTTACGTTTGTTACAACTAAAATTTTGTCTGATATGCAAAGAATACTGAAATTTATTTTACCATATACCAATATAAATTTCATTATATCGTCCTAACATAAAGTTCTCAATTTATTAATTAACATTATAGAATGTAAAGGACTCCCCTTTTCAACTGAATTTTAATACACTACAAATAATTAGGAATGTAAAGAATATTCGACCGCTATTCGGTATTCGGCTTATTCGGTCCTTTTGCCGAATATTGAACAGATATTCTGCCGAATACATGTAGCCGAATATATTTAGATATATTGTCGAATACTTGCTTATTTGGCCGAATATTCTAAGATATTTGGTTAAATAAGTTCCAGAAAAAAAAATGTGATTTTAAATATTTTTAACAAACAATATTAAAGAATGATATCTAAATACATTAATTATTATAAGAAAAATAAATCCTAATACTTACACAATTTTAAAGCTTCATGACAACTTATAAATAACTGTATATAATGAAATTACATAAATAAAAAATATTTTTCTTGCTGCATATTTAGGCATCATATGAATTTAAGTTCAGTATTGCAACATTAATTTATTTTACATTAAAATGCAAAATATATACTGCATTTAAAGTTTAAATCTCTCTCTCTCTCTCATCAGTGAATTAAAATAAATTAACTTTATATCTATTTTTTTAATCTGATTTATAATGATGATAAGTTTCTTAAACAATAAAATTCATAAATATTAAAAACAAATATTTTACTGTCTTGTAAAAATGCTTAATCTTTCACAAATTAAATCATTTTTCTAGCTTTTAGTTTTACTTTTAAATAATAAATATATGACTATATAATTACTTTACTAATTAAAAATTAAACATTAGATGTTGATTAAACGAACTAATGAGTTTGATACATTGAAAAGAAAAAAAACTATTACCTATACTGAAAAAACATTTAATGAGTTACTTCAAAATAACATACAGGGGTAACAAAATTATTTATCACTGTAAAGCCTGAAATTGTGATGCAAAAATAACTTTTCAGCATTTTCAGGAAGAGTTGAGTTGGGTTGATTATTGACGGCCAATTATCGACACTAGGGATATAGGCCCGGGGGGAGTGCCCTTCGTGGGGGTCTTTCTAAGGGAACCTAATCCGTATTTACGCATGGAGAAGATCCACGGCTCGAAAGAAAACCACGAAAACTCCGAGCGATTAGGCCGACGGGCGCGATTGGGATCGAACCCAGCACCTCCCGTCTACCAGCTTCGAGAGCACAACCTCTCAGCCACTGGTGGGGCTCATTTTCAGGAAGAAGTCTGTTTCGTTTGGTTTCATATAATATTACCAGCTTCAGAAAACAAACGTTCACTATATACCGTGCTTACTATATTCAGCTGTTATGATTTTTGAACACTCAAACAAAAAAATTTATTTCAATTAGTCCTTAATTTAATTTTTGATTTTAAAATTGAAAAAAAAAAAAATAAACAAATAAAATAATTTTTTTTAAAGTCGGTATTCGGCTAAAACTTGGCCGAATATTCGGTATTCGGCTACTCGGCCAAATCACTATTCGTTACATCCCAACAAATAATAAAATGTAAAATTGATTCTATAATAATGTAGTACCTAAAAAAAGACAATATGATTCTGATATAGCATCGAACATAGAAAAATATCATCAATTTATTTTAAGATCATAGGTATGTTATTGATGTCTTCAGTGTTGAATTCAGACATTTTTCTCCGGGAGGGATTTCTGTGGTTCCGGAGGGGATATTATAGAGTTCCGGGGGGGATTGCACTTTTTGACTATTAAAAGCATAAAATGTGAAATCTTCCGGGGGGACATTTCAATGCTCCGGGGGGGACTGTCCCCCCACCCCCTGAATTCAACACTGGATGTCTTACAGAATTAAACAAATAAACAAGGAATTTAATTTAGAATAAGTTAAAAACTATTTAAAAAAACAGCCTACAAAAAATAAGTTTCATTAAGATAATATCTAAGTTAGAAATTTCTGGCACATCAAAATATTTTTTACTTCGGGGATATTTTTCTCATAAAAAATAAACTGAGCGAGAAATAAGATAACATGCATTTTATTTCAGGCTACGCAGCTCCTTAAACATGTTATTCGATTTGATAATCATGCACTATAAATATATGTACATATCAAATCCAAAATATTAAAAATCACATAAATTTTAGTACTTACCATTGCGAAGTTGTTGTTGTTGTTGTTGGTTTGGCCCATGGGCCGGTGAGGAGCTTTTTATTCCTATACAGCTGTCATACTCCGCAAAAACCAGACTCCTACCAGAGGTAAAACTATTGCGAAGTTAGAAGTACGTACAACAGTTGTCTAATATTTAAAAACATGGCGTCCATCTTCATCCAAAAACTCGATTCTGTTCTGTTATCAATCACGTGACGCAACGCCTTTCATACGTCAGCAGAGAGCGAGACTGCGCAGTAAGTCCGGAGAAAGTTGTTTTCCATCCTTTCGGAAACTAATCCGATATAAATAGATTATTTTTATTACTGTAGAAAACCTTTCTGTTGTGATTCGGAATAATTATTTTATCGGTTGTTTTCCGTATCGTAAAGGAAATTTATCTTTTACGAAACGGAAATGGGTTGGAAATTTTTTACAGTGAGGCCCGGGTGGAGTACCCTTCGTGGGAGTCTTTCTAAGGGAACCTAATCCGTATTTACGCATGGATAAATCCACGGCTCGAAGAAAACCACGAAAACTCCGAACGATTAGGCCGACGGGCGCAATTGGGATCGAACCCAGCACCTCCCGTCTACCAGCTTCGAGATTTTATTAATAAGGAATTTATTAACTTTTCTTACATTCTTATTTTTTTGTTTCGTCCGTTCTTCTCAGGAAATTATCGAATTTTTTATTAAATTTCTGATCGTAGGATGCATCGAATTGATTCCCATTTCTTCTCGAAATAAGCCACTTCCTATAAGAGAGACTTACTCTTACAAATGTTCTCTCGTTTAGCTCACCATGGTCCAAAATGCTTACTTCACATATCAATTTTTTTTTTTACTCAGAAACCCACATCTAAGTGAAAACAAGTCATACATTAATATTAAAATGTTTTTCCTGCATAATTTCCACCTTCAACAAAATTCATAGTATAACTTACGTAAAAAGTTCTTTTTTCTCAGCGAAACTCCAAAAATCCCATTCTCCGCAATGACCTGAAACGCATGCTTCAATTTAAATTCTGAAATTCTAATAATAAATGTATGATATTCAAAATTCGCTAAGAAAAAGACTTCTGCTACTAAATTTAGCTGTTTTAAGATCTCAATATTTGCTTTTGACCGAGACAATATTTCGTCTATTATGCATTTCTCTTTAAACGATTTCTTCCGATTTTACCTCCAGATATTTAATGCTCCTGTGAAAAATGCCGAACGTCGAAAGCCCGTCGGCCTAATCGTTCGGAGTTTTCGTGGTTTTCTTCGAGCCGTGGATTTATCCATGCGTAAATACGGATTAGCTTCCCTTAGAAAGACCCCCACGAAGGGCACTCCCCCCGGGCCTATATCCCTAGTGTAGATAATTGGCCGTCAATAATCAACCCAACCCCAACCCAACCCGAACGTCGAAAATTAGTTAGTAGATTAATAAAAAATTTAAGTTTTTTTTTCACTTGAAAATAAATGCGTTTATTTTCTGTTCTGCCAGACTGGTCTATAGTACAACAGTCTATGCAGGTCTTTCGAAAATGACAGTCAATATTTATTACAAAATATGGGGACATATAAATGGAAAGACGAAACATTTCTTCTAATTTCCTAATATAATATAGAGTTTGAATTTATTTGGTGTCCGTAATTATTGTCGTTTTTAAAATGTTTCCGATGGTTCAGCACAGCTATCATAACTGGAAAAATTTTGGTAGATTGACTTTTAAATACTCTCCAACAAACGACAAGTTTCAAAAACAACATAATGAAATTTGTACAAAAATATTACATTTAATTTCTCTTTCGTAGAGAAAACAATCCTTCCATAGTTAAAAATGTATTCTTGTAAAGTTTTTATAAAAGATTACCTAAAATTAACTGACATTTTAATTTTTTATTTAAAAACATTTTTTATCTGAACGTTGATACAGTTTTCACTTTATTTGAAAATCTATAATGATTATGTGTGAAACAAAACATTTGACAAATGACCACCTCGGCTGTGGCAGCACATGTTCACTGTTTTAAAGGAATCACAAAATATCAATATCTTTTGAGACACATTTTATTTAATTCGCGAGATTTGTAAATTTCACTCAAAACTAAATCACACATAAAACTTCCAAGTGAAGACTTAAAATCCATTTCTGAAATGGCAAGATCCAAAGTAAGCAACCTTTGTCAGATAATGTGCAGTACAATCTTGCGTAGTCCCTGTAGCGCAGTGGATAGCGCGTTGGACTTCTAATCCAAAGGTCCCGGGTTCGAATCCCGGCAGGGATGATCCTTCTTCTGCGTTTGTTAGTCAGTTGTGCGCTAAGCCGCAGGCCAATTATATTTTAAAAGGAAGACACTTTTTGAAAGAATGCAAATGCAAAGAATCCTTTTATTCACTACGACGGCCTTCTGCGCTCCCTTCAGTGACAGTTATACTGATATTCATATTGCAGTATTCTTCGTTATTCCTTCCGATTTTTCAACCGTCAAAAAGCGATTAGTTAAATAAAATTAGTCAAATTGTTTTTGATCTGTATTTTCCTGTCCAAAAAATTAAGGTATTTCTATTAAAGAGGTAGGGTGTCAAAAGCATTAGACGTTTACTTAATTCACCTCTATTATTTCATGTCACAAGACCACACTTTCTTTCATAAATATTTCTAATGTAGTACTACACATATTGCTTTTTTCATTTTCTGTTCCGAGTTTGGTGTTTAAATTTAAGTCACCTTCCAGATAAGGACTAAAAATTCATTTTTGATCTGAAATAATCCAAAACTTTGTGAAAAGAATCGGTGAGTCCCTGTAACGCAGTGGATAGCGCGTTGGACTTCTAATCCAAAGGTCCCGGGTTCGAATCCAGGCAGGGATGGTCGTTCTTCAGCGTTGCCTAGTCGGTGTAACTTTTTTATAAACTGATTTCAAATTTGTCGAATCGTCATACTTAAATCGACAGGCTTCTCCACAGCTGATTATCACTTAATGGGGAAGTGGTAACTCGACATAAATATCATCTCGTTCCTATTTCAATCTCCATTTTTTTTTTATTAATAAGGGTTGGGTTGGGTTGATTATTGACGGCCAATTATCTACACTAGGGATATAGGCCCGGGGGGAGTGCCCTTCGTGGGGGTCTTTCTAAGGGAACCTAATCCGTATTTACGCATGGATAAATCCACGGCTCGAAGAAAACCACGAAAACTCCGAACGATTAGGCCGACGGGCGCAATTGGGATCGAACCCAGCACCTCCCGTCTACCAGCTTCGAGATTTTATTAATAAGGAATTTATTAACTTTTCTTACATTCTTATTTTTTTGTTTCGTCCGTTCTTCTCAGGAAATTATCGAATTTTTAATTAAATTTCTGATCGTAGGATGCATCGAATTGATTCCCATTTCTTCTCGAAATAAGTCACTTCCTATAAGAGAGACTTACTCTTACAAATGTTCTCTCGTTTAGCTCACCATGGTCCAAAATGCTTACTTCACATATCATTTTCTTTTTTTTACTCAGAAACCCACATCTAAGTGAAAACAAGTCATACATTAATATTAAAATGTTTTTCCTGCATAATTTCCACCTTCAACAAAATTCATAGTATAACTTACGTAAAAAGTTCTTTTTTCTCAGCGAAACTCCAAAAATCCCATTCTCCGCAATGACCTGAAACGCATGCTTCAATTTAAATTCTGAAATTCTAATAATAAATGTATGATATTCAAAATTCGCTAAGAAAAAGACTTCTGCTACTAAATTTAGCTGTTTTAAGATCTCAATATTTGCTTTTGACCGAGACAATATTTCGTCTATTATGCATTTCTCTTTAAACGGTTTCTTCCGATTTTACCTCCAGATATTTAATGCTCCTGTGAAAAATGCCGAACGTCGAAAATTAGTTAGTAGATTAATAAAAAATTGAAGTTTTTTTTACACGTGAAAATAAATGCGTTTATTTTCTGTTCTACCAGACTGGTCTATAGTACAACAGTCTATGCAGGTCTTTCGAAAATGACAGTCAATATTTATTACAAAATATGGGGACATATAAATGGAAAGACGAAACATTTCTTTTAATTTCCTAATATAATATAGGCCCCACCAGTGGCTGAGAGGTTGTGCTCTCGAAGCTGGTAGACGGGAGGTGCTGGGTTCGATCCCAATTGCGCCCGTCGGCCTAATCGTTCGGAGTTTTCGTGGTTTTCTTCGAACCGTGGATTTATCCATGCGTAAATACGGGTTAGGTTCCCTTAGAAAGACTACCACGAAGGGCACTCCCCCCGGGCCTATATCCCTAGCGTAGATAATTGGCCGTCAACAATCAACCCAACCCAAGTGAAGACTTAAAATCCATTTCTGAAATGGCAAGATCCAAAGTAAGCAACCTTTGTCAGATAATGTGCAGTACAATCTTGCGTAGTCCCTGTAGCGCAGTGGATAGCGCGTTGGACTTCTAATCCAAAGGTCCCGGGTTCGAATACCGGCAGGGATGATCCTTCTTCTGCGTTTGTTAGTCTGTTGTGGGCTAAGACGCAGGCCAATTATATTTTAAAACGAAGACATATTTTGAAAGAATGCAAATGCAAAGAATCCTTTTAGTCATTACGACGGCCTTCTGCGCTCCCTTCAGTGACAGTTATACTGATATTCATATTGCAGTATTCTTCGTTATTCCTTCTGATTTTTCAACCGTCAAAAAGCGATTAGTTAAATAAAGTTAGTCAAATTGTTTTTTATCTGTATTTTCCTGTCCAAAAAATTAAGGTATTTCTATTAAAGATGTAGGGTGTCAAAAGCATTTGTCTTTTACTTAATTCACCTCTAAAATTTCATGTCACAAGACCACGCTTTCTTTCATAAATATTTCTAATGTAGTACACATATTGTTTTTTTCATTTTCGGTTCTTAGTTTAGTATTTAAATTTAAGTCACCTTCCAGATAATGACTAGAAATTCATTTCTGATCTGAAATAATCCAAAACTTTGTGAAAGGAATCGGTGAGTCCCTGTAGCGCCGTGGATAGCGCGTTGGACTTCTAATCCAAAGGTCCCGGGTTCGAATCCCGGCAGGGATGATCCTTCTTCTGCGTTTGTTAGTCTGTTGTGGGCTAAGACGCAGGCCAATTATATTTTAAAACGAAGACATATTTTGAAAGAATGCAAATGCAAAGAATCCTTTTAGTCATTACGACGGCCTTCTGCGCTCCCTTCAGTGACAGTTATACTGATATTCATATTGCAGTATTCTTCGTTATTCCTTCTGATTTTTCAACCGTCAAAAAGCGATTAGTTAAATAAAGTTAGTCAAATTGTTTTTTATCTGTATTTTCCTGTCCAAAAAATTAAGGTATTTCTATTAAAGATGTAGGGTGTCAAAAGCATTTGTCTTTTACTTAATTCACCTCTAAAATTTCATGTCACAAGACCACGCTTTCTTTCATAAATATTTCTAATGTAGTACACATATTGTTTTTTTCATTTTCGGTTCTTAGTTTAGTATTTAAATTTAAGTCACCTTCCAGATAATGACTAGAAATTCATTTCTGATCTGAAATAATCCAAAACTTTGTGAAAGGAATCGGTGAGTCCCTGTAGCGCCGTGGATAGCGCGTTGGACTTCTAATCCAAAGGTCCCGGGTTCGAATCCCGGCAGGGATGGTCGTTCTTCAGCGTTGCATAGTCGGTGTAACGTTTTTATAAACTGATTTCAAATTTGACGAATCGTCATACTTAAATCGACAGACTTCTCCACAGCTGATTATCACTTAATGGGGAAATGGAATTACTCGACATAAATATCATCTCGTTCATATTTCAATCTCCAATTTCTTTTTATTAATAAGGAATTTATTAACTTTTCTTACTTTCTCATTTTTTTGTTTCGTCCGTTCTTCTTAGGAAATTATCGAATTTTTAATTAAATTTCTGATCGTAGGATGCATCGAATTGATTCCCATTTCTACTCGAAATAAGTCATTTCCTATAAGAGAGACTTACTCTTACAAATGTTGTCTCGTTTATCTCACCATGGTCCAAAATGCTTACTTCACATGTCAATTTTTTTTTTACTCACAAACCCACATCTAAGTGAAAACAAGTCATACATTAATATTAAAAATTTTTTCCTGCATAAATTCCACCTTCAACAAAATTCATTGTATAACTTACGTAAAAAATTCTTTTTTCTCAGCGAAACTCCAAAAATCCCATTCTCCGCAAGAACCTGAAACCCATGCTTTAATTTAAATTCTGAAATACTAATAATAAATGTATGATATTCAAAATTCGCTAAGAAAAAGACTTCTACTAAATTTAGCTGTTTTAAGAACTCAATATTTGCTTTTGACAGAGACAATATTTCGTCTATTATGCATTTCTCTTTAAATGATTTCTTCCGATTTTACCTCCAGATATTTAATGCTCCTGTGAAAAATGCCGAACGTCGAAAATTAGTTAGTAGATTAATAAAAAATTGATGTTTTTTTTTTTTTTCACTTGAAAATAAATGCGTTCATTTTCTGTTCTGCCAGACTGGTCTACAGTACAACAGTATATGCAGGTCTTTCGAGAATGACAGTCAATATTTATTACAAAATATGGGGACATATAAATGGAAAGACGAAACATTTCTTCTAATTTCCTAATATAATATAGAGTTTGAATTTATTTGGTGTCCTTAATTATTGTCGTTTTTAAAATTGTTCCGATGGTTCAGCACAGCTATCATAACTAGAAAAATTTTGGTAGATTGACCTTTAAATACTCTCCAACAAACGACAAGTTTCAAAAACAACATAATGAAATTTGTACAAAAATATTACATTTAATTTTTCTTTCGTAGGGAAAACAATCCTTCCAAAGTTAAAAATGTATTGTTGTAAAGTTTTTATAAAAGATTACCTAAAATTAACTGACATTTTATTTTTTTATTTAAAAACATTTTTTATCTGAACGTTGATACAGTTTTCACTTTATTTGAAAATCTATAATGATTATGTGCGAAACAAAACATATGACAAATGACCACCTCGGCTGTGGCAGCACATGTTCACTGTTTTAAAGGAATCACAAAATATCAATATCTTTTGAAACACATTTTATATAATTCGCGAGATTTGTAAATTTCACTCAAAACTAAATTACACATAAAACTTCCAGGTGAAGACTTAAAGTTAATATAGATAGTCAGAGTAAAGTAATATAGTAAGTCAGATAATGTGCAGTACAACCTTGCGTAGTCCCTGTAGCGCAGTGGATAGCGCGTTGGACTTCTAATCCAAAGGTCCCGTATTCGATGATCCTTCTTCTGCGTTTGTTAGTGGCTGTGGGCTAAGACGCAGGCCAATTATATTTTAAAAGGAAGACACTTTTTGAAAGAATGCAAATGCAAAGAATCCTTTTAGTCATTAAGACGGCCTTCTGCGCTCCCTTCAGTGACAGTTATACTGATATTCATATTGTAGTATTCTTCGTTATTCCTTCTGATTTTTCAACCG
Organism: Maratus michaelseni; assembly: GCA_963931845.1. Lineage (NCBI taxonomy): Eukaryota > Metazoa > Arthropoda > Arachnida > Araneae > Salticidae > Maratus > Maratus michaelseni. The sequence continues at coordinate 38,779,328 of OZ007598.1, forward strand.
TCAAAAAGCGATTAGTTAAATAAAATTAGTCAAATTGTTTTTGATCTGTATTTTCCTGTCCAAAAAATTAAGGTATTTCTATTAAAGAGGTAGGGTGTCAAAAGCATTAGACTTTTACTTAATTCACCTCTAAAATTTCATGTCACAAGACCACACTTTCTTTCATAAATATTTCTAATGTAGTACTACACATATTGGGCGTGTTCAGCTTACACGACCACAACGACCATGGTCGAAGGAGAAAATATACATGGAGTGAGCCACCTTAGAAGCATGGAAATAAGCCATGTTTCTGTGCCTTATAATAAGTGAAGCCAGCGACTATAAGCCCTTATCCTTCCAAAAAAGTGGCTCTTGTAATAGGAATATCATAATAGGAATCATGAACACAAAACATCACGTGACACAACAAAGCATCACGTGATCTGATTTAGCCCGATGCGCCTGCGCAAACTTCGCTCTCTTGACCCAAAAAATTTTGTGGTCGATTTGATCACGTGATTGGGCTTTTCGTTTGGAAGGTTGATTGAACACCTTTAACAGTTTGATCGGAAATCTAACAATTTTCAACTTTATAACTGATTTTTTAAACTTTCGTATTTCTTAACGAAACAGTATATAAAATATAACAATAGCGGAGTACGATTAATATATCAGTTTTAGTGACATATAAGTTGATCGATGACAGGTCAGATGTTCGATCACCGATTTGTGTCAGCTTTTGGCCTAACCACTGAGCTCTAATATAATTCTATATAACTCAGTGGGTCTGCTGTAGCATAATTTATAGTCTTTATACGGTCATCATATTATGTGTAGCTCGTTGTATTATATTTATCTAATTCATAATTTTATGTAATTTTGCTTTTCAAATTTGGCAGCACTCTAAAGTTTTAGTTTTTGTTTGGAAGTTTGGAACTTTAAAAAGTTTGTTCTATGCAAATAATTTATCTGAAAAGTTAAAACTGATTTAGAGATGTCAGTCGTTTTTATTTGGAAATACACATATTAAAATAATTAAAGATCGTATATGAAAGTCGTCTCCCAACAGGTCTAACACAGAAAGCCTTAAAATAATTAGACAGAAGCACTCAAAAATAAAAATTAAATAAAAAATATTACATACACTTACGATGTTTTGTCGTACTAAACAAATGAACCTGGATCATAAGCCTCTTCTTTTATTTTAGATTTTTCTTTTCAATTTTTATTAATATATAAAAGGGCTTCATCAGTTGCTTTATATTTTCATTAAAATGGAATACTGTTAATATAACAAAACTGTGATATTAACATGTTATGACTTTCATTTGTATTAGTAAATTAAAATATTTGTTAAAATTTGATAAAAAGAGTTTCTAATATTCTTATTAAAACATTTATTTCGGTAACAAATTGTTTGAAACTTAAATATTTAATTATCAAAATTCATTTTTTAATTTGATTTTTAAAAAAATTAACGTTATACGTATAATTTTATTTTTATAGTATTTTGCACATTGAATTTTATATTGTAAAATATGTTTTGCATTTTAGTTTTAGTAATAATAAACCAATAAGGTACTCCATAAAAAACACACACCCATCGTATGCGCACAGATATTTTTGCACATTTCTTATTTGCTAAAAAAATATTAACGAATTGGAATAAAAATTTAAATATTATAAAGCGCTGTAAAAGAAAATTTTAATCGGGAGATTGCCCATTTATCGTATTTAAATGAGTATTTTATAATAACAATAGAAATAAATCTGTAATTGTTACTAATATCAAAATTTACTTTTATTAAAAATATTCCATTTATCATGAAAAACATAAAGTAACCAATAAACACTTAAAAAAAAAAAAAAAAATCTGAAATACAATATTTAAATAAGTATTTTATTTTAATTAATTTAATTTATTTTAATGTTAATCTAGAACTGTTATTAATGTCAAAATTTACCATTTAGCATGAAAAATATATAGCAACTGACAAAACATTTTTAAATAAAAAAGCAGAAAAAAAACTTGAAGAAAGCGTGGGATTCGAACTCACACTATCTAGACAGAAAGTCAATGCTTTAACCATTCACCCACCAAGGACACAACTAACATGCAACAAAATATTAATATAAGTAGGCAAATGCGTGATTTGAACATTTGATTCTCAAGTTCACTGTAACTGTATGTTTAAAGACCAACTCCATTTTCCAGTCTCCTTCGACCATGGTCGTTGTGGTCGTGTAAGCTGAACACGCTCATTGTTTTTTTTTTTTCATTTTCTGTTCCGAGTTTAGAGTTTAAATTTAAGTCACCTTCCAGATAAGGACTAGAAATTCATTTCTGGTCTGAAATAATCCAAAACTTTGTGAAAAGAATCGGTGAGTCCCTGTAGCGCAGTAGATATCGCGTTGGACTTCTAATCCAAAGGTCCCGGGTTCGAATCCCGGCAGGGATGGTCGTTCTTCATCGTTGCCTAGTCGGTGTAACGTTTTTATAAACTGATTTCAAATTTGACAAATCGTCTTACTTAAATCGACAGGCTTCTCCACAGCTAATTATCACTTAATGGGGAAGTGGACTTACTCGACATAAATATCATCTCGTTCATATTTCAATCTCCATTTTTTTTTTTTATTAATAAGGAATTTATTAACTTTTCTTACTTTCTCATTTTTTGTGTCATCCGTTCTTCTCAGGAAATTATCGAGTTTTTAATTAAATTTCTGATCGTAGGATGCATCGAATTGCAGTACTACACATATTGTTTTTTTTTTTTTTTTTTTTTTCATTTTCTATTCCGAGTTTAGTGTTTAAATTTGTCAACTTCCAGATAAGGTCTTGAAATTCATTTCTGATCTGATAAAATCCAAAACTTTTTGAGCCCCACCAGTGGCTGAGAGGTTGTGCCACGGACAAACTCGATCTTTCTCTCTCCCCTCATACGGCCTTCACAATCACCCCTTAGTTTCGGAATCGTTAAAGGGCTACTTTCGCCGGTAGGTGGCGCGCTATACTTACCATAAATAATGCTTACTAAAGGTTACTTCTATACATAAAAATACAAAAATCTTTGCAATATATTCATTATAAAACTTTTGTTTCGGCGTTTTCTTTACTACAAACAGGAAAAACTAAAAGATTTAGAGATAAAATAAATAAATACAATGCTTTTAGCAATTAAAAATAGTTTAAATAACTCGCTACTATAAAGTGCAAAACAAACATTATAAGTAAATTTTATATATTTATATACATTTAAATTCTTGATTACTTGAAACATTGATAATTCTAAGCGTAAAATACACAGTAAAAAATTTAAAAAATAATTACTAGTTTCATAATAGTAGTAAGAAAATTAAGCAAGTTCGCCAATATCCGGCAATGAACTCATATCGTTTTTTTTTCTCAAAACATGGATTATTTTTACACTATTCTTAATTATTTAAAATATGTATATATATGTATATTAAAAACAATTTTCAATAAATTTAATCATTATAGGTACTGATCTGAAATATATAAGCATTATATATAACATATCTATCTTTTGCTTCGGCGTTTGCTTTGTTACAAACAGGAAAAACTAAAAGATTTAAAGATAAAATAAATAAATGCAATGCTTTAAGCAATTAAAAATAGTTTAAATAACACCCTACTATAAAATGTAAAACAAACATTATAAATAATTTTTTATATTTATATACATTTCAATTCTGGATTACTTGAAACATTGATAATTCTGAGCGTAAAATACACTGTAAAAATTTTTAAAAAGATTTACTAGTTTCACAATATTAAGAAAATCAAGCAACTTCGCCAATATCCGGCAATGAACTCATGCCGAAATTTTTTTTTTTCTCAAAACATGGATTATTTTTACACAATTCCTAATTATTTAAAATATAGGTATATATGTGTACATTCAAAACAATTTTTAATAAATTTAACCATTATAGGTGCTGATCAGAAATATATAAGCATATAGAAATATGATAGAATTACATATCAAATTAAATATTATATTCTAATTCTGGAAAGTCATGGTATAAAAGTATGTATATGATAAAAATAAAAATATACTTTCATGTTTCATAATATCAACAGAATAAGACAACCTATTTCGCCAATATCCGGCAATCACCTCATATCGCTTTTTTTTTCTCAAAATACGGATTATTTAACAAATTCCTAATAATTTTTAATTTAATATATAAAATTTAATATAATAGTTTCGACGATTCCGTTTGAATTTAGGATTGGTATAATCCTAAAATTCTAGTAAAATTCAGTCTAAAATTGTGGAAATTAGACTGATGAATTGTTTAGGATAAGACAACCCACCTCTATCCTGATTGGCAATTAACTGAAGTATGGTTGCATCACATTGATCTGTTTCTATGCTTGATAAGCAGGATTCTCATTCAAAATTTCCTTGACTTACTCTTACAAGATTACTTATCCGCTAACAATGGCAATACTTGCAAACTTCAGCTTAACTCTTGGTGGTGCTAGCAGTTAAAAAGAAATTAATTAAGTGGTTTATAATTTCGATCATTAAAATTCAGTTTAAATCTACAAATAAATTGAGAGCCGCAGCAATTTTATAAGGCACATATTTCGAAAATTTTGCTCTGTACTTCTACTGATTGCTGGTGTATCGGTAATAAAAGCGCCTATTCATGAAAAGAAATTCCAGGTATTTTTTTTCTCTGAATTTGAAGCACAATGTGGAACACAGCAATGAACCATTTTCAACAAAAGAAAAATAAGAACACGCAATTTCATTTACGTTATATCTAAGAAAATACAAGAGTGAAAGGCGAGAATAAGGAAATTCTCCATTAGCCATGGTAAGTAATAGCGCCCCCTACTTTCTCCGGGGAGAAAATGTTATTCCTTTTGAACAAAGGGAAAATGACTTTTTGTTACGGCCGTATAAGAGGAAGGAGAACGATCGAGTTAGGCCGTGGTTGTGCTCTCGAAGCTGGTAGACGGGAGGTGCTGGGTTCGATCCCAATCGCGCCCGTCGGCCTAATCGTTCGGAGTTTTCGTGGTTTTCTTCGAGCCGTGGATTTATCCATGCGTAAATACGGGTTAGGTTCCCTTAGAAAGACCCCCACGAAGGGCACTCCCCCCGGGCCTATATCCCAAGTGTGGATAATTGGCCGTCAATAATCAACCCAACCCAACCCAAAACTTTCTGAAAGGAATTGTCAGACCGTGTAGCGCAGTGGATAGCGCGTTGGGGTTCGAAGCCCATCAGGGATTGTCGTTCTTCAACAATTCCTAGTCGGTCTCCGTTTTTTTATTTATTTATTTATTAATAAGCAATTTGTTAACTTTTCTTACTTTTTCATTTTTTCGTTTCGTCCGTTTTTCTCAGGAAATTATCAAATTTTTAATTAATTTTTAGATCGTAGATTGCATCAGATTACTTCTCATTTCTACTCGAAATAATTCATTTCCTATAAGAGAGAATTACTCTTATAAATGTTCTCTCATTTATGTCAGCATGGTCCAAAATGTTTACTTCACAATTTCTTTTTCTTTTTATACTCAGAAACCCACATCTATGTCAATATTCACCAAGTCAAAATCACCGAGTCAATATTTCGTCTATTGTATTTCTCTTTAAACGATTTCTTTCGATTTTACGTCCTGAAATTTAATGCTCCTGTGCAAAATGCCGAACGTTAAAAATTAGTTAGTAGGTTAATAAAAATTTAAAGCTTTTTTTTTACTTGAAAGTACAGGGTGTCCCAAAAAGGAGTACCTATTTTTAAAAATGAATAAGAAACAAACGAATAGAGTTATTTAAAAAATTCTTGCAGGAAACGGATGTCTGAAGTCTGGAATTTTGTTTATAACACTTTATTATGATAGTTCAAAATCTGACCGACAGATGGCTCTACAGCACCGAAAATTACCCGAAATTAACCGGCAAGGGTATGAATTGGCCACCTTACTCACCAGATTTAAATCCGTGTGATTGTTTTCTTCGGGGCCATCTGAAGGATATAGTTTACTGCCAAAATTCCACTTCGCTAGCTGAGCTCCAGCGATTAACCGCTCAAAAGTGTACAGCCATTTCCATACAGACGTTGCAGAAGGTGTGTGCTAATTTCATTCTAAGACTCCGACATGTTATTGTGATGAATGGAGGATATATTGAAAATATTGTCATTTAATTTTCAACTATTGCTGATGAATGCGGTAGCCACAGCGCCATCTGTCGGTAAGAATTTGAACTAACATAATAAAATACTCTAAATAAAATTCCAGACTTCACATATCCGTTTCCTGCAAGAATAACTCTATTCGTTTGTTTCTTATACATTTTTAAAAATGGGTACTTCTTTTTGGGACACCCTGTAAATGCGTTCATTTTCTCTTCTGCTAAACTGCTCTATTGTACAACAGTTTATGCAGGCCTTTCGAATATGACAGTCAATATTTATTACGAAATCTGTGCACGTATAAATGGAAAGACGAAAAATTACATTTTTCTACTTTTTCAACCGTCAAAAAGCGATTAGTTAAATAAAATTAGTCCAATTGTTTTTGGTCTGTCTTTTCCTGTCAAAAAATTAAGGTATTTTTATTTAAGAGGAAGGGTGCCAAAGACTTTTACTTATATCACCTCTAAAATTTCATGTCACAAGACCACACTTTCTTTCATCAAAATTTCAAATGCAAATGCGACGAATCGTCTTATTTAAATCAACGGGCTTCTCCACTGTTGATTACCGCTTGGTGGGAAAGTAGACTTACTCGGCATAAGTATCATCTCGTTTATATTTCATTCTCAATTTTTTTTTTATTATTAATAAGCATATTTTTTTTATTAACTTTTCTTACTTTTTCATTTTTTCTTTTCGTCCGTTCTTATCAGGAAATTATCGAGTCTTTAATTAAATTTCACGTCATAGAATGTATCGGATTGCTTCTCATTTCTACCCGAAATAATTCATTTCCTATAAGAGAAACTTAATCTTACAAATGTTCTCTCGTTTATCTCACCATGGTCCAAAATGTTTACTTCACAATTGCTTTTTGTTTTTGTTTTTTACTCGGTAACCCACATCTAAGTGAAAACATGTCCTACAAAAAAGGTTTTTCCTGGATAATTTCCACCTTCAACATAATTCATCATATAACTTATGTAAAAAATTCTTTTTTTTTTCTGCGAAACTCCAAAAATCACATTTTCTCCAATAACCTGAAACGCATGCTTCAGTTTAAATTCGGAAATGCTAATAATAATATTTTGATATTCAAAATTGGCTAAGAAAAAAACTTCTACCACTAAATTTAGCTGATTTTAGAACTCAATGTTTGCTTTTGACCGAGTCAATATTTCGTCTATTATGTATTTCTCTTTGAACGCTTTTCTCCGTTTGTACTTCAAGAAATTTAATCGCCCTGTGTAAAATTCTGCTCCTTTGAAAACTTTAATTAGTGGGTTTAAGAAGAGGATAGATTACGTTGGATGGAGCAGTTAAAGAGATGTATCCAACAATCTTTTGAGAGCCGTTATCCAGGGCCCGATTAACCTTTGAATGTAGGGGGAGCACAGTATCATTTCGGGGCTCTGTTTTATCCACGTTTCTAAAATACACGTGCATAGAAATTTATTAATACTACAAATATTATTTCCGAGAGCCGCTTAATAGAATTCCCATTTCATTAAATATGGGGGAGGGGGGGGTTATGTTCTCTGTATATAAAATACTATAGAATATGTTTTTTATACGTATAGGTGTTGTATGTTCAGTTACGCGGGCTGTTTCTAATCATGAAACCAGGATGCCTTTTGATTGGTTAACAGACTATTGATAAATTGATAAACATTCAGATAATTCAATCAGGTAATAAAAAGTTTCTGACGTAATATGGAGATTTTCTCTTGCTTTAGACAAACTTTCACAATAAATATATAAATAACCTTTTAAAAATTCTATGTAAAAAAATGGGAATTGGAGGCCCTATATTTCAGTCATTTTTAGAGGCCTCTTAAATTTTAGAGGGGAAGCCCGTGCTTCATGTGCCTATTTTGTAATCAAGCTCTGCCGTTTTCATGTAGATTTAGCGGTCAAAAAGTCAATAACACCACTGTTCTGCGTCCCCAGGAAAAGCATTTGAACATTTGTAAAATAGATCAAACTTGCTTTACGTGAACTTTTCTTTATTACCATTGATATCCTTATTACCATATAAGATGGTGGGTGTGGTCTCGTTTTATCAGGACTATTCAGTTGTTCACAGCTGGAAGGTTTTGCGAGATCTGATTTTTTTTTTTTTTTTTTTTTATACATTCGAGGCACCAAAGTTTCGATGCACGCTAAGCCAAAATGCCAAAGAGAATTTTACCGTTTTGGAGATCTACATGCAAACATTTGAGTGAGAGACTCGCCAACAGGTTTTCCCTATTTGGCGACTGATAATTTAGTGAATTGAGAGACAACCACGTGCGAATGAGTTTCAGATAAAGGAAATAGCATTACATGGCAGCTGGGAAAATTACATTGAACCGCGCTTTTGCTTATGGTTCAGAAAGAGGCAAAAGCGACACGCAGATGTGAAAGGCCGTCGATAAAATACATTACAACTACAGATTTAAAACCACAAATGAAATAAAGACTAGATTTTTAACGTACATGTCGAGTTTCATAAAGATAGCATTTAATATGAAAAAATGAATTGCATTTTGAGATTAAAAGTAAAAGAGATTTTTTTGAGTAATAAGTATTAATTAATACAAAAAAGTGCGTTAAGAAAAATATTAATTTTGAATAAAAGAAATAGATATTGATTAACATCATACCCGCATCGGCAGTTAGGGGGTCGAAGGTTCGTCATGAAGGTTCGTCAGTTAATGTGACGGCATTGAGACCAAAATCCTACTCTCGGATCGAAAACCAGTCCAGCATGTCTTTGCGCAACCAGACCTTTCTGTGCCTTGTGGATGGATTAGCACGAATTACGAAAATAACTTTCTATTATAAATTTTATGTTTTCCTGATATCATGTACTCATATAATGCGGGTCAAGACAAGCATTTTCTGTAAATAAAACCAGTATCGCAATACACTTAATTCAATCAAAACTACTGGCTGCTAAATCATTACAAGCTAAACGTGAATCTTCGTTCACACAACTATAACAATAATGAAGATAATTTAGTAAGATTTTAATCAGATTAACTTTGCTCTGTATGAAATATGATGACATCATTAGAAGTGACTAAATTTTTGTCAGTGGCACAATACTGCCAGTGACACAATATGTACTGTCAACTGCATTATGAATAATGGAAAATCCAAACACTACTATCTTAGTATTGTTTGGATGTGAATGGTGGCCCTTTCCAGTTTTTCTTGTCAAGTTATCATATTTCACAGATAGCAAAGTAAATCTATTGAAAATATCATTACAATATATTTTCTTTATTGTTAAATTTACAAATAAAAATCCAAGTTCGGTTTGGAGTGGGATACACTGCATTTTTGATCAAATAAGTGGATTTTGACACCTTTTTTTGTTGTTTTTGATAATACGCATCAAGACAATCAGTTTTAACAAACTGTTTGTCCAAACACATAAAAGTTTATTTCAGTTTGTTTGGAAACACCCTGTTTGTAATAAAGCAAGAAACGAGATTATTACCAGATAATATTCAGGAACTTCCATTGTTACATAACTAATTCATAATTATTAATGCATTAATAATTGTGTCACTTTATAAACATCAAATATGTTGTGTAAAAGCAATATTTTTTACTGACTCGCCCGGCATTGTCCGAGCCCGTGATAATAACAACCTGTTATATACGAACATGGCTGAAATCTGTAAGGATATCCAATTCAAGTCGAATGAGCCAAACCCTGTCTTAATCGAGCCCATAGAACCCAAGATAGGAAAACGCCTCTATCGGTAAGAAATGGAAATAAAATATTTTAGGCTATCGATATCAAGTCGAATGGGCCAAACTCCATCGTAATCGGGCCCGTAGAACCCGATATACTCTGACATGAAATTTAAAAAATCTGAAGTTATTATTCGAAAAGAGTGGTATATATAAGTTCACTTTAATGTTATAGAGGGTGATTATTAAGTTATTTGTAATGTTTTTCGAATCAGTTACGTTGAAATTGGAAAGTTAGTTACTGAGTTTTGGAAACGGGGTATAGTTAGATTAAAAACCTTGAAGGAGGGGAGATGAGACTGCCTTTAGTCAAACAACTAATAAGACTACATGACTACTTGTTCAAAGACTGAGAATCGTAGAAAAGCTTGGAACTTAAAAAAAATTGCTGAAGTTACTATTCGAAAATAGTGGTAATTATCTATACATCACAGCAATTAAACGCTACGTATGAACCTAAAAAAGTTAAATTTGTTAAATGGAATTAGTTCTGTTGAAATCGGATCATTAGATATGTATGTTACATTTTGCAACTATCGAAGTAAAATAATAGCAAACACTTCTAATTTAATGCAGTCGAAATTTGAGTTTGCATATCAACAGCCGAGTAGTGTAGATAGTAGACAAGAAAAAACTCGATGACAGTCAATTCCATTTTATTAAATACCACAGGAATGGCATAAGGTTTTAAAACTGGATTACCTCTAGGTATTGTGACAGTTTCACCTTTAATTATATGTTCATAATTTCTCACAATAAAATCCTTTTCAAAATGAAGTTCGCATAGACCAGACTGCACGCCCAATTCTTTGTCAGCAGGAGGAATGATTTTTTTTCCATCTTTCAAAAATATTTTGATTTTTGGGTACACCGAAAATAGATAGCTTGCTGTTCTTATATTGTGTGAAACAACTGGGAACAAAACAGTGGGAATGTGGTATTTTCCGCATCCTCGAGATATTTTACATGTTTTTACATAGTTTTTAGATATTTCTCGGTTCTGTAACTGCCGCTTAATGAATACACGCAGCCTTGTTTTCAAGCAATAAGCTCGATGGCAGCGCCAAATAAGAAATAGTAATTTTTTTTCATAATTCTAAAGCATTACGCGGTATACGCGATTGCCACACTATGAACTTCGAGACACTGTAGTTTGGACAGTCGCCACTCATCAGTAAGTCCACAGTGTGGGTAAACGCGCCTGTCCAAACGTGACCTACGATACACACGACCGGTTCACAGCCTATTTCACAGCCTAAGAGGGACTGCTCAGACTAGGAGGCCAAGTCTGTAGAGCATAGGTGTCCCTCCCGGTACCTTTATTAAGGTTTAAAAAAAATTTACAGTTTCAGCTGGAGCTGAGCTCGCCGTAAAACGCGACAGGGAGCGGGTGAATTGCAATGGGCCATTATTGCCCGAAATTCACAGAACAAATCCCTCGCTGCCGGAGAACAGATCTCCCTCGCGACACGGGGCAGCATGGTGCCGAGGTTCTTGAAATGGTTTGAGAATGATGTGCCGCACAGCACTTGGATATCAGACAACAGATAAGCTAGAAGGTTGCGCGCCAGAAACATGCTCTCTCGCGACAAGGGGCGCTGTGGCATCGCCAGAGTAACACTATAACTCTACTCGCGACAAGGGGCGATGCCATACGAGGGAATGGGAGTTGCTCTGGGAACAGACTAGCTTGTGCGGTTGGAGATGTGTGCTAAGTATTGGTGGATGTGTTTGAGTTTGTTCAGAAGTGTGGATCTAGAAAGAATATTTTGTAACCATCCCTTAGGGGGAGTGGCTGGACGTTTAATGAGGCAGCGTGCAGTAAGTGTGCATTCGTGGTAGGCGTGGGTAGGAGATCCCACCTCGCCACACTCACACCTATTAGATCCTGCAACAACCAAATTTGTGGAGGTATGATTTAAAGGGCCCGTGGCCCGTTAGGAAGCTTGCGGTGTATGGTTAAGTGAGACTGTGGGGATTAGGTCAAACGTGTGCCTGCCCTTATCAGTGAGTTCCCAGTACTCCTGCCATTCCGAGATGATCCTGGATTTCAGGACCCTCTTGATGAACGACTGGGGCACTGGGAGGTGGTGATCAATGGATGCATACTTGGTGGCTTGTTTTGCGAGTTCGTCCGCGTACTCGTTGCCAAAAGTGCCTTTGTGCGCTGAGACGTGGCCGAGATGTGTTCTGTACAAGAGAATTTTGAGTTTTAATTTAATATTTAGTACGAGTGGATTAGATGTTCTAGGTGCGTGGATGGCCTGCAGTCCAGACAGGCTATCACTGAAAATGGAGATTTTGCCCAACGCGTAAAGATTTGTGGAAATATTTTGTGTGTGAGTTTAAGAATTCGGAAATCTATGGAATCAGGTCCGGATGCTGTTTTATCTTTTAATTTATATAGTGCTGTCTTTACTTCCGCATTTGTGAATGTTTTGTCTGGTGGAGCAGTAAATTGTATGTCTGTATTATCTGTTGTGGGATATGCCGAAGGGCTGAAGAGTTGTTGTGTTAGGTATTCTAAGTTATTCTGTCTTGATGTTGTGTTTGGAGGTTGTTCAAGCTTAATTTCATCTGGAGTAAAGTACTTGCCGGAAAAGAATTTTTGAGAGGCACCGAATGAGCTATTATCGCTGCTACAGAACCTTTCCCAAGCCTGCTTCCTTGCTGTCAGGACATTGCGCTTGTGCTGGGCGGCCAGCTTGGTGCGCTTGGCGCCCAGAATTTTTATGTCTGGAGTTGACGGATCATTCTGCCTTAGTGCTTTTAACTTGCGACGAAGCGCGGTAAAGTGATTCCTCCCTGCGCTGAGCGCCGGGGTCCAGAATGAGAATGTTCGTGTCTTTTGGACTGCTTTCAGTCGAAAAGAGGCTTTCGCAGCTGTGTGCATGGTTTCAATTAATTTTGTTGTAAAGTCGTTAATTTTGTCTGTGTTATCAATCTCAGCAAGCTGGTTATGTAGAGCTTGTTTGTTTGATTTTATGATGTTGTTAAATTTGCAAAAATTGCCTCTGGTAGTATTAAAACGCTTACGTTGAGTATAGAGTGGAGTGGTTTGATATGTGTAGCGAATGTACTTGTGATCGGAGCCACTGAAGCTGTCGGAGACAAACCAGGTGGATATTTTGGGAAGTGTTAGTGAGTTGACCAAGGTGAGGTCTGGCCAGCCAGTCGTAATTATCTGGCCCTTGGAATTAAGTCTTTCAAATGTGGCATCCGTGTTGTGTAGATTTGCTATTGCCAGTGTGTGCACTACGAGGTGTTCAGTGAGGAAGTCACCCGGAGATCTTCATGCCTACAGCCCCATAGTGTGGAGTTAGCATTAAAGTCCCCGCCACAGATGAAAGCCTTCCTCTGAGTGATGAGGTGTTCCCATTCCATAAGGGTGTCCTCAAAGTTAACGGAGGGAGCGGCATAAGTTGAGCCGATGAATATCTCTCCTTCTTTCGCCATGACAGAAATGAACACACTGTTAGCGCCGGTGAAAAGATGAGTGATGACAAGATTAGTGTTCCGGACAACAACATGGGCTGAGTTGCGTTTTGAAGGGAAGATCTTCCAGTTCTTAGGAAAAATTGAGAGAGTACCATTTTTGTTGCAGTGGGCGTCCTGTAGCAGGCCAATATCAATATCACTATCAATCATATATTGCTTAGCATTGCCATTCGCTGTAGTGCTATGGTTTAGATTGATCTGTAGAAAATTTAGTTTACCAAGGGGGACGGGAGGGGGAGAACTAGAATCGGGAAGTGACATCACTGTGTGTGGCTCTGAAATTAAAAGTTATTTAGTAAAGGTTATTGTAAAAATTTGTACCTGGAAACTGCTCGCTCACTGGATTCCAGTGCTGTGCTGCAAAGGATGGCAAGTTCATCGGACGGAGCATGTCTCTATTCCATAGAAATTGATTTGCTGCATTTTGTTGTGGCACAGGAGGCAGTGTAGCCATGCGTGGAGGAGGATTTGGCATGAATATTTCATCCAGCCGACGCCTCTCCACGTCATAGGCCGAGCGGTATGCCTCGCATCTTGGATCTGAGGCCTTGTGGTTGGTGTTGAAACAGGTATTCATGTGTTTGTTGTGCAGGGAACAATCGATGCATGTAGGTGCTGACGTACAGCCTTCTGATGCGTGTTCCTCCCCGCAGGTAGCACAGACAGTGTTTCGACAATGCTTTTCGGTGTGATCTAACCCCTGACATCTTCTGCAACGCTGGATATGTGTATGTGGACGCAAAATGCAATGTTTTTGCCCAATCAAAACACCACCATTACTGATTATGACACGCGACAGTGGAATCGGCATGACTATGAGCCATTTCGCAAGGTTTGGTGATCTGTGCTCCATCTTTTTTATGAAATAGAATTCGTCCTCGTGAGCTTTATATTTTGCTAATATACATTCGACGATTTCTTCTTTTTTGTAGTTAGTTGGGACGCCTAGTAAAATCATTTTTTTTTTGGTATACATTTGGTTACGAACGTAAATTGCATTTGCATCTCTTTATGGCGTCCGAGATCACTGATGAGGAGGTTTTTGCAGTTTTCAGTTGTACATTCAATTTCTACATGTCTTCTGAACGGAGTGGTTTTGTAGATTGATGAAGCTGGACAGGAAACATGCGCCGACGTTACCTTACGTAGTATTTCGATCCCTGTCATTTTACCGGGGATCAAGTGGCGTATAACTATGGTGCGCCTATGCAGATGGGTTGGTTCTGGTGAACAGTTCTGTGGAGGAGGTACGTCTTGTAGTGGTGTTGTGAAGGTGCGCTTTGGTGTTGTGTGACTCTTCTTAGTCTGCGGGATGTTTCTTGTGGAGCTTTCCGCTTCAGTGGCTAGGTCATCAGATCCCTGGAAAAGGCTACGTTTACGAGGTTCGTCTTAACGTTTTCCAGCTCTGTAACTCTTCTGGCCATGTCAACAAGCTGTTCTGCTACAGAAGACTCGCTCTTCTGACCAAGTAGCTGACAAATTGTGCTGCTATTGTTGTGTTTATAGTTCTTTTCAATTCTTCCGGCTGTGGGATATTATTGGTTAGATTGTGAAGCAGGTACTTGTATTCTTCAGTTTTTTTGGTTTGTACCTCTAACGATAGTTCTAGAGCTGACAGCTGATCCTTAACTTTATTGTCTATCTTTAGCATTTTTGTGAAGGCACTCCTCATGTCGTTCAGGAGATACTCGCTGTTTTTGCTTAGGTCGTTGTCCGAGTCCTCCTTAAAACTTTTGACCAGCTTTCTGCAATACTGGACTAGTTCCCTTACTGTTTTTGGCAGTTTCGTGGTGGAGGCAGCTGAATGGACAGATAGCATGCTGTCAGAGCGTTTTATGTTGGATTTATTTCTAGTCTGCCTTTTTTTAGTTGGATGAGAAGAGGCGGTGGGGTCAGTCTCTGAAGACGACATTGTGTTATGTTATGTCAAAGCAACTGTGTTGCGACTTAGGAAAATTATAGGTTGATATTGACTGCAGATCTCCCTTATGTCTTGCACAATAAAATTTTAATACTCAATTAAGGATTTAAGAATAAAGACTAAGAATGGATATAAAAACAATCGTATGGATAATTAGATCTTTGGGCACCAAAGCCCCCATCATCCGGACGTCAGGACAACCGCTACGGGTGAAGCAGCATGCGAATAGAATTACAACTAGAGCTAGGGGAAGAGACGCGACAATCTGTTTGCCATTTCTTGCAACCGCCATCTCCAATTTCTGGTAGCCCAGATAAAGGATATAAAATGATAAGAGTTAGATTAAAAATAAATTGGATTGTAAGGAATTTGAGACAAGGGCCTGAACTACATTATAATACATAGCAGTTCCAAACAAAATTAAGAGTTGTAAGGCCGCGTTGAGATTTGATACCAATCAGTCCCAAATTAAAGCCCAGCAATTGCGAGGTATAGCCAAATGCCCCGTTGGGGTAACTGTAAAAGTAATTAATAAAAGAAAAAAGAAATTACCAATTTTCCTACTAGCTTACCTATAACAATGAATGCTACAATTATTGACTTAGAAACAGAGGGGCGGAGGGGATAAAATAAAATGAAAAAAATAAAAATAAAATAAAATAAAGAGCCCAAAGCAGACAAAACAAGGGGGAAAGAAGAAAAGGCAACATAGAAAAAGAATAAGAATAAAAAAAAATAATAAATAAATAAATAAAAAGGAAGTTATTAAAATATTACTTGTTGGGTGTTGCAAATAAATGGAATGGGTCCAAATGGGACGTATCTTTGTCCCTTGCTGAGAAGAGGCTAGAACTACTACTGAAAACTCTTGCGGACGAACAATAACTTAAAATAAAAAGTCAAACCAAACGGATTTAAAAGGGCCCAATTACATCATTATAGAAAACAGGGACATGGTGCGGACAAAACTGGGGTGGGGGAGATAGAAAAAACAATATTAGATAGTGAATTAATTAAAAATAATAATAATAATAATAATTGACATATCACTTTGTGAGGTGCTGCAAATGAAGGAAGGTGTTCAAATAGGACGCGACCTTGCCCCTTGCTGAGAGTGAGCCGGATATTCTGCTGAAAATACTTCGGACAAAGATTAACTATTAATAAGATTTTAATACTTGCGGGCGAAGAATAACTACGGTGAAGATTTTAATTAGAGAAAAAAAATTATAATAAATAAATAAAACAAAAATAATAAGACAAACAGAACGGATTAAAAGGGCCCAATTACATCATTATAAGAAAATAAAGCCCTGGTGCGGAAAAAACAGGCAGGGGGGGGGGGGGAGATAGAAAGAAAAAATAAGATAGAGAATAATATATGCAAGTAATTGATATATCACTTTGAGGACTGTTGCAAATGAAGGGAAACAACCCAAATGGGGCGCAACCTTGTCCCTTGCTGAGAGTGATCCGGCCGGACCTTCTTCTGAAAATACTTTGGACAATGAACAACTACGGTGAAGATTTTAATACGAGGAGAGAAAAAAAAAAGACAGACGGAATTGATTAAAAAAGGGCCCCAAGTACACCATTTTAAGAAAATAGAGCCCTAATGCGAACAAAACAGGGGGGGAGGTGGAAAAGGAAGAATAGAAACAGAATTTTAAAAAGAAAGTTATTGATATATCACTTGATGAGGTGTTACAAATGAAGAGAAGGGGCTCAAATGGAGTACATCCTTGCTCCATGCTGAGAGTGGGCAAGACTTACTACTGAAAACACTTGCGTGCAAAGAATAACTACGGTGAAGATTTTAATTTGAGAAAATAAAATAAAGTAAAATAACACAAAAATATCAAACAGAACGGATTTAAAGGGGCACAATTACATCATTTTAGAAAAATAGGGCCCTGGTGCGGACAAAACAGGGGGGGGGAGATGGAAAGGCAACACTAGAGAGAGAAAAAAATGCAAGTAATTGATATATCACTCTGTGGGGTGCTGCAACTGAAGGGAGGGTGCCCAAATGGGGCGCAACCTTGCCCCTTGCTGAGAGTGGGCCGGACCTTCTTCTGAAAACCTTGAGACAAAGACTAACTAAGGTAAAGATTTTGCAAAGACAAAATTAAAATAGATAAATTAAAAAAAAGACAAAGAGAATGGATTAAAAGGGTCCAAGTACATCATTTTAAGAAAATAGGGCCCTGGTGCGGACAAAACAGGGGGGGGGAGATGGAAAGGCAACCTTAGATAAAGAATTATTCTTCTGAAAACCTTGGGACAAAGACTGACGACGGTAAAGATTTTGTAAAGACAAAATAAAAAAATAATAATAATAAAATAGATAAATAAATAATTTAAAAAAGACAAAGAGAATGGATTAAAACGGCCCAAGTACATCATTTTAAGAAAATAGGGCCCTGGTGCGGACAAAACAGGGGGGGGAGATGGAAAGGCAACCTTAGATAGAGAATTAAATAAAAAAAATAAGACAAAGAAACTTGATTAAGAAGGGCCCAGGTACATCAGTTTCAGAAAATAGGGCCCTGACCCCTGGTGTGGATAAAACGGGGGGGGTGGAAAATAAACAATAGAAAGATAATTGAAATAAAGAGCAAGTTATAGGTAAAACACTAGATGGGGTGTTGCAAATGATGGAAAGGGGACCAAATGGGACGCATTCGTGCCCCATGCTGAGAATGGGCTAGACATACTATGAAAGCGAATTATTTACTTTATTTCTCCCTTCCTACAACCTTATTTTCATTTATGTGCTTCCTTCCCTGCCTCTCCTTTTTACTTCCCCCTTCTATTTTTTTTTTCCCTTTCCCTTTTCATAATGCTAGAAATAACACTTAATAGGGCGTTGCAAATTACGTATGTACGGACATGTAAGTGGGAGTGTGGGGGGAGAGGCAACATTGGGGAAAAAAATGCAAGCTTTTGACAGATCACTTGATAGGGTGATTCAAAAGATGGGAGGGGGCGCAGCCGAGCCTTTATTTGAGAATGGGCCACAGCACTATTAAACGAAGAAAATTATTATTATTGTTAAAAAGAAGAAAAAAAACAATAATTACTATAATATAAGACATTAATAGAGCAATATAATAATAATAAGAAGAAGAACGGATAACAAGGGTCGAAGACCAGAAATGAATAGCAAGACCCTGTAACTGATCTAAGAGCTACTTGTACAGTCCAAAGGACCCAGCGAGAAATAACTGGCGAAGCTGCGGCCTACAAACATGATGGAAGAAAACACACCTTATCCCCATAAATAGAATGTACCAGGTCTTGACCAACAAAAAAAAAAAAAAAAAAAAAAAAAAAAAAAAAAAAAAAAAAACGACAGATTTTAAGACGCTAAAAAGAAAAAAGACCCCTACATGATCCCTAACTCAGATACCAACGGCCTGCATTCCTCAACTCCTACATTGAACATCCCCTGCTTAAACAACCCATGTTACAAAGAATGACAAATATTAACTTGGCACCGTGCCAAAAGTGAAAAGCAATTTTCATAGGGAAGGTTATGTGTTTGTTCAAAAGAGGAAAAGAAAAAATCAAATAATAATAATAATTAAAAAAAAGGCAATTAATGGTAACAGACTCAAAAAAGTGGTAAATAAAGAAACAAATATAAATAAAGTACAAAATGAGAGCAAACAATACGCGAGACCCTAATTGGGGACTGATTAATTAAGCTTTGAAATTGCTGATAGTAAGAAAATATGTCAGAAAATGTTTTTGAAAGATCATATAATGTCATTAAATAATCGCAGAAACTTGAAACATATTTTCTGTAAGCTTAATAATTACTTTATCACATATGTAGGAGATAAGCTTTAATATACATTAGACATAGCTTAGAGGGTGCAGGGAACCCGGGAAAATGTCTGACAAAATGTGCCAGAAAGAGTATACAGAGAGGGAAAAAAAATATTTTGTTGATTGCAAATAACACACATTAAAATTTTAAAAAGGGTAATGACAGAAATATTTCTGAAAAGCACGTACAAAATGGTACACAAAGAATACAAGTGAATAAATAAACTCTGAAAAAAGTTAATTATTTAAGAAGTAAGGACATTAAACGCTGAATTTCCTAAAGTAAACTTTGCATAACAGAAAAAAAAAGATTTTCTCGGAGTCCCTGTCACTCTAATTTACAAGTATATATCGAGTATTTAGTATGCAACACCAGAAATATATATAACTTAGCAAAAGTGAACATTTTTACCATAGAATTAAGCATTTGTTGAATAGAAAAAAGAATAAATAAAAAATTATTTGCCAGAAATCAAAGTTAAACAAACTTTAATATTAAGATTAACAAGCTTTAGTAGCAATTATAAGAGATGGCAGTTGAAAGTGCCGGCAAACAGATGTAATGGGAAAAGATAAATATTTAAAAAAAAATCCACAAAGAACAATTAATAATTGTCCGAGAAACATGCTGCCTACCTCCTTAAAATGTAACTAAGATGTTCATCTTTCAGGAATGACACAGGGAGCCATGCCTGCGGATCTTGGGAGGGCGCCTAGCGTTGCATTATGGATTACGGGAGCACCTACTAAACGCGTCTTTCCCCTACGATGGGAAGAACAGAAGAATCACACGGCCGGTTCATGGCTTTTAAAACGTCACACGTAGTGGATCACCTTTACACGGTGATTGGCACAAAACGATGGGCGCGCCAGTTTGTACCATCGCCATGTAAATCGCCATGTAAAGATGATTCACTTCCGTTTCCGTGTGACGTTATAAACGTCATGAACCGGCCGTGTATTTCGTAGGTCGCGGTCCAAGCACAATCTGAGCATCATATGTAGCCACTCTCATATCTAGCCACCCTAGTATAGGGCAGTTGCAATTGACGTCAGGTTGGAGGTCACACACTACGAATAAGCAGTTCTGATTGGTGGAAGTACCCTGACCTCCAAGTGAAGTACAATGATTGATCAGCTGATTGCAAATTCCCTATATTGTGTATCTCTGATGAGAAAAACCGTGGAACTGGTTTATTTCCTGCCCTGTTGTCAGGGTAACCGGTCAGTCGACTCTATTTTAGGGTATTCCGTCCCTTTCTTTTCTCCTTAATTTACTACCGTTCAATGGGTGAATCATAACCCCACTTCTACGAAAAAGACTTGTATACCCTTCAACTTTTGGAACCTTCTCAAGCAGCAATTGTACCCGGAGATTTTCTTATTGGTACTACACAGTAGTGCAGACGTTTGGGTACTTCTATGTGAGAGTGGCGAAATACGCACAAGGCGCATGTTCAGACAGATGTTTTTGTCCATACTAAGACAAACTACGTTTCAGAACTTGATGATATTCACCGGAATGAGTTCGATTAGACGAGTGGGACATTAGCTTCGCGAAAATGGCAGGCTCACTTAGCCTGCCTGAAATCCATACAACGAAAAGACTGTTCTTAGACAGAAGCGTTTGTCCAAACTATGGCAACTCTAGGCTTTTTTTGCTCCAAAACTTGGCGATATTCGCCTAGACAAGTTTCATTATACGAAGAAGACAAGTTAACAAGCATTAGCGATAATGGCAGTCTCCCCAAGGTGCTTGGCAATTCACGTTTGTCCAGAATCGTATCAACCAATCAAATGTTATATGCCGTATATCGCCGCTCTTATATCTAGGATCCCTAGGTTCACTAATGCTCGTATTCATTCACCGTCCACCTTAATCTATAAATTCACGGTCGAACGCTCAAATGGTATTAATCGTTAATCTGGTTGGACTTCGGCCGCGATCAGTCCAATCAGGTTAATCGTTATTTGAGTGTTCGATTAGACCGATGTTTTCTAGGATCTGCTGAAGCAATCAAATTTTATATCTTGTATGTCGTCATCGCCACTCTTATATAGAAGCACCCAAATCATTTTGTTAATTTCAATTCTAACAGTAGATGGCGCTCCACTGATCTCAGCTCAATAACATTTTTACTAGTTTGCCAGCAGATCACGAAAACACACGCACTTTTCGCGTAGTTGCTTTTGTTTACGTTATTGAGTTATGGTTTCATTGTAACAGCTTTTTAATTTCTTCAATCATGGATCAATCTTTAGATTTAGATGCTATGACTTTGGACCAAATAAAGTCTGCTTTAGATGAAGCCAAAAGTAAATTAGATTGTGCGTGTCGTCAAATTGCACATCTTGATAATCAAATATCTTACTTACGGAAATTATTTCGCAGAGCGGAGAAAAATAAAGGCTACGCTGTGCGTTATAATTTGAGAATGCAGCTGTCAATTGTCAGTGGAGTGAAAGTTATGTACCATCATTATGCTGCCATGAAAGAAGAACGGATAGCTCGTCTTCGTTTACGAGTGGATAATGCTGCATCTTCACAACAAATTCCTCCTGTTTCAGAGCCAGTTCTTGTAGGAGAAGCTATGGAACAAAGGACGGATTCTGAAAATGAACTGACAGTTTAATTTAATTTTTTTGCATATTTTATACTGCGTGTAAAATGCATCATTTAATTTACAGAATTCAACATATTCTTATTTTTCATTTAATGAATCGCATTCCATAGATTGTTTCACTTAAATTAGATTTTCAACAAAAGAAAAATCCTGTCATACATATTGATGTACAATAATATACATTTTATTAAAATTTTATATACATTTATCAAACACTACTTAATCTTTCTTCTTTTTGGAGCTTGGATGTACTTTAATGCCAGAGTTGCAAAAAAGTCACACCAGTGGCTTTTGTTGATTTTAACTGTTTTTTTTTTTTGTTTGTTTGTTTGTTTTTGTTTTTTCCTGAAGTTGGTTTTTAAAGTGTTTTAATTTTAAACTACACATTTTTATGACATTTTAACCAATTTAAAATAAATTTTATGGAGTTAGAATTTAATAAATAACATTATTCCTCAATAATGAAAATATTAATATTAGAATACCTGCTACTGATTTGTTGGCAGGACCACTTTTATTTCATATTTTTAACGACTGGAACGTTTAACGAAATAATTTATTTTTAAAACAGTCAAAATTTTCAGGTTAGGTTATTCTTATATTTTTTTCCCAAAGACAATTTTAAAAAGTTATTTTATGATTGCATGTTTCAGCAAAATAAATTATTTATATGATGATGTGTATTAACGGAATATTGCTGTTATAGTCGTTGTTTTAACGATTTATAGGACATATTTTCAGGTTAGTTTTTTGTGAGCCTGAACCACGAGTATCCTACTGGCCTTTCTCAGACTGATCTTCTTTTTCTGTGTCTGGTCTTGGACTTATTTGGGCTGAGCCCATGCAACATTTGGCAAGTCTGATAGTATTTAATCTTTTTTTTTTTTTTAAGTAGAGAGAGAGCTTTTTTTAGAGAAATAAATTGATGAGTGCATCAAAAATAAATTAAAGCAAATTTTCTGTAAGCAACCTGCGTTTTAAAAATAAAAGCCAGCTCTTTTTGGCCTGACTATAATTTAGCAACCCTACTTAATGCTGACAAACCACTAATAAACTCTGACATAGTGAGAGATAATTTACTTTTAAGCAGGGCTCGAAAAATAGCGTTCCCTGTATCCCGGGGAACCCAGAAATCATTTCTGGGAACGTATTTTTCCCACTCAGGTTCCCGGCCGGGAACCTAAAAATTAAATATTGTATATATATATTAATTATTTGTTCTGTATACATTTGAATAAATTAGTAAATGCAATATATAATGCTTAATCTTAGTGTGCAAATGTAATGCAACATTTCCTTTTAAGTTACACATCTATAAGAATATGAAGGGAGGGAGGAGGTGCTTTTGGATAGAGAACAGTCAAAACATCAATTGATAAACCGTTAACTAAAATTTTTGCTTATTATTCAAAAGTGTGTCTATATGACACAATATCTTCATTCATTAAGCTCTGAATTTATTAAAAAACTGGGAACACATAAATTTTTCTGGGAACCTACACTTTTCATGTAGGTTCCCAGCTGGGAACCTTAAAATTTTCAGAATTTTCGAGCCCTGTTTTAAGTGATTTCTTATCACCATTTATCCTGTAATTGTATGAATTACAGTAAAAATACAGCAATAATATGACTGTTTTTCCTATAAAGAATGCAATTAAAATTTTAAATGCATGAAAAAACATTTTTGATTAGATAACACATTAAAGAACAAGGTGCGTACAGACTCCTTAGAAATGAAAAAGTTGACAAGAAGTACTTAGAACTCCTTAAATAAACAAAATAGTCCTTAAATTATTACAAAGTAAAATTTAGTGTTGATTAATGATTTACTTGAGGCATTACAAGCGTAGAAAATGGAGACTCATATCTTATACAGTGAATAATACTACATGTATAAATATTTTCCTTACTGTGGTTCTCAAATGATCTGCTCAACAACGCTAAACTTTCTGATTCATTTTTAAACACAAAGCCATAAAATTGGCAGGCCTGACTATGGAAGAGAAATGAGTTTTCTGTTTTCTGATAAATAGATTACTTATCGAGTTATAAGCGATTCTGGTCACGTGACGACACATTTTTTGCACTTCTCAGGCTATGGCATGAAAGAGATCAACCTTTAAAAGAAGTAAAATAAAAATCTTCTCATGTTTACAAAAATAAAGTTCAAGTGATTACTGTCATTCTAAATAATAAAAAAAAATAAAGTTACCTTTATTTTCTTTTTTTTTTTTTTGGGGGGGGGGGGGGAGGTTGGCATCTGATTTTTTCTTTTAAAATTTGCTTTTAAAGTCTAAGTGCACATGAGTATTTTATATTTAACTGATTTCTGTACAGATATATATATGACCTTTAGTCACTGCATAAAATAGTTGGCTGGCAATTTTTTATTCAATTTTATGAAACCAGTTAGCACTACATTGTAAATACTGTACAATTTTAGTACTAACTATTAGATTATAATAGAATAAAATCTGTGAGGTACAAATAGAGTAAAATCCAAATGAGGTATAACAAGTAATATAAAAAACAAAAAATAATTAAAGTCAATTCCTACTTAGGTCAAAAAGAAATTTTTTTTTACAGCAATCTACACGCTTTGCCACTGACGGTATTTATTCCTAAATTTATATCCTGCTAAATATCTTGCATAAGAGAAATTTATTTTCGAGTACGGGAGAATTTCTTTCCATCCCAGGCGAGGCTCGATCCTGGGACCTTGTGGTTACGAGCTCAGAGCTTAACCGACTGTGCTATCAAGACTTGTGAGTGAGTACTTTTAAATGGAACTAATGTCGGAAATAAGTCGGCTGTGTGTTATTTTTTTTCCCATATAAAACTAAAATTAATTAATTTAATTTAATTAATGAATTTAGGGTTGAAAAAAAACGTCAAGTGTCATCCACTACAAGTTTTAAAAAATGTATTTGAACTTAAATGGATGAATAAAAAGTATTTTATTAACGATTAAAAATTTGAACAAGATATATAAATATACATAGGGAGAGTGTGAACTAATAGTAGGAATTGAAAAATTGGGGTGGGTGTGCATGTTACACCAGGATGTGGCATACATGAAAAATTATGGTAAAGTCCTTTACAGTTCTTGGACTTAGGAATTTTTCTAGCCTCCTTGAAATTTCTCTTCTCAAGTCTGTATGAACACTGTAGAAAATCTTTCAGTATGTTCAAAAACATATTAAAAAATGGATGCAAGAAAATTTTCGCATCAAATATTATTTGAGTATCAAACATTTTTTGATATAATATTAATCTTGAAACAGAAAACTTATAATGATATTATTTTCTCATAACAATCAACATTTCGAAAGTTTTAATCAATTGAGAGTACTAAAGGGTCACCCATTAATTATGTCACATGAATTTCATGGTTTTTTTTTTAATCCTCTCTCCCTATGTCGCAGATAATCACACTTGTGTGATACCCCTTCTTCTGTTGTAACATCGCATTTTTACAGCTGTTACTTAGAGTTACCTTTGATCAAAACAATATTGCATTTATTATTTTTTACATGCTATCTATTATCTACTGAAGGCCGATTCCACTGTTACGCGTGTGACTTTTAGAGAGTGATTTTTTGCAAATTGAGACAAATTGGGAAGTGAAATTATTTAGATAACGTTTTACTTTTTTTATTGCTTTTACAGGACACATACAGAATCATTTTTGTAGTGACACCTTTAGTCTAAAGTAAGAACAATTTTTTTTTAAAAACTGTAAAGTTGTTATGTGTGTGATTTTTATGAGTCACACACGTAACGACAACTTTACTATTTAAAAAAAAAAAAAAAAAAAAAATTGTTATTACTTTAGACTAAAGGTGTCACTACAAAAATGATTCTGTATGTGTCCTGTTATAGCAATAAAAAAAGTAAAACGTTATCTAAATAATTTCACTTCCAAATTTGTCTCAATTTGCAATAAAACACTCTCTAAAAGTCACACACGTAATGATGGAATCGCCCTGAAATAAAAACATAAAACTGCTAAGATTGTATGCACTTTTATTTCAAGTTGTTGTAATTCAAAAGAAAAATATACACAATACTTCCTGAGTAAAAATACATATTTTTTTATGCATTTAATTTAATCTGCTTGCAAATAATACCTATCTAATTATTTTTATATTTTAAATGTGATGTCACAACATGTTTTAAAACCCACTTCCTCCTGCTGTCACACTTTGTCTACTCTTTAAAATGGATTAATGGATGACCCAGTACTTGGGAAGCAAATAATCATATATCTAAACAATTAAAGATGATTAGTACAAAAAAAAACAATTATTTCATCAAATCATATCAACTTTATATCCTCTTGTAATTATAATTATTCATAAAATCCTTTCGTATTCGGAATAAATAATTTTATGCTTACTTTAAATGTATTCACTGATAAATAGTTCAAACAATTGTTTAAATTTGTTAAATTTTATTTTATTTTCAACTTAATTTTGAAAATGTAATTTGACTGAGAAAGTACATTCGAGGGTGGACACTAAAATGTTTGAGGTATGGTACAAGTTAAATCTATCAACACTTTGAAGTGTCCAAAGTCCCTCCAAGACCAATGTACTTTTGAAGACGAATTTTCCAAAGATTAAATGCCTCAAGCTGTTCATTTCCTGGAATATATGAAAAATATGCTTTTATAGCCTCATCAATCTCATCTTCAGAATGAAAACAACACACACATTTTCATTTAGATTAAAATATACCCAAAAGTCACACATATGTTCTATCACTTTGATTTTTTTTTTTTTTTGTTCAAAAAGTTTGACTGTAATCCTTGCTGTATGAGAAGATACATTGTCATGGTGAAACATGAGTCCCCTAACATTCACCTCTTGAAGAATTTCTGGAAGACACGTAGTAACGTACCAGTTAGCTGTAACTGTTTTCTGTCCCTATAGCTTTATGTCTTTGACCGGCTCTGTACTTCTGAAGAACACGGCATACATTACTTTCTTGACGTGTTAGAATTAAAGGTGAAAATAAGCACTCGCCAATTAAACTTGAAAAACTGGGGATTAAAAATATGGAAAGAACCGGCCAAACACAGGATTTTCTGATTTCCTTTTTTCCCTAAAATTCACATTTTTTTCCGCACCCGTTCGACAAAATTCATGATTTTTTTTCGCGCCCATTTGCCGAAATTAATGATTTTTCTGCACCCGATCGATGAAATTAATGATTTTTACACTCCCGATTGACAGAATTCATGATTTTTCTGTGCCCAATTGATGAAATTTATGATTTTCTGCACCTGATCGATGAAATTAATGTTTTTCCTGCATCCGATCAGCGAAATTCATGATTTTTACACACCCAATCGACAAAATTCATGATTTTTATGCACCCAATCAACGAAATTCATGATATTTATGTTCCTGATCAATGAAATTCATGATTTTTATGCTTCCGATCAACAAAATTTATTATTTTTATGCTCCCGAATGACGAAATTTACAATTTTTTGCAAGACTAATTGGCGAAATACACAATTCCTGAATTTCTGGAGATGTTGGCCAATTTTGACCTGTTGGCCACTGGTTGTGCATGTGTAATATATATCATGTTGTGGGTTGCCATTTAGTGTATAAACATACCTATTTTACTATTGCCGGATCTTAATTCTAGACAAGTATTTTTTTTATTTAAAAGGTGCTTATGTAGTTATCTACACAAATACCTAAGCTTAGTGGGACTTATATCGTTAGCTACATAAGCATATTGTGTATAACTTCACTGTTAACTTATTTTAAAATTTAAAATAGATTGGAAATTAGTATCTTAAGTTTATTCAAAACAATATAAATTAAAATATTTTTATTTAGTAAATAAATTACTTGTTTACTGTAAACCTGTTATACATTTTTTAAATTAAATAATCAGTGACATAAATGTACTTACTGACTACTAAAAAAAAAAAATCAACCTACCAGCCAGTGGCTACTAAGTAAAATTCCTTATTTTCACCTTTAATTAGAATATCAAACTAGCCCCATTTTAAAATTGTAGCCGATAATGCTTTCGCATCAGCTCCATTTTCTCTTCTATTAAAATTTATTCTATGATAGCTAAACTGTAATAGTTGCTACAAATTATCATCTGTGGACATAAGAGTTCAAATTTAAATATCCAACCAGTATTTTTTTTTTTTTTTTTTGGCTCATATTGTCTGCTTTTGTTTTAAAAATTGCAGTGTTACCCTCATCTATGAAAACAATTTAGAAATTAATTTCTTTATTTTTTAAGTATTGAAAAAAATAATTATTTTAATTTGTGAGCCCCTTCCATCATGAAGTGTATGTAATTAATGTATGAACCTTAATGAGTTTCTCTAAACAAATTTTATATTGATTTATACTCAAAAACTCTTATTCAACCAAACTTTTATAGAACATAAAATATTGCTTTATGACAATTAAATGGAGAAAAATGTACAGATATATGGGTAAATGTTTCATCACATAAACATAAAATCAGGTTATTTATAAAACTTGAGAATTGAATTATTGCAATAACTTGAAAATTGTAAAACTAAATATTGCTGTTTTTTTTTTGTTTTTTTTTTTTTTTTTTTTTTTTTTGTGTGTGCATTGTAGAGTTATAGTTGCATGATTCTTGCTATTTTACTGAAATTTAAGATTGATTATATAACAAAAAAAATAAATTATGCATGAAAAGAATTAAACCCAGCATCGGTGAATATATATATGCTAATTAAACTTTCCAGCAGAACCATTTTTTCACTCTGCAAGCTGAGTAGTAAATTATAATTCATATCCTTTGTTATATAAGTAATCTCCAGCAGGATTTCAGCTCTGCTGGAAAATTTAATTAGCATAAATATAAGATTGGTGTTTGAAATATCTTTTAAGAATTTGCATATAATTTAAACAAAGTTTGCATTTTACAGGAAACTTTACGAGTCAACAATGACTCGCTAATGACAAAACTGGGAATCAGTCAATGAGAAGATGTGAATCAATTCAGGAAAATAAATAAATCAAATCTCAATGACAGAATTTTCTCTGCAGTATCTTCATCTGGGGATAACTTTCTTTATTACTGAGTGTTTTACTTTATTTACATCTTGAATTTTAAGGAGCACAGCTGTTTCTCCCAAAATGAAAAAAGGGCAGGGTACTGCTGGTGGGTAAGGGGCACATTTTAGATTATTACGGGCAATTTTTTCTTTAAGACATGGTTTTCATTTTTAAATGCACTTTTAACATTTATAAGTCAGGGTACTCATTTCAAGACAACAATGAGTCAGCTTTTGCTAGGCAAGAAATTGTTTTATACAAAAAGAAGTAAAAGTACATTTTTTTTACTGGGGGGGCTAGAAGGGCACTATTTTTTTATGATAGGCAAGAAGGGTGTTAAACCAAAGAACAGATAGTATGCAGTGCCCTTCTGAAATTGTCTGGGGGAAACTCTGGCACAGTAAGGCAAAATTATTACTCATCTGCATTCTTTTTTTTCCTTGTCTTTTGCTTTCCTTCTCTTGACTTTTGTATGTTTTTTTACTACTGAGTTAAAAGAAATATAGATTTCTTCAGTGCTGGCACTAGACATGAAACAACAATTGGAGATGAGGATTTATATTTTTTGACACATTAATAGCCATAAAATCTCAAATCTTCCAAGGTAATGCCATATCTTACCCAGGACATTTCCTGAATTCATACTGTGAGACGACGAGAAACCACCTCACTGCAACATCCTTAGGTCAACTGTAACCCATATACTTAAATATCATATTAAGAGCCTACACTAGCCATGCGAAAAAACACGCAAGTTAAGCCTATGGGAAGGTTATTCTCACTCATATTTTAATATTTTTAAATGATTATTTTTGCATAGAATAGCTGAGGTCGATCTCTAATGTTGTTAGTTTTACCTTTTTGAATTTGGTTCCAGTTTTTTTATATCAGGGTTCTTTACTTTCAGAACCAGTTCCAAAATTGAAAATGTCTGCTTATAAAACAACTGTAACCAAAATCAAAAAAGTAAAAACTAACAACGTTAGAGATCTCGGCTATCCTATGCAAAAAAAATCATTTAAAAATATTAAAATGCGAGCGAGAAATTTGAATTAACCTTCCCATAGACTTACATTAGCTTGAGCATTTCTTCCTGTGACTAACATAGGCTCTTAAAGCTTGTTATCAGCCATATCTAAAATTCCAGTCTCCAATATTAAACCTATGACCATGGTGTGCATTTGTGTTTTTTGAATTTCTCACCATATAATTAAAATTTTTCAATTTTTTTCAAATGCTCTTTTTAAATGGGACTTCTTTACTGTCTATATATTTCTAAAATATATACTTATTTTTATTTATAGATATTTTTTAAGTGTTAAAAGTCTCAAAGAAACTGACGAGTTATGAATGAAACTAGATTATTGCAAATCTATGTGCTGTTTTCAAAATTTGACAGTTAGATGACAAAAAAACATCATTTAGAATATAAGAAAACAGTCGCAAAATTTTAGTTTTCTAATGAGAAATTTGGAAAATATGAATGCATTCCTATTTCAAAGCTATAAGTTTAACCAGGGATAGGGAATTTCAAAAAAATCTTACCAAACAAGGGTTGTTTTTTTTTTTTACCAGCTAACATACAATTTAAAATTGTTATAACAAAATTTACATGACTGTAAAAATAACTTATTACTATGATGCATTTTCATAGTAACATTTTTATATAAAGTTTTTGTATAAAATTAAGAAAAATATACGACAGAGATAAGTTTAGTATAGAATTTAGTGCCATGTTTACATTATGTAATTGGGAGAAATATGATCGATGAATAAAAATATATAAAAGTTTTTGATATATTTTCTATAACCTGCAGTTTTTAAAATACTGCCTAAAAAATTCTCTTGTTCCATCAGAAATCAGCTTACCAGTGGTGAATAGTCTGATGTAACTCTTATCCCTGGATTTAATACTAAAGAGGTGAATTTGAAGTCTGGCTGATAACAAGCATTAAAATATCATAATAAAGAAGCAGCAAAATGTCTAGGACTAAATGTGTAGTTAAATGTTTATTTATTCCCAGACATGGTATTAACAATCATTATTCCAGATCAGATTTATATTTTCTTCTTTCCCTACAAGCACCACTATAAATAATTACTTTTACAGAAATTTCAAAGCTCATTTTCTGCCCCTCACTTAAACTGTTACCATAATTTCTTGCATATAAGCTGCAGTTCAAATAAATCTGTTTCGAAACAGAAATTTTATTACATAGGGATAATTAGGGAGGGATGGGACATCTGCAATAATTCTTAAAATAAGCTTTATTTTTTAATTTATGACTCTTGCATCAGATGGAGTAATCAATGCACCATGCTTGTTGTTCTAAATGTTTATAGTTGCAAGCACCTATGAGTTTGGGAATTAAAAAGACTATTTTATAATATCAAAAGTAACTTACTCAGATTTTTAATGTAAATTTTCAATCTCATTCTTTGTTGCTAACTTAATTGTTTTTAATGTTTTGTAAACTCAACAATATATCTTTTATGAATGACCAGTTAAGTTAAGCCTAAAAGCCTCAAGCTTGTTGTAAACCCCCTTTTTTTTTTTCAATGTTGTTCTACCTTCCAAATGATATCTCTATCCAAATAATTATGTTTAATTACTTACATTTTTTTTTAAATTTTATAAAACAATCAAAATCACAGAAAAAAAAAAAAAGAATTTCAGATTGATGAATCCACTGATGAGGAATCACTTATTTCTGTACATGCAGACCTGCCAACCTTTGAAAATGAGAAATAGTAGCACACCAAATTCAAATTTATCTGAAGTTTGGTTGGTTGGTGGCTGTTTTTTACGCTGTAAATTTTAAGTGAGCAAATACTAATCAATTAAACGCATGTGTATATCCATAAGCACACAAAGTAGGAGACTTTTGTTTTTGCTAATTTTTTTGTTGCAGGTAGGATTGATTAAACATAATTATTCCTATTCAATTAATGCTCTGTCCACTCCTAAGCCAAATTTCTGAACTTCACAGTGAATTTTCTGAAAGATTCCAAGGCAGTTGGGGGGAGGGTGTGATGGAACTACGGGTATATCTTCCAGAGAAAAATGTCTGAGTTAGAGTCCTTCATCAGGTCAAGTAAGCTGATACAACCTGGAGTGGGGGTGTCCACTCCCGGCACTTTTTTTTGCGTCCCTTTAACGAAATTTGTGTTTTTTTGCGATATTTTGACGAAATTTGCAGTTTTTTTCGAGATCTGTTGATAAAATTTGCATTTTTTCGATATTTTTTGACGAAATTTGCCGTTTTTCGCAATGTTTTTGACGGAATTTGCCGTTTTTACGCGATTCTCTGGCGAAAGTCACGTTTTTCCCGCGGTCTGTTGACAAAAATTTGTCGTTTTTTCGCAATCTTTTGACAAAATTTGCCGTTTTTTGCATTGTTTATGACGAAATTTGCTGTTTTTTCGCGATCTATTGACGAAATTTGCCGTTTTTTGCAATGTTTACGACGAAATTTGCCGTTTTTTCGCGATCTTTTGACGAAATTTGTCGTTTTTCGCAATGTTTTTGACGAAATTTGCCGTTTTTTCATGATTTTCTGATGAAAGTCACATTTTTACCGCGATCTGTTGACAAAATGTGCTGTTTTTTCGCGATCTTTTAACGAAATTTGCCGCTTTTCGCAATGTTTTTGACGCCATTTTTTTGCGATTTCCTGACGAAAGTCACGTTTTTCTCGCAATCCTTTGACAAAATTGGCGACTTTTCTTCGAACGAAAGAAGAGATTGATTTTTTTCAGCGATCATTTGCCGAAATACCGATACATTTAATGTCCGAATTTTCGGATGACCAATATTTTTTTTTTCGGACCAGAATCACCCCTGAACGATCTTTTGACAAAATTCGCATTTTTTCAGCAATCAGTTGAATGAAATTCACGTTTTTTCGGCGATATTTTGGCGAAATTTGCTTTTTCCCGCCAATTTTTTGACGAATTTCGCGTTTTTTCAGCGATCCTGTAACGAAATTCGCATTTCTTAGCTCGATCCTGTGACGAAATTCGTGATTTTTCGTGCGATCCTGTGACAAAATTCATGATTTTTCAAATAATCCTGTGACAAAATTCGCGTTTTTTTTTTTTTGCATAAAATCATAGTTTTAGACAGATTTTCGTAGCATCGTAGTTTGTGGCTCAAAATCGTGTCAACTACGATTTTTTCGTAGCAGTTGGCAGCTCTGTACATGACACCTCTGATGAAAGCATTGATATCACTATAAATGATGAAAATATACAAGAAGTAAAGATGAACTAAATATAGTTTAAATGATTTTGTTTTAGTTAAAATTTTAACAAAAAAAAAATCTGTTATCCACCATGTTGGAAGAGTTGAAAGCAAAGATGAGGAAAATTTTAGCTTTAAGATACGATTTATGAGGAAAAATGAAATTTCATCTTCCCGCAAGAAAATGACTGTTTCATCATTGATAAACAAGGTATAATTGCAAAGCTACATCCACCAAAAATAATTGGCAGCATTAGTCGGGCACAAGCATATTTTTCATTTGATTTGGATTTTACAAAGTATAATATAAGATAAAATAAATGTTGATTTACAATAAACCATAGGAATGTAAATATCCCACTTTGTCATTTTTTCACCACATTTTTGAAAATTAAACATGAATTTTCATTTTAAAATTATGTCCCATCCCTCCTTCACATGGGGGAGGAATGGGACACTTTTTCGTGTTAATTTAATTTGTTTATTAACCTAAAATTTTAATTATTATCAGCAAATTTATATTTTTTAAATATGTTAAAATGTTTCCATATGTTATTCTGAAAAATTTCATTCTGTACTAGGAAAACATAATTTGTAAAAAATAGTTTTGTTAAAATTGTCTCATCCCTCCCTAATCTCCATTCTTCTCTATATAAAGTCAAATAAGTACCATTTAGAAATAGGCTACATTTTACTTTATAAAATTTCTGGTCAGAAACAGATTTATTAAAGTCGCAGCTTATATATCAGAAATTACAGTAGTTTTGAATGTTCTTTCTAGAAAATTTCCCCAGGTTGGCTTTATACTTTTGGCAGCCCTCTCCAGCAGAGATTACAATCATACACGTTATTAGACTATAGTTGTCAGCTGTCTGGTTTACAGTCAAATAACAGAGAAATTTATGTAGGTCCAGTTGCAACTATGCAACCAGATGTCAATATAAATCAGGCAGGCAGTAGACAATAGACAGATTATGTAAGACAAACTGTGAATAGGAGCCCCCGGTAGTGTCAGCACATAGGATCTCCATTTTTCTCAATAAAGCTCTGGTGAAACCCTACGTGACCATCTAGGTTTATCTAATGGTAAAGTTGGACCTGGTTTTGTCGGCTGTTAGTAAAGGCTTTCATGCTGGAGCTTGCATGCAGAATAGTATAAGTAAAACCTACTAAGATCAAATCGCAAGGGACCAGAGAAAATTTTTGTTTTAGACAAGTTTCCATCTTAGCAGCAGGGCTTGACTAGCCTTACATGTAGACCTAGCACAAAGTTTTAGTTAGGAACCCTATACATGTTTTTAGCCCTCAACTTGTACTCATCTTATTTTTTGCTTTGGGATGTGTGGGTGGGGGGGGGGGGGGGTCCTAGGCAGCTGTCCTATTTGTCATAGTGATAATTAGGCCCTACTTAGCAGGTACAATTGTATGATACTCTTTTTATCCGAATCACAAAAATTCAGGATTCTGGTACAGACAGATTCCATTTTCACAGTTAATTTTCTGCACTACAAAACTTTTGGTAGCCATACATATAAAATAAAAATGATTTTAATTAAAACTATTTTTGACAGTCAGCTAAAATTGCTGAATAGTCCTCGCAGGAAACAGTTCTGGGAAGATCGCTGGTTTTAATTGGCTTTATGACACAATATTTCGTTTCTCTAATAAGAATTATCTGCTAGAGTAGAACATCTAATTTTAAAATTTCTTTTCATTTTTTAAAATGAAATATTAATACAGTAAAACTTCCATAATCAGAATAACAAATAGTACCCCTATTTTGTAAACAAATTTTCAACCCCCAATGCCTATATATTTGTAAAAAAATTTATCCCAGAATAACAAACAAATTCAGATTTTGCTCTATCAAGTAAGAATGATGATTAGTTATTTTACTTATGATTGTTCAAATGTAAGAATAATGAGTGAAATATATTGTTAGATTCTTTTTGTTTTAATTACTTTAAAAAAAGGAGAAAAATGGACAACTATCTTACTTTTATATAACTTTCAATGACACTTTTTTCATACACCTCATTAGGAAAATATGAAATGAAATAACAAAGGAAAATTATCAACTTTCAACAAGAAAAATTCTAATAACTAACCATTAAATTTGCTCACTAAATAGTTTTGTGGCTTAATAATGCATGGATGTTTGTCAGAATTTCTCCATATTGTTAGATATATTCTCAAATTTCAGGTGCTTTAAAAGTGTTTTCAAGTGACTTGGAGTTAAAACTATTTTTTATTTTAAAAATTTAGAATGTGTTTTTAACGTTAATTAAAACTTAAACATATACAATATACCTCAGTTAATAAGCAATCCCTGGTAATAAAGTTTTTTTTTTTTTTTTTTTTTTTTTTTTTTTAACTCAGGTACTGAATATTTTATTGGTATAAAAGCTTATATAATATAGCAGTAGTGTTACATTTTAACTGGACAAGAAATCATGTTTCAGTTAACAAAGATTTCAGCTAATGAATGCAATTCCAGAGCAAGTAATCTTATTAATTCAGTTATGTTTGAAACTATATTTCACTACATACAGTCTAAGTGAATTAGTCAATCAAAATTTTAAACAGAGCCTATTGCTTTATTTTCCTATTCTACATGTATTTGAAAAATGCCAGAGGTAATAATAAGTAATTATGAAATATATTTTCAAGTATGAAAACAAGTTTTTTTTTTTTTTTTCCAATTTAAAAAATATATAAAGTTACTTTAATATTTTTATATCCAGACCAAAAATCCCAAAACTAAAAAAAAAAAAAAGATAAGTGATTGAATCAAAAGTCATGTGTTTACATGTGTAGGTAGTGTGTGGTATTTCTGTAATAGGGTCTATTGTTTTGCAGTATCTTAGTCACTCATGGATTACAATAGCCTATAATTTTTTTAATTTTTTTCTAGAAATTAGTCTAGATGAGATATTTGACACTGTGTCATTTTCCAGATATGCTGTGCTGTCCTTTTTTCCTAGAAAGATATTACTTGTTTACCATTCACAATATACAGGGTGTCCCAAAAACATTGACTTCAGCTTTTATACCATAAATATTGATCATAGACATATATTATAAATTACAAAGTTATGTAAAGAAAGGTACAGAATTTTATGAAATCAATTAAAATTTTCAAGGTATTAAATTTTTAAAAATACAAAATTTAATTTTTTTTATGTGGCCCTCATGCAAAAAATTTCCCCCAATGAGTAAAATGTGCCCCATACACTAATAAGGTCATGTACAAAATTTCAGCATTTTATCATAAAAAGTTGCAGAGACATGTGTAAACAAAGTTGGTGAGGGGTTAGTCATAAATTAAAATAAATGTAAATGTTTACAGATAGAATGTAGGTGATGTGATGCAGAAATGCATCATAAGCAAATAAAATATGGCTCCTATCTTTAGTTTTATTTACAACTTTACAAAATTATACTTCCTGAAAAATACCTTAAAATTTTACATGATGAATTACAGAATAAAACTTGGAAATGACACTGTCAATGAACATTAAAACAGCTTAAAAATGTTTGCATATGCAAATATCTGCCTCTGATTGATGTGTCACGTAATCGCAACAGATACTTTTGTACCAATTAATAGCAAAATTATGCAATCATTGTTTTCTTTCGCAATTTTTGTACGACCCCGGAAATGTGATCATCTGACATTATTTTTCCTTTTGCGAACTCTAGGCGTTGAAAAGTGGATAAGTCGGCATTTATGTATTTTCATATCTCTCCGACTTTTTATGATAAAATACTGACATTTTGTACATGACCTCATTAGTATAATGGGGCATATTTTGCTCATTAAGAAAGTTTTTGTACGGGGGCTGTATAAAATTTTGCATTTCTTCAAATTTAATCCCCTGAAAATTTTAATCAATTTCATAAAATTCTGTACCTTTTTTCACTTAACTTTATAATTTATAATATATGTCTAATTTAATCAATATTTAAGGAATAAAAACAGAGGTCAATGTTTTAGGGACACCCTGTATATATATCATCTCATGTGTGTTTTAATCAAAAGATTCTTTAACTGAGAACTTTTATTAACATTGTCACACACAGAAATAATCCATTAAAAACAAATGCAAGTTCAATAAAGAATTTTTTTTCAAAGGGACTCACGACCCCAAAAATTTCGAAATTTGATGAAAAAGTTTTTTAGGCTAAATCAATTCTAAAGTGCATTTAAAGTCTCAAAACAGAATGTAACAGAAAAATAAAATAGCTGAGTGGCAACTCAATGGGTTGCTTATACATCCCACAAGATATCTTCCATTTGTCTTTATTGGGGGAGAGAATTACCGTAAAATACCGTTAATCCACCCTTCCCTGTAAAGCGCCCCCCCCCCCCCCCCCCCTTACTTTGTAAACAAATTGGAAAATTCAAAAAAATCCCGAGAAAGCGCCCTCCCCCAAAAGAAATTTCGCCGCACACTTCAAGATCAACACCAAAAATTGTATCTCAAGAGTGTTTTTTTTTTTTCTGACGGATCAGAAAGGCATGACGATTCTTTGATATATCGCAAACGTGTACAAACACAAAAGTAACGTACACAATTTCAACTATTGTCAGTCTGAAAAGCTATATAACCAAACATAGTTTTGCTGTAAATTTATCTCCATGGCGATATGAAGGTAATAAAAATATCGACAGTGAAAGTTTCTTATAAAATAAGTTTAAAAATGTGTATTTGATTCTGTGTGTGAAATATTTTGATTAAAAAAGAATCTATTTATTTTATCAAAGAATTTATAGTCGTATTTAATGTTATTATGAAAACCAATCACAAAAAATTTATCGATTGATAGTAGATTCAGTAGATGGCGCCACAGTCAAATTGTAGGGTACTTTGTGTTACCTTTGTGGTAGCAATATTTTTCGTTTTAAAAATCTGGCAACACTGCCAATTCGTTCTGTATATTCTCAATTTTTGTGATTTGTATTATTTATTTAGCATTTATAGATACGAAATCATGATTAAAAAAATTAAAATGGTTATTTAATATCCCTAATGTACAACAGATGGCGACACCACATAAAATGTTACTCATTCTAGAAAGTATTTCAGGACATTTTCAACTGCAATTTCTCAGTGTTTTTTAATTATATTAATTTATTAAGTTCCTTTTATTTTTCTGTTACCATATTAATGACAGATATTAGTGTTATTATTTATCTAAATGCAATGCATTCCAGTTTCAAAACTTCTGAAATCCAGAATTTTCTATAATCTGAAATCACCATTAATCGTGAAGTTATACTGTTTTTCTATTTTATATATAAGAATTTTTTTTCAGTCAGTTTATTAAAATAATGCATACTTTGCGACGATCGCCATTAGCATCTCCCCCCCCCCCACCCTAAATATCATATACTACAATTTTAATACCGTGTAAGCGCCCCCTCCTGATTATTTTACGATTTTTCGTCGCGTTTAGGGGGGGCGGGTTAAAGGTATTTTACGGTAATTTTATTCTGCATTTAGAGAAGATCTATAATATTAATTTTATTAAATTTCTTATAATGAAGAAATCATATTTACAATTATGTTAAATGAAAATTATGAAGATTACATTTGGAAAATCATATGAATTGATATGTGGCTGTCTTCTCAGAGAAATCCTTTTCATTTATTGCAATTAATTTTTATTAATTTTTAATGAGAAAATAGCATTAATAAGCTTTAATAATCCCCATTATTTCCCCTTTTTTCTTCATAACAATAGATTAACCCGATTGTATACCATTTGAATTTATTAAAATAAATAAATAAATAAGTCTGAAAGCTATTACAGCATTTTCAAATAATGTTCATTTCAGTTTGTACTTTCATATTGTCACAGCAGCAGTAGATGTCAAACATTAAATCAAATTTGCAATTTAATTTTAATATTTAAGATGAGTAGATGAAACAAAAGTAAAGAAAAAAAAACAC
The DNA here is from genome assembly GCA_963931845.1 of Maratus michaelseni. Lineage (NCBI taxonomy): Eukaryota > Metazoa > Arthropoda > Arachnida > Araneae > Salticidae > Maratus > Maratus michaelseni. Next base: position 38,818,390 of record OZ007598.1, read on the forward strand.
TATATCAGAGCTGCCAACCTTAGCAAAAGAAAAAAAGAGGAGATTCTTCATAGTTTAAAGGGAGATTTTAAATGAGCTTACATAAGAATAAAAAGTTTACATTTGGAAAATCATATGATTCGATATGTGGCTGTCTTCTCAGTAAAATCCTTTTCATTTATTGCAATTAATTTTTACTAATTTTTAATGAGAAAATAGCATTAATAAGCTTTAATAATCCCCATTATTTCCCCTTTTTCTTCACAACAATAGATTAACCCGATTGTACCATTTGAATTTATTAAAATAAATAAATAAATAAGTCTGAAAGCTATTACAGCATTTTCAAATAATGTTCATTTCAGTTTGCACTTTCATATTGTCACAGCAGCAGTAGATGTCAAACATATACATGCAATCAAATTTTAATATTTAAGATGAGTAGATGAAACAAAAGTAAAGAAAAAAAAAACACTATATCAGAGCTGCCAACCTTAGCAAAAGAAAAAAAGAGGAGATTCTTCATAGTTTAAAGGGAGATTTTAAATGAGCTTACATAAGAATAAAAAGTTGCTTTATAATTCATTTAGAAATTGAAAATATATTAACAATTCATTAAGCTTAAGTATAATCATTAAAAAATATATATTGATGATTGACTGATTGATGAAATTCACGATTTTTAACTGCAACTGATTGATAAAATTTGCGATTTTTATCAACAATCAATTGACGAATTTTGCGATATTTTTCAAGGATCAATTGACAAATTTTGAGATATTTTTCAAGGATCAATTGACAAATTTTGAGATATTTTCCAAGGATTGATTGACAAAATTCACGATTTTTTTCCCTGAGATAATTTGACGAAATTCACGATAATTTTCCAATTAGTGATTGATGAAATTTGTTAAACTTTTTCCATCAGCAGTTAATTAAATATGTGATTATTTTACGCATACGACTGAAAAAATCTGCAATTTTTTTCTTGCGACAGATTGATGAAATTTGCAATTTTTTTAATGGTTAATAGATGAAATTCGTGTTTTCCCTGAGAGATATACATGAAATTAGAATTTTTGCTGAAATATATAAACAAAATTTGGCTTTTTTTTTTCGCAAGCAATTGATGAAATTCAGGATTTTTCCCTCGAGTGATTGATGAAATTCAGGATTTTAATCAAAGACATATTGACGAATTTCGTGGCATGTTTCAAGGATTGATTATCAAAATTTACATTTTTTTTCTCTGGGACGTATTAACGAAATACGTGATTATTTTCCACAACCGATTGATGAAATCTGCAGTTTTTTTTCAGTACCAAATTAACAAAATTTGCATTTTTACCTGAGATGTAGACGAAATTTGCTTCTTTGCTAAAATATGTATATGAAATTTGCGATTTTTTCTCTATTATCAATTAACAAAATTTGTGATTTTTTTCCATCAGCAATTGACAAAATACGTGATTTTTTTCTGATCAGTAGATCTCATGTTTTTGAGAAACGTAAAAGTGATCCGAGCAATGCTATGGCACCACTTATTGAGGTTAAAAAGAACTATTTTCTTATTTTCAGAAGTACATTTCTACAAATTTAAACATGCCAATGAAAAATGGGAGAAATTCCTACTAAAATGTAAAAACGGGAGATTGTGCTATAAAATGGGAGTCTCCCGTGGAAAACAGGAGAGTTGGCAGCTCTGCTATATACATTTTTCATATGGAAAAGGTTATAGATCTGAATTTTATTAAACCAAAGTGAAAATTTTCCTAATGTCTCATTATCTATTAAATTGTCAGGATGCACAAAACAGAATTAATTACACTATAACATAGCATTCAGAATTTTAAAATGTCATCAAAAAAGTTTTGGTTAATACAAAACAAATGTCAATTTTTCAATTTATAAACATTCTTTGCCAAAACAATTGCTAACTTTAAAACCAAAAAATTATTTCATATCTGTCTAATTTTCTAGCTTTTTTCCCATAAGTTACATCAAACCAAAATTTTGATGAGATGAATCATCTCATCAAACCTTGTAAGTATAACATTATGATTAAATCATGTACATACACATTATTAAACTTCTAAACATATGTTTTGAGATTTATTTTCGTTAATTTTTTTTTTCTTCTTCTTTTTGTCCTGTTTTGAATTGCCTGTCAAAACAGGCTCATTTTGTCAGACATTTTAATTTTTCAAATTAAAAAAAATCGTATTCTCAGAATGAAATCATGTAACACATAAATTTTTGTATTTATTTTAGTTACATAAAAAAGTTGCTTCCTCGAACATATTTTTGACAAATTATGTTTTCAATTGACTGAACATTCTTATTTTTTTCATTTATTGAATCACACTCAATAACAGTGTTTCACTTAAATTAGATCCAAAAAGAATTAGATTCACTTAAAAAAGAAAAATATATATTACCTTGCACATTTATGTAAAACAATATACATTTTATTACAATTTTATATGTACATTTATCATTTAACAGATTCATCATTTCTTTTTTCTTCTTTTTGGAGCTTGAGAGTGCTTTAATGCTGACAAACCACTATCAAACTCTGATACAATAACAGGTGTTTTTCTTTTAAGTGACTGCTTATTCTCATTATTCCTGTAATTATAGAAATTGCATTAATAATAAAATACATTAATAATATGATTGCTTTTCCATAAAGATCACAAATGATTAACTTTTTTTAATAAACAGATGAAAAAAATACTTTTCTTTATATTCCCAAATATCTGACACTAACCGGACCAAGACTATGTCAGAAAATCGAAGCTTCAGACAATCAGGAGGGAAGGGGGCATTATCTTATGCATTTTTAAAATTTTATAGACAATGAACTATAGTTAAAATTACTTAAACAATGTAAATAGATGCTATCATAAAGTAAAACAAATAATTCTTATTATAATTAAAAATTAAACAAATTTACAGAAAGAATTTTGTAATTACATGCCTTTTACTTTTTTTTTGTCATAAGACAATTTTAAGAAGAAAAAAAAAGGATTGATACATTTTTGTTTACTCTTTAATTGTGATTTGCTTATAGCAAGATTTTGGATTCTATATAATAAAAGCACTTGCATTACCAGTGGCGTAGCCAGGATTTCATTTCAGAGGGGGTCCAGAATTTTCCATCAGATTATCTATATAGTAAAACGTACCAAGATAAAATCGTAAAGAGCGGTAAAAAATATCGTTTTAGACAGGTTTTCGTCTTAGCAGGTGTAATTGTATTCTTTTCCATGGGACCAAGGAAAATTTCCGTTTAAGTCAGCATTACGTTATAAGTAGGTGCCATTTACACAAGTTTTGCTGTATTTATATAAATATACCTTTTAATGTTATAAGGATAATAAAACCTGTGAAAACAGAACCTGTCTAAAACAGATTTCTGCCTTAAACGAAAGCACGACGTGGTCCCGATATGGATTGCTATGCAATTAAATCCGCTGTAAACCTGTCTGAAACGGGAATTTTTACAGCAGCGATTACGTCTTAATAAGTTTTATTGTACTTATAAACACACATTATAATACAGTACAACCTGTAAAAGCGGAACCTGTTGAAAACGAAATCCTGTCTTAAACGGAAGAGTTTCAGTATCACGACGAAACGAACAATACGTCTTATTGAGGTAGTGTACCTTAGAGGTAAAATTAATTACACTTATGTAAACGAAAAACATTCATAGCCCCAACGAAAGACATATCTTTAAATTATACCTGCTAAGACAAATACCTGTCTAAAGCGAAAATTTTCATAGGTTCTTTGCGATTCCGTCTTAGCAGTTTTTATTGTTTTTGTATCCATTATTTAGTAAACCAGTCCTTCATTCGGGAGGGGTCCGGACCCTCTGGACCTCCCCCTTGGCTACGCCACTGTGCATTACATCTGCTACTTCTTGATTTTCAAACCATTTTTGAAATATAGCTAAAGGAACTTGGAATAGACAAGGGTGTTTGTTGATGGGAGCTCTTCCAGATTTCCGAAAGTTTTCAATCTATTTAAAATTATTGTTGTGACAAAATTCTGTGTGTTATTTAAGAAAATTTCTACTGTCATTTTGTTAATTTGTTTGTAAATGTGCTAGTAAATTGTAATGAAAATGCACTGAAATATATTTAACAATACTTTAATAATTTATTAACATTTTTACCATATTTAAAGAGTTTTATAATTTTTTTAAAGATTTTTTTTTGTTGTTGTTTTGGATTTTTCAATACAGCCACAAACAGCTTTATGATGCAATTTGTATACGGTAATGGTTAACCAAGTGCATCGTGTAATCAAGCATTGAATAATGGGGTGTCTACTTTGCAATCTTAATATATATGATGTCTTAATATATTGAAAATAAGCAAAGAACATTTCTACCAGAAATAAATGTATCAAACATGCTTGCTGTAAAAGCAGAAATCTTATTAACAAATATCATTTCAAAAATTTTATGCAAATTATAGAATTGAAAGCACTAATGTATTTTACTAAACAAATTTTACATTAAACAAAACTTTTTAAAAGCACGCAATAAAATATTGATTTTATGGTAATCAAATGTAAATGTGAGAAAAATATTATGGGATACTTTTCTGTTAAAGACACTTCTCACTTTTTTGTTTTCATATAGTTCTTTGGCACCAGTTTGCTTTAGCTTCTTTCCTCTGATAATTTTCTTTATAACACTAACACTAGCAGAACCACAGTGGATATTAAATCGGTGGTCAAAACAAAATTGTGAAAATTGAGAAAACTTACTCACAAGAACAAAAAATAACATTGGCTATGTTCTTCTTCCCAATAGGTATTTGGAGGATTGTATTGTGACACAGAGAGTGTTTTTTGTTGCTTGGAATTTCATACTATTTTATTTTAAAACTTCAGAGAATGTGAACAAAGGGGTAATTTGCAAGACTAGGGAAAAATCTCTAAAACTCTAGGGTACTTCTACCCGTGATGTGAAAATGTCAAGAGCGAGGTTCCAGCCCATATTCTCATATTCAGCAATTTTAAAAATTAATTAAAAATGCCATTTAAAGTCCACTTTTCAGAAGCAGGCAAAGTCCCGCTGGTATATATCAGGGATAGTACTAGCCCTAAGAGATATTTCCGGACATACTTTTTTCATTATTTCAGGACAATTTCAAAACACATTTGCTTGGCATACTAACCGAAAAAACCATTAACTCCCTGTTCAATACATTTTATTATCATAAATAGTACACTATATACACAATTTTTTTGTTGTAAAAGTTCATACTACTTTATTTTAGAACTTCAAAGAATGTGAACAAAGGGGTAATTTGCAAGACTAGGGAAAAATCTCTAAAACTCTAGAGTACTTCTACCCGTGATGTGAAAATGTCAAGAGCGAGATTCCAGCCCATATTCTCATCTTCAGCAATTTTTAAAATTAATTATAAATGCCATTTAAAGTCCATTTTTCAGAAGCAGGCAAAGCACCACTGGTATATATCACGGATAGTACTAGCCTTAGGAGATATTTCAGGACATACTTTTTTGTTATTTCAGGACATATTTGCTTGGCATACTAACCGAAAAAACCCTTAACAATACTTTTTATTATCATAGATAGCACACTATATACACAATTTTTTTGTTGTAAAAGTATACATTAAAAAAAAAAAGTAATTTTACCAGAACCCTTTGACCAAGCTGCTAAAAAATTGCAATTTTTGCATTACTGAAGGACGAAAATCTCGATTTTTTTTTTCACTGATCGATGAAAATTGCAAAAGATTTTTATAACTGATTGGTAAAAATTGCGATTTTTTGTGACTGACAAGATGAAAATAGCAAACTTTTTTTAATGACTAATTGATAAAAATTGTGATTTTTGTTAACTGATTACCAAAATTTGCGATTTTTTTTGTGTGCAAAATTACTGTTTTTAATGATAGATTGAAGAAAATTGCGACTTTCATGATCGTTTTACATCAGTAAAATAGTACACCTACCCCCTACTTGATGATTTCAAATGTCGATTTAGCACAAAACTCACAAAATTTCAGGAATATTAAGACAGACTATCATATTTTAGGACATTTCAGGACGTTTTCATTTTTTTTTTTCAGGAATTTCAGGACAAATACGACCTTCGATATATATATATATATATATATAGCATAAAATCATGAATCTCCAGTAGATATTTTGATACTTTTGGTAATAAAAAACATACTTCAAAGCACACTTACTCCTTATGGAAAATATAATCATTTTACTGAATGGCAAGTTGTAATTATTATGGTCATTTAGATTCATATCCAGTATTGAAAAATTACTATTAAACATATAGATGAACATACATCAATACATTTGTGATATTTAAAAAAAAAATAGTTTAAAATTATTTAAAGGTATTTTTAATTTTGTTCGAACCTTTTTCATGTAATATTTAATTAAATAGATTTTTTTAATATTTTTAAATAGCAACAAAATAAATTTTTAATATTCCAGATGTGCTTAAAATAAATTACAATTTTTTAAAAGAAAAATTATACAGCTGTCTTCGTCAGGCAAAACACATGTAGTCATTACAATGATAAAAGAAGCCCTAAATTTAACTTCAAATAACAATTATTTTAAACCTGTCTTAGAGCTTTTATTTTTTTTCCTACCTGTATGCTTTAAGCAACGTTTTTAACATTAATTGCATATAGGAAATTATGGGGAAAATGAAAATGTTCTCACTAGCTGAAGATACGTCTTAAGGGGCTACTTCACTCATGCGAAAACGCCTGCTTGCTAATGTTAATCCTATGGGAGAAATATTTTAAGATATCTCGTTTGCATCTCATTTGTTTTTTAATTTTTTTTTTTTTTTTTTTTTTGCACTGGATAGCTGAGGTCAATCTCTATGCAAGCCCTTCTATACTTTTTAAATTTTGATTACAAGTTTTTTTTTTTTTACTGAGAATACTTTTATTTTCAAAACCGGTTCTGAAAGTGACAGAATCCTAATTAAAAAAAAAAACTTGTAATCAAAATCGAAGAAAAAGTATAAAAGGGCTTGCATAGAGATCAACCTCAGCTATCTAATGCAAAAAAAAAAAAAAAAAAAAAAAAAATTGACATATTGAAATGCAAACGAGATATCTTAAAATATTTCCCCCATAGGATTAACATTAGCGAGTGGGCGTTTCCACATGAGTGAAGTAGCCTCTTAAGCAGAGATGCATTAATAAGAGTCCACTGTAATTGGCTCAGTACCTTAATGTGGACCAACAACATTTATTAATCCAGTTTCACAGGTACATCAAGAATCTTAGAAGTCAGTCAATGTTATGGAGGCCCCGTTATGAATGTTATGAAGCCGTATAACTATAATATAGATTACTACATGGTTCCAAGATAAGTTGACTAGCTCAAAATCTGCATTCTTAGCGCATCATTTTGACTTTTGATAGAGAAGCTGCAATTTTTTTCCAGCAGGGAAAGAATGTGTCAACTGGGTGTAAACTTAAACTTAATTGTTTTAATAGCTTTTGATTGATGTGTGGTCAAAACCGTATGATTCCCGGGCCTACACTCTTGCAGGCCTCAACCACAACCAACTGCAGATCGCGTTGATGTTTACCTTTTTTTACATAAAGATGGGTATAATTTTCTGCCTGAAAGTAATATTTGTTGAGCCAAGAAAACAACTTTCCGGGGACAGATTTCAGAATTAGACACTCTTTGAGTTAAAAAAAATTTTAAATGGGAAATTAATTTAAATTTTACTTTTAAAATGGGATTTTAATATTTTAACATTTTCATATACAGCCAGATAATATATGAAATAGTATTCTTCAGTGACTTCAATTGTTTTATGACAAGTCTGATTTTATTTTAAGATAATTATTGTGAAGGGTTCATTTCAGGGATGAAAACATTCTGTGAAAGATAATTTAAATAACACCCAAATTCTTCCTAAACAGATCCCTAACTAAGCTAATCCCTAATAATTATGAATATTTAGAAGAAACATATTTTTAGCAAAAATATTTATATACTTTATAAGCCCAAAAAGATTGAAACATGCTTTAATTTTTTACCTGTTGGAGACACATGGGCAATGTAAATTGAAAAATAATTCAAAATAAGGTAGGATTTAAGATTATGTCAATGAAATAGTCCTGCCATTAATTTCCAAAAAGTTCACTTTTTTAATTTTTACACAGTCCTATAAATTATAGTAAAAAACATTTTCTCCATGTTCTGACAAGTAAAACAGTAAAAATTCTATTCTTTTATGACGAAAGCTCAGTGAGTTATGATACTTTGAATTTTATGAAATTTTGGAACTTTTCGGCATTAAAAACAAACAGGCGAGATCTTTAGTGCTAGAAAGTTCTGAAATTTTTCATAAAATTCAAACAGTCTTAACGCATGACTAAATGATAAAATGAGTTTTAATACTAGAAGAATGGAATTTTTATTGTTTTACTTATCAGAGCATGGAAAAAATGTTTCTAACTATAACTAATAGAATCCAGGGACCATATAAAAAAATTAAAAAATTAATCACAGTATTATTTCATGAACATAATCTTAAATCCTACCTTATTTTGAACACTTTTTCATTTTATATTGCCCACATATCATTAACAGGTAAAAAATTAAAGTATGTTTCAATTTTTTTGGGAGGCACTCTGTATAAGCAAAGAAAACAATTTTTGCTCTAGAATGAGTTTTAAATTCAAAATTCCTGGGAAAAAATAGAAATAAAATAAAGCTTGTATTTTTCTGAAGAAACAAAATATTTATCCTAACAAAATATGCAAATTCATTGAGAGGGAAAATCAAAAAACATAAATTGAAAGGGAAAAAAAGGAATATATGAAAAACATATGCAATTACCTGAATGGTTTGGAATGATGCGTTCTCTGTTGATGATGCATCTTCTGTTGGTATTTAGCATTTGGAAGACGGCAACCAAGTTCAGAAGGTGCTTCACGCAAGCAGAAACTCTTGGCTATGTGGCCTAAGTGCAGAGCTTTAAAAGGCAGAATTTCTCTGATATGTTTAGGGTATGATGCATATGATTGAACATAACTCTCAAAGGCTATTAAAGATAAAATATTCACATATTTTAAATCAAACTTTCATAAAAATAAATATAATATCAATTTTCAACAAATTATGTGTTACTAAATCAAGTTTTGGATAAAAAAAGTTGCACAAAAATTTATTTAAAACATTCAATTGTATGGTTCCTAGCAAAACATGTCTGGCTATTTCCCTGACATTCCATGACCAAATCTCAAGGCATTCCAGGACCAAACGGGCATATACAAAATCTGCTTTGATATAGTAATTAAATCTCTAAAAAATATTAATTATTAGTATTAATTTAAAAATAATATATTTCAAAAGCTTTAGATAGATTTTTATGAAATTAACACAAAATAACTTAATAACAAGCAGCATAAAAAATATAAATTCAGAAATTTGTATCATAATAACAGGGTTCATACTCTTTTCCCAGGAGAAAATTCAAGCACCTAACTATCCAAATTCCAAGCACCTTTCAAGAAAATTGGAAAATGAAATTCTATAAAATATATTGTTTGAACAATGCCAAATTAGCAAATTAAAAAAAAAACTTCACCTTTGCCAGTTTTCAAATGAATGCCATACAGTAACAAAATCTTGAATGTGAAATACTATGAGAAAGTCTGAAAAAATAGATAACTTGTCCATACTGTGGTTTTTCTCCATTGGCATTTGGAAGAATTTTTTGGTCTTAAAACCGACAAGAGACAAGATCCTAGAGAGTACAGGTCAAAGGGAACAAAGCAAAGTACAAATGCACAGTATTCTGACCTCCCAAAGCAGAAATGATCTCATGAAAACAAATATTTTCCTGGATTACTTAACATATGTTTTTCTCTTCCTACTTAGCATCTCTGTTTTAATTTTAACATTTTAAAATGAAAAATTAAGCACCTGTCAAAGAAAATGAAGCACCTTCACTAAAATTTAAACAAATTCAAGCCACTTGCTTCAGAAACTTCAAATATTTTAGAAATTTGGTTGCATGTGTTATCAGAATTTTCTGCAAAAAACTTTATAATCGGTTTTTGTTGAGACTTTGCTGTTAAATATTTTTTATGAGTAGCAATGAGAATTCAAAGTTTCTATTGCCATATTACTCAGTTCAAATGTTTTACAAGAAATTTTAACCTTCCAAATCTTTTAAATTTTGTTTACCAAACTTTTCCATGACTTTTTAGAAAATATTTGTAAATTCCCTGACTTAAATATTTTAAAATATCCCTAACTACTTTGAAATTCCCTGACTTTCCATGTTGCTGGGAACCCTGCATTGAAAAAATTGAACTCCCTCATTAAATTTTCTCAGATTAACATAAGAGATTTAAAAAATATTAATTATAATAAAATGTAAAAGCATATCTGCACATGTACAGGGAAACCAATGTTTTCCACGCACAGGCATAGTAAATGTTCCATTTTTACTACATTTTGAAATTGCAGTTGCTTAGTCCCCTATGGAGTTACAAAAAGAAAAAAAGGAAAATAAAAGAAAATATGTACATTTCCATGGTACTTTCCTGGTTGTAATGGTACCTTTTGTTTATTTCCTATTTCAAAAAAACATATTTTCTGAAAATTGTTTTTATATTTTCTGCAGTTTTAAAATGCTATCCACATGGCCAAGATAAAAAAAAATTTAAAAAATTTAATAAAAATAAAATTAAACTTATAGTCAATTTTTTTTTCTATTTTCAATAGTACCTTTCATTTTTTAAACATATTAGTATTTACAATTTGAAAACCAAGGGACTGAGAGGACAATCTTTTTTTTTTTCTCCTTGGTGGTTTTGAAAATATCATTCTGCATTTTAAGAGACTTGTGCCAAGGTTTTTCATTCTTTTTCAAACGGGAGGGTTAATAATTTTTTTTTTCAATATGGGAATACAGAAAGATGCATGTTAAAAATATCAAAATTTAATAACTGAATTTTCTGAATGCTGGTCAGTGAGATTTCAAATTTTCCTTGCTATTGTTAAACCAATAAGTATGTAATGCATTCATATTATAATATTTCTTCAGGAAGTTAATATTTTTAACTTCTTTTTTCTGTGTTCCACATTCTTAACGATTTTTTTTTGTTTTGTTTTTGGGGGGGGGGGGGGAGGGGTCAAAATATTTTTTAATATATACTTAATTTTATGTAAAGTATTACAATCTTACTCATTTTAACTCATGCAATTATAAATTAGGTATAAATTTTAAAAATGTTCTGACAACTAAAAAAAGAAAGAAACATTCTTTAAGAACAATACACAAAAAAAAAAGAAAGAAAGGAAAAAGAAGTTCAAAATATTAATTTCCTGGAGATATTTTAAAAATACAAATGGATAGGTTGTACCCCATACATTCAACATTAGCGAGGGGAATTTAAAACCAATATCCTTAATGAATGAATTTATTTGTATTCAATGTATTAATTGCACAAATATGTTTTTAGTGTATGTAGCATATTATAGTTTATGCTAATATAGATGTTGCAATACTTTAGTATTTCTTTGATACCATTTTCTATTTCCCCTATACTGTCATACTTGTCAATAGCAGCTTTTACTGAGTTAACAATGTGCAGTTTTAATATATATATATATAATAATAAAAATTACAATGAAAAAGAAAAGTAAAACAGATATACTTTTTTTACAAGGTTACATATTAATTGTTTAAGAAGAAAAATAGTTATTTTTAATAAAATTCTTTTATTGAAAATGCCTTATACATATTTTTTAGTATAAGCCTAATTTAAAAAAAGAATATATTTTTTAACATTATCACTTAAATTCTACTTACTAAGGCAATAACCATGTTCATTGCTAACTGATGTTATTTTTTAGAAAAATATATTTACATTTGATTACAAACATACAGCAGCAACAGATTTAGCTTTAGATAAAAATTCTTTATGGAAATTTTTGTCAAATGTATAGCTTTGTCATGAGTTTTTGAAATATAGATATATATTTAAATCAGGGTTGGCAAAGTTTTTGACACAACGGTAAAAACTACGGAGAAATCCATGGTTTAAACTGTACTGTCCAAAACCCTTCTGTCTTAAACTATCCAAAACTATATTTTATAGTAAAATTGCATTTAATCAGAACAATACTAAAAGCTTAAAAAATTGGCAAAAAGATTATAATACAAAACTAACAATTTAGTATTAACAACCTAATTATCCTACGATATACTACCTAACAATAAAAATACATATTTAACAAAATAACTTCTAGATTTTAAATTAAATATTTGTGTTTTCTTTTATTATCCTATAATATAGAAAAGATAATTCACAATAAAATATTATTTAAAAAAATTTCTTTGAAACATTTTCTTGCACAGAAATTGAAACAAAAGTACCAGTGTTAAGCAAAGCTCCCCACCCCCCACCCCCTCCCATACTACATGTGGTATTATAAAGAATTTCTTATTATTATAACTCAATTTTAACAGAAACAGAACTTTTTATGTTACACATATATTGAAAAAGTTTGAATTTTTTTTCATTTAGTAAAGAATTAAATGAAATGTTAGTAAAATATATTGTAAGATATTTATATTTATTCATATGTTTAATAAGTGTGCAGTGGTTACATGTGGAATGTTGTCTTTTTTAAAGTTTTGGACAGTAAAACTCACATGTCCTGTCCAAAACCAGTTTTGAGTGTCTAAAACTCCAACCCTAATTTAAATCCTCAAGAAAATAGGAGAAATGTTTGAGTGTAAGATAAAAAGGGAGTTAGTCACAAAATAAAGGAGTCTCCTTTTTTTTTAAAAAAAAAAGAGACTTGGCAAGTATATACAATTAAAACACACTAGATGGAACCCGTCAAAACCTGACGGAAAAAAAAATTTCTATAACAATATCAGTAAAATAAGCTTCTTTATTATTTAAAAAGTGGAGAGTATGAAACATTATTTTAAATATTTAATTTTAAAAGTTTTTTCTCCCGGTGAAATACTTTACTACTTCCGATGTAAACTCAAAACAAACAATCCGTAAACAACTGTGTAATGTAAATCAGTTCGACATTGCCGCCATATTCCCCACGGCAAGAAAGAAAATTTAACGGACCTATGAAGGTATCATACAAATAGTATATTCCTACATCCATCCATATTCAGTAAATAAAATAACATAGTAAATAAAGCACACATCTCCCCCAGCCCCTGTGATAATGCAACCGAGTGAGCTCCTATGTGCATGAGCATTGCATCTGCCCAAAGGCACCGTCGAAATTCGACGTTAAAAAAAGTTTTAAAATGTTTAAATAGAAAGGTTTAAAATGCTTTCTTTAAAACTTTCGTTTCAAATCCATATATTCTAAAAGGCATCCACTGTTTTAAGATAATCAATTTTTATGTAAAGTTTGAGAAATTTTTTACAATGCTAAATCAATTTGCAGATGAGGCAGATTTTTAATGTTTTCAAGTGTAATTTATTTGTATGGTTTCTTCTGTCCCTTTACGTAATCAGGATGATTATCCCTTTTCCATCACAGTCGGGGATCTTTTCCCTCTTATATAGTTAAATACCGAATAGATCTTTAAAAAAATAATTCCATTCGTAGTTTATTCTGATGCAACATATACATCAACGAATTCAACATATCAATTTTATGTTCAATATAAACTGATTTTTTTTTTTTTTGACAGATTTTAGTTTAGCGCCAAAATGCTCTATCTTATGTATAATCTGATATTATGATTTATCAGGGTTTTTCTGTTTTTTAATTATTTTTTCACTTTTTATAATGGTTACGGAAATCTATTTTTAATTGTGGCAACTTACCCAGGGGCTATTTTACAATATTGAAGCAAACTGGTGGTCCTGGTCATTGTTGAGACAGAATTGAAAAACATTTCATTATTGAAAATTATTTAAAAAGTCGTTAAATTAAGCGACACTTTTCAAATACATTTCAATCGAAAGCTAATTTTTTTTCTAATTGATGATGTAAGAATTGAAATTGAAAATGTAGTAAAAAATTTAAATTTGTAGTATTTAGAAGTGATGTAAGCGTGATGAAAGCTAAAGCAGTAGCGGCGTTTGTTGTCACAACAGTTATATATTTCTAAAAATTGCCACTGGCGTCCAAAAGTAGACTACCATTTACTGACATTGAAAGAAATAGGACTGTACCGCTAATAAAGGACTGTTAAATGAACTTATAATAAACGTACCAAAATAATTCCTATAAAATATTAGCCTTACATTGTTTATTCTAGCTAAAAATACAATTATTATTTTTAAAAATTCTACCATAACATTATTTTTAATAATTTCAATTTTCTTGAAATTCTTTACTTTTGTGGGACTTTTTTTATTAAAAAATGAAATCTTCTAACCTAAAATTTAAAAAAAAGTAACATGTAATCAAGGTATGCAATCAAGATGAAGCAACGTACTTTATAGACGTTGCTTTTATGCTTAAGCACCATGTATACAAATAAAAAAAATATTTTGTATTTAATTGCAATGAAAAAATGGCATCAATAAAGTTTGCATAATGATAAAATAAACCCAATGGTCAATATTCCCGTGACGTCACAATAAATATGAATTTTTATTCGTTTATAAAACACACGGATAAACATTTTTAGCGAAATATAACTTGAAAATTAAAAAATTCGGCCTAAAAACCACGTACTTTTAATATTTATTATTTTTATTTTATCCTTGCAACCACGGAGTTTCTCGTTACTCTCTGACTCGCAACAGTGGGCGTTAGCCGATTGCCGACTTTATGACGTCATACACAAAAGTAAAAGTTTAATTTAAAATTACGGCTAATTAATTAAATTTTCGAACAAACGAATGTACGATAACAAATCTGTATCCAAATATCTTTCATTTAACAAAAGAATGGTGTAATTTGAAGCAGTAGTTTGTTCTCATGGATTGTCGAAAGAAAAGGCTTAGCGTTTTAAATATATAGATATTAAATTAACTAGGCAGAGAAATCATACTTTATCTTTTTTGTACTGTTTATTTCTTTTTATAATTATTGTTGAACATGATATAATGTGGTATTTTATGTCTGTGGCAACACAAATTTCAGGAAAACCTTTCATTTCAGTTATGAAAACAATTCCGATTTAATTTTTAATTAACAGCTATTTTTAATCAAAAACATGTTTTAACGAATTGTTAAGTGTGCTATGTCAGAAGCCTGTTTAAAATCCTTTCATATGGTATCTCAATTGTCGTTCTCTGTTTCGTATTTTCTGAGAAAAAGGGATGTTGACGGGAGAAATAATATATATGATTTTTATTAACCCTGTATATCTGTTTCATTCTCAAGTTCATCTGCACCTGGCAAAGTTTAAGATCATCATTCATAATTATTGCTCTTAGAAAAACTTAAAATGCAATCATATGAATACTATGGCATTTGTTTCAAAAACTGGGTCATATTAATGTCAATCAAAATTTTTGATACACAAATGAAACTTCATATTTACCTTCTTTAGCACTTTCATATAATTCCTTTTCTGCATATACTTCTTTTTCATAATGTGTTTGCAAAGCTATCGCACAATCTTCAACAGAAAACTAAAATATATATTTTAAAATAAATAAAACTGCCTTATTGGTAGATTTAAAAAGAAAATTAATATGACAGAGCACCCAATATCAATAATAACATTAATTTTTTGTTTTAAAGGATATATTTTGCCCAATAGTACATCTATAAAATCTGCAAATGTAGCAGGTTTTTAATATTTTCAACAGGTAATTTTTCTTTGTCCCCTTTCCAGGATGGGGGTACCTGACTATTTTAATATGATTGGGAGTACATTTGTGTTCTATGGAGTGAGATTCAAAATATATCATTTAAAATAATAATTTAAAAAATCATTATGATATAATTATAAGAAAAGTATAATATAGCTTAAATGAAA
Organism: Maratus michaelseni; assembly: GCA_963931845.1. Lineage (NCBI taxonomy): Eukaryota > Metazoa > Arthropoda > Arachnida > Araneae > Salticidae > Maratus > Maratus michaelseni. The sequence continues at coordinate 38,834,357 of OZ007598.1, forward strand.
TGCCATATATTATTCAACCATTTTAATTAATTGCTTGTGAATTAGTTTGTATTTTACAATATCTGATTCAACAAAACTGAATAAATATACATTTCTATACTACCGTTAGTGAAATGTCTTATAATTTTTGTTTATCTACCCTGTCAGTTAATAAAGACAATGCAATAAATTCATATAGCAATAAATTCGCAATATGGCAAACATCCAGCGACAAGTTTGCAATGTGACAAACATCCAGTGACAAGCTCACATGTGACAACCCAAGACAGAGACAAATACCAAGAAAATGACTTGCAACAAAAGACAAACACTATCCTACAATTGGCAAAATAAAGCCAAACGAAAATCACCAGAACAGAGACAAAAAAAAAAGATAAATAAATAAATAAAGATGGTGAAAACTTATGAGAAAACCACTCAACATGAGTAAGTAACCAGAAATACAGTAAGTCTTAATCACATTACTCATTAGTCATAAGTATTAATACTAATAATAAGTAAACAATTGTCAAGTATAAGTAATAATTAATTAGGTTAGATACAAGCATCAGCATAAAAAATGCAGGTTTGTCTCTATCTTAAAGCATGATTAGTGAGTGTGCAATGCAGGGCTTAAACAATAAGTTTAAGTAACCAGCCAACCAAGTAAATCAACAAAATATAAATTCATCTATTCAAGACAGCCTGGGTGACTGTCAAGCAGCTCACTGCCATGCAACAATCAGGAAAAACTTTGTCCTACGACCAGGCATTAACCCGTTCAGCTGGATAATAGCCTGCTGTCACTAAAAAAAGTAATAAATGCACTTCTTTATAACTCAATTATATTTGACCAAAAAAAATAGTACTGTAATACTCCAGGCATATTTAACAAAATTATACTAATCTAAGTACAGATTACTATAAAAATCCAACTTGGGTAATACAGAGTATCCTACTCTACAGTGAAACCAGGTTTTGTTAATAATTTTAACAATAATGATATTGTATGAAAATTTTCAGCAGATTTACCTTACTTTAGTCTTTTGCAGTGCACAATGTTATTCTTTCGTTTTTTAGATAAAATAACACTAACTTAATAATGGTATCGTAATAATGGAGATACCCAAAATTGATTTTAAAAAAATTTAGTACCAACTCCTGTTAAAAGATGGCCTTTTTAACACTTTCCAACCTAGTTGAAAAGTGTTTATGACTTCGGTTTGTCTGGCCGTATGGCCGTCTGTCCGTGCTCTAACTCCCGCAAATATGCTCAGATTGCTCTGCAATTTTTATATGTTATAGTCGTTATCTATAGCATGTTCCCTATTTCAACGGAAGTGTGTAGCACTAATACTTTTTTTACAGGGACACTCAAAAGAATTCCATTACATTGCGGTCTATGGGGAAAAATCACTTGAGGTTTATTTAAATAATGTTTCACTATTTTAAACGCATTGAAATTTATATATATCACTAAGGTGCATTAGAAGAAGCTTAATATGGAATAGTGTGTGCATAGCACTTATAGTTACTTTACAGGGACAGTCAAAAGAATTCCGTTACATTACGTCTATGGAGAAAAATCGTCTGCGGTTTATTTAAATAATGTTTCCCTATTTTAAACGCATTGAAATTTATATAAGGTGCATTACAAGAGGCTTACTACAGAATATTGTGTGTATAGCAGTCATCGTTCATTTACAGGGACACACAAAAGAATTCTCTACTGTCTGTTAACAATAATTCCTGGAAGTGCGTTTTAAGTTACTGAACGCGATTTTAATTTTAATTCGCTTTTTGTCTATTACGTGGTGTGTATAAATTCTGTAGATCCTATACAGGGAAGCACAAAAGTTCGCGAACACATTTCCGTATTATTTAACTCCAGACGGAGAATTTTAAACTGTGCTATGCGTTTCCTAACTGAACTAAAATTTAGCATCCTATGTAGTATATATACAAATCTATAGATCCTATACAGGGCTGATGAAAAGTATTCGGATTACTTAGATGTTATCTTTTAGCTTATTAAACGGTATGATTTGTAAAATTATTTTGGAAGTGTTGGAAAGTGTTACATAATCTATGCTTGACGCATGATTTTTCGTTCTTGTTTTATAATTTATTTATTTAGGGATTGGGGGTGCCAAATTCAACCTGCTGTGCTGAACAAAAAGAAACAAAACCTATTCCTACATTTATATACTTCCCATTAAATAATATGAGTAAAATACATAACTTTTGCCCAAAATGAAAAATTCTCAAAAATAAAAAACAGGATATGAGCAGAAGACTGACTTCTGACTTCAAATTATTCGCCCTACATTTTTTACCATTACTGGAAGGGAGAATCTCCCAGCTCAGTACCTCTCTCCCACTTATATTTTTCCCAGTTAGAGAACTTTTCACATCATTCATTTTATATGCATTCAAACGTGTTCTTTCTAACAGTATTAAAAAATTAAAAAGTTTTTTTTTTTTTTTTTTTTTTTAATAAAAGTATATCAATATATCGTTTTCTACTTATTTCAAGGGGAAAGCTTTTCTGTCCCCATTGTGCCTACAAACTTGATAAAAGTAGGTAAAACTTTTTAAAACATTACTGTTTTTTTGTTTTTCAAAACTAACTTTCTTTTGCAACTGAAGGTAAGTAGGTACTGACTATTTTTCATTCTCCACCCCACCCTCTTCTCCAATGTCTAGCAATAAAAAAGCACATCTGTACTTTATTAAAGAACATTTTCAAGGAAATTAAAGAACTTAACAATGCAAACAACTCTTAATCACCTCAATGCAGCACAATAATTAGGAATACATGTATCATGAAATATATATAAACTTGTTATTGATTGATATGAATCTATATTAAAGACGAGGGAAGGAAGAATTACAAAATATTTGTAAACATAACAAAATTATAAACATTAAAAAATATTTTTTTTTAATATTTTGACTGGAAACTATGATAAAAAATGTATGTAAAAATTTTATACAGCACATAAACTATGAAACTTTGCTATCAACTAATATTAAAGTTGTATTTTTAAAAATTAAATATTTATCAAATATTCATGAACAGGGTTTTACAAATTTCCTAAAATGTGGTAGCCAGCAAAAAATTCTAGTCGCCAGTAAAAAAAATCACCCCCCCCCCCCTCCTTCCTCATCCGTCATTAATTTTTAAAGAAATGTTTTTTAATGAATTGAGTGAGAAAAATAAGATAGTAACAAGCATAGTTTAGAATTATTAATTACATAGTTTAGAATACTAAAATACACTAGTACTAAACTAATGTGTTATTTTCTTAAAATTATAATTAAGTTTTATGAATTTACTTTAAATTAATTACTTATAATAATTTATATGTTATTATTCTTTAAAATAAATTTTCTAGATTACTTAGTTTTAATTCTGAACCAAAAAATCTGATTTAAAACTTACAAAAAAAAGAGGATTTTTTAGCTTTGTGTACAATTTTAGATGCCACAGAGGCTGGATTGACACTATTTCTTACTCTATTATTGATATACATTGCACACATATTCCATGCACACTTGACATGCTAGCTGGCTAGAGCATAATAGATATAGAATGACGTTTCCTGTGCATGAGATGGAAATGCCTTTTAAATTTGGTTCTTCCATTAAAAGTACGAGAAAAGAGAAAGATTCCTTCTTGCTAAACATGAATAGGAATGAGAGAAAAATACTGTTTGTGCTCATTTCTTATGTCAATTTTTGTACAAAAACACACAGAAAAAAAACCACCAGATTAAATAATTTGGCCGCCAGATAAAAAAAATACTTGGTCGCCATATAAAAAATCTTGGTCCCAAGATTAAAAAAAAACTTGGTCAACAGTAGCGACCTGCTGACCACATTTGTAAAGCTTTGTTCATCAACATAGATAAACGTTACATAAACAAAAAATAATAATAATAACAAGAAAAACTGCTAATTTATATACATACTTGTATTTTATTAGTTAAACTGTCACCAATTAACATAAGAGACTGCAAAATTTTATACTGGTCTATTTCGTCAAATCTAATAAAAAAAGAAAGTAAAAGTTAAACAAAATAATACTTAAACAATATACCATATATTCTATACTTTACTTTAAGGAATAGAGTTCAACTCATAACTTGCTGTCATAAAGATTTTAAAAAATAAATAACAATACAAACTTTTTCTTTTTCAATTTTTACTTTCCAGATACACATAACATAAGGAAAGTATTGTAGTCATGATAAAAATATGATTATGAAAATTTTGGTATATCTTTACGTTTTGTAGCTCTTTGATTGCTGCTAGAGTCCGTTTTTGCAATGATGTATGTGCATGTGAGTGAACACGATAGTGACCAAATGGTGTTTCCAACTGAAATCCTATTTGACAGATATGTTATATTATACTGTTGCAAGAACTTAATTCATTTTTGTACAAATTGAACAACAGGTTTGCTATCTAAACTGTTTTTCAACTTCTTTGTAACCAGAGAAAACAAATACGTATTTTCTTTTTTAGCTAATATTTAATTAAATATTTTTTTTAATTCATGCTCATCTTATGTTGATACAGCAATCATGCTTCATTAGAATGTAACTTAATTTAATAAAACTTTTTTTTCTTAAAAAAAAACAAAAAAAAAAAACAATTACAGTAAGTTTTATTAATCTGATAAAAGCATATGGAAATTTAAGTATTGCATTTTGTTGAGGAAAAATGGGAAAATATTCACATTTAAAACAACTTAAAACACTCCCATTAGCATAACTATGTAAATTCAATTTCAATAATTATTTTAATTTACATGCTTTAATCTCAGCATGAGTGGAATGAAAATTCATTGAAATTTACTTTATAATTTTAGAAAAACATTTTGAATTTGTGAATGAAAGTGCATATATTTTAGAACATGAAGTCATTTTCACGAGTGAAAACATTTCACTTTTTGTAAAATCTAAATTTTTATCTATTTTTATATTTCTGTTTATTTGAACGCATAGTATTCTGTAAAATGTTTGGAAAGTCAAAAAGAGTCAATCCAGATTTTTTTTTTTAATAAATTTAAAGACTAGGACTGATAATCTTAAAAATTAATATCAGAAGCTATCAATTGAAACAGTTTTTGTGATGGAAAACTTTCTTTATAAAGAAAAACTTGTTTTATAGATATTTTTATTATTCTCAAAATTTATTGATGCATAAAGATAATATGCCACGATAGAGATCACAATTATGAAAAGTACATTAGAATTGGGGTAAAAAAACAAAAGATTTTTTTTTTATATCTCTACCTCTGGTTCCGATTTCAGCTTCAACTGTGCGAAGACTGTTTATGGTCTATTCCGTGAAGCATGAGAGCTAACAAACTATTGATTAATTAAAAAGCCATGTTCTATATCAACTTGTCTGTGACACAGACTCGACACTGCCTTGAGTGCAGACACTTGAGGATATTTCCTATCACCAAGGAAATTGTTCTTGAGAATAGTGACCAGTAAATATCAATATGTTTAATTTATACGTTATCTAGAGGGAGAATTTTGAACCCTTAATACCTAACCTAAAATGTAGTGATCTAGTGAAGAAATTTTGAATGCTTAACTTATATGAATTTTGGCACTTTTAATCTTTTTAGCACTTTCCAACCTAGTTGAAAAGTGCTTATGACTTCGGTTTGTCTGCCGTCTGGCCGTCTGTCCGTGCTCTAACTCCCGTAAATATGCTCGGATTGCTCTGCAATTTTTATATGTTATTGTATTTATCTATAGCATGTTCCCTATTGCAACGGAAGTGTGTAGCACTGATAGTTTTTTTACAGGGACACTCAAAAGAATTCCGTTACATTACGGTCTATGGGGAAAAATCATTTGCGGTTTATTTAAATAATGTTTCACTATTGTAAACGCATTGAAATTTATATATATCACTAAGGTGCATTAGAAGAAGCTTAATATGGAATAGGGTGTGCATAGCACTTATAGTTACCTTACAGGGACAGTCAAAAGAATTCCGTTACATTACGTCTATGGAGAAAAATCGTCTGCGGTTTATCTAAATAATGTTTCACTATTTTAAACGCATTGAAATTTTTATATATAACTAAGGTGCATTACAAGAGGCTTACTACAGAATATTGTGTGTATACCAGTCATCGCTCATTTACAGGGACACACAAAAGAATTATTTACTGTCTGTTAACAATAATTCCTGGAAGTGCGTTTTAAGTTACTGAACGCGATTTTAATTTTAACTCGCTTTTTGTCTATTATGTGGTGTGTATAAATTTTGTAGATCCTATACAGGGCAGCACAAAAGTTCGCGAACACATTTCGGTTTACTGACAGAAACTCCAGAAGGATAATTTTAAACTGTGGTACGCGTTTCCTAACTAAACTAAAATTTAGCATCCTATGTAGTATATATACAAATCTATAGATCCTATACAGGGCTGAATAAAAGTATTCGGATATTTTTCCGAATATTGTATCTGTTGGAGATTCCTGAAATTATGTTTTTAAATATGTTATGCGTTTTCCAAATTGTTTACTTAGATGTTATCTTTTAGCTTATTAAACGGTATGTTTTGTAAAATTATTTTGGAAGCGTTGGAAAGTGCTACATAATCTATGCTTGAAGCATGATTTTTCGTTCTTGTTCAATCATTTAATCAACATACAAAAATATATAAGTCATATGCTAAAAATACAGGAGGAGAATATAAATCATATTCTGAAATTATAGAAAAACATGGGAAATAGAGACAGTTATTAGAAGCCTGCAACTACTGTGAGCTTCCCCCATAAATATGATTTTCACCAGAAGGGGAATTGAGAGGTTCTATATCACTCATCCACATAGCAACTACAGAGCTAAAGAATTTCATAACAAGTATTATGCAAGTAATGACTATTCCATGGACACATATTAACAAACTATAGATATGCATTGTTTTTCCAATAGTGTAAACATTAATTAACCCTAAATGTTTTTCTTCTAACACATTTGGATTTAGTAATTGATTGGTATAATTTGGATTTAGTACAAAGAAGTATTTTTTCCTACAACACGTTATGAAATAATGGAATTAATATAAACTTTGATTCAAAGCCTTAAAGTTTTGTTTCTATTCTAGAATGAAGTAAATTAAGAATCCCAGATAGTTATATACCCACCAGATTTGATTTATTTTTAGTTATTATCAGACATTTTCAATTGTTTAATCTTTCCCACATCTGATTTAGGTCAGTTAATCCAAACTTTCCTTTAAATCAAAGAAGAAATAGATTATTCTTTTATTCACCAGTCGTATAAAAATGAAATAGAAAATGTAAATAGAATGTGAGAATAGAATGTGAAATAGAAAATGTAAAAATAATTAAATAATTACTGAATTTTATGCTGATTAAGTAGTGTTGAAAACTTGACCTCCGAGGGTAACATAAACAAAAGTGCTGTTCCTTGTTTTCCAATTCTTGCTGTCCTCCCAACACGATGAATATAAATTTCAGCTGAAGGAGGAACAGAGTACTGCATAATCCAGTCTACATGAAAGAGATCTAACCCACGGGCAGCTACATCCTAAATTTATAAATAAAAACATGTCTATAATCCAAACAGCCCATAGCAGTATATATAATATGCCTTGTACAGTGAAAACTTACACAAATAAATAATATTTTGAAAAAAAAAGAGAGTGACTTTTTACTCTTTATTTTTAAAATAGAGGAAAAAAGCATACTGTTTTAGTTTTTTTATTAATAATAAAACATTTCTGCTTACTAGAAAAAATATATTATCACTCACTTACATAAATTCATAGAATGATAACATAATAATAACAATTAACAAACTAATAATAATTAAAGTTTAACAGGTTAATACTTCCAAATGAGAATATAAAATTAAAAATTCATTAAAAAAAATTTTTCAACAACTTTAAAAATTACGATTTATAGCAGCAAAATTATCTTATATATATATATATATATATATATATATATATATATATATATATATATATATATTTTTTTTTTTTTTTTTTTTTTTAGAAACTATGCAATTCATTTTGAATTTTAAAAAAGTTTTTTTTTTCTTATACTTTTATTTATTTATATATATTTATATATATATATATACACATATATATATATATATATATGTATAAACTAAATGGGCTCTATCCCCTGCACCCTTTGTGAGCTTGCCTCCAGACTTTCAACAGACTTGCACATTGTAAGCTTGTTCCTATTTCATGCAATAGTGGAAACACTCTGTAATATACCCCAATAACAAATTTGAAATTCTTGGATTAACGAGCATTTTTAAGATATTTAAATTGTATATGGATGAACAGAATAATTGCATCTATCTTGCGTTTGGATATTTTATGTAACAGCTAAGCTGATTTTTTTAGTATAAGCAATGAATTACCAATTTGAAATTATTTCCGTGTTCATATTTTACAAATTTGTTTGCATTGGAAATGAGTTTAAATTCAAAGCAATCATTGCCTCTTGTCTGAAAAAAATTAGTCCTGGGACATGCAATGCAGTCTTTAAGAGTGGGGAAATGCAACAAATTTTCAAAAAATAATCTATTTTTTATTATGCTTGAGGTATTGTTCTGTATATTTACTAATCAAAAGCTAAAATTTTTCCAATCAAAATGTCTTGATTTTAGAAGGTGAATAAAAGAGGTAAATGTTAATGTGTTGTTAATGTTTGAACAGGATTTTCGACAAATCAATGTGTTATCGAAAAGTTGGCAATATATTTATGATATACTTTTAGCATCAAATTAGGCAACATTTTACCAAATCTTACCAAGATACACAATTATTTGTTGACTTTTGGTGTTACCCCAGATTTTTCTCAGATACAATCATGAATGGCAGACAAACATTTAGTTAAATTGAAGTCCTCTGTATTCTCCAAGAAAAGAGCTAAAATTCCAATGTCCCCCAAAAAATCAATGGCAAGTGTTCTAGTATAATTTTGGTCTGCTTTATTGAAATCGTTTACATAATGGCCAGTAAAAGGGCAGCATAAGCCCGGCATTTTACTTCAACTTGGAAAATTGAGAAAACGCTGCAAGTGCTATGCATGACATATTCCTAGAACTTGAATAAAGATTTAAATTTTTTATCAGACTCCCGCAAAATTTTTAAAGGGTAAAATATAGCATTTAATTTAGCTATAGTATTTAAACTGGTCCATTTCATAGTGCAGCTATTTGGCACACTTTAAAATTTACTAAAAAAAATTAATAAAATTTGTGTTAAGAATTTGTTTTATAATTTTTCTGCGTTATGTACACTTGTTGGAAACACCCTTTATTTTTTCCCAGAAAATAAAAATTCATGCATTCTAGGGTTAATTGCTGTCAAAAACTTAAATAATTTTATTCAATGCAAGGAACTATTTTATGCATTCAAATGCTTATATCATTTAATGTGGATGAAAAATGTCCACACTAACGGGAGTTCACTGAACTTCAATTATATTAAATTGATTTTTTAGATGAGATACTCATAACATCATCATAGCTTTTACATATGTTTCACTTTATTTTTTACATATGAACACATATAAAAACTAAGATGGTATTATGAGTGCTTCATACTGAAAAAAATTACATTAATATAATTGAAATGCATTAAAATTTGTTAAATAAATCTATGTTTCTGATCTTGTATGACACTTTTAAACAATTTTCAATCAGATTAAATTAAACAAAAATCAATCAGACATGTATATATATACATACATATATATATATCTACCCTATATATATAAAATCCTAATGAAACGAATTTGTGAAACGATTTTATGAAACGAATTTATGAAACGATTTTATGAAACGACTGATTATATTTCAGGGCTATTTTTAATAAAATATTAAACGCTTGATGGTGAAATTAATACCAACTGTCCATAAAAATCTGCGGATGTCAAAACTGGTAATAGATTTTTGAAATTGGAATTAGTTTTCGAGATATTAATTTTTTTCTAATTTTAATGACATTTCTGTAATGATGGCAACTAATTACTCAGTTTTTTTGTGACAAAAAAGGGAAAAAATCGAAAAGGATCCCGATAGGGATTATTGATTTATTTTTATTCGTCATTTTCAAATTGAAATTGAATTTATCTTTTATTTCAATCGATAATAAAGACAAGATTGTGATTAAATTATGTTTTTCATGAAAATTTGAAAAAAAAAAAAATCACATTTCTATCGTCAGGATTCAATTGTCTCTGTCAGCATTTAATTTAATTTATAAACTGAAAATATTTTGAATAAATTCGTCCAAATGACGTCATTTATGTTTATACAATTTATTTAATATAAAGAAGCCATTTATCTATTTTTATGTACAAAAAGGGGTAAATTGAAAGACAATTATAAATAAATTGTATATATACATATAAATACATGTATAAACAAGCATAAAAATTCGGTGCTTTTCCAGTATATGGGGCCTTGACGAAACAGAGAAAATAGCCTTGGCGGAAAAGGAAAATTTGGCAACATACTTTCTGTCAACATATTCACTTTGTCATTTCGTATACAGAAGCATTTTTTCAATATTTATACAATTTGTTTAGCGTAAAATGTCATTTATCCTATTTTATATGTAATCAGAAGTAATTTGTATAGAAAAAACAATAATAATATACGTATAATTAAAATACGCATATAAGCAAAAAAAAATCGTCGAGTTTGTTTCCATGGCTGTTTATGTCATTTGGCACCAAATCTCACTTTCTGATGCCCGAATTGCGCCAAGCTTTTTAAAAAAGCGTCAAGACCCCTATAATAGAAAAGCACCAAAAGTTCAATGGGTTTGTTTTCATAATTTTTGGTAACAAATATATGTATATTAACGAATCTATTCGTTTTTTAAACTCGAACTACGCCAAACCTAAAAGCAAAGGATCTTATACTGGAAAAGTACCCGATTTTCTTATGGACACTATTCAAGTGACATAACATGGTGTAAAATTATCGCGGATAGCAAATTTGTTTAAATATCTCATCAATTGATGCCGAATAAATGCAGGCATGCATGCACAAAATATTTAATTAATTTTGTATGATAAATAATTATTAGAAAATTCGTATTAATTAAAATAAATAATTTACATATTTAAAATAACATGAAAATATGCATGATGGTGGAAAGAAAATTAAAACCTGTTACTGAAAATGTCTATAACATAGTACTTTTCAATACCGTGGTTCTTAATGTTATTCACAAGCAGATGGAATTTTTCTCATCCTTAAACGCAAAGGAAGAATAGAATACAGATCGTTTTTATAAAAGTCCGAGAGGTAGCCACAATTTAAACCTAACCATTTTATACAAGCTGGTTTTTCAAGGTGTAATTGATTTTACTTATCAATCCCGAAAACAGTCGTCAGTTGTAGCAACAGCTGTGTATGAGGCCATGATAATAAAAAAATGCCCCATTAAAACGTTAAAAGCATGGCAACCCAATTACAGATTTACCAATATTTTTAAAACAAAGCACGCTGTCATGTTTTTAGAGGCCTCGAAGTCTGAGCGGGGGTTGGCGAGCGTAGCTCGCAGGGGGTAGGCCCCCTAGTATATATATATCCTATTGGCGCAACCAAAAATCTATCATTATCTACCCATCTCCTTTTCAACTAAATTCTGTCACTATAAAATTTATAAATAAAATGTACTTTTATAAAATACATTGAAGGACAATTACAAAAATAATTAAGAAGTATTTAATAATAGAACAACATATTTGGAAAGAAAAAGAAAGAAAGGTACCGTGCAGAATAAAATTCCATGTTTCTTAGCTCGAAACAAGCTAAATACTTCAGTTCTTTCCTGGGGTAAAGAAAAAAATATATATTAAAAATTACTCAATCATAAATTTGGTATATTTGCAACTTTAAAAGTAATAAAAGTGTTAAAAGATAATACAATACAGATTTAATGTTTTAATGATTTTGATAAATTTTCCAAATACTTCATCAAAAATGGTGAAATTTTATAGACAAATATGGATAAACACACATTATGAGTCATTTAAAGCCAAAGTGGCATTTGTCATAAAGTATGACATATTGTAGTATTTAATTCTCTTTTTTTTCCACTTATTTTATCAAAATTGCTTGATAAATTTCCTTTTAAAAAATTACATGGATTTATTATGGATAATCACAAAAAAACCCATCTTTATTCATATGCTCAAAATGCTCAAATCTTTTATGAGCTGTATTTAATGGTTATCTATACTAATTAGTAATTCAATAAATAAATCATAGAAAATAATCCAACCCTTCAAGATAATTTTTGCAGCTGGCAATAAATAAATAAATCATATGAAATTAAACAGAATCTTTTTTTTTTTTTATCTCCTTTCATTATATTAGCAAGATTAAGTAATAACTCAATCTGTTTACATTTCATTATTTAATCAAAATTATGCAATAATTCCAACAATAATATGAAATGAATAAAGTCTGTTTATATATGAAATCATTATTTAAGCAATAATGATTACTTTAACCTATCATAAATTACACTAATATTAAATCTTTTCAAATCACCCAAGGCCAAGCTGATGCAACTAATGTACATTTTCAATGTGCTTTCAACGGATTTCCCACATATGTTGAGGTGCTCCTCCTGAACAATAGCAAAAATGTACTTCTAAAGATTTTCTAACAGCCTAGCCATTGAAATTTTTTATTATTTGTTTTTATCATTTCTTATTATTCCTCTTTTTTTTTTCTTTTCAATGAAATGAGAGAATGCATGTATTTTAAATATATGAATTTTTAAATGAAATAAATACATTAAATATGATGAATGGCAGTGGGAACAATATTTGGCAATTTATCACCTGTGTCCAGCTAACATAAAAGTACTGAATATTTTATTGAAAACATTCTATTGAACTTGCAGAAAAAATAGGCTGTAATTCTATAAAAATTCTTATACAATGAATTCTATAATCTTTTTCATAGAATTCTATAGAAAATGTTTTCAGGCTAAAAAAAAAAAAGCTTCATATCAAACATTTAAATAATAAGTATTTCCATTCTAAAATTTAATCAAACAACCCCAAAATCTTTCAAAATTTATATGAATGTCCTCAATTTAAAACAAGATGGTATACTTTGACTTAACTTTTTGAAAGGGGCTCTTTCATGAATACATGTTAAAGTGTAACAGGTTTCACAGCCCCTGTGCATGTGCAGAGGTTAAAGCACCTCATATATTAATTATATGTTAGGACATACTTAACATTTGTTACGGATTCAGAAATAAACTTATATCTATAGCGATGATATTCTTTTCATGTTTTTTATCATACTTAAAACTTTTTTACAATTCATCAGGTTTAATAACAAAATTTTCAAACAAACACCAAAACTTAACACCTTTTGGGGCCAGAATTTTGTATATATCTTTTTATTTTTAAAACCAATATTTCTAGATAGTAATCTTTGCATTTTTGCAGAAATTTGCAACTAAACACGGATATAGCAGTAATAAAAAATACAGAGAGTATGCAGCCTGTGAAAACACATATACAATGTTGGTCTCAAAGGGGCTAAACAAGAATTACACCTTGTCAATCTTTAAAAATTAGTATACTTTAACGAATGACAAATATTAAGTTTATAATGAAATAATAAATAACTCAAAAGAAATATACTTCAAAACAATAACAAAAAATTAACATACCTCCTGTTTCATATTTCCGTGCAGTCGGAAAAACTTGCATTTATGTCCTTTATTTTTAAGAAGAGGAGAAAGTTTGGCACTTAATAATGAATAATGGAAATCAACACTACTTTGAGAGCACATAAATATGAGTCCTTTAAATTTTTCATTAAGAAACTGATCTACAATGTATGCAGACATAACAGGAAGGCGCAACTTTGATGGAACAATAACAACAGATTGCTTCAAACTACTTGGAAGAGCAAATTCCTGAAACCCGTGAGACACAGATCCCTTTTCAGATGCCACATCAACATGAACAGGATCTGTCAAACTCATACCGGCAAGTCGCTCCACTCCTATTAAAAAATAATAACAACTTCATGATTTTGAAACTACTATAAGTATTAAAAAATTTATGAGATAAAAATAAATCATATATCAGTGAAATAAAAAATAAAACTTCAAAATTTTATGATTATAATGCTAAAAGTGTTTTTAAAATCCTAAAATTTAAAAGAGAACATCACCTTTTCATAAATATATAAACTCTTAAAAACTTTCTTTTACTTAAGTAAAGTGCCACACAAAATACATATATAAACAAATTAACCACTTGACATATTTCGGTTTCATCAGAGATAAAAATACATCATCAATCAAAACGAATGACCATTCATGTTGATTGATGATGTATTTTTATGATAATGGTTTTTATCTCTAAAGAAATGGAAACATGTCAAGTGGTTTATTTGTTTATATATGTATTTTGTGTAACACTTTACTTAAGCAAAAGAAAGTTTTTATGAGTTTATATGTTTATGAATATAAAATTAGAAAAAATGCTTTCATTATACAAAAATTCCATACAAAGCAGTTTAAAAGTAATATGATAAACTTTAACGAGTTGATGAACTAACTGAAAGAAGTATTTTGCAACAATACAGATTTCCCTTGCTGTATGCAGTTTCAGTTAGTAATGGAAACTTTATTTTAGATGCTCCCTCAATAAATGCTGGCAACATTTCAATCAGTGCACAAAGCACAAAATGGGTGTATATTTCTTTTTCTCAAGCCGAATGGTGTCAAATTGTTGAAATTGGAAAATGAACTAACAATAAAGAAATTTTTCAAAAATTAGAATTTATCAAATAGCATTTGACATACATAAATCCTGACATCAGTTGAAATATGCAAGTGCATGGTTTATAAAATCAAATTTCATGTTACTGCAAGATGTATTTCAAATTGAAGACAATGGTTGAAATAAAGCAAGATAAATGTTTGATTATGAAAAAGTACAACAATTTTATTTTTTTATTCATTTCATAAAACAACTGATTGATGTAAAACTTGCTTCATTTAAAAATATCAAGATAAAAGTAAAAATTTGTCAAATATGTTTATTAAATTCAAGAAAATATACTTTTATTGCTTTAAAATTAAAAGCATTAAAAAATGCACTTAAGTAATGGAAAATAGAGCACAATTTATGTAACTGCCAACACTTTCATTTTTAAGTATCACTATTTCTGAATAACCTTTGTCCTATTTAATCAAAGAATTTCTGTCATTAAATAAATGAAATATACTTCTATTCAGAAATAATGGTACTCAAAATACAGGAGGGTTCTCAGTTATGCATTTATATCTTATGTATATTTATAAGATGATTGCTAAAATTTTCTCTTACATTATAGACATTCAGAATTATATCACCTAAAATCATTAAATATTCTAAGGTTATCTTGCAGATGGAACAATTTAGTATTATACTCAAAATATTGATATTCATTGGAGTTAACAATATTTATTGAATTTAAAAGATCAAACTTAAAAGAGATAGATAAATATAATTAAAAAGCATACCACTTGATAATGTTGCAGATAATAAAGCAGACTGACGTGAATTTGGACATTTGAATATAATTTTTGTCACAGACTCTTCAAAACCTTGCTCAAGCAACCTACATGGGGAAACAAAAATCAACGCCACTATTAACTTTCATTATAATGTATGGAAGATTGGACATAATATAATATTTGTTATTATATAATTATATAATAAATAACAAATTTTAAAAAGTTTTTTTTTTTTTTTAGATTTTTTTTTTTCAAATTAGTTACTTTATTTTTCAGACAGTCTAAAAACATAACATTCTGTCTGTATAATGCCCATATTACATTTAAATCTTATTTTAGTATATCAATCATCAGGCATTAGTATTGATTTTGGAGAGCAATAGTAGCATAGATGTGTCTTTTCATATTACTATTATCCTTAAAAAACATCCACTAAATTCCACTAAATTCTTTTATATTGTCAGAATACATACATTACATACAGTATAAATACATACATTATCAGTAATCATTAAAAACATATTTAGTTATTTTCTTTAAAAACACATAGATACAGTCTGACGTCTCAAAAGGTATACTGCATATCCAATTTTTTGTACAGATTCTTTAACAATTCTTATTCTGACCTCCCTAATTTTTCAAGACTGAAGAAATTAAAATTTAACATTATTCAAACTGAGGAAGCCTCAGAGGTAGGGGGCGAAAACGTTTTTTGAAGAGTCAGCATAGTGTAGTTGTGTCTATAAACTTAGGATGAAGTATACAGTTTTTTCAGAAGAGTAGAAACACAGGAAGCGTGAAATGAAAATTAGGGAGGTCAGAAGAATTGTTGAAGAATCTGTGAAAGAAATTGGGTATGTATATACTTTTTGAGACGTCAGACTGTATCTGCATATGTGTTTTTAAAGAAAATAAGTAAATATGTTTTAATGATTACTGATAATGTATGCATTTTACTGACAATATAAAAAAAATGTAAGTGGATGTAATGTTTTTTAAGGATAATAGTAATATGAAAAGACATCTATGCTACTATTGCTCTCCAAAGTCAATACTAATGCAGTTACCTTATATTCCTACTTTTCTCTTTTTAACTTTAATTTCTAAAATGATAACAGAGTTGATTGAGTTAATAAACTAAATCAAACTTTATAAAACTCTTTGAAAGCCTTTTTGCCTATCTTATTGCTGTAAATGGGTCATTCCATGCAAAATGAGCAAAAATTAAAAAAATGTCGTGGCCACATAGTAACCGATTTTAATAAAATTTGGTACACAGATTCAATTCATATTTAAATAGAGCTATTCAAAATATCTTGACAAAAAATAAAATATTTTGGAAGTTCTGGACATTTAAAAAACTTGTGACATAGAATGGCTTGTATGGAATCGTTCAAAGTTGCAAGTTTAAAATTCCATATCTTGAAAATTATTGAACATAAATCCAATTTTTTCATAATATTGTAACCCATGGACAGTTATTATCATATTTGTTTAGTAATAATAATTTCGTAACACCATGGTTAACCTTAAATTGGTTGTAAAAATTGAAAAATTGAAAATTTTGAGAAAATTAAAAGCGTTAAAAAAAATAGAAGAAATTTAAAAACATATGTGAAATTGATGTACGATGTAATTTTACATATGAAAACCAAATTTCTCAAATTTGGAAGTTGCCATTTATTTTCTTCATCTTCAAAATAGCTTAGAAACTTTAAAAAAAATTACAAAATCACAATTTTTCCTCTTATGTATACTTAAAAAATCAAATGAAGGAAAAACGTGACATTAACAATATTGCAAAAGCATAAAGTTCAAAAAGCCCATGATATGCTGAAAAAAATTCAAGATTGCCTTTTGATTCCTTATATAAGAGAAATAAGTTCAAAAAGTTAATATTTGTTATGTGCTTTGGGCTATTTCACTTCAAATATCTGCGCCTTTCCATACGTTTCTGCTATCTTGTAAAGAAAATATGTAGTGCTGCCATCTATCCGGAGCCTTGATTACTATTAATTGTTTGCTCCGTTTAAATCAATAATTTATTCTACTCTAATTTAAAATATTGTTGAGGAAAAATAAACTGAAGACAAGAATGGAAGTTTCTATATTTAAAATATACACTTTTATCTATAACGTCAAATAATTAAAAAATTTTAGGATGTTTCCTTCGTATTCAAACAAGTAATAGAAATGTTGAATTTTTTCCCTCAAAATTTTTCATTATTTATTTTTTTCTTATTAAGGAATAAAAAGGCAAGAATCAAAGTTTCTATATTTAAAATATATACTTTTATCTATAACGTCAAACAATTTTAAAATTGTAAGACCTTTCCTTCTTGTTTAAACAAATAATAGAAATATTGCATTTTCCTCTCAAAATTTTTCATTATTTGTTTTTTTCTCATTATGGAATAAAAGGACAGTTACTAAATCACTCCAATCTGTTACTTATTATTCATTCTTAATTATAAATAATTTTTGATATAGTCTTTCCACTCCTACAGCTAATAATGAAAATTGAAATTTCAAGCATGTAGATCTTATATCAACTTTTAATGCAAGTTTTAATACTTAAATAAACAATCCTGAAATCTGTTTTTTTCCATTTACTCATAAATAAATATGATCTGTGCTGATTTTCATTAAAATCTATGACATGTCAGCCACAGCTGATTTGCTCATTTTGCATGGAATGACCTAAATGTAATTCTCCTTTTCCAATAAAATATGTTAACTTTTTTGATTAAATCCTTGCCTTGATAATTATTTTAAAAAAATACATGGCACAGTATATCATATCAGCAGAATATTTATAAATCATTCATTATTCGCTTCCTTCAAAATACTTTATGATTTATTTTCTTCAAAGTAAATAATGCAGAATTTGAAATATTCATAATTTATGTATTTAAACATTATTTTTAATCCAATAGCCAATATTAACTGCCATTTTATATTTTACTAAAAGTATTATTTTATAAAACAACATTAGTAAAATCACATGTTTAGCAAAATAATAATTACTATAACATTTAATAAGTGTGCCACTGTAATTAGTACATTCAAGATAGTATAGAAATAACAGGAAAATAATAATTACTTATCAGCTTCATCTATTACAAGCCATTTGATTTTATCAAGTGCTAAGCAGGCTGTACTATCCAGATGGTCCAGTAAACGGCCAGGAGTACAAATCAGAATGTTTATACCTTTTCTTAATCTGAAATAAAACTAAATTAAATTAAAAACTGAAAATATAAATAGTCTATAAACACATCTGCCAAACCAATAAATTGAAAATTTGAGATATTTTACATACGATACAATTTACAAACAATTTGGAAATTGTATGTTAAACGTGATAAATGAGGTGCATTTGTTTTATAACTAGTTTCACAATGTTAAAAAAATCATCCTTATTATTTCAGTGAAATGAATTATATCGTCTGCTATGAGCGAAATGAGCATGCCTTTTTTATTATTATTATGTATGCCACGTTTACAAATGCAATTTTTTTTTCTACACCAGACAGTGCTGCAAAATTCACCATGGAGATCTTGCTTTGCAAATGATTACCTCCATGGTTTAATATTTTTATGACTCATAATGAACGAATCTATTTATTGAAATAATTTTACAATAAAAACAGATTTTTTTGTTTACTTACGATCTAGTTTAAGGTCAGAGACAAAAAATTAAATTAATTTGAACTCAGACAATCAAGGTTGTGAAAAAAGCACTAAAATGCTATGTGCAAAATAAACATTGGTTATTTAAAAAAAAATTTTAATACCTGGCTTTTTCAGATTTCTTCTTCTCGCCACCAATTAAATAACCTGGAACAATCCATTTAAATGCCTAAAAATATAATTATAAAACCAAAATCATGCATAGTCATAAATAAATATTCCAGTATTGTTATTTAAATACAGTTGAGTAACAAAAACTCAAACTTCTTTGTGTTAAATCCCTCGAAATCTACTAACAAGGGATTAACATGCCTGAACATTTAATACAGTTTCTTTTGTCACTTTGATTTTATATAACTTTCAATGGAGAGAGACAAGTATAATGCCTGAAAAGTTCATATACCCTTTAAAATGGATTAACATGCCTATACATTCAAAATTTTTAAAAGTTTAAAAATAAATAAAAAGTTCAAAGCTGGAATGAAACTATATACTCTCTGGATAAAAATTTGGAACCAAAAACTATATACAAGGCGCATAAGTACCATTTCATTCTAGCACCGCTGCTGTGGACGTCCTGCGAATGCGTGCTAGTCTTCCTTGTTCACTAGCTCTCAACTGACGCCATTTTCACTGCTTTACATTGTATTTTCAGTTTGCTGTGCACATTTAAAATGTTTAAGACAATTACTGATCCTGCCAACTGTGAGATCCATACTGTTATTCGATTTTTGAACACAAGGAATGTGAAAGAGGTCGAAATTTTTTGTCAAGTTAAAGATTTTTACAGTAAAAACGCAATGACTGATGGAATGGTGAAAAAGTAGGTTAGAAAGTTTAATGAAGGTCGAGCAAATGTCCACGATGAAGCTTGGAGTGGTTGGCCTTCTGTTGTCGACGATGATCTCATAAGGAAAGTTAATGGAAAAATCCATGAGAACAGATGCTTCACAATGACAACGCTTTCAGATGAATTTCCACAAATTTCACGAACTGTTTGGAGTGTTGGTTGTCGTCACTGGCGGGAAGTTTTTATGAAGAAGGTATAGATAAGCTGATCACTTGCTACGACAAGTGTTTGAACTTGGCGGAAACTATGTAGAAAAATAGTTTAAGGTATGCTCTTTCATGTAAAAATAAAATTGGCTTGAAATAAAATGTTTCATTAGTTTTTTTTTTTTTTTTCAAAACAGTACTTACTTTCCGAATACGCCTCGTATAAGAATACCATAATTTTTTCCATGACATACAATGATAACATAATTAATTATAATTGTTTACATAAATGAATTATGATTGAACTAGCATAGATTGAAAAGGACTGAACAATGCTTGAAATAGCACATGCATCCTATATAATAAAATTATGTCAAATATTTATTGAAATAATAATTTAAAACAATCAATCTCAAAGCCAAAAGATAAACACAAAAATCTGAATTTATGACTTTATTGTTTAATTATAAACATGATGTATGTATGTTTAGACAGACAAATAATTTATTTTACAAAAGTAAAACTCAACTTACATAAGTAAGAGAAGAAAAACACTCATAACATTGAAGAGCCAGCTAAAATAGAGGAAGAAAAAAAATCAGTAAGTTAAGATTTATTTTTTTAAACATACAAATGTAAAATGGAATAAAATATTAATATATGCAAAACCTCTCTAGTAGGGACAATAACGAGACAAAAGATTCCATCATTTCTTTTGATTTTTGGCACAATTTCTTGAAGTTTCTGAATTACTGGCACAGCATATGCAAGGGTCTTCCCTATAAAAATATTTACAAAAATTAAAACATACGATAGCATATTTGAATTAAGATTATTGATACAGAATAATTTTCTGATGAGATAGTCAGATACTTGGGTATTATACAAGCCAGGAAGATATACCACCCAGAAAATCCCATATCACATTAATTACGGTATCCCTTAGCTGTCACTGCTTAGTTACTATTGTTGTATGTAACGTGTGTAATGTAATTTGTACTGTATGTTGTATGGTAAATTTATTGTAAATAGCTGTATGAAAGTATGTATGTCTACTGCATGCACTGTAAGGCATACACAGGTGCATGGTGCATGTATGATCGATAGATGTAAAATGTATCTGTATATGTATACGTATATAAATAAAAATGTATGTAAGGCTGTAAGATGGATACATGTAATATGTATGTATATAAAGGAGGTGTGCAAGTATGAAGTTAAATGCATTAAGTTATTAAAACAGATTAATTTCAATTTTTTTTTTTTTTTTAGTTTAACATTGCTGCTGATATATTATCCTAGCCCAGATAATATATGAATACCAATATTCGTTGTGAACATCAGTCAGAAACAAAAAATATATATATATTAAAAAAAAGACATATCTAACTTTTAAAATTATATGAACCTAACATGCAAAAAATAATAAGAAACTTATATTAATAACCATGTACATCAGTTTCATTTTTCTAATCTAGTATATATCTTTAAGAACACAGGCAAAATGCTTTTTTAAATTTTCAATTTTGCATTTAAAAAAATAAAGCAGATTCAGATAATTCTGAAAATAAATAATATAATTTCACAGTACATAAACCTCTAAGACAGAGCCTCAAAACATTGTGATAAATCCGCTTTGTTCACACCGTCGAGATGTCATATGTGCCCTTAAATTGAGTGTCTAAAGCACAGTTATCAAAATTTTCAATTTATTTAAAACAATTCTATAAAGTTTTACAAAACCTGATCCAGTGCAAGATTTAACTAGGCAATCTTTTCCACTTAAAAAAACTGGTATAGTTTTCTCTTGAACTGTTGTTAAAATATCAATTTCCAGTCTACTTTTTAAACAAGATACCTGAAATAAAATTCATGAAATAAGTAATAAAGAAACAAGCAGCAATGTATATTACACATATGTTAATCATATCTATTGGGTATGACAATGTTTAGATTTTTTTTTTAAATCAGAAATCAAAACAATAAAAAACAAGTAAACAAAAAACTACTATACATAGATTTGAATTTCTCTATATAATTGTTGTTCATTTATGCCCCTAGGACGACTATAAACATTCCTAAAGACATTGAGTGAAGGGAATGCAGATTCCATTAAAATGAGGCACCACAGGATAACAATGTCACTTGGTCTCAAAGTTTTTCCCACAATTCCGAACATTACTAAAAAGGGGGAATCTCCTAGCTTGGTACCTCTTTCCCACCGACTAAACTTTTCACACCACTGGTTTTGATGCCGGTCTTCTGTAGCACCTACACTTAATGCTGACACAAGGCTAATTTGGCAGGGTGCAGTACCCGGTGGCCCTTACTCCCCTTTCTAAGTGCCCTGTGGCCTTCACAGACAGTTTCATAGCACCTGACCACTGTTCTTTGTAAATATCTGCCATTTTGTTTCCTCTTATCAGCATTTTTAGAAGTATAAATACAAATGATAAAAAGGGACTCTAAACAAGTTTAAAATATGTTTTTTGAACAAGCTGCAAGCATGTCTTTTTTAAGAAAAAAGTACCATTTTTATTTAATCCCCCCCCCCCCTCACCCATATACAGTTAGTTTCATAGCATACAAGAAGCATTCTGATTCTTTTTTTGGCAGTTATTTTAGAAAATAGTAATACAAAAATTATTTTGCCTAAGTGCACAATAAAGTAATTCTCATTTCCAGAATTTTGTTCAGGCGAAAGAAAGGACGGTAAAATTTACTTGCCTCACTCACTGGTAAGCACAAACAGTGTTTGTTTCACAACTCCTGGATATTGTTCAGCCTAAAATTTTGCTGAATTCATCCAAATCACTTTTCATTGCATCTCTACTTTTTATGCTATTTATAAGCAAGAATTAAAACTCATGCATCATGGTATAGATTATAAAACTTTCCAACACTATTAGAATATTGTTAAGAAATTTCATTTTTTCATATGATGAAATAATACATCTAAATAAATATTTTTAGAAAACAAATAACACAGTAAAAATCCATTTTTAGCAATTACTGTCCATAGCCAGTAATGTGTGTGGATTCTTTCATGCAATCCTGTATATGATCTACACACCTCGGAATAGACTAAACATTAGAATAGTTTTAAAATGCATATCACAGCTGAAAATGCACATCCAGCAGCTAATACTCATAGTCAGTCTTGTAACTGAATTCTTTTGAATGTCTCTGTAATTAAATGATAAATTCTACACACTCAATTATCTATAGAAAACATGTTGTAGTACACCTCAGTAATATGTATCAATTGCTTTATGTTTCAAATAGTGTATCATAATTAAGATACACTGCAAACAATTTTCCCCATAGATCATAATGTAATGAAAATATTTTGTGCATCCCTGTCAGGTACAAAGAAGATGTGCTACCACTTTGAAGGCATTATAAGTCAAAAGGCCTAGCGCATTTCTTATTTTTATGGTGTTATTAAAAAGTTTTTATGCTTTTATTGTATCACACGAGTTTATTCAATATACTGTAAAAAAACAAAATATTAATAAAATTTTAAAAAGAGCAAGAATTATTAGATAATGTTTAACAGAGTTGAATGAAACAAAATAAAGTAAAAAATGATAGACATGCAGTGCTGTAGTTGTAAAAAAAACAGAAGGGGTATACACTATAGGCAGAGGGTATGTGTTACAAGAGTGGTACTAGTGAAATTTCTGTCAGAGTCAAAATCTGATTCAGAAGAGAGTCTGAGGGCCACATTTGGGAATTTGCAGTCATATGTCTATATATTACAATGAACTACTATTACAGTAGAACCTCGATTATCCGACCCTTGTTTAACCAGAACTCTCCATAAACCGACATCGGTTTCCTGACCTTTTTCTTTTACTTTCAGATTCCTTGTACAAGTGGTCTAACCAAACTATGAGTACAGATAAATATCTTGGTTCCACTTTCTTAGAATTCCTTTGAAATTAGCTTAAGCTCCTGCAACCTCTGATCCCGGTATAAGTGTACTGTATCCCCCACCCCCACCCCTTGTGTACATATCCCTGTTCTAAACAAAAACACCTTGCTTGGTTGGAACAACAAGAACAGTCTTCTAAAGTAATGTTTTTAAGAAAACTTCATGACAAAGCTGCGCGGCAAAGGATGGCCAATTTCTGCCAGATGAAGCTTCCATTTAAATCATTGTAAGTTTTCTGTTTCAAAATGAATTTATTTTCATGTATAATTTGAATTTAGATATTTATTTAGCAATTTAAATGGTCATAATAGCAGTTTGATGACGATGTTACATATTAAACTAGATGATTATTGATAAATTCTCAACTATCCGGAAATTTCAATTATCCAATGTAGGTTTAGGTTCGGTCACAATTGCATCTGATAATCAAGGTTCTACTGTATATATTAATTATTAATATGGAAATATTGATTTTAACCTACATTAATAATCTAATATTAACTACATAGTGCATATCCATTAGCTAATAGGGGACATTTACAAAAGTCGCATGAAATGCTATACACCAGATTTACAATATTCTACTACAGCAAGGTTTTCCAAACTATGGTATGCAAACCTTTCGATACTTGTACATGAACCTTCTATTCTGACTGGAGTAGTGATAAATGAGAGTTTTAATGGTTTTCATACACTTTTTTCAACCCATGTCAAAACCAAATCTTTCAAAAATATCTTTCTTTCGCTTTGAAATTTTCAGCAGAACAATATTATGATTTCTATACTTGCATAATTTTATTGGTAAGAATTAATTAGTGAAAGTACATCTTGAATTAATGAGTCATTCTGGCCATATATACATACTTCTTTCTGTAGCACACTATGCACTACATATTAAAGTACATATTGACTTTTTGGTTATGCCAATTTTAGAGTTTTGGGGTCTCTTTGAGAGTGAAGGCCCAGAATATGCACACCAAATGCCCTGCTGCAAATCAGTCCTTGTTAACAGGTTACCTTCGTAGCCTGGTGGTACAGCAAAATATAAATTTCAATCTAGTGGTACACCAGTCTAAAAGTTTGGGAAGCCCTGTACTACATACAGTATTGGGCTTATTAATTGGAGAAAATAATTACAGACTAAGTCTTATGATCAGATTAAAAAAATAAAAAATAAACACAGCCTTTAAAAATACATTTTACAATATATATATACAGTACAGAACCATTTATCCGGAATGGTTATGGTCAGACATATTTCAGATAACTGGTTTTTCTGGATAACTGGTTGGGCATAGCCACTTAAAATATTAAATTTATAACATCTGTTTCATCAGTTTTGTAGAATATTTGTGGTTGTGACATTGTTTCAGATTTCAAATTAATTATTAGATTACTCATATTAAGAAGCAGATGCAAACAAGATCAAAGATTAATCAGAGTTTAAAAGAAGGCAATTTGTGAAAAACCTTTGGAAATAAAAATTCTTCTGCAAAAAAATCAATATGTCCAATATCTAACTAAATATGCTTCCATTTCAAATCCTAGATGTTGGCATCAAATTATACCATGCATGTTGTAATGTTTCAAGCAATGCACTTGTCAAACTGGCACCACATGGCACTTTTTTACATGAAAGATTCTGAAATCGGACAATTGGAAATATCATTCTGGATAACTGGTTTTCCAGTTAACTGGTTTCCGGATAAATGGTTCCATACTGTATATATTCTGTATACATTTCTATATATTTTTTAATTACATGTTTAACTTGACTGCATGAAATGAATTCATGGATAATATGTGGCCGCATTGTGAGCACCACTGTGCTAGAACATATATGCTATAGCTTTACCTGAGAAAAAAAGGATATATGGAATGAAGTTACTTAAAAAATCTAGAAGGTATACGCCATATACCTCCCACTATAGCCTTGCTCAAATGAAAGCAAAATATATTAATTAAAACAGCTAGTTTCTCAAAATAAAGCAGAAAAAAAGAGAGATGTTCATTTAATACAGGACAGTAAAGATGAAATTCTATAACAGTTACGAGTAAATATTCAACCTCTTCGTGACAATTGGCAGGGACACAAAATCCTTGAATTTAAAAACCACTAAACAATAATTTTTGACATATCACAAAATTTTAGTGATCAAAAAAGGTAAAAATTACTATTTGAAAATAAAGCTTGCCCAAAAATTAAAAATATACAGCACACTTGCCATAAAGGGATTAATTAAATCCTTATATTGTAACTGACCCTTGGAGTAAAATAGCTAGCATATTTCGTGAAATACAAGATAGGATATGGTATTTTCCTGTTTTTATATCATAATAAATAAAGCACATTTTTAACTTAAAAAAAGATTGACTGTTTAAAAGTTAAATATATAACATGTGGATTACCAGGTGTGGGTGTAAACCAAGATGTTCAAATTTCTTCTTTGAAAATAATGGTTCAGATACTCCTTTTTGCTTGTCTCTGTGAAAGATATAAAAGATTTATCATTATTACTTGTTAATATCAAATTTCCAATTATGATAAAGATAAACTACCATTTTTAAATAAAACAAATTGATAAAAATATTTTGCATCAAGTTTTTAACCACTGTACAACCTGTGAATAATCAGGAAGGGAGAAGAAAATAAGTAGGATATCAACGATTTTAATCAGATGATTATTTTTTTATTACATTTTTATTTATAACATTGATTAAAATCATACATTTTTTTTTAGTTTTTAAAATGGCATGAAAAAATATTAATATCTAAAATGAACATGACTTGCAATGTTTCTAAATATATTTTATCTTTGAATTTTAATTTTGAATAAATAAAACAAACTTTTTCTATCTCCAGAAACTTTAAACCTGTTTAATTCATTAGAAATGTATGTATTCATATGGTTAAAATTAAAGGTAAACATGTCTATAAAAATGCTCAAGCAGCAAAAAAGCAACTAAAAATTACAAGTAATATTTTTGGATGGAAGAAAAAATATGAAAACAACCTTCTAAAATATTTAAAAAAAAAAAAAAAAGGGTACCACTGAAAGCAGAAAGGTACTTTCTCTTTGTTGGTATTCTTTGTGTTTTTGTATTTCCATCGGGGCCATGTTAATGTCAATTTTAAACAGCAGATAAACTGAAAATTATGAAAATGACCTTCAGAATTTTTTTTCAATGAAAGGTACCATTGCGAGCAGAAAAATACCTTCTATCCATGGGTTTTTGTTTTTGATTTTTTAATTTCCATCCGAGCTACAGGAATGGCAATTTATAATTGCAAAAAAATGGAAAGTATGAAAATGTCCTCCAGAAAATATTTTTTTAAATAGTAAATATTCATATTTTTTTTTAACAAAAAACCATCCAGAAGAAGGTACTGGCTATCCATGGGTATCTTTGTTTTCATATAGCTCTGTCCAGGACACACCAATCACAATTTTAAAATGTACAAAAAACAGAAATTATAAAAAAGACCGCCAGAATTATTTATTTTTTTTAAATATTTTTTTCGTAATTCTTTTTTTTTGTACCATCGGTATTGAAAAAGTACCAGCTGTTTGCTGGTGACCTTTTTTTAAATTATTTCCTCCAGACACTGAGCGACTGTGATTTTAAACTCTATGAAAAACGAAATGTTCTCTTCCCATCTGTAAGCTACAGTAGAGCGCCGCTAATCCGCAAACCTGTAATCTGCAAAAACCTCTAATCCGCAAACCTGTAATCTGCAAAAACCTCTAATCCGCAATCAATTTATGAATATAAACAAAGAAATTTAATTCTTGAAAAATGCTTCAATGGTGACAAAATTTTCAATTTTGAAATTTTTTTTCACCAATTTTAATATTTTTCTTATTTTTATATATAGTATTATACATCATATAACATTCTTCTTTATAGTTTAAAATGAAAGCACATTTAATTAGTATATTATTTTAAATATTCATTTCTTCATACAATACTTATAAAATACAATTTGAACTTTTGCGATTTTTTTTTTTTTATGATAAAAAATCCTTACTTAGACAATATATTTTATAATTTATTTATTTTTTCATTAAATCGTAATTATAAAATTGAAAAACACATAAAAAAATACATATATATTGCTTTTGAACTCTTACTTAAAGATAAAATTCAACACTATAAACCAAATGTCTTAAAACTGACAACAATTGATACAATATTTAAAAAATAAATTATTTTTTACATAGTTATTACTTTATCTATATATTAAAATGTGTAATTTATTTTTTAGTATTAGCAATCTAAATTTGTCCAAAATATGAATTTAAAAAAATGTAAACAAAGATTAGATAGACATGGCATGTAATCTGCAAAAAGCCTCCAATCCGCACAACACTTGGAACCAAGCTTTGCGGATTAGTGGCTTTCTACTGTATATATACTTGAAAAAATCGTTTTCCCCAGATAAGCATAGAAGCAACCATAACGCTGGCAAACTAGGGACAATTAAAGCTCATCCCATCCATTAGCTTATAATCAAGGTTTTAATTAATAGTTTGGCTATTTATCAAAATCAAAAAAATTTAAACTTAGTTGAATTGGGAACAGTCTTTGTCTATGTGAAACCAATTGGCAGCCTTCTAATTCTGATAATTTCCTTAGCCATCACCAACCAACAAACACACACACACACACAGACAAATGCCCCTCGCGATCGTTAACGAATTTTGCGATTTTTTGGGAAACAGTTTGATAAAATTATTTTTCCCTGCAATAATTTGGTTCGCAATATTTTCCCAATTCTTTGGTAAAATTAGTGATTTTTTTTGCGATTGATTGATGAATTTTGTAATTTTTTCCTCCGAGATCATTTGAGGAATTTCGTGATATTTTCCGAATTTAACGATTTTTTCCACAAGACCATTTGACGAATTTCTCGATTTTTTCTCAGATAGTTTGACGAATTTCTGGATTTTTTCTCAGATAGTTACACAAAATTCCTTTTTCCCCGCTGTGACATTTTCCCAATATCTCAGCGTAGGTAACTTGTGACCGATCGACCCCCGGAGTTGTCGGGTCAGATCAAAAGGAACGATCAATCTCCTATGCTGAATGGTGTGGACATTTTATGAACAATACTCGAGACGGCATGGCGACTATCCGACGTTAACTAATTATTTATCCTACTTGTGAGGTCGCAGATGGAGAGGTTTTCCCAGAGACTATCGGACGCCAAGGGAAGTCCTTTGAAATATGCGAATGAGAACCAGATATCCACAACGATAGGCTGCCGTAAGTTTAAGAGGCCGGGGTGAACCTTCCCCGGCCCCCTTTTTTCGGAGGCTAGAGGAAGAAGAGAAGACGAGAGGGAGATGGGTTTTTCGGAGGCAAAAGGGTAGGACGTGACCCTGAAAAGCGGAGTCTTGCAGTGAAGCGGAGCGAAGTAAAACGGAGGGAGACAGATGGCCAGGTCTGTGAGAGGAAAACTCGAAGGA
Source organism: Maratus michaelseni (assembly GCA_963931845.1). Classification (NCBI taxonomy): domain Eukaryota; kingdom Metazoa; phylum Arthropoda; class Arachnida; order Araneae; family Salticidae; genus Maratus; species Maratus michaelseni. The sequence continues at coordinate 38,864,019 of OZ007598.1, forward strand.
GCTATCCGTCTCAATCACCCAAGGACACCCTGTCCTGTTTAAATAGTATCACCGAATACAGAGAACGGAAATTAAGTTTAGAACGAGACTGTCTGGTGTAGAGTCCTAAGGAGAAATTAGAGGACTTTATGAAACTTGTTTATAATCACCTGCACCTACGCATTTCATCTTATTTTATTTTGTTCTATTTTATTTAAATAATGAAACCTGTAGGAGGAATGCTCTGTACTTCGAGCTTCGAATAAAGGAACTTTTCTTTCTACAAATCAACTTGAGTAATTACTCCGGTTAGCCACAGCTACCAGTTCGAATTTTATAAATCCCGCCGGAGTTTTTACACCGCAATAATTTGGTGAAATTTGCTTATATTTTAAGCAATTGATTGACAAAAGTTGCTATTCTCTATTCCATGGAATGTCAGTTTTTTCCATTGAGGTGCAATGTTATCAAAGGGTATTAGTAAATTATGATGTTAATAGTTAGAAAAAGCACATTTTTTTTATCAAAAGTATTTGTAAATTTGTTACTGGCCATTGGCCAGTAAATAAAAAAGTTAATTTTAACCTATAAATCGCTGATTCATTTTAAAATACCCATAAATAATCAGCAATCCATGTCATGTCTACACGTGCAGATGGCATAATGGGAATTTTTTTAAACATTTTAAAAGATAGATAATACGTAGAATATTTTGCTTACACTTTTAATGCTGGAATCGTTGGATTACAATTAAAAAGTGATGATGTCTTAATGTGTTGAGTGCCAGGCTTGACAGGAGATGTTCTTTCAGCTTTCTTTCTGTTTTTCTTTGCAGACAATTGAAAAGTAAAATTACTTTTGGGTTCTCGATCTACACTAATCTGGTCTTTTTTCTTAGCAACTGGATCTGAGTCTGTTTTTTCTGTTGTCAACTGAAAGAGAACATTCCACATTAACCATACTTAAATAATACATAGCATAGATACTACTAACATAGATATGTAGAAGATAACAACAGTCACCATTTATATGTACACTTCATACCTGTTAGTATTATCATTCATTTTAACGTTATCAGAATTACAAAAAACAATTTGCTTTTATCAATTATTGTTATTAACCTAGCGTATGAGCCCAAAAATTGTCACAGCAAATTCTGTGACAGTTGGATTCTTTTCCAAACATTAAAAGGTCCAGACATGAATTCTTTTTGAAACTATACAAAATAAAATTTGCATTTACATGATATTTTTATATGTATTTATATTATTTATTTTTCCAATTGGAAACCCGAAAGTTTAATGATTCCTTAATATTTTTACAGAGTTTTCCTTAGATTGTTTCTGAAAGGTGGCTGCAGCCTGCCTGCCCTTTGATTAATAAAATCTTTTTTGTCCCTCACCAAAATAAATAAATAAATAAGTCCTTCTTGCCTCTCAGTAAAACAAAAAAATGCCATCCTTATTGCTTTTTGTATTAAAATAATTGACTACATAGTAAAATATGACTCATTCTGATTTTTTTTAAGTAGCCTGACTTTTTAATAAAAAATATCTTTAAAATTCAAAAGTAGGGATGTAACGAATATTCGGCCACTATTCGATATTCGGCCGTTTTGCCAAATATTCGGCATGGCCGAATATTGAACAGATATTCGGCCAAATCCCTGTAGCTGAATATAATTAGATATTTTGCCAAATACTTGCGTATTTGGCCGAATATTCTAAGATATTTGGTTAAATAAGTTCCAGAAAATCAAAACAAAATGTAATTTTAAATATTTTTTAACAAACAATATTAAAGAATTCTATCTAAATACGTTAATTATTATAAGAAAAAGAAATCCCAATACTTACTCAATTTTAAAGCTTCATGACAACTTATAAATAACTGTATATAATGATATTACATAAATAAAAATATTTTTCTTGCTGCATATTTAGGCATCATGTGAATTTAAATAAGTATTGCAACATTAATTTCTTTTACATAAAAATGCAAAATATATACTGCATTTAAAGTTTAAATCATCAGTGAATTTAAAAATATGAACTTTATATCTATTTTTTTTAATCTGATTTATAATGATGATAAGTTTCTTAAACAATAAAATTCATAAATATTAAAAACCAATATTTTACTGTCTTATAAAAATGCTTAATCTTTCACAAATTAAATCAATTTTCTAGTTTTTAGTTTTACTTTTAAATAAAAAAATTAGAATAAATATATGACTATATAATTACCTTACTAATTAAAAATTAAACATTAGATGTTGATTAACCCTTTGAGAGGCGGTGGTATATATTATATACCAAATAATTTTAATCAGATTCGAACCAGAAACTTTTAATTAAATTTTACTTTCTTAACTTTGACGGGAAAAGTTGAAAAATTGCTTTTCCTTATTTTGAACTAAATTATTTTGTAAATACCTGTGTGAATCCGACGTTACAGGAACACAATTGCTTGCCCCTCAAAGGGTTAAATGAACTAATGGGTTTGATACATTGAAAAGAAAAAACTATTACCTATACTGAAAAAACATTTAATAAGTTACTTCTAAATAACATACAGGGGTAACAAAATTATTTATTACTGTAAAGCCTGAAATTGTGATGCAAAAATAATAACTTTTCAGCATTTCCAGGAAGAAGCCTGTTTCATATATATTACCAGCTTCAGAAAACAAACGTTCACTATATACTGTGCTTTCATACATTCAGCTGTTATGATTTTTGAACACTCAAACAAAAAATTAATTTCAATTAGTCCTTAATTTAATTTTTGATTTTAAAATTGAAAAAAATAAATAAACAATTGAAATTTTTTTTTTTAATATCAGCCTAAAACTTGGCCGAATATTCGGTATTCGGCCAAATCACTATTCGTTACATCCCTATTCAAAAGAGTGGCTTTAAAAATCAAAGAAGGACCTTTTCTCACCAGCAGTAGCACTGGCACCTTTTAAAATCTGGGGGAAACTCTGTTGTTATAGCTTAATTTTTTTTTTAAATGATCCTACAGTAAAACACTAATTATCCAAACCTCTATTAACCACTTTTTTTTAAGAAAATCTTTCAACATATAAATAGATTATTTTTCTTTATTAAAGAAAGTGGAAGTAAAACCTAAAAATTCTAAAAAAACACAACACATACATACACAATTGAAATTATATGAAAAAATATGAGATTCTCGTGTTTATATAGTGCAGTTTTGAGAAATGCCAGTGGGTAGGAGAATGCAAATTCCTAAAGGTGCTACAAAAATTACTTAATCCGATCCACAATCTCACCCCTCCAAAATGAAAATTGTCCAGTAAAAAAAAACTCCTTCTCCTGAATTGCCCATGAGCAGCAGATTAAATCCTACACAAATGCTACTACTTCCTTTCTTTTAATGTAAGGACTAGAAACAGGAGAGACCACTTTCACAGGAAGAAACCATACAAAATGACTTTCCATATAAACTGTCATTTAAGTTACTTGAAACTGATGATTGGCTTCAGGAACATTAGAGTCTGATGATACACTCAAAAAAGAACAGGGCATTGGAGATACAGCTTCAACAACAATGAACATCAAAATAAAGGAAACACTTTTCTTATAATAGAAAACCAAATATTTTCTTATCTTATGAGGTGTTTACAACATAGGAAATGTGGGAAGGCATGTATTTAACAGTATGAATAGTTGAAACTACTGCTGTATGTTATAACTTGAATATTTCACAGCAGTGGTGAAATCACTTTTCCTTAAAGTTATAGTCAATGTGCTTTCATTTGCATTCTCATCTATCCAGTTATCTAAACCAGTGTTGAATTCAGGGGGTGGCCCAGGAGGACATCCCCCCCCCCCCATCTGGAATATTTGAGATTGCATGCATTTAATGGTCAAAATGTGTAATCCCCTAAATGTGAAATAAAGAAGAAATAAGGAACTTATGGATTACTAACTCTAATGAGAACATCAAAAATGTGAAATTTAAGAAAGATGTTCCATTGAAATTGACTCTATAATTCTGAATTGGTTTACTTCACTTTGTTCAAAAATCATTCCTATCTGTGAGCTTTTGATTGAGGTAAAGGCTCTAGAAGTCACTAAAGAATGCGGATTACATGATTTTAAGGCTTCGAGTGGATGCCTGGAAAAGTTACAGTATCAGCATAACATCTCTTTCAAAACAATATGTGGAGAAGCAAAATCTGTAGATCTTAAAGAAGTGGGGGATTGACATGAACGACTGTCAGGACTTAAATTGCACCAAAGCCCACCGGAGCCCGGCTCCGGTACTTCTCTGCTTTTAGTAAATATTTAAATATTGGTCGGAATTCACCTGAGCTCATAAATAATCTGGAGCTCAGTGCAAGCGCTTCCGAAAAACCGAAGCCTAAATTACCCTTTCCTTTTCCCCCCATATCGAAGCTTTTGCATTCTTTTCTATCAAAACACTATATGTGACATAATGTATTGCACACATTATTTTGTAAATAATATTAGATTTGTAAATAATATTAGAATTGTAAATAATATTAGATAATAATATTAGAAATTTTGTATATTTTTTTAATGGGATCATTTTTTTTTAAATTTAGATATCTAACCGAAAAGAATATTTTCTGTTTTTAGTCAACGAACTAAAGACTTGAGAAGCTTGAGGTTTTTTTTTTTTTTTTTTAAGTTTTTTATCTTTTATTGCAGACGAGTACACAATAACGTTAGTAAATTTTCTATTTATTTTTCATCAGAACACTATTCATCCTAAGGCTCTGCTCTGCACATTTACAAAGTCACTTTCATTTGTAGGCAGATACAATTGTCACGTAATGTTATTCTTACAGTAAGCAATTGAGCAGTTCTTCTTTTTCTATAAAAGCATCGAATCTTTCCGATCACAGTGTCAAATGTTTAATTTTATCTGATTTTTAAGGACTCATCACGAAAGACTGTTATACGAAAGGAATCGATTATAGTTTAAGATATGCACCTTTTATAGGAAATTGAAAAACTTTGTTCGATTCTTCAGCATATAAATATTAATTTTTGAAAAATTCACTCATTTTTTCAAAAAAATGTATAGCTGCGAACTATTTTTTTTTTTTTTTTTGTTAACACTATTTCTGAATCACAATCCTTACTTTATTTAAACAAAGAATTCTGCAATTAATTAACATAAAATTAGGCAAAGATATAAATTCGGCCGGAGTGATAACTAAAAAGTGGAATAATTGACAGCTAAGTAAATGCAGATAGATATATTTAAAATATTTATTTTGCCAAAGAAAAAAATTGCTTTAAATTTTGCAAACATATATATTGTATGAAATATAAATATGCAGATTGGAGTGATGGTGGAGGGGGAGCACGCTATGGTTATTAGTACTGCAGAATATTAGGGCTCCGGTACTTTTTTTGTTAGAAATTAAGCCCTGACAACTGCAATCAATTTGTGAAGGTTATGAGGAGAGAAATATTTTTAATGCCAATGAAACCAGACTCTTTAAAAAATTTTCTGACTAAGACTTTGTTTTTTAAAAAGGATGACTGTATCAGTGAAACAATGTCAAAAGAGCGACTCAGTATTTTATTATGTTGCAATGTATAAGACAATTTGAAACCACTCTCATATATGGAAAATCTCTGAAACTCAAGTGTTTCCTAAAGAATATCCAATTTAATGAATTTGTTGTCATGTAGAGAGCAAATAAAAAAATCCCTGACGGCTCGGCCTACAGGTACAGGTAGATTTCGAAGACGCAGACCGTGGGGCGCCTGTTTGTTGGGAATTGTGGAAGAAATGACCTTTTTGCCATGATGCGGCACTTGGAACCGCCTACTTTGAAACCTAACTTGTTTGCAGGCGGAGCCGACAGGGATTTTTTTTTTTTTTTTGCTATAAGGGTTAGTCCTATAAAAAACTTGTCAATATAAAAGTTTTAGATAATATTAAGAGGATTTATAATAAATTTAAACGGATTTGATATCTTCTGAATTGGCGAAGTTATGAATTATTTTCTTCTAAAACCCCCCTTCCCCACCCCCTCTTGGGGCCATTTTTAATGATATCAAAAATCTGTCATACATCAATTTTCGGCCCTTTTCCTAGAAGTAATAATAACTTCAAACGGATTCAATACGTATCATAATTAAGAAATTATGGAATTTTTCTGTTTGCACAAAAAGCTTCCCCATCCCCCTCTTGGTTCGATTTTGTCCATTAACGAACTTGACCGAGATGTTATGCCCCTTGATTTTATGTATCAGTTTCGAAAAGATGCGGGAGTTGGAACCGCCTACTTCGAAACCTAACTTGTTTGCAGGCGGAGCCGGCAGGGATTTTTTTTTGTTTTTAATTTTTTTTTGCTATAACGGTTGGTCCTATAAAAAACTTGTCAATATAAAAGTTTTAGATAATATTAAGAGGATTAATAATAAATTTACGCGGATTTGATATCTTGCGAATTGACGAAGCTATGATTTTTTTTCTTCTAAAACCCCCTTTTTCCCCCCCCTTGGGGGCATTTTTAATTATATCAAAAATCTGTCATACATAAATTTTCGGCCCTTTTCCTAGAAGTAATAATAACTTTAAACGGATTCGATACGTACAATAATTAAGAAATTATGGGGGGTTTTCTGTTATCACAAAAAGCCCCCCCATTTCCCCCCCTTGGTTAGATTTTGCCTATTAACGAACTTGACCGAGATTTTATGCCCCTTGATTTTATGTATCAGTTTGGAAAAGATTTATGCAGATTTTTTCCAGTTATCGTGTCCATAAAAAAGTGACATAGATAGATAGATAGATAGATAGATAGATAGATAAAGTTTTGAACTGGTGGTGGTTTTGGGTTCTGGAAGTCATGATCGGCGTAAATCTGCAAAATTTTTTCAAAATTTCCAACTTAGGTGAGAATGTAATAGGTAGTATTTCTTACGAAATCTACCTAAAAGCGTGGATGGTACACTTTAATGATCAAATGGTTAAATTCCTTTGGCCCGGTAGCAGAAAGTGCGAGACGTGCGACGTGCATCACAGATTTATTTTAGACTTTGCAGATAAATTTACCAACTTGTAAAAAAAAAAAAAAAAAAAAAACTTTTTTTTTCTTTTGAAAAATTTGAGTTGGGACGCAAACAAATTGTTCTTACGCTGTTCCATCCGTTTTTACATGCGTAAATTCTTCAAAGAATCGTGAAATAAACGCGAATTCCATCCAAGGACCGCGAAAAAACGGCAAATTTCTTCAAAGGATTGCTGAAAAAAGACTAATTTTGTCGAGGAATCGCAAAAAAAATCCAAATTTCATAGAAGAATCACAGAAAGAAAAAAAATTTTGCCAAAGGACCGCAGAAAAAAGACGAATTTTGTTGAAGGATCGAGAAAAAACGGCAAATTTTGTCGAAGAATACAAAAAAACGGCGAATTTCATCATAGGATCACGAAAAAAACGACGAATTTGCTTCGTAGGATTTCAGAAAAACGGCAAACTTCGTCGAAGGATCGCGAAAAAAGACAAATTTTGCCGAAGAATCGTGAAAAAATGGCAAATTTTGTCGAAAAATCGCAGAAAAAATGCAAATTTCGGCCAAAGGCCGAGGAAAGAATGCGGAATTCTTTAAAGAATTGCGGAAAATGGCTAATTTGGTTGACAGACTGCGAAAAAAATGCAAATTTCGCCAAAGTGTCATGGAAAAACTTTAATTTCGTCAAAAACATAAGTTTTGTCAAAGGATCACGGAAAAACAACCAATTTCGTTGAAGAAATGGCAAATTTCGTTGTAGGATCGCTAAAAATGACGAATTCTGTCGAACGATCGTGAATAAATGTCAAATTTCATTGAAGGATCTCAAAAAAAAAAACGGCAAATTTTGTCGAAGAATCTCGAAAAAAATGGCAAATTTTGGCAAAGGATCTCGAAAAAAACGGCAAATTTTGTCAAAGGATCTCGAAAAAACGGCAAATTTTATCAAAGGATCTTGAAAAAAAAAACGGCAAATTTCGTCACAGGATCTTGAAAAAAAAATAAATTGCGAATTTCGTCAAAAGATCGCAGAAAAAACGTGAAATTCATCAAAGGATCTCTCGGAAAATGGCTAATTTCGTTGTCAGATCGCGAAAAAAACTCAAATTTCGTCAAACGGCCACTAAAAAACGTGAATTTCGTCAAAAGACCATCAAGAAGGGTTGCGTGAGGGCGTGAAAGTTCAGCTTTTTTTTGGTGAGCTTGTACCATATCTGTATTATGTTATGCATATTATTCAATGAAATTAGAATTTCTTCCAGTGTATCTAAAAAATTATTCTCTTTCAGATTTTTTTTTTTCATAATATTTATTTTTTATTTCAAGGTGTCACCCAGCGTTTCTGCACAATTTATCAAAAATATTGTATCAAATGTTATTTCAAAAATTATGAATAATTTTGAATGTCTACCTTGTTTTAAACTGTATGTCATAAAAATAAGGCACATTAAACAAATAATAATAACAAAAATTTTGTGATTTGAAATTATTTTTTTTGTGCATTTGTATATAGAGGTTTTCAGAGTAATTCTTACAGTTCATTTTAATTTATGTTTTATATTGTTGGTTTGATTTAATAAGAAAGATATTATGTTACGCATATTATTCAATGAAATTAGACTTTTTTCCAGTGTATGTGAAAAATTATTCTCATTCAGATTTTTTTTTTTTTATAATATTTATTTAGTTTTTCAAGGTATCATTGCTATAAAATTATGACTATATTATGATTATATTAAAATATTTATATAGTTATATTTTTACAACATTAATCAGTAAGAACCATATTTTTTTAACATACTTATAATGTATATAAAAATATTGCAGCACGCGATTTCTGCAGACAATTTTCACCCCACTAAATTGCTGTCGCAGACACAACCATAACTTTCTGCTACTGGGTCCTTTGGTAATAGGGTGCAAAAGTAAAAAAAAAAGTTCTCTTGTTTTTGGACAATACAACTTCTCATTCAAAACATTTGAAATTGGACAACAATAAAATTGTGTTTTTTGCCCAAACACAACTTCTGTATTCCAGCCCCTTGATAAAGGCGTAATGCACAATTGTAAAGCCTGGTACAGAAAGCTTTTATTACGCCATATTCTTTCAAAGTTAGATTCTATGAATACACTTGAGAACTGCCTAAAATTAGTTAATACTCTCGATGCTTTAAATTGGATTTCCCCAGCTGTAAATAACATAAAAGTGAAAAGTGTACGACAATGTTTCAGAAAAGAAGGCTTTATATTAAAAAAAAAATAAAACACATATTTCCGACACAAATGAAGAATTAAGTAAAATAAGTTAATTAATGAAATGTATCGGGAGTGATGAAACTGCCGAAACTTTCATTAACATTGATAATAAAGACCTGCTGAAGAAAAATCAGTTGATGTATGTGATTGTATTCCTTCAGAATTTTTAACAAAAGCTGACTCTATTAGTGATGATGAATCAGATACTGAAATTTGAGATGTTTCCTGCAATATCGAAATTTTCCGAGAAACGTCAAAATTAATACAGTGTGCAGTTACACAATTTTCTTGCAAAAAAGATGATTCAGAAACTTTTGTAACAAATTTTTTTCATAAAGATGTAATAAACAGTTAAAAAACGTATGTACAGTTTTATTACTTAAAAAAATAATTTTAATTTCTGATAAATTATATAATAGAGGCTCTGGAACATATAAAAGCCAATTAATGAAACATTCAAGGTGTCTGTTATTTAGATGTTTTACTGTAATACATTATGAAAAATCAAGGGCATTTCTTACCTTGCATAAATCAGGATGCCTGGCAAATGATGAAGCTGGCACTTAAAAAACTAACCTTAAATACCCTAAAAGAATGATTTATTGGAATGGCTTCAAATCCGTTGAGGTTAAAACCTTATTTATATAGCTAAAATAACTATGTTAATTAAAGCTTTTATATTTTTCTGCAACGTTTTTGTGATTTTTCTTTTTCTTCAATATCGACAAAAATGTAAAAAACGCGACTTCAACATAAATTTGGTAAATATGTACAAACAAAACAGCTCTATCAGTTATTTTTTTCATTTTAAGAAGTAGTTACAACAGAATCTTTTTAAGTCTAAAACTTCAGTTTTGTAACGCTTTTCGGCATGTTTTAGAACAATCACAGATATTTTCCACTAACGGTCAAAGCAATTTAAAGAAAATAAAGAAAAATACTTGATTAGAGGAGAAAAAACGATTTTATTTTCCAAATAATTTGCACTAATTGTGAAATTTTTATATTTTATCAGCATGATGAAGCAGAACGTCACAGATTATCAGGTAAATTTTGTTATTCGCAAAAATTACACAATAGTCCTTACCTCATCCTTGGATTCTTTTTCTTTCAGTTTCTTTTTTGGTATGTATTCAACAATATTTAGCATCAGATCACCGTCAGTCTCCATTTTCAACAAGGAATTATGAACTAAATTTTCCAAAGACAAATGTAAACTGTAAACATTTGCACGTTGTTAAGGTGATAACGACGACCAACTCATAATCGAATTTAATCGACTTAAACTAAGTCGATTCATAAAGGATTAAGTTCGATCTGAATAATTTTCTAAACCAAACAAGATTTATCTTAAATGTCTTTGAGATTAACCAATCAGAAGCACGTATTTGTTCAGAATTTTGGTACTTTACGAAAGGTAAATAATTTAAATTCAACTTTTTCTTGCGATTTCGCAACATCCTGAGTCCCAGACCCTGTCGGAAAACAATCTCAAGCATATTTCTAATTCGTTCATAACAATTTTGCAATTGCTGTGTCATGTGTTAGAATATAAGGTAAAAATGTTATCTAAATTTTCAATTTTCTCTAACTTTCAAACAAGTTTATTTAATCATTTTAATCGCAAAACACATTATAAATAATACTCGATACACGAATATACGATACTCGCTTGGAAGAATTCATCTTAAGCTAAACAGAAATAAAAAGCTGCTCACCGGGCCCACAGACCAAACCAACAACAACAAGAGTTCATCAAATCAATTAGACAAGTAAACAAACACTAGTTAAGGGATATTTTTACCCGGAATCCTTTCGACCGATCAAAGTTTACTGAGCGTTGCTGCTTTAATCAGCATTTTTTTTTTTTAAATTTTCGTGAAGTCCGCGACATTTTTTTTCGCAATTCCACAAAAATTCCAATTTTTCCAATCAGTCGTGGAAAAATCGCGATTTTCCTCAAACGATCTTGGAAAAAAAATAACGAATTTTCTCTAATGATGGCTGAAAAAATTTCGAATTTCGTCAAACGTTAGCGGAAAAAACAATCATAAATTTTAAGCCAAACAATTGTTCAAAAAAAAAATCAAGAATTTCTTCAAACGATCGCTCAAATATCGAAAATATTGTCAGTCGGTTGCGGAAAAAAAAATCACGAATTTCGACAAACGATCGCTCAAATATCGAAAATATTGTCAGTCGGTTGCGGAAAAAAAATCACGAATTTCGACAAACGATCGTGGAAAAGAATCATGAATGGTCGCGAGGAAAAAAAGCAGTTTTCTGAACAGGTAGCAGAAATTTTTCGCGAAATTCGGCAAAGGATCGCGGAAAAAAAATGGCGAATTCTGTGAAACGTTCGCAGAAAAAAAAAATCACGAATTTTGTCAAATGATCGCGGGAAAAAATCGTGAAATCCAATCGGTCGCGAAATAATCAGCACACGACCATCTTCAATAAGGTCACGAAATTTGCAATTTTTTGCTCCATAGGAATAATAGTCCAGGCATTTGGTAGAAAATAAAGGAAAGTTTTGGTGTAGTTTTTTTGGGGGGGTCCCTTTATGTTTTTTGGGTCGCTGAACACGAATCCGAGGTTTTCCAACAAAAATTTTTTCGGAAAATATGTTTTTTTTCACAAAAAAGTTTAAAAAAACGGACTTTTTTCCGTTTTTTCAAAATAATTCCAAAATTATGCAATTTACGTGAAAGTCGGCAGTATATGAATTAAAGAAAATAAAATTTCTTACATTTTATGTATTGAAAGTTTTTTTCTCTGATCAATAGTTTAGCCGTGAGAGTGCCTCAAAAATGGGCGGAAAAAACAAAAAACTGTAAAAAAAACCGGAATTACGGTACTGTATGGCTGGGATTACGGTGCCTCGCTCTACCGTATCTTACGCTCGATCGTAGGATAGGCGTTCCTGCGATCAGTCGTAACTTCGTATTACGGTGCCTCAGCGTAAGTCCTCGTGCTTCGGTGTAAGTCCTCCTGCAGTCAGCCAATCAGAGGCCGCAGTTACATTTGTTTCCGTTGCGCGCGCATCCACTTGCGTCTTAACTTACGGCTGCTTCGAAGCTGTCGTAAGATCGCGAGGCACTGTAATGCCGTTTACGTTTTGTTTATATCGTAAGTCTCTAAGTTGATCTTAAGCGAGGCACCGCAATCCCAGCCTATGTCAATGTAACATAGAAACTAATCCTTTTACGCAAATGTTAACTATTAATGTTACTAAAGATTATATGTTTGACTATATTTATTCATTTGAGGTAGAGGAAAAGCGCGGATCCGACACCAGGGGAAGGTGGGAGCAGTGGGGCAGAACCAGCTACTCTCATGAGTCGAAGGTGCTACTCCTCCGGAGAGCTCGTATTCTAAGAGGCGGTAACATTGTAGTCCAGTAGAAATAGCATTTTACCTTACAAAAATGCGGGTAGTTCTGATTTTTGGGTATGTTGTAAAGGTTAAACCTCTAATAAAAAAACCAAGTTTTCAACCTTCTAGACCTTGTGCGTTTTTCACAATATTGAAAAAATCAATATTTTTCGGCACTTTTTTCGATTTTTCTTAAATAACTCAATTTTAGTGCATTTTACAGAAAAAAGCACAGTTACCATTTTGTAGAGCATAAAATTCTCTACAAAATGCAGTATTATAAAAATGTTATTCATATTTGTAAATTGTCCAAATAGGGGGTAAGATACGGAGCCGGGAAATAGGGTTAAATTTGGAAAAAAATGTAAAAATCCACAAATGACGTTAGTTTTTGCTTAATAACCTACTTTTAGTGCGTTTTAGAGACAAAAGCACTTTCAACATTTTGTAGAGCATCAAATTCTCTACAACATGCAGTATTCATATTTGTAAATTGTCCAAATAGGGGGTAAGATACGGAGCCGGGAAAATAGGGTTAAATTTGGAAAAAATGTAAAAATCCACAAATGACGTTAGTTTTTGCTTAATAACCTACTATTAGTGCGTTTTAGAGACAAAAGCACTTTCAACATTTTGTAGAGCATCAAATTCTCTACAACATGCAGTATTCATGTTTGTAAATTGTCCATTTAGGGGGTAAGATACGGCAAAAACTAACGTCATTTGTGGATTTTTACATTTTTTCCAAATTTAACCCTATTTTCCCGGCTCCGTATCTTACCCCTTATTTGGACAATTTACAAACATGAATACTGCATGTTGTAGAGATTTTTATGCTCTACAAAATGGTGAAAGTGCTTTTGTCTCTAAAACTAACTAAAAGTAGGTTATTAAGCAAAAACTAACGTCTTTAGTGGATTTTTGCAAATTTTACCCTATTTTCCCGGCTCCGTATCTTACCCCCTATTTGGACAATTTACAAACCTGAATACTGCATGTTGTAGAGAATTTTAGGCCATTTACCGTAATTTTATGTTCTACAAAATGTTGAAAGTGCTTTTGTCTCTAAAACTCACTAAAAGTAGATTATTAAGCAAAAACTAACGTCATTTGTGGATTTTTACATTTTTTTCCAAATTTAACCCTATTTCCCGGCTCCGTATCTTACCCCCTATTTGGGCAATTTACATACATGAATACTGCATGTTGTAGAGAATTTTATGCTCTACAAAATGGTAACTGTGCTTTTTTCTGTAAAATGAACTAAAATTGAGTTATTTAAGAAAAGTTGGAAAAAGTGCCGAAAAATATTGGTTTTTTTCAATATTGTGAAAAACGCACAAGATGTAGAAGGTCGAAAACTTGATTTTTTTATTAGTGGGTCAACCTATAATAAATGAAACTACCGACTATCTCATGCTTTAAAAAGTTGATTATGACAATTTTCTTTCTAAAATGCACTAAAAGTGGGTTATTAAGCAAAAACTAAAGTCATTTGTGGATTTTTACATTTTTTCCAAATTTAGCCCTATTTTCCCGGCATATCATCTTACCCCCTATTTGGACAATTTACTAACATGAATACTGCATGTTGTAGAGAATTTTATGCTCTACAAAATGGTGAAAGTGCTTTTGTCTCTAAAACGCACTAAAAGTACGTATGAGCACTCCGGCGGAGGAGCACCTTCGACTCATGAGAGAAGGTGGAACTGCTCCCACCTTCCCCTGGCGCAGGATCCGCACTTTTCCTCTACCTCAAATGCATAAAATACAGTCAAACATATAATCTTTAGTATCATTAATGGTTACCGTTTGCGTAAAATGGTTAGTTTTTATGTTACATCGACATACACTACCGTAATTCCCATTTTTTTTTACAGTTTTTTGTTTTTAACACCCTTTTTTGCGGCACTCTCACAGCTAAACCATTGATCAGAGAAAAAAAACTTTCATTACATAAAATATAGGAAATTTTATTTTCTTTAATTCATATAATGCCGACTTTCACGTAAAATGCACAATTTTGGAATTATTTTGAAAAAACGGAAAAAAGTCCGTTTTTTTACACGTTTTTTGTAAAAAATACATATTTCCGAAAAAAATTTTGTTGGAAAACCTCGGATTCGTGTTCAGCGACCCAAAAAACATAAAGGGACCCCCCCAAAAAAACGACACCAAAACTTTCCTTTATTTGCTCTTTTTTATCCCCTAATGCCTGGACTATAAGAAAATTTTCTTTAATGATTTTCTGTCAGTAAAAATTTTCATTTATCTGTTTTTGCATCCCTCTTCAGACTATGAACTAAAATCTATACTTCAGAAATCTGCAAAGTCTTTTGACCTCAGGCAAAGTCCTGAATTAGACCGCGACCTACGTTATACACGGACGGTGCATGACGTTTAAAACGTCACATGGACTGGATCATTTTTAAACGACGATTGATGCAACGGCGCGCCCACCGTTTTGCACTAATAACCGTGTTACAGTGCCTAGAAGTATACAGAAGACCCGCGGTTCGGGTCGGCGCTCTTTTTTTGTTGTTGAGGTTCGGGTCGGGTTGACTTCTACTTTTTGCTGCGGGTCCGGTTGACATTCACTTTTTCGGGTTCGGGTTGGGTTTTTACTCTTGCGGGTCGGGTTCGGGATGACCCGCTTTTTCAAAAGAATGTCCAATATTTTTTCAGATTAAGGAAATCGAGGTAAATTTTTTGTCGGGTTCGGGTCGGGTTGCTAGTTGACCTCAAATGAAATTTGCGGGTTCGGGTCGGGTACAACCCGACCCGTGCAGGACTCTAATTCACATGCAACTGAATGTTGGCTCAGATCTTTGTCGGCACGAGGAATGACTTTTAACCATTTTTCAAATTAGTTTTAGTCTTTGGGGGGGGGGGGGGGGATAGAGTTATGTTAGTTTTGTTGCTTTTATATCCACTAGTATATCCGGGAACGAAGCATGTTCAGGGTTTAATTTGCGCCGGAGCCCACCAGACCTCAGCTCCGGTACTTCTCTATTTTTAGTAAATGTTTAAATATTGGCCAGAATTCACCGGAGCTCATAAACACTGCGCTCCGGAGCCCAGTGCAATAACGCTTCCGAAAAACGAATTCTAAATTAACCTTTCCTTTCCCTCCCATCCCCAATTTTTTGCCTGCTTTTGTATCAAAACACTTATAAGTGAGGTAATGTGTCGCTCACGTAAGAGATTGAGATAA
Source organism: Maratus michaelseni (assembly GCA_963931845.1). Lineage (NCBI taxonomy): Eukaryota > Metazoa > Arthropoda > Arachnida > Araneae > Salticidae > Maratus > Maratus michaelseni. Next base: position 38,879,871 of record OZ007598.1, read on the forward strand.
AACGGGCTCGGTTTTTATATCAGTCTTGGGAGGCTTGAACTCAATCTGTCTTAAATTCAAATTTTATTTATTTCCATTTCAAATCATTTTAATGCTATTTTGATCAGAATAACGAGTAAACAGAAATAGTCTTTTTTCTATTCCGCATAGCTGCGAACTATTAATTTTTTGTGTTAACACTATTTCCGAATCATAATCCTGAGCTTATTTAATCGCAGAATTCTGCGATTAATTAACATTAAGATTAGGTAAAGCAAAGGTTTCTATTTGGAAGTAGTAATAACAAAAAAATGGAACAGTTGATATCTAAGTATACGCAGATAGATGTATTTAATTATTTTTATTTTGCTAAAAAAAAAAAAAAAGTGTTTTAAATTTTGAAGATAATGTATGAAATATAAATAGGCAGACTGGAGTGACGGTGGGGGGGGGGGGGGGGGGCTGCGTGTTAGTACCGCAGAATATTAGGGCTCCGGCACTTTTTTTCTTAGAAATTAAGCCCGGAGCATGTTCGATCAGCTTTTCTTTTCTTAGGATTTGCAGATTTATCCATACTGATTTATCATTAAACAGGCATAATATATGTTTACTTTAAAATATTATAGAAATAGAAACATTCCGATAGTTTGTTTGAAAATACAGCGTTAATTACATTGAAACTAACATTAGGATCAAGCCTGTTAAATGAAACTTCAAACGTTAATATAACGGCGGTGGGAACTCGACGCCCTCTCGCGGAGAATCTGGTTTTCCTCCTGTTAGGGACATTTTTTTTATTGCGATAAGCACACTAACTTACTTCTAGGCACTGTAACCGTGTAAAAATGATCCACTTCATGTCCACGGTCACGATTAGACCCACAGAGTTTTAATTATAACGGAGTGCTCGCTGGAATTATTCGGTCCAAACAAGACAGGCACGAGGAACAAGACCCAGGTAGCACAGCAATATCGGCCTATATCGGGAACAACGATTTCGCAATATCGACCAATATCGGTAAACACCGGACCGGCCGATATTGCATGGCTAGCTTTTTTTTTCCAATATCGGCCTATATCGGGACCCAATATTGACCGATATCGGTGAACGCCGGACCGGTCGATATCGGTGAACCCCAGACCGACCGATATCGGTGAAGCCCGGACCGACCGATATCGGTGAACGCCGGACGGGCCGATATCGGTGAACGTCGGACCGACCGATATTGGCCAAAACTGGATTCAGCACTATAAAATGGCTAATCTTTTTTTTCTCATATAGGGAGATATTGATTACTTGTCTTAGCAAAATATTAGAAATCAATAACTCTTTACATTAGGAAAAAAAAGATTTACCATTTTATATTGGTGAGTCCAGCTTTGAATTAGCTAATCCATGTATTATAAGTATCTGAAATGTCACATGGATTAACTGTTTTGTTAAAGGCCTCAGTTTTTATTATTATATCCATTAGATATAATTGTAATATTAAAGATTATGAATGAAAGAATACTTAATTTATTCAAAATTTTATCATAGCTACATTTTGATTTTTTTTTTCAGTTTCAGTGTTCTATGTGAAAACATTAAAATGTAAAAAAAGATAATTAAATGTTACTTTTCTCATTAAAAATAAAAAATCATATTATAGCCATAATAATAATTTGAATTTGTGGAAGTGGTAAAATTGAAAATTATAACATAAGCATTTTTTTTTTTTTTGCCATATTACAATTTTTTATATATATTTTTTCACATAATCAATAGAAATATTTAACCATTATTAAAAATTTAAGAAAAATAACATGTAGCCATAGGGATTTATTCTTTTCTGCTCTTACCATAAATATAGATCTTCAGATTTATTTAATTGTATTTATATAAACTCTGAAAAAAAAAAATAATAATCTTCTGGCAAAATGTAGTTGAAAATAATTCGTTAAACTACTTATGCAAAAATCCACCTGTTGTATAACTTTTAAAATTGAATTACTTTATATTAAAAATTATTAAAAATCAATACAAAAACTTAGTTTAAAATTTTTTCTTTGAAAAAAAAAAAAATTATATCTTGTCTTTAGGACTATCTTCATTCTGAATCATAGACTCGTGTATACAACTAGGGGATAAACACTCGGTTGGAATTCTATATTATTCAGTGAATATCATTATATTTTTCATTAAATTTTTAATTAAAATTACTTTTTAATGGTAATTTTAAATAGAAAGTGCAACTGAAATGACCATTTAAACAATCAATATTTTACAAAGGCATTAAACAAAGTCAGGAAAGCTATTCTTTTCTCGCAATTGTGTACAATTAATTCACTTGAAATGGAAATTTTAAAAAAGCTTAGCTTTCAAATATCACAATAATTTATGTATGTTTTACTGAAATTCCTATTTTAATTGGATTTTATGAATTGTTCCACAAAGCCTTTAAAATTAATTTTTAATGATTTTTAAATTTATTTTATAAATAGTATTCTATTAAAATATCTCAAACATGGAACACTAGTTTTAAAAGTGCTAAAACAAAACTCAATTATTATAAATAAAGAAAACTTCCTAAAAATTGAGTTATTTGAGCCAGGTGGCAAAGCAAGACACTTTGCCCTTACCTTATATGGCAACTTTCCCTCTACAGTTCTTTTCTGGAGAATGAGTGGCGTTAGGCTTAAGGGGACTTTTCACTGACACTAAAACATCTGTTCGCTAATGTTAAACCTATGGGCAAGTTCTTTTCTAATTTCATTTCTCGTTTAAATTTAAATATTTTTATACATTTTTTTTTTTTTTTTTTTTTTTTTTTTTTTTGCATAAGATAGCTGAGATCAATCTCAACTATCCAATGCAAAAAAAAAAAAAAAAAATCAAATTTAAACAGGAAATTAGAAAAGAACCTGCCCATAGCTTTAACAAGCTAGCAGGTGTTTTCGAATCATTGAACAGTCCCCATTGATGTCTTCTGATCACTAAATGACTTGCTGTCGTGAATAAGATAAATAAAACATGGCAAAAATTTACAGACCATTGAGAAGTACAGCCGCTGCATTTATTTGAAATCACAACATATCAAATTAAACTTTTTTTTTATTCACAAACTATCACTATGTATATTATCATATTACAAGCAAATTTTCTCCAAGTCATCTATTTCTTGTTCCTATGTTCTCCTTCTTTTCCTTTGAAAACAGTTTCCATCCCAATTGGCAGATCTCACAGGATTTTTTCAATATGGCTGGAGATAACAGTTGTTTTTGCTTTATCAAACTTCATTTTCACACTCACTAGAAAAGTAGAATGAGCAAAAATCAAAATTTGTCCAAGTGAATTTTCATCATGAAAATTAATAACTTATTACTACTTATACTATGCTTACTTATTCTCCTTTTTATTTACAGACTATGTAATGTAAATGCTAGATTTGAATTTAATAATAAAAAATAATAGCTTGAAAATTAATTTTTTTTCACCCGAAATATTTAACCAAACTTGTGTTAATATATTTTATCTTTTTGACTGTCTGAACTTACTGATTCTAGATTTTTCTGCATAATATGAAGCCATACAGTAATTTTTTATAGAGATATAGAGAAATTATAGTGAATAAGAACAACTAAGTACCTAAAATTACTTAATTTGCAGCAAGACTTTTATAAAAATGAAATGGTTACCAATGAAACACAGGATAGTTCAGAATGCAATTATCAAAATTCGGTTTTCACCATGAAAAGCAGAGTTAGAAACATAATTATTTTAATTTTAATGTATGAATGATAATCAAAATAGTTTTGTTTAGCTTTAGTGTGTTTATAGTATAAATGACACTTATTAAGTGTGTGGGATAGGGGCACTACAACAAAGTACCTAAAATTAATTAATTTGCAAAGTATTTTAAAAAAAGGAAATGTTTACCGATGAGCCACAGGATAATTCAGAATGCAACTATCAAAATTTGATTTTCACTATCTTAAAACCGCAGACTAATCAAAACTAACATGCTATTTTTAGGAAAACGTAATTTAGCTAAATAAGTAATGATTAGCTAAATAATTTAGTATATATATATATATATAAAGTTTGTTTCCACATCGATATTATTTTTGACGTTACTTCAATAAACTTACTTCATTTTCGGCTTTGAAGCGATACTCCTATTCTACAGCTAGCACAGAGGAACATCAAATTTTACGTGCTTGCAGAAGATCACTCATGGTAGTCGTTTGTTACACAATAAAACTACACACTCGTGATCTTCAGAGAGCAATCAAACCCGGGGATATCCACCAGACATTGATTTCTTCATCTGTTTCACTTTTCATAGATTGAGATATTAGTTCTTGCCAGAAGTGACGTAAAAAATAATATAAATGTTCCCTAGAAGGTAGTTTTTACCAAAAGCAGAATATGGTTAAAAGTGTGATGTATCTCACAGAACAATGGGCTTCTTTACAGAACATTTCAAATTCTCAATTTCAACGAAATTTATCATTCAGACTTATTAGTAAAAAAGTACAAAATTCATCAGTCGATCACCACAAAAGTGCAAAGTTTGTCAGCCTAACATCATAAAAAAAAAAAAAAAAAAAAAAAAAAAACCCTGCAAAATTCTGCAATCATTCATGTAAAAAATAGCAAAGTTCATCAATCAGCAGACTTATATAAAACTAAAAACTTTCTGCAAATCAATTTAATGTTTAATAAAATTAACAATTTATTAATTTTATCTCTTTGACTGTCTTCATTCTGAATCTAAGTCTGAACTTACTGATTCAAGACTAATAAGTGATGAACAGACTGTTGGGAAAAATATTATGTTCTAAAATAAATAAATAAAATCAATAATTTTGAAATATCTTAAGTGATAAAAACTAAAAGTGTCTTCAAAGTAAAAAAAAATCAGCTGCATTTAGCCGCGACCTACATTATACACGGCCGGTGCATGACGTTTAAAACGTCACATGCAGTGGATCCGAGGCTAACGAAAAAGACAGGCTAAGGCTCCTATAATAGGAGCTGACGCATATCCATTTTGTTTCGCATTATTCGGGTCTCAGTTCAGCATCTCAATCTACCGCTGCCGGAGCTGGGGTTGCCTAAGGCCTCGTTCCTCCACCTTCTGAAAGATGCTGGATGTTAAATGGCGGAAAATTAGCTTGGTTTTTCGACTTTGAGACACATATCTGCGAGGATGCATCAGCCTGTATTATAGGAGCTCTAAGACAGGCTACCGCGGTGCATTCCACTTATATTTTTTGCAGACCGCTAGAATGACGTAATGCTCTTTTCGTACACCTGAATTGGTGGATTCGAGCATCACGTGACTCCCGCGGTCTGTAAAAAAAGATACGCGTAATGCACCGCGGTAGCCTTTCTTTTTCGTTAGCCTCGTAGTGGATCATTTTTACCCGGTGATTGGTGCAAAGCGACGCACCTACCGTTTTGAACCAATCGCTGTCTAAAAATGATCCACTCCATGTGACGTTTTAAACGTGATGCACCGGCCGTGTATAACGTAGGTCGTGATTTAACGGGAGAGGTATACGCCAGCGAAGTGATGACGTCACTGTAATGGCTGCTGGAGGCAAGAAGTTTCGGTTTCCCGTTGAGCGTTAATGTTAGCAAAAAATAAAGTCGTGTTAACAGTATTAATAATTTTTTTTAAGAAATTTCTGTTACAGTTTTGCTAAATCTGATGTAAGGCATTCATATAAATTCAACAAACTTCTGATTAAGTACGTCATTTTTTTTTTTATTCATCAAAATACATAAGCCTTCATGCAGAGCATCAATGGCCGATGTTTTGAATATTTGAATGTAATTTAAAAATGCTTTTAAGGTTTTAATTTCTTTTAGTTGATATTTCTGTTACTCAGGCGTACTCTATGTTAAGTTTCATCTGAGTTAAATTGTGTTTCTGATGGGTTTTTCTTTCTTTCTTTTTTATTATTATTTTTTATTTTTCTTCATTTGGTGTATTATTTACATAAATTTTTCTGCTGAATCGTAAAGCAAGGGTGATATTTTAATATCTTTTGCTTGATATTCCTGCAGTTTAAATGTATTTTTCAGTCGTTTTCATGTTATTTGTGTTGTTTTTTTCTTAATTATTTTACTTGATTACCGAAAATGTCTATATTCAGTTGTTTACTTTCCTAGTATTTAATAAAATTTTATAAAGATAGTCAGTCTTCCTGCAAGTAATTATGCGATGACCGCGCAAAAAAATATAATCCAGTAGCTATGAAGAATCATTTGATAAAATTATCATTAGTGCGCTATCTGTTAGAAAAAAAAAAAAAAAAAAAACAGCAGAAACACATTTCAACTCAGATGAAACTTAATATAGAGTACGACTGAGTAATAGAAATATCAACTAAAAGAAATTAATGTCGGCGGCGCAGTTAATTGAATGTGTAAAATAGTTTCTTTAATTGTATAAAACCAATACTTCATAAATAGAGTTAAGTAAGCATGCATTCGCTTACCTGATTGTAAGGTGAAACCTTCGTAAAGAAATGTATATCCGAATCGAGCGCTACGTCTCCGTTAATTCACACACAGTTGTATTCCTTTGTGTAGTCGCACATTATCGTAATCCATCGATCTGAAACTTTATTACTTTGCTGAAATTAAAATGTTTATTAACATCTGTTTTAATTAAATTAAGCATCCTTCACTTTTATATTTATATTATATTTAAACATTTAACGGTATCTTGATTACAAGTTAACAGAGCATTTACATCGCTCTGACATTTTCACACGCTACATTTTATAAAGAAATTCACACAACAACTGACTAAAATCTAAATAGTTTTTTCATGTCCTTGGTAGCCTTGGATGACGTCACTGGGAAAAGCACATGATAGCACGTGATAATCATTCTTTCACGTGGGCGTTTATTCCATGTACTTAGCTGAGTTGAAAACAGTTTATGAGTTGGTATATCCGACGAGATAATTAAAGTTGTTTACTGCAAATTTAAAGTACTTTATTATTATCTGACGATTGAAGAGTAGTTGATTCCGAATAGAAGATTACCCTTTAATTGGAATTTCCGTCACTCCCCCTTAATCTTCTATGTAGGATAAGGAAGTAAGTTCAGATTGTTTCGGTGTTTAATGAATTCAGGTTTGGGGTTGGGCTTGGTGAGTGAATCTGCGGTCATAAATTCTGTGGGACAATACTTTAAATCTATTATTCCATCTTCCTTGAGTTGTCTTATCGCGTGGAATCTGATATCTATATGTTTACTTTTTCGAGTATGTTTTTCACTTTCAACCATTTTTATACATGGCTGATTGTCCTCGTATATTGTTATGGGTTTCTGTTGTGGTAAATTTAAATCTTCCAGGAGTTTTATCATCCATAGTATTTCCTGTGCTGCATTACTTACAGAAATGTATTCAGCTTCTGCTGATGACAGAGCAACGCATGTTTGTCTTTTCGTTGTCCAATGTATGGGACATTTTCCTAACATAAATATATTTCCGCTGGTGGATCGTCTAGTTTCTGGATCACCTCCCCAATCTGCATCTGCGTAAACTTCGAGAATAGGCTTATTTTTCGAACTTAGCGTCAGGTTGAGGTGTTTTGTGTTGTTTAAGTATGTTACGATTCTTTTGACTGCTTTCCAGTCTTTTTCTCGAGGGGTTTCATTTCTACGGCTGAGTATGTTGACCGCTGCTGAAATATCGGGCCTGGTTAATGTTGAGATGTAGAGTAATGTTCCCGTTGCTTGTCTGAATTTAATATTGTTAGGTAATAGATTTTCATCATCGTTGAGTCGATTGTAACCTGCTTCCATAGGTGTGCTGTAAGGTTTTGCGTTTTGAAGATTGAGTTTATCTACCAATTCTTCAATTTTTGAATTTTGGTTTAAGTAGAAATTTTTATCGTCTCTTTTTATATTTATTCCGAGATAGTTATTGACTTCTCCCAAATCTTTCAATTCATATTCCCTTTTGAGATTGTTTATTAATTCAATTATATCTTCGTTTTTTCCGGCAATTAACAAATCATCCACATATACTATAATGTATGTCGAGTTTTCACCATTTTCGCGTATAAAAAGACATGAGTCAGATGTACTTTGTACAAAATTTAATGCTTTAAGACTTTCAGAGATTTTCGTGTGCCATGCTCTGGCGGCTTGTTTGAGCCCGTATATTGCTTTTTGTAATTTACATACTTTGTTTTGTTGATTTGGAGCTATATAGCCTTCCGGCTGTTTCATGTATACCTCTTCTTGTAGGTTTCCGTGTAAAAACGCTGTATTCACGTCGATATGATTAACTTTAAGATTATGATTTAATGCTGCTATGAGAAATGCACGGATTGTGGTATGAGAGACAACTGGAGCAAAGGTCTCGTCATAATCTACTCCGAATTTCTGACTGTATCCCTGTGCCACGAGTCGTGCTTTATAGGTTTGCACTTGGTTTAGGTTGTCGCGTTTTAATTTAAAAGTCCATTTTGAACCTATCACTTTCTTGCCTGGTGGCGGATCGACTAATGTCCAAGTTTTATTTTTAGCTAGGCACTTGATTTCATTTTCGGTGGCTTTGAGCCAATTTTCCTTATCGTGTGGATTTTTCATTTCCATGATATCGTTCCAATTCTTTGGTTCATTTGATTGTGTGTCTTTAACTAAACAGACAAATCTATCTGGTGGTACTCCTCTGTTAGATCTATTTGACCTTCTTGGTTCTATTTGTGTTTGTTTGGACTCGCATGGTTGTTTTTCATTATCATTAATGTCAATTTCAATGTAATTTTTATTCTTCTCTTCTTGATTTCTATCATCAGTGGAGATTTCTTCGAGATTTGAATCTTCCTCAATGTTGTTTGAGTGTTTTATTTCATGTTCTATGAATTTTACAGTCCTGGCAATTATTATTTGTTTGTCTTTTGTGTGTATGCGATATCCTTTGGAACGTGTGTCGTAACCTAGAAAAATACCTTCTTGCGCTCTATTATCTAGTTTTCCTCGATGTATTTTATTAATGTAAACAAATGCTTTACATCCAAAGGTTCTTAAATGTTTGAGATCGGGTTTGATACCTTTCCATAGTTCGTATGGAGTTTTGTCGTTCGCTCTTGTTGGCAATCTGTTTTGTAAATATGTCGCTGTGTGTATTGCCTCTCCCCAAAATTGTTTATTTAAATTTGCTTCTAAAAGCATGCTACGTGTCATATCGAGTAGGCTTTTATTCTTCCTTTCTGCCACGCCGTTCTGGCTCGGGTTGTGTGGAATTGTGAATTGGTGTAATATCCCGTTTTCCTTTAGATAATTGTCTATTTCGTTGCTATTATATTCTCCTCCATTATCTGATCTTATTTCTTTTGGTTTTCTACCGAATTGATTATTTACCATTGCAATGTATTCTTTTAATTTATCAATTACTTCGCTTTTCTTAGATAGTAAGTATATAGTTGTATATCTCGAGTAATCGTCGATGAATGTGAGAAAATATTGTTTTTCTCCTAGTGTTGGTGTACTTATAGGTCCACAGACGTCGCTGTGTATTAAATCGAGAACTTTGTTTGCTCTATTTGTAGCCGATTTTGGATATGGCGCGTCGTTTAATTTAGATTTGATGCAGGTTTCGCATAATTTATTATTGTGTCTGCAGTTTTTAATTTTTATACCGGTAGCTAGCTGTTTGTTAACAATTGTTTTGATTGCTTCATAATCACGGTGTCCTAGTCTTCGATGCCATACTTCTAAACATTCTTTATTATTATTACAGCTTAGTGTGACGTTTGCATAGTTTTCTGTATTTTCTGAGTGGTTTGTTTGTTCGATTATGTATAAATTATTTTTGTTCTTCGCTCTTATATAAATTTCACCGTCGAACGTTAAGTCGCACTTGTCATTTTCAAAGATTAATTTGCATCCATTTTTAGTTGCTTTGCTTACGGATATTAAATTGGATTCTAGTTCTGGGACGTATAGGACTTCCTGTAGTCTTGTGAGTTTTATTTCTCCATTTGGGGATTTCGTTTTTATTAAAACGTCGCCTGAACCGAATGCTTCGAGTTTGTTGCCGTTTGCGATGGTGACTGATGATTTTTCAAAATTGTTAAATTTATCAAATAACCTCTTATCATTTGCAATGTGTGAGGTACTGCCACTGTCGAGTATCCAGTTTTGTTTTCCTAATTTTTCTGTTATTAGTACGCGATCTTCTGATTGATTAGTTTTTGAGCTTATTTTCTGATCATTCGCGTTATCGTGACAGTCAGTATTCTCTTTATAATTCTCTGTGTTTTCATAGCATAGTGATGATGAAAAAGGTTTAGCTTTGTTTTTATTATTAAAGTTATTCACATTTTGATATGTGTGTTTGTTTTTGTTGTGCTGTGTGTATCTGCTCTTGAGGTGATAGCACTCGCTATTATTATGATTCGTCATCTTACAGTGACTGCAATATTTTGAATTTCTTTTGTAGTCGTTATAAGTGTGTTTTCTTTGTGTTTTAAATGCCTTTTCAGAGCTGTTGTTTTGTTCAGACATTTCTTGTCTGCGATTATACTCATCTATGAGTTTACTTCTGATAAAATCTGGGGATAATTCGGCTTCGGGCCTTGCCTCTAATGCTGTGATAAGCGTGTTGTAGCTGGGCGGTAATGAGCATAGAAATAGTGCAGATATGTGTGAGTCATTTATATTCTCGCCTATGGCGGATAATTTATCTACTATTTGTAGAATATTTGTTATATGATTTATCATATTACCGTTTTCGGGCAGTTTAGTACTGTACAGTTTTCGTAATAAATACAGTTTGCTACTCAAATTTGCTCTTTCATGCGTACTTTTGAGACCTTCCCAGGTTTGCCTGGCTGTGGTAAAATTTTTTACATGCACAATTTGTGCATCATCTATGCTTAGATTAATTAAAGCTCTTGCTTTTCTATCTTTTTTGTTCCAATCCTCATTTAAAGGAGTTGGTGGTTGATCACTTATTACTTCAAATAAGTCTTCTTTAATGAGAAGCATTTCGAGCTTAAATTTCCAGTTGGAATAATTGCTCGAATTTAGTTTCTCGATGAATTGGCTTTCTTTGAATGTAGCCATTTTTATTTTCTATCTTTAATTATTTTTAAAGATATTTAATTTAATTTTATACGAATCGCTTTTCTTTGCGTTCGTTTTTTATTTTCTATAAAGCGAGTTTTTCCAGCATATAGCTAATGTGCTTAAAATTTTTATTTAATACATACTATCAGTCTTTCATAATCTTTCGGCGGCGCAGTTAATTGAATGTGTAAAATAGTTTCTTTAATTGTATAAAACCAATACTTCATAAATAGAGTTAAGTAAGCATGCATTCGCTTACCTGATTGTAAGGTGAAACCTTCGTAAAGAAATGTATATCCGAATCGAGCGCTACGTCTCCGTTAATTCACACACAGTTGTATTCCTTTGTGTAGTCGCACATTATCGTAATCCATCGATCTGAAACTTTATTACTTTGCTGAAATTAAAATGTTTATTAACATGTGTTTTAATTAAATTAAGCATCCTTCACTTTTATATTTATATTATATTTAAACATTTAACGGTATCTTGATTACAAGTTAACAGAGCATTTACATCGCTCTGACATTTTCACACGCTACATTTTATAAAGAAATTCACACAACAACTGACTAAAATCTAAATAGTTTTTTCATGTCCTTGGTAGCCTTGGATGACGTCACTGGGAAAAGCACATGATAGCACGTGATAATCATTCTTTCACGTGGGCGTTTATTCCATGTACTTAGCTGAGTTGAAAACAGTTTATGAGTTGGTATATCCGACGAGATAATTAAAGTTGTTTACTGCAAATTTAAAGTACTTTATTATTATCTGACGATTGAAGAGTAGTTGATTCCGAATAGAAGATTACCCTTTAATTGGAATTTCCGTCAATTAAAACCTTAAAAACATTTTAAAATTACATTCAAATATTCAAAACATCCGCCATTGATGCTCTCCATGAAGGTTTATCCTTTTTTTTGATGAATTAAAAGAAAAATGACGCACTTAATTAGAAGTTTGTTGAATGCATATGAATGCCTTATCTAAGATTTAGCAAAACTGTAACAGAAATTTCTTACAAAAATTTATTAATACTGTTAACACGACTTTATTTTTGGCTTACATTAACGTTCCGTTTCAAAATATTTAAATTTTAACCCTTCAAAAAAACAAAATCGTTTCCAAATCTCACACACAATATTTTCGTTTTTCGGCCCAGGTTTAAAAATCGGCATCTACTCCGGAAATGTGAATACGGACAGACAGAGGACGCCAGATCATATCCACGTTCATTTTCTTCAAAACGCACCCTTATAACCCATTTTATTTTAGGCGAAGCATACAAATTTTATAAAATGTGGTATTATTTGCATTGAAATTTGCTTAAATTACATTCATTAAGACACCAAAAAAATTTCGTGCATGAAAAATAATATTTTATTTAATTTGACGTTACCATTATTAATTTACCATTAATAATTTACCATTAAATTTAAATTAAAAAAATTAAGTTTTCTAATGGCATTTGTTTTATTTTTATTTTATTTACAGAACTTGCAACTTTACTTCATTATAAAACCATATGATTAATCTAAAGTGGAATAATTATACATTTTCAAAAAGTCAAATTTGTCAATAACTGTTTCAAATAAAAACCCAGCGTATTTTGAAAATTTCTCAACAGAACGTGATTACTTCAATTGAGTTACTAATATTTTATAGATGTCTCCAGAACCCTTAAAAGTAACAGAAAAATAAAATTTGTGAAAAATATACGTCACAGTGTTAATAAAAATATAGGGCAGTTGCAATCAGCTGATCAACCATTGTATTCACTTGGAGGTAAGGGTAATTCCACCAATCAGAACTGCCTATTTGTACTGTTTACCTCCAAGGTGACGTCAATTGCAACTGCCCTATAGTTATTGAAATGGTGCGTTTACGCACCTTTGGCCGAAAATGGGTTAAAGGCTTTAAAAAATATTTACATTAACACTTTCGAAACCGGTCGTTTACCTTAACGTAATAGACCGGCAGGTGGCAGCACAGATAATCACCTCATCGAGTTCACGGCTGAAATTCCAGAATTAGTTAAAACTCGATTCGCATATTAAAACGCAATCGGTCTGCCAAGTCATATATTGGTGGAAAACACGTGAAAACCCGATTTTAGCGGTTGACTCGTAGGTTTACCATTGTGTTTTCCTGCACTCAAAAGTATGAAAACATGGATAACTGGGTGCAGGAAAGTACAATGGTAAACCTACGAGTCAACCGCTAAAATTCGTTTTTCATGTGTTTTCCACCAAGATATGACGTGGCAGACTGATTGCGTTTTAATATGCGAATCGAGTTTTAACTAATTCTGGAATTTCAGCCGTGAACTCGATGAGGTGATTGTCTGTGCTGCCGCCTCCCGGTCTATAATCCACGTGCTTTTTCGGTGCGTGCTCTGGAAGTCTGTGCGAGAAAAGTACTTTCCTCGCGACTTTCGGACGTGTGCGCCAAGCGACCTCTGTCTGGACGGCTACACTAGAAAGGGAGTCCGGCTGATTATTCACCGACTCCTCATGCGTACGTTGGATCGGAACCTAGGTCGTCGAAGAGCACGCCTCAATCACCGAGCTCTTCCGCGACCTATGTTATACACAGCCGGTGCATGACGTTTAAAACGTCACATGTAGTGGATCATTTTTACACAGTTATTGGTGCAAAACAGGTGGCGCGTCGCTTTGCACCAATCATTGTGTAAAAATGATCCACTCCATGTGACGTTTTAAACGTCATGCACCAGCCATGTATAACGTAGGTCGCGGTCAAAGACCGCAGTTGAACGCACCGCCGATTGCCCGTGGTCCCCGCGTTGCAGGAAGCGAAGGTAGAGGTAATGGTGCATAGTTCGCAGGCTTGAGACTTGTCTCGTAAGCCGGCACTGAAACCAGTCCAGCGTTTCTATGCGTAGTCAGAGCTTTCTGCGCCTGACAAGGTTGGGAATAGCAGTACTCTTCTAACAATAACTTATGGTTATTAAACTCGGCCGGGCCCGCTCTTTTAGCGCACTTGAGGGGAGTTTCCACGTCCCTCAGAGTCCGGTAGTGGTTCTTCATTCTTCAATTGTAGTAGTGCATATTTATGAGCATGATCTCCCAAGGGGGTCGTTGGGCATCAACCTGGGCTCGCCCAGGGGGTAATTAATGCCTCGCGGGAATTCCTTCAATGAGTGACAACCCAGCCAGGCGTGACTATGCGCTTTGGGACCAGATTTCTTCGAGGTCCCGGGTTGGCGAGAAGCACCTCCTCCTCCTGTTCTTTTGTAGTGATATATGTGTAGTGATATGATATGTAGAGTTTACATTTTGTTGTACTAACCCATTTTATTTCAGGTCCACTACGAGAGGGAACGTGACTACCTCTGTAGGTTTTCACACCCCTCGAGTTGTGGTAAAGCAAGAGCGGGTCAGAACATCCCGACTTAAGGCCTAGGGCCTGGTTTCCCTTCTGGGATTCCAGCTCCAAAGCTGTTGGGGGACGCCGGCCCGTCCTCCATGAGTCTCGCGGTGACTCCCCGTGGTTTCACCGCGTGTCGCAACGGCCTGCGTCGTCTCACGTGGGTTCAAGGTTAGAGGGTCCGCAGTGTGGTGCAGCTCTCTGAACGGCCGAAGCGCCGTAGCGAGACAAAGCTACTGGCGCAATAAAAGTCTTTCAGGACTTGGGATCGGTGGTCGATTGTGTGCGGTGAGTCCCGTACTTTTTATCATTTTCTTGCATCCCTTGTATGTGCTCGATGATCAGACGCCGTGGGAAAGCAAGGGCCATTGGGAAGCCTGGCACATGACTGAGGGACCGACTCTCCGTATGGGGTTTCGGCGATTCATCGAGTGTCTGTGTGGAGGTCTCCTCTGAGTTATGGGATCCTCCGCCGACCACAACGACCTATGTCGTCGCAGATTTGGGTAGAGGACTTGGGGGACCGCAGGTGGCGGGAGTAGGGTATCTTTATTAAGGAGAAGCAACATTCTTCAATCAACTTTTAGGAATTATAGGATGTTGTTATTTTTCAGATTTAATGAATGTTTACCGTTTACCTATTATCGATTTATTTTCTAGGGTTCTACTTGACCGATCAACACGGGGTTTGGCTCATTCGACTTGATATCGATAGCCTTAAATATTTTAGTTCAATTTTTTACCGCTAGGGGGCGCTTTCATATCTCGGGTTCGGCCCGATTAAGACTGGGTTTGGCTTATTAGACTTGAATTTGATAGCCTTACAGATATCTGCCATATTCGTATAGAACAGATTGCGCCACCTGGCGGTGGAACTACAGATGTATCTCGGGTTCTATGGGATCGATTACGATGGGGTTTGACTCATTCAGCTTGATATCAACAGCCTTAAATATTTTAGTTGCACTTTCTACTGCCAGGAGACGCTTTCTGATCTCGGGTTCTATGGGCCCGATTACGACGGGGTTTGCCTCAATCAATTTGATTTCGATAGCCTTTCAGTCATGTTCATATAGAACAGACTTATCACGGCACCATTGACTAAGTCACATGTTCGACAAAATTCAATTAGTGGGTCATGGTCAAGCTACGAGGGTGGTTTGGTAAGTTCTCGGCCTGACAGTGAAAGCACAAGATTTTTGACACAATTTCATTTTATTTTTCAATGTCAATAGTATTCTCCCCTTTCAACTTAATACATTTAAGACACACTCTTGTGTGCAAATTCCTTAAAGCAGCCCTGTAGGAGGGTGGTTCGAAAAAATTCTTGGCCTGACAAAGAAAATACAAGATTTTTGACAATATTTCATTTTATTTTTCAATTTGCAACACAATACATTTCAGAAGATTCTTGAGAAATGTTAATTCTTTGGCGTTTTTAGTCGACGTTCAACAAATGCGGTATGCATTGACTGGACAGATTTGTCATACCCAAAACATTGGGTAAAATGTAGTGGACACGGTCTATCGAGACGTTCGCAATGTCAGCAAGTTTGCGTATCTTCAATCAGCGATCATTCAATGTGGCATTGTGAATTTTTGAGATGATTTCGTCAGTCATGATGGTTTTTGGGCATCTTGAGCATTCATCATCGTGAATTGATTTCCTACTATGTTTAAAAATCACCAGCCCATTTTTTTTAATTCTTGAATATGAAGGACAAGAATCCTAGTGGAATGAAACTCTTTTTGTATGTCCGTAGGGGTTAAACCTTTTTTAAGAAACTATTTTATGACAGCTCGAACTTTCAATTTTTTCCATTTTTAGAAAATGTCAAAACTTGTTTACTTGACATTTTCTAGTTGACTTTATTTCCCAGCAATAACCAATAAACTCATGTGTCTGAAACTTGGCAGCATGTCATCTAGTCATACTTTTACTATCTCTGTGTCAGGCCGAGAACTTATCAAATTAGCCTCGTACTTTTATCTAAAAAACAGCTCAAATGATTTTGATTAAATTTTTTGTCCTATTATTTTGGATTACAAGAAGACCATTGGGCTGGGCCACATGTTCAAAAAAATTTTATTAGTCTGTCATTTTGGGTCACTACAGGTCAGGATCAAGCTAATTTTATCTAAAAACGGCTCTAATAATTTTGTATCCTACCATTTTGGGGTACGAGAAGACCATTAGGCTGGGTACCATGTTCGAGAAAATTTGATTAGTGGGTCATTTAAGGTCACTCAGGCGTGGAAAATCGAAAATCCATTTTTGTAGCAGGTTTGGAGCAGGTCAAATTGCAATTTTGGAGCAGTAAATGCCAGTTTTGGAGCAGGTTAGTTACAGTTTTGGAGCAGTAAATGCCAATTTTTGAGCACGTCAATTACAGTTTTGGAGCACGTCAATTACAGTTTTGGAGCAGTAAATGCCAGTTTTGGAGCATGTCAATTACAGTTTTGGAGTGGGTTAATTACATTTTGTAGCAGCTCCAAATTAAAAGCAAATATACTTTGTTAATGAACTTTCCTTTAACATAGTGCATATATACAATTTCAACAAAATTAATTACTTAGAGTTTCAAAATTTGTAGTAATATGACTATAACAGATGAATTAACTTTCCACATTCCAATAATACATAACAAATATACCATATTCTGACAACAAATGTTTTACACCCCTTTTAGAAATTAAAAAATAATTCAACATATCTAACACTTTAGGAAATGATTTAAATTAAAAACAGAATGTAACAAGTTAAATATGTTTACTTACAATAGTTATTTTAATTTTAATGCCTGAGGAAGACCACTCGGCTGAGGGCGAACCCAGCCGTTGAGCGTTTAATGTCTTCCCCGGCACGCAGGGATTACAATAGTTATTGTATATTTTTGGCAAATGACAAACATTTGATAGTAAATTTAAATAACCCAAGTGATACCTGTAACTGTGAGTAATCACTAGACTGCACAGTGGTTTTCTTTTAAAAAAGTAGTATAAGTCAATAAGACACATTGTAAAATCATGGCCAAATGCATTGTGGACTTTGTGAAGAGTGCATGCTTCTATATCAACAGTATTATTGTTGATTTCATGCAATTTGTTTTTTTTTTACAATCTTCGTGACATTCAGTCCACTGCTAAAGAACGACAGCAACCAATCTTTTGGCTAATTGGCTGAAGCACACTTTATAATAATAACAAATCTTCTGATTTGGAGTCTCATAATACAGGAGTAGAAAATAAAAAAATTGTTTTTGTATCAGAATAAATTGCAGTTCTGTATCAGAATTTAATGGTTTTGTAGTAGAACAAACTTATGTTTTAGCATTGAAATCAAATAGAATTTTCTATTTTTCAATAAAAACCGATTATTTTTTATGTTATCAAAGTGAGCATTTTTAACTCAATTTTAGGATGCTACAGTTCTATAAAGGTCTTTATGCCTCAAAAATCACTTATAGCATAAGATGTGACATTTATCAAAAACTGTTATTCAATTTCATATCACTTCAGTAGTCATGCCTTACCAATTTCATGCTTTTACATCTGAAAATAGTTTGTGGATGTGTCAGAAATTTCTGCACTGTTGAGGGGGTAAAAATATTTTGTTTGAGAACAGTCTTAATGCTGGATATCTGTTCAATAATGCTTACTTTTGATAGATGGTACATCAGCTGTGTTTTGGAGTAATCATCCTCTTTGGATTAAGATATGTTATATTATAAAAACGGAAATGTAAGACGACAATGATTATGTAGTATAATCCATTATTTAGTTAGAAATAATTTTTAAACCTAAATGATGCTGCATATCTTAGCTACATGCATCATAGCAGTGAGTTGCCAAGCCTATACGAGGTTAATGAATTTTTTTTTTTTTTTTAATTTTTTAGATTAAGAAATTTCCATTTTTGGAGCAGAATTTTAAAAAACTGCTATTTTTGGAGCAGAATGTAGCAGGAAATCAAAATTGGAGCAGTTCGGAGCAATTGGAGCAGATTTTCCACCCCTGGGTCACTACAGGTCAGGGTCAGGCTAATTTTATCTAAAAAACGACTCTAATGGTTTTGACTAAATTTTGTGTCCTACTGTTTGGGGGTTACAAGAAGACCATTGAGCTAGGTCAATGTTCAAGAAAACTCAATTAGTGGGTCATTCTGGGGTCACTATGGGTCAATGCATTCTAATGGGAATATAGGTTGAAAGTTATTAAATTGTTGAACTGTACGCAGTAAACAAAGTGCAAAGTTGGTAACATCTCGCCAAATCTGGCAAAATATTGATGAGATTTGGGAAGGAAAATTGACTTTCTACCAATACCAAAACACATGCTTGGCACCAAATGAAAAAAAATTGCTAAGTTTGTGACTTTTTGCCAAATTTTGGCGACATTTGCCAAAATAATTGGCTTTTAGAATATGAAGGAATTTTTCAAAAATTCTCAACAGGAGCCAATGTACATGATTCAACCAATCAAAGTACACAGAATGTTCTTGAGCAACACAGACATTGTTCTGTACAATGCATACCTGCTGAAGAAATACAACTGTCACATCTATGTTGATGTTATATCGAGTTGAATCCAAAGCTAATTTTAACCGAGCATAGCTTGGTCTTCCCAGCTAGTTTGGTTATTTATTGTTTAAATTAAATATATTTCTGCTAGAAACTTTGGACATTTTACCAACTGTTAGTATTTTAGTTGTGAAAACTTGTGTTTATTTCTTTTAGACTTTGTGTTATATTTTCATTGAATGATTTTAATTATACATTTATCATCACATCACTCTTTTAGAATCTGGCACATTAAACTGTGTTATTTTCATTCAACTGTGATATTCATTTCAACTGTGAATTCATTCAACTGTGTTATTTTCATTCCTCTTGTTTTTATGACAAAGTTTTAAATAAATTTTAATTTGACGCTCTTATTCTAATCTCTTTCTTTTTTGGCGCAGCATGTCTCTAAAGGGACTTTGTGCCATAAAACCCCAACCAACCAACCCAGCTGGTTTGGGTTATGACCATAAGTACTGTATTATTACTTATTTAGTGTGCATATAATTCCTTAAATTTCAACTTATGTTTTATCATTTGAAAATCTTGTTTAAAACAATGTTGATGAAATAAAACAAAAAACTGCTTCAAATCACAACCAAAAAAAAAAAAAAGTTTTTTAATTCATGCAGGAAGTATGTTGTTCAAAATAGGGAAACCGTGGTATTCTGGTTCTATTGATTAAAAAAATAAATAAAAATAAAGGTTAAAACCCCCCTTAATTAGATAAATTAAACAAAAATAATTTATGTTTTAATATTATTTCTACAGTCTCTAAGTTAATTGAAAATCTTTAAGCAGAAGCATCATTTAAGAAGGGCAAGGTAAGGGCAATTGCCCCAACATATCCATATTATATATGAATAGAATAATAAAACTGAACAGGTCATTTAAAAAACTACACAAGTCCATTTTTTTTCCAAAATGTTCTTTTTTGTATCAAACATGTCCTTGAAGATAGGCTCACATGTGCAGAGAAAAATTATATACATAGCTGCCAACATGTCCATTCAGAAAACCTTACAATTTTCCCGACGTACTTCACTGTGCATCTTTAAAAATATATACGTAGTGTTTATGAAGGCATCTGGTATGGTAATATATGGTTTGATACAAAATTTACTGATAAATACAAAAATATTAAACAAGCAATTGTTTAAGTTTAAAAAGAAAGTAAAAGACACAACCCAAATAATATTAGCATTGATAATTATCTTTAATATACTTTAAATAAGCTGGCTTTACCCAATATTTTTTTGTCAAATATTTCTTCATAGCAATCTTCTCACATGCTTTTAAGTATTAAAATATTTAATACTTAAAAGCATATAAGTATTAAAATATTTTATAAGTAAAAAAAAAAAAAAAATCTAATAAATTTCTAATAAAAAAGTCTCAAAACTACAATTTTAATTTTGCATTCAGCTTTGCTGCGAGAAAATTTTAAAATACAAAGCATGACTAAAAATTCCCTGGCATAGAATAACGTGTTGTGAATTACTACTTGGTTGCTGTGACGTACCATATTGCTAATCTCTCTCATCTTTGTAACATAAACACAATGTGTGCATCAGTTTAATTCTTTTACTAAATGAGTAACATATTTGAATAATCATTTCAAGTTTTACCAAAAAACCTTACAATCTTACTTATCATCCTTACAACCTTACAATTTGACCTAAATCCTTACATTGTAAGGCTAAACCTTACAAGTTGGCAGGTATGTAATATAGGTTCATTTATAAATTCCCAGCCAAAATGTACAGTAAAAAGTATATTGCAAAATGACAATACCAAGATATACTCCAAGGACCAAGAATAGAAGGAAAAAAAAAATTAAATGGTGAATAGGAATATGTGGTATAATAAATAGGATCCAAAGATAAAAAATTTTGAATACCACTATTAACTTTAATTCCAAAAATTTGTGATTTAATAAGGCAAATATTATTATCCAGAAATAGTGGTACTCAAAATCCATAATACTGGACACCTAAGTAACTTATTGTCAATTTTAAAGATACAAAAAATGATGATTTATATCTTTTTTGTCAAATACTTAATTGCCATTGATTTCTTTCATTTTACAGAATGTGGACACCACATTTCATTTCAAAATCAGTACGAAAATTTCTTCAGATATTTTGCAATATTAATAAAAACTTTTTATTTTTATTTTGAAGAGCTGCAGAGTTTATTAAGGAATTGTGCTATTGAGGGACGTTAGCATAAGGGAGAAAACATAAGCCCAGGAAAAGGACCCTTTCCCAAAAATGTTTTTCAAACAGTTAACATATTTTTTTTTTTTCCAAATTGATTACAACATTGGAGACGTAAGAGTGCAATCTTTCAGAATATGCTTTTTGTTTTTAAATAAACCAAATGGTTTAGTTGATAGAATTTAAAACAGAATTGCGAAATAAACGCATTCTTCAAGTAAATGGCTCTTCATTCTCGTGCGATGCGATAAATCGGGTTCTGGGCATGCGCGAGTTCTGAAAGCCGGTTTGCAAAAAAGAGATGAGATATTGATAAGCTTTTAATTAATATTTTTGTTAATTCTGAAAGTGTTAAAATTCTGAGACTCAGGTGCACCAGGCCAGACCTTGGACTATCCACACCTAAATTTTCAGGCTTCAAGGTGGGCTAGATTTAGCTAACCATTGCAGACCGACAAACAAACACATACACACACACACACAGAGCGAAACTTTCTTTAGATTTTATATATAATACAATGATACTTTAAAAAAAATTAATTTATAGAAAAAATAATTGACGACTGCTCAATTTGACTTGTTTACTAACTGCTTTTGGATGCTGAGCTATAAAATTTCCTTAATATATCAGATACATATACAGATTTAAGAATAATACAAATTTTTATCATGCAGTCTATGTGTATAAAAATATTAATTCTGGGCAATGTTAACCATAAAAAACAAACAAACAAACAAAAGCAATAAATAATTAAAAAAAAATATTTTATTTTTTCTTCTTTCTGCTGAATTTTACAGATCTGTTTCTTAGTTCTCTGAATACAGGGCTGTCTTGAGAAGTATTAGCATCAGGTGTTTTACAAAGAGACTCTCTTTTTGTTTGTTTTTTAGCAGTCTTTGGAGTTTTAGCAGAAACACGTGGTCTACCCCTTTTTGAAGTTGGGACTTTTTCTTCATTTTCCTCAGCTTTAGCATCGCTTTTCTCTGACATTTCTTCAATGTGATTTTTGCTATCAATTTCTTCTATGCCATTCTTCTTATCAGTTTCTTCAGACATTTCTTCTATGTCATTCTTATTATCAGTTTCTTGAGATATTTCTTCTATGCCATTTTTATCATTGATTTTTTCAAATAATTTCATACAGAATTCTAAAACAGTTGTGTTGTTTTTCTCTTTTATACCTGACACCTCATTTTCTACATCATCACTTTTGCCTTTGGGAGTGCTTGTGGTAGTAACAATATTAGCTATGGGTGATTTAACTAGATCAGGCACAGTAAAACTATCAGATGCACCATTTTCAACTTCCCCAGACGGAGCTAAAGCAGGCAGAGAATAACTATCAGATGCACTATTTTTAACTTCCTTAGATTCTTCTTCTTGATCATCATCATCATCATCATTATCAACTAGTTCACCATCAGAACTTTCTTCGTCATTCTGTTCTATTTCCATTTGTTCATCTTCAACTGTATTATTTTCTTCCTTTATTTCTGAAGAAAGAGACAATTTTTTCTTTTGTTTTTTCTTTTCTTTTATATCAGTATCAATACTTTCAGTAAGCTGCATGAATGTTCCATCCTTGGACCACACACAATCTATTGTTAAATGAAACTCAGCCATTTCATATCCAAGCAATTTCTATGTATATATAAAAAAAGAGAGAAAGCATGAAAAACTTCAAATTATCTTCAACAATAAATATTGAACAAATAAAACAATAAACACTCATGTAATCTTGCATGGGCACTGATAGAAAAAGATTTAATAAGCTAAACTTTTTTTTTTTTGGTCAGAATTCTCCCATGCAAGACAACTTTAACAAACATAACAGTAAAAACAATACAGAAATTTAATAATTAAAAAACATCAAATACTCAAACAAGTTCCTACTATAATTTTTTTAAAAAGAGAACTGAAACAGTAATCTGCCTATTTTGTCAAAGGAGGGAGGTTTTCTTTCTTCCGATTAGATCATCATTTTTTTTAGATCTCTGCTACTGTCTGAACTCTCCACTAAACATACATTTTAAACTACATATAAAATTAGCATTGATAGAAAGTTGTTTAATGGCTATATTATAAAAATCGCGAAGGAAAAAAAAATCACATTGAATTATATTTAAATAAGTTATACAGAGCTTTAAATGTACTAAAAATACTAAAAGAAGATTAAAATTACACTGAATTAATTGAAAGTATTATAATTTTTATTAAATAAAATATTATTTTTCATCGTAAAAGCAATTCAAAAGATTAAAGACACACTAATTGTTCCAACTTCACTGGAATTTGTTTAGAAAATATGGAAAAAAGAACTTTAAAAAAAAATATTTAGTTTTCTACATTATAGCTTAGTAATCCTATAACTACTTTTTTTCCCACCTTTGTTTGTCATGTCATGAATCATATGTTCAAACCACTTTAAACAGAAACATTTTAGGTTCATTAATGATTAAGAAATGTAAATTTGCTACACATTTAATTTTTTATTAACAAAATTTTTCTGAAAAAATTCAAATTTTGTTTTATTTTGACATTTGAAATTATTTTAAGTAAAATTATAGTTTTATTGATATTTTAAAAACTTTCCTAATGAAGCACTTTAAAAATAATTATAAAACTAGCTGACCCGCCCGGCGTTGCGCAGGCAGGTAATAATAACCTTAAATAAACCTGAAATTTGTATGATTTTATATCTTTAACCCAATTTTGTATGAATTTATATTTTTAAATGAAAATTTCATGAAAAAAATATTTATATTTAGAGGTAAAAATGCTCGTAAGAAGTCTTGTTTTTTCATCTAGGATCATTTCATAGTTAAAAGAAAAAAGTTCTTGTTGTCCAAACTCTTTGAAAATTTTATCGGTTACAAATATAACAGTTTTACAGCCTGAGTAAAAAATTTCCTGGAAAAAGAAATCTAGTTGTAAAATAAACATGTTTTCTTCTCGTTTTTTTTTTTTTTTTTTTTTGTTTGTTTGTTTTAAGTTAAAATATTTTTAATACAAATATTTTTTATTTGTAAAAATTTTACTTAATTAAGCATTTGAATAAAAAAAAATACGAGCAAATAACTTATTCTCCTGAATATGTGACAGTAATTTAAATAAATTATAGTCAAAAGTATTACAGAAATCTTTCCGCCAGAAACGGGATTCAAACTTGCGTTCTATGAAGAGAGCCAGAGCTTAAGGGGAGTCTTCACTCACTTGATAACACCCACTCGCTAATGTTAAACCTATGGCCAGGTTGTTTTCGAATTTCTTGTTTAAATTTGAATATTTTTAAACGATTTTTTTTTTGCATAAGATAGCTGAGGTCGATCCCTAATATGGCTATTTTTTACTTTTTCAATTTCAGTTATAGATTTTTTAAATAAAGGTACTTTCATTTTCCGAACCGATTTTGAAAGTGAAAGTACCTTTATTAAAAAAATCTGCAACTGAAATCGAAAAAGTAAAAAATAGCCATATTAGGGATCGACTTCAACTATCTTATTCAGAAAAAATCGTTTAAAAATATTCAAATTTAAGCGAGAAATTCGAAAACAACCTTGCCATAGGTTTAACATTAGCGAGCGGGTGTTTTCAAGTGAGTGAAGATTCCCCTTAAACTAATGCCTTAGACTGTTGGGCTACACTGACTGCATACAAATGTAGCTTAAAACCGAACAGGTTTTAGATTTAATCTCATGCATGCACAAAAATGTCGAGTTGCGCTGAAAATAAAGTAAAAAACTGATGTTTTAATATATAGGATGTCATGCAACAAAATCTCAGTTTTACATCTCAAAAATTTTAAACTAAATACATGTGAACAGGGTTGTTCGATTTAAATCAGCTTGATTTAAATCAAATGATTTTTTTTTAAATCTTTGATTTAAATCAGTATTTTTAACATTGATATTTACAAGCTGAATAAGGATTAAATTAATCATTCTTGTTCAAATAAATGTCTTAAAAATTAGCTTTTAATAATGTTAAATAAAAGTTTTATAAGTTGAAAATAATTATTTTATGAAAGTAAATGCAACACTACACTCAAAATATTATTTATCCATACTGCATCCTAAAATAAATACTGATAAATGCTCTCTCATTTTTAAACTTTTGTCTTTCCTAGATGATCACTTCATTTTTGCAAGTTAGATGTTAAAGCTAAAGTTAAATATATTCAATATAAAAGTATTTAATATAATATATTTTCAGTGAGGAGTTACTTCCTCTAAAGTAGATATACATGATTCACAAGTTTGTTTTATGTTTAGTTACTTAGACCTGCAAGTTTCAATATCCCTTACGTTGACGGGAGATGTATTGATCATATATTGATCAATCCAAGGACTAACTTGCAACATAATAAATATTTAGACTGTTTGTCTAACATAGAATTCCAGTTTTATGTTTCTTCTATAACTGAAAATAATTTAATCACTGTGACTGAACCCTTTTCCCTTTCCTTTTCTAGAATTCAAATTCATTGCTTACTCCAATGGAAAATATAAGATATGTTATTATGCCTTATTTGTAAGCTAAACAGCCATTTCTACTGTTAAGTAAGCATGATTGATTGCTGAAATTGTCAATGGCTGAGGGCTGGATAACACTGACAATTGATAGCTTCGTACTTTTAGTCATGTGATTACATTGCGTCATATAACTGTTTTGTAATCATTAATATAGTATAGTGTGAAACACAAGTTGGGACAAGAATATCATTTACTAATACTAGGTACAGTACAAAGAGCTTTTGGATACATTGATACATAAGAAAAATGGCTGGCAAAAAGAAAGATCCAATGTAGCTTTATTTTACAGCAAAAAAAAAAAAAAAAAAAAAAAAAAAAAATTCTGAAAAATGTGTGAAAGCAATATGCAAACCATGTAGTGTAGAAATGGTGGAGATTGTGACAAAAATAAAAATATATACAAAGAAACTTACAGTCTATGTGATAAAGATGACATTAGTGAATATGAATTAGTTGAAATCAGGATTGGCTTTTTGCCGACAAAAATGTATTTTTGACAGGACAGTGGCAAAAAGTGAAAAAAAAAAAACAGACTGAAATTGATCAAGATTGTAATTTAAATCACTGATTTTAATCTGTTAAAATTGTGATTTAAACACTGGAATCATGTAATTAAAATAAAATCCTTAAAATCCTGTTTTAAAATGCTAGTAATATTAACCAGTGGCAAAAATTATGGCAAAAAGTATTTTTGCCGGGACGGTTTTTTCCACTTAGGCAAAAATTAGCCAACCCTGGTTGATACACATGTATATTTAGCATTCTTTGCTGCATTTATTATGTGATTAGATATTATTGGAGTAATACCTTAAGGAAAAAATTAATAACTTAAATTAACTAGAAATTTATACACACAACACACATAGGTATATCTTATCTATAACAATTTAATAGTAGAATAATATGATTTTAAGTTTTACATAAATCTGAATTTGTTTGCAAGAATTTTTTTTTATTTAAATTATTTTGAATTTTTATCTAGGAACCGTAATTAAATTAATAGAAATGTGTAAATCTATGTAGAAAAAATAAAATAAATACATGCACAGTACATAAATAATATTAATAAAAAAAATCTGATTTAAATAAAAAAAAAATCCGATTTGTTTGATTTTTAAAAAAAAAATCGTGATTTTTATCAACCATGCATGTGAACATTAATTTTACCAAGTATTTACATTTTATTTCTTGCTAGTAAACCTGCCCGGTGTTGTCTGGGATAATAACTTTAAATATACCTAAAATTACCTTACAGTTTCATGGGAGTACTTTAAATATATTTTGCCATTCTGGTAGTTTTTTCCCCAAAATAAACTTCTTTCCATGTGCCAAATTAAAAAAAAAAAGAGCTTCTTATTGCAAGGCCACATGCATCATCATAGCAACGGATTTTAACAATAAAGGACTTATTTACCAATGCTGGAACTTTTCTTCATTGGAATTTAGCTCATGGGTGCAAGAAGTCCATCCAAGCCAAGACTGAAAACTTTTCTGAGTATTAGAAATAACCAAATGGAAATGGACTAGAAGATTTCTATGTGTTGCATTATGGCTAAAAATTGGTATCTTGCAGTAAAAGATAGTGATTAAAAGTTCTTGATAGTAAAATTGCTATTAAGTATATAAAAGTAGAATTTACTATTAATCAAAAATCTTTCCAGGACTGAAATCATTTCTGAGACTGAAGACTCGCACCCATGATTTAGCTGTATTTCAGAAAAAATATAAATGACCTTACTTTCTTCAATAATTAATAATTTAAAAAATCTATTTCACATTAAAAAAAAAAAAAAAAAAAAAAAAAAAATTATTCGATTTCCAAAAGTCTGTTCCAGACAGGGGTATAAAATAAAAGATTGGATGGATAAAGCATCAAATATAAATTGGTTGAATTGTTGGAACATAAACTTCAAAAACATGCAATTACATTTACTGTTTTCTACCTTTTTAAAATTTTCACAAGGCAATGGAGGATTTTTTCCTTGGGGATCATTTTGTGAAAAAAAAAAAAGTTTTTGTGAAATTTATCATATTTTTGTGAAAAATAACATTTTGTAAAGAAAGATGAAATCCAGTTACTCAAATCTGAACCAAGCATAACTTTTTTAAAGTCCTCTTGCTTAAAGTTTTCTTTTCTAGTGAACTTGTTTTCTTTGCAAATTATAAATTTTAAAAACGAACAAAATAAAAATAATTAATGAAGAGCATGTTTTTATGCAATAGAATTTTATGAAGGGGTCTATTTTATTAAGAGGAATTTTGTGAAGGGGCCTGTTTTACTAAAGGAATTTTTGTGAAAGGGTGGTAAATAGGCCACAAAGTTTGCCTGGATCAACCCTTGTTTCACATGGTTGAAAATAGATGTTATGATTAATGATTAAAATAAGTATAATGAATAAAATTTTACAAATAGCAGCATTGATTAAAGTTTAAAATGCTTACTAAAAAAGGAATCATTAATAAGAAACAGTTTCAGTTGTTTTTAACATTTTTTTTTTTTTTTTTTTTTTTTTTTTTTGTAAAATTTTGATAAATTTAAAGTGAGATAACTTAAATGGAAATTTAAATTGATCATAAAGTTGAAATACTAATATAAAAGTCAACAGAATGTGAGCTTTTTATTTCTAAAAAATAATAATTATGCAAACAAACACTATTTTCACTTGTGTAAAAACCTGGACAATACTATTGTTTATAGAAATATTACGTATAACTATTCTTTATTTGCACATTAAAAACCCTTGTGTATAGTGATTTTAATGACGTTATCTATTAAGAGTTTTGTTAATTTTATAATGCCAAAAGCAAATAAACTGCTGAATTCGAAAAAGGTGCTGTTGAATTTTTTGCTTGTCGGTCTATTACAAAAAAGACAGGGAGATCTAAAACTAGCATAGTTTTTTAAGGTTAAAAGACGAGTATGTAAAAAAAATGCTATAGGCAGACGAAAAGCCTTGTCACTTAGAGATGACAGGAAAGTTTTTAAGTTAGTGTGAAGTGGAAAATACTCAAGTAAAATTTTTTTTCAAACAACTGGGTTCAATGTGTGCAAGAACACATTTGAATAATTAAAATATTTGCAGGAATTTCCAATACACAGCAAAATTGTGTAAATCATCTTTAATGACAAGATAAAAAACACAGAATTTACAATTTGTGAAACAAGTGATGACTTGGGACGATAAATGACTGCCATTTTTTTTCTCTGAATGAAAAAAAAGGAAAAATTGCAACTAGATGATCCTGATGGCTAGAAGTATTATTAGCATGATTTGAGAAAAGAAAAGAAATATTCTCAAAACGTCAATTAAGTAGCATATCCATTATGACACTAGAATGATTTTCGTTTAATGGCTGGGGTCAATTGCATTTCTTTCAGGAAAAGTTAATTCAAAGGCATATCTAAAAATCAGGGTTAGAAATTGGTGTTTTGGTCTAAGGTGTCAAATGACGCCTACAATTTTTTTTCTATGTGCCAAGCTACATTTCATGGTTGCAATATTATGTTATATCATATTTTCTCATTTATTTTCGCAACCATGTTGACAATAATATTGTTTCTATCTTTATGTGTTAAGGGCAGGAAAAAATATATTAAACACTTTATCTTTGCAGAAACATTTCCAATATTGTAGGTCTTAACTATGCAATGACTTGTTTTGCAACAGAAGGTTGTATACCATAGAGCAGTAACAGACCATATTTTTGTGATGTTGAGTCACGTCTTTCGAAGAAAGTGTGCAAGAATTTTAGGGGCATACAGGGCTAGCACTAGGATTTTTCAAAATTTTAGGGAGGAATTTTAGGAATTTTTTCCCAAATTTTAGGAAAATTTTAGGGGCATTTGCAATATTTTTAACATTACAAGTATGTAATAACAGTATTTTTGTGCTAGTCAGGCACATGTGGTACACTGCCAAAGAATATTCCCATCATTCCAATGAATTCAGCCCTTGTTCCATGTGCTTGTGTTGTTTGTTGCAGAGCGCATTTAAATTTGGGCAATAACAGACTTCATATTACAAACCGTTTTGACAGCTTATGCTTACTGCAATTGTATTAATTAGAATTTTGAGTTCCTGGATCATTGAGCCTAACCAGAATGAATGCTCTTCTCTCTCTTTTGGATGTTCTCGGTGAACCTAGAGAACAAGAGGCAGGAAGCAGGGGTGATTATGAATTAAAAAAAATTCTCAAGCTCACAGAAAAACTTCTGAAAGGTTTTTTTTTTTCAAACTTCTTTGTCGAAATTTGCGTTTTTTCCATGATATTTTGACGAAACATGCATTTTTTAAAGATTCTTTCATGAAATTCGCCTTATTTGCACGATTTATTGACAAAATCCCACGTTTTTTCGCAATCTTTTGACAGAATTCGCTTTTTTCCCCGCGATTCTTAGACGAAATTATCTTTTTTCCTTGATTTTTGGATGAAATTTTAGGGGTTTTTTCATGATTTTTTTAATTGAAATTCGCGTTTATTCTGCGATCTTTTTTAAGAAATTCTAGTTCCCCCCCCCCCCGAGATGTTTTTAAAAAATTTGCGGTCTTTTGAAGAAATTCATGTTTGTCACTATCTTTAGAATTTGTTTTTCAGGATTGTTTGTCGAAATTAGCTTTTTTCCCCCCTCACGATATCCTTGGATGAAATTAAGTTTTTTTCCCCGATTCTTTGTCAAAATTTGCTTTTCTCTGCGATCTTTTGACGAATTTTGCGCGTTGTTTTAGCAATCTTTTGACGAAATTTGCGTCATTTTAGCAATCTTTTGATGAAATACGCATCTTTTTCGATGACCATTTGTCAAAATTCACGATATTTTTTGGTGAAATTTTGGCGATCTCGAATTTTTAGGAACAAGAAGAAAATTTTAGGAGAATTTTAGGAATTTTAGGGGATAAAATAATATTTAGGAAATTTAGGAATTTTAGGGGGAATGCTAGCCCTGGGCATAATCTCTAAGGCCCTTTTTATCAGTCATTGGTTAAAGTGAAGTCAACTTAGAGGTGATTGGCAGGTGCAAGGGAGTCTAAGACACATGCTGCTGTCCAATCTTCTATCGAAAACAGGTGCTCTTGAAATGCATGTGGCTGGGGGCATGACTTATGCTAAAGTATGAATCAGCATTTTTGTTTTTTAAAAAAAAAAAAATTAAAGTGAAAGAAAGCTAGGCGTCAAATTTGATGACTAACCATAATTTTGTGGTCGTGAAATGCAATAATTTAGTTACATTTGACGACTTACAATCGCTAATTTCTAACCCTGCTAAAAATTCTTTCTGACCATCTTTCACCTATTGAAGAAACACCTCTGGGAGAGAAAAAATGGATTTATCAGCAAGATAATGCATCTATCCACGCAAGCTGTAGGATAATACTCTGATTCTGGAAGAAAAATATTGAAGTTTTGCAATGGCCACCCAAAAATCCTGATTTAAGCCCTATCGAGAACTTGTGGGAAGATCTAGCAAGACAAGTTTACAAAAATGGAAGGCATTTTTCATCAGCTTCAGAACTCAGATATATGATTGAAGATGAATAGTACAAAACCAGTCCCGAACTGTGCCAAAAATTAATAATGTCCATGTAATACAGAATATTTGCATTCATTTAAAAACAATGGTGGTATTAAGTATTTGTTTCTTCATTACTGTATTGTTTTTACTTTTTGTCTTTAAAGAGCTTACATTGATGGAAATAGTGGTTATTTTTTGGATAATTATTTTATTTTCACAATAAAATACTTACAGATAAATTTTGTTAGGTTTTTTAAAATAGTTTTTCAACTTTATTATATGCATTAAAGTTAATTTTTTTTCATCCAATTTGAAATTTGTTAAAAAAATTAACATTTTTTGTTGTATTTAAAGTTTTTGCAAGCATTGTATATATATGTAATAAAACTTTTTTATATTATATATAAGTGTGTGCGTGTGTGATTAAGTTAAAAACATTAAATAAAATTAAAGATTTAAAAAAGGTAACACATAGTAAAATCAAAGCACAATATTAAATTATGGTCTAAAACTGATAATGATTAAAGAGAAATTTAAGAAACATCTTACAATAATTTTAGCTGTTTCAGGAGTTAACACATCTCCGGCTTTGCATACTTCATGGTCCCTAATTAAATGTATAACACCTATAGGGAAAAAAAAAGGAATACAATTTAAATAATTATTTTGCTACTGATCAAAATTACATAGAACTAACATCAAAAGAGGTTGGTGCAGGGTTCTTTTTCCCTGTGTCCCCACTTAAGAATGAAAGAAAAATAAACTATTCATTTCATTATATTTTTGTGACCAAATCTAATTATTTGCATTTATTAATACTAATTAGTTTCTTCTTAGGTGAGCTTGTTTTGTTTACAAATTACACATTTCAAATCCTAATTAAATGACAAATTATGAAAAGTTTGCTTTTGTAAAATGAAATTTTGTGAAGGGACCCATTTTCTGAAATGGAATTTTGTGAAGAATTCACTTTTATTAAGAAAAATGTTATAAACAAGCCTTTTTTTAAAATGGAAATTTGAGAAGAGACCACAAAGTAAAGGATAAAACTGGGAAATTTCATTAGTGGCCAGTAGTAGCAGTTTTGTAAGTAACCACCCTTTTTATTTAAAAGTTCTAAACAGTAAACTTTCATTAAAATTTGAATTAGAATTAATCTAAAATTAAATAATCCAAATAAATATGTTAATATAAACATATTTCAGCCAGCAAAAGTAGAATTCTTGATAAAATGAAATTTTTTTACTCTTTCCTAGTAGGAATGTGGCCATACGGTTGCCACTGACAGACAATTTTTAACACTTTCCAACCTAGTTGAAAAGTGTTTATGACTTCGGTTTGTCTGCTGTATGGCCGTCTGCCTGTGCTCTAACTCCCGTAAATATGCTCGGATTGCACTGCATTTTTTATATGTTATTGTCGTTATCTATAGCATGTTCCCTACTTCAACTGAAGTGTGTAGCACTTATAGATTTTTTACAAGGAGACTCAAAAGAATTCCATTACATTACGTCTATGGAGAAAAATCGTCTGTGGTTTAATTAAATAATGTTTCACTATTTTAAACGCATTGAAATTTATATATATCACTAAGGTGCATTACAAGAGGCTTACTACAGAATAGTGTGTGTATAGCAGTCATCGTTCATTTACAGGGACACACAAAAAAATTCTCTACTATACTGTCTGTTAACAATAATTCCTGAAAGTGCGTTTTAAGTTGCTGAACGCGATTTTAAATTTAACTCACTTTTTGTCTATTACTTTGTGTGTATAAATTCTGTAGATCATATACAGGGCAGCACAAAATCTCGCGAACACATTCCCGTTTATTGACAGAAACTTCAGAAGGAGAATTATTCATTAATTCATTTTAAACTGTGCTGCACGTTTCCTAACTAAACTAAAATTTAGCATCCTATGTAGTATATGTACAAATCTATAGATCATATACAGGGCTGAATAAAAGTATTCGGATATTTTTCTGAATATTGTATATGTTGGAAATTCCTGAAATTACTTTTTGAAATATGTTATGCGTTTTCCAAATTGATATTTACTTAGATGTTATCTTTCAGCTTATTAAACGGTAATGATTTGTAAAATTATTTTGCAAGCGTTGGAAAGTGTTACATAATCTATGCTTGATGCATGATTTTTCGTTCTTGTTTAATAGCTACTTTTTTTCCTTTAGTGACCCTGTGGCCGATTTTTGACTGAATTGACCCTATATAATTAAAGCTTACAAATCTATTCCAGTAGAGGTAGATGAAGTGAGGGGGGGGGGGGGGGGGGCATTTTTAACACAGCCCCACAAGTCCATATGGTTTCACGTGTGACTTCCATTATTTCTTCACAATAGGTGCAGAGTGTTATGAGATCATAATGTCTCACAGCAGATTATTATGGCACAAGATTGCTGAGCCTGTGCACAATTCGTAGTCAAAAGTTACTGATCATGGGAAATCAAATGCGTAAGGGGTAGTTTGGGTGGTGTTTCATAAAAATAATCAATTTCAGGCAGTCAATTTGTTAAGGACTAAATTATTTTTTATTTATCTTTTTGCATGACAGAAAAAGAAGACACCAAGCAAAAAAATTAAACGATAAAATAATATTTTAAACACAAGATACACTCATTACATATGAAAAAAGAAAGTATTTATTTTTAAAAATATAGAATAGGCTTCAATTGAAAAGAGAAAATGTAGCTTTTGAGTAACTAAATCATAATCATTTTTAAGTTTAATACATGTGACTTGAAAATTTTTAATTTAGATGTATTGTTTTTTAATGTATACTTGAAATCATGTAAGTAAGATACCTTCAAAAGGCATTATTCAAATTTTCAACTATGTTGGAAAGTGTTAAAAAGAGCATCCTATAAACTTTAAAGATTATTTTCTCAAATTTACTAAATTGTGACTTAACATGTTAGTACACTAAGCTCTCTAATTTCCCGATAAGTTAAGTTTCCGGCAAATATATCTATATCTATCACATTATTGAGTGATTATTTTATAAAGGTAACTAAGGAGGCAGTAAGCCTTGAATTTGTTCTGAAAGCTTAACTGAAAGTTAATTTATTTACATTTGAAACAATATGGAATTTTAGGCATTTCAGAGTCATAGGTTTGAGAGTCTAAAATTAAATAAAAAAAATAATACCTTTTTCTAATGTAGTAGGCAATCCCAGCTCTCTTAAATATGGTTCAAGATTATGTGGAAACATTGTTAAAGGGCCAGCAGGTAAATGAATAGTCTCTGTAGAAGTATTTCCTGATCTAGCATAATCTCCTTCAGAATATGAGCGAAACCAACTAAAATAATAATAATAATAAACTGATTTCGACATATTAATTTTTCAAAGCATATAATATAGTTATCATACAAATAACAGCTCATTTATATCACACAATATATTATATCAGGATCAGTGTTCACCATTATTTGCATAGACAAGCATTTTACAATTTTCACTCATCATAAACATGTACATGTCACAGAGTGAAATTTTTGTAAAATTTTAAACTACTTCATCATGTTAAAACCAAACCAGAGCATTCGGTAAAATACTTCCATGAATACAAAATTAAAGAATTGCTTGTTGCATACATGTCAACATGCAAAAGATCACATGAAGAGTATTTCATGCAATTTTTTTTTGTAAAGACATGACAAATGTATCTTTTTTATTTATTTTTTTTAAATAACACATAAATGATACTTTAAAAAAATTTTTTTAAAGCATATAATTGATGAATATTGTTAAATAATATACTGATGACATTAACACATCATTTCATTAATTATTTTGACAACACTTATTAACGAAAGAAGGGGGGGGGGTATACAAAACACTATAACACCCATTAAGAAGCTGATTTTAAAGAAAGTATAAACAAAACTTATTCAAAACATGTTTTCCTTTTATACACAATGAAAATTAAAAATAAATCTAAACTAATAAAAGAAAGTTTCGCTCTGTGTGTCTGTGGGCAATGGCTAGGAAAATCTGGCCCACCTAGAAGGCTGGAAATTTAGATATAGGTAGTCCAAACCCTCTCCTGTTGCACCATTACTTCAGAATTTTAATATTTTAATTACTCTCTGAAATATTAATTAAAATGCACAAAGAACTCTCATTAAAAATACTCTTTTATTCTCTTGGGTTGGTTCACTGGTTGGTTGCATTGATTCTTCACAGAAGTAATTAAATAAACCAGAGTAGCGATGCATAAATAAGGATTTCTAACTAAATGGTGTCAACATGGATTGAAGTTATCAGCGTAGAGGAGCCATGCGAATGTCACGCCACCTGTTCATGACAAATTACACATACGTCCCACTGATTGAAATATTTTGCAGGCATATTTTTCTTCATGACAATTAGTCGGGTTTAAGTTTTTTTTTACATGACATTTATTATTATGATGGAGATTGTTAATACAGAAAACTTTATTTAACAGATTCTTTTTTATATTTACGGGAATTAAGAGGGGCAAGGGTCTAATTACATTTAAGCTTCAAGGTGTATTTCTAGAAAGCAGTTACCAAAATTTCCGAATAGTAGTGTAAAAGTAGTAAGCCAAATTTCAAATTAAGTTCCTAGCTTAACCAAATGAATCAATCATTAAAGATGTATTGTGATCCTCCTAATTAGTTATTTGCTGAAGGCCACTTGAACAACCCCCCCCCACCCCTCCCGGACCGTCCTTCAAGGTTTTTTCTCTAACTATGCTCCGTTTCCATATCTCAGCAACTATTTTTCCGATTTCAAAGCAAGTGGTTCCAAACATTATAATTAACTTAATAGTCACTCTTTATAACATTAAACTAAATTTATGAGTAGCGGTTACCACTATTTCCGAATAAGAGTTTAAGCCAAATTTGTAATTAAGTTCAAAGCTTAAACAAACGAACGATTTTTGAAAGATGCATAGTGGTCCTCCTAATTAGTCATTTGCTGAAGGACACTTGAACAACCCCTCCCCCCGGCACTCCTTTCAAGGTTTTTTTCTCTAACTATGCTCCGTTTTCATATCTCAGCAACTATCTTTCCGATTTCAACACAAGTGATTCCAAACATTATAATTAACTTAAATGTCACTCTTTATAACATTAAACTAAATTTATGAGTAGCGGTTACCACTATTTCTGAATAATTGGGTAAGCCAAATTTGTAATTAAGTTCCTAGCTTAAGCAAACGAACGAATTTCGAAAGATGCATAGTGCTCCTCTTAATTAGTCATTTGCTGAAGGGTACTTGAACAACCCTCCCCCCCCCCGGCCCCTCATTCAAGGTTTTCCCCTAACTATGCCCCGTTTCTATATATCAGCAACTATCTTTCCGATTTCAACGCAAGTGATTCCAAACATTATATTTAACTTAATAGTCACCCTTTATAACATTAAATTAAATTTATGAATTTATGAGTAGCGGTTACCACTATTTACAAATAAGAGTTTAAGCCAACTTTGTAATTAAGTTCCTAGCTTAACAAAACGAACGAATAGTTATGCATGCATAGTGGGCCTCCTAATTAGTCATTTTCTGAAGGACACTCGAACATCTCCTCCCTTCGGCACCTCACTCAAGGTTATTTTCTCTAACTGTGCCTTATTGCAATACCTGGGCTAATAATGTTCCAATCTTCTCGAAACCAGCTCAATTTTGTAGTGCGCCTACTATACAGCAACGTAGGCAGCGGGGACCTGTCTCAGAAGTTCGTTCGGAAAGAGGTTTGTTTAGAACAGAATGCTCCCCTGGCGGTGGTAGGGGGAAATAAAAGATTTTCTAGAGCGTACGAGCATGCCTGGTATATGGTTCTGAAGCCATCGTAGACCGCGGCCAGAGTTCCGTTTTTTAAAGAGATTTAAGTTTATTACAAGGGCTCGGGCAACGCCGGGCGGGTCAGCTAGTAAATAAATAAAAAATCCTGTGATATTTTTTATAATGAGTTCTATCTAAACTAATTTTTTAACAATGCTAAATACCCCATTAAATTAAGTATTTGTCACTATTGAAAACTGTTAGAAAGTAATTAATAAATTAACAAAAACAAATAGAGCTGGGGAAAAATTTTGCAAAAATAATTATCATAAGTATAAAAAATGGCCAAAATGTGTACATTATACACCTGAAGAGTAAAAGTTGGCAAGTATATCTAAACTAATAAAATAAAGTTTCGCTCTGTGTGTGTGTTTGTCTGTCTGCGATGGCTAGCAAAATCTAGCCCACCTAGAAGTCTGAAAATTTAGGTGTGGATAGTCCAAGGTCTGGCCATGTGCACCTGAGTCTCAGAATTTTAATACTTTGAAAATTGATAAAAATATTAATTAAAAACTGATCAATAACTCACCATTTTCCAGAAGAATGCGTTTATTTCACAATTCTGTTTTAAATTATATCGACTAAAATGTTTCGTTTATTTAAAAATGAAAAGCACATTCTGAAAGATCACACTCTTAGGTCTCCAATGCTGTAATCAATTTGAAAAAAATTATGTTAACATGAAACAAGGGTCATTTCCCTGGACTTAAGTTTTTTCCCTTACGCCAATGCCCCTCAATAGCACAATTTTAAAGATACAGACAAACCAAACATATGCTCTTAAAGCTGAAACCTTCTTCTAATAAACGATATAATAATTTTTTTTTATATACAGGTTTTAACCCTTTGAAAAACACCAGCGTACGTAGGTCATTTCATGCCTCACCAGAAGATTTTTTTTTCTTGTGCTATAAGTTACTAAACGTTCATTTTTAGACACAATCTTTTTAAAACATCTCGGTAAACCAGATTTACATCACCCACAACAATTTCGAAGTGTTCGGATGAAAAGAAGTACTTTTAAAAAATTAAAATCTGAGATATTTTTGCTGAAAACCCATAATAATGGGATGTTTTCCGCAGTCACGCTCAGCTTCTGGTACCGTTTTCACTATTTAAAATACATATATTTTCACACAATTTTATAGAGGACTTGGAAACAGTTATATTTGTCAACGATTAAAATTTCAGAGAGATTGGACTATGAATACTATTTTTTATTTTATTATTATTTTTTTTTAATGTTAACGGACCTGATGCGAAAAGAAAAATATTTCTTTTACAACCAGATAACAATATTTCTGACGTAAAACCGTTATATTTATGGCCATTGAAAATTTCAAAGGGCTTGGACAAGAAAAGCTATTTTTTTAAAACTATATAATGATCATACTTGAAAAAAGAAGTAAATTTTTTTTGTGATTTTGTCATTAAAGATATAAATTCATACAAAAATGGGTAAAATATATAAAATAATACAAATTTGGGTTTTATTTAACGTTTTATCATGGGCCCGTGCAACCCTGGGCGGGCCAGCTAATCATTGAATATAAAGTACTTGCCAATGATAGCCTTTTGTAAATTTATATCTTTTTGTTTTTAGAACAGAAGAAACTTATCATCAGACTGCCATTTTCTCTTTCTATTACATCACATAAATGAAGCTTTTCAACTCAAAATAGAGCTACAGGAACATCAATAACCATGTGAACACATTTATAAAACTTTCTCATTGAAGACTATTTTCAGATATTCTTAGTGATAATCTAAATTTTGATATGGATTTTAGTGTCCTGTGGATGTTGAAAAGCAATGCAGCACAATTGGATAACCAAAATAATATAAATAGCAAATGGAAAAGCTATAAACAAGTATCACGTAAAACTATGAAAAAGCAATGCTGAATATATGATTTTCTCTTGCCTAGTTTTCTATATCATATCTGTTTTTAGAAACATAAGCAATGTTGCATATTAAAGTACAATCAAGGGTGCAAGATGTCCATTCAAATCAAGACTGAAAAAAAGTTTTCTGAGTATTAGGTATTATCAAATAAAAATGAGCTACAAGATATCTGACTTGTATTATGGCTAAAAATTGATTTTTTTACAATAAAAGAAAGTGATTAAAAGTTTTTGCTAGTAAAATTGCTATATTTTAAGTACATAAAGTAGAATTTATTATTTGTCAAAAATCTCTCCATGACTGAAATCAGTCTTGAGAGTCTTGAACCCATGGGTACAATTAATGCATAAAAATAAAAATTGCTGTATCATACTTAACAAACTCCCATTTGTTTTCAAACTCAAATAAATTTAAAAAACTTATTTTATAAAAATGTATCTTGTTTCTATGAAACATTTAT
This sequence comes from Maratus michaelseni, assembly GCA_963931845.1. Taxonomy (NCBI): domain Eukaryota; kingdom Metazoa; phylum Arthropoda; class Arachnida; order Araneae; family Salticidae; genus Maratus; species Maratus michaelseni. The sequence goes on from OZ007598.1 coordinate 38,919,357, forward strand.
TTTAATTTCATTTATTTAGTAAAGTTTCTGGTTCCAAATATTTTTTTATTTGCTTTAAAATGGGAGGGCAACAGCTATAAGTAATGATAAATTCCTACTTTTAAATTAAATAAGACATGTTCTTTAAAAATCTGATTTAAATAAACAACACAATCAAACTAACAAAATTAATAAGACTGTTTTAAAAACATGATTTCTATCCACAATGCTGTTTAAAACAGAAAACTAGAAAGTTATTTTTTGAAAAAGCGGAAATATGAAGAAAAGAAAATAAGGATGTAGCAAAAAATATCATACCTTAATACTTCTTCAATTGGTTTATTTGAAAATAAAAGTCCACGCTGACCTTTAATTTGCTGACCAAGTTTGTGAAGATTTGGTTTATACTCCTCTTCAGCAAATCTCCCCAGAGCCATAGCCATAATTTTATTTTTTCCTATGAAAAATCTATCAAAACCAATTAAAAAAAATATACACACATATATATAAGTTAATATATCAATATTAATATAAATTATTACATTAAAACAAATACAAAAGTAAATTAAAAGTATGATGAAATTTTAAAACTACTCAAATTGACTCAAATTATTAGTATGCATTTGGATCTGATCAAGAAAACAAAACTGATTCGACAAGAAAAAAAATATTTCAAATTAGTCATTATATATTTTCTTCAACAAATTTGAACCACCTAAAATTTTTAAAAATAATTTAAAACTTACAAAATGTTGCAAGTTTCTTAAAAAACTTCCACATTTTTCTGAACAATCAAACAGTGGGTAAAATTATCATGAAATTCAATCATAATAATACAGTAATTTATAAATATGCATAATTTATTATCTGTTCAAATACTTAAAAAAAAAACCCAACCATTTTTCAAAGATTTTCAAGGCCAGTTAAAATATATTAACTAGGGGGCTCTGCCCCCTACGAGCTATGCTCGCCAACCCCTTGTTCTGACACTGCATGATTTAAAAACACTCTGATTTGATCAATTCTAAAACGATTACGGAAGATTATATTATAATTAAACGACCAGTGGCGATCTGATGTAACCAGGTTTCCATTCATTTTCCTTTGACTGAAGGATTTTAAGGTCGAATCAACTGCTGTCGAAACATCTAACAACTGTTTTCCAGATTGATTAAATAAGATCTATTAAACATTTAAAAATTAACTTGTGTAAAATGGTTAAGTAAACAATGTCGCTGCATTATATAATTTTAAAACGATAATATAGAAACTTGGTAAATAAATAAATAAAATAAAATATAATACAAGAAATTCGGAAAAAACCCCACTCAGCAAAGTGTCAACTATCAGTAAGTTTAAACAATAAAATTTACAATATATTAATGAAAACAGAAAAAAAAATAATCTTGGATATTTATTTACATTATTTTTCTTAATTATCCCTCTCGGATAGTGAATAAATGTGGCACAGATGTCATATACGCACCACGTTGGCGTGATTTTTTCCCCCGCCAATTTGGCAAAAACAAAATTGGTGTCTATTTACTTTTATTATTTATTTTAATTCTATAAATATTTTTTATTATGTATATCAATATTTATTTATATCAAACTATCATTTATTTATTTTTATTTCCTTTTTTAAAATAATAGAAGCTATTTCATTTATTACGTTATTTTATTTTGATATGGAAATAAAAAACTGCATGCTAATCGCAACTAATATTCAAAAAGTTTTCGCCAAATTGGTGGGTGAAAAAATCGCACCAACATTGAGCGTATATGACATCTATGCCATAAATATTTGTAACGTCATTTGAAACTGACCTATTGTATGTAAAAGTTCATCGCATCATGGCACTGCCGTTTAAGGATGCAATTGTTATTTTAATTAATGAAATAATTAATAAATCAGTAAAACATAATGAAAAATATAGGTAAAAGATTTGTCGAAATAAATTAATTTATCGTGTAAATATATTTTTTAATTGAAACTTGTTTTGAAATATTGTTATTTGAGCATTTTAAATATGACATAAGTTTCCCTACTTAATGCTTTGAAAACGTGTAATAATTTAATAATTTATCTTTTTAATATTCACGCGCAAGTATATTTTTTATTACGTAATTTTCTACATTTACTGGTCTTAACACGGGATCATTTAATTATTATGTTAAAACTTTATTTCTGTTTTTAATAGTCACGTGTAAATACGTTTCTTAATTGAAAGGAAATATTATGTGCACTGTTTTACAAATTGGCAACAATTCAAATAATGGATTTTATGAAATTTAAAATAAATCTTCATAAAAATAATGAAAACTATCGCTAAACTGTAACACCAAATAAACAAATAGAAGAATTTTGACATTGGAAAGGAAATATTATTATTTACGCTGTTTTAAAATTTGCAATAATAGGTAAAAGATTTGTCGAAATAAATTGATCTCTCATGAAAATATAATTATTAATTGAAATTGTTTGGAAATATTGTTATTTGATCATTTTAAATGTGACGTAAATTTCCCTAGTTACTCGTATTTCTCTTTTTAATATTCACGCGCAAGTATATTTTTATTACGTAATTTTCTACATTTAATGCTTTTAACACGTGATCATTTAGTTATTATTTTAAAGTTTTATTTCTGTTTTTAATAGTCACGTGTAAATACATTTCTTAATTGAAAGGCAATATTATTTTGTGTGCTATTTTACAAATTGACAACAATTCAAATAATGGATTTTATGAAATATGAAGTAAATCTTCAAAATAATGAAAATTTGAATAAAAAATTGAAATATAACCTTAAAAAATGAGTCAAATTGAAAAAATAATTGCAGCCTGCACACCGCAACTTTGTCAACTATATCCTTACAAATTATGGTTAAATTCCTGTGCATAGTTTTCGTTTCTATAAAACTTTTATAAGAAAATTATTTTGACCAACTTTAATATTAAATATCTCTTACAATAATTCTTCGATTTAAAAACTGTCTACTTCAGCATGTTTATCGAACATTTCTTTATAAAACCACCAATTTTTAAATTTTTATTTGCAATAGTTTTCTGGCTATTAGTCCAGAAATACTTCAAGGCACAAAATCTTTATTGACAGCGGCTGCTGCTGCGGTGGTTACTTTTTTTTAATATAGAGAGATACAACATGCATTATATAATGGGCTTTCAAATAAATATCTATATTCAAGAAAGATGTTTGTCTGTGTGTGCAATGCTTAGGGAAATTTATCACACACAGAGGTCTGCAAATTTGGTTCCGAATAGATGAAGACAGGTTCGAATGCATATGGCTCTCAGATTCTTTTTATAGAACAAAAAAAATTACATACTTTTCTGATTTTTGAAGTTTGGCAGTGATTTTGAGCCACTCTTAAAAACAATCTAAATTCAATATTTTAACCCAATATAGTACATTTTGCCCTTTTTTCAAATTTGGAATTTTTACAGCAATATTTGATTTTTTCTCGATTTTAAGTCTTTATTTTGCCCAAAATGGGAATCATATGACATAAACTTGATAACTCAGATATTAAAGGGCAAAACTGGGAAATTTCATTAGCGGCCACTTTCTTTAAATCAGTGGTCATTTTTTTATTTAAAAGTTTTAAACAGTAAACTTTTGTTAAAATTTCCATTAGTATTAATCTAAAATTAAATAAAATATGTATGTAAATATAAACATATTTCAACCATCAAAAGTAGAATCCTTGATAAAATGCAAAATAATTTTACTCTTTCTTTGTAGGAAAATGACCATAAGGTAGCCGTTTACAGACAATTTTTTAATAGCCACTTTTTTCCATTTAGTGGCCCTGCGACCAGTGCTAATTTTGCCCTTTATTAGTCATCAATGTTATATTTTATATGCCCGTATGGAGATAACTTTCAGAAATCACTAAAAATAAATAAATTAAAATAAATACTGTATATACTCATGTATAAGTCAAAGAATTTTAGACAAAATTTGGGAGTTGAAAATGGGGGTTGACTTATATATGAGTTAGTAATAAATAAATAAATACCGGAGTCACTGGGTATAGATTGGAGAGAGAGAGAGAGAGAGAGAGATAAAAGCGGACAATGGTCATTTATTTCCCTGTGATTGACAAAAAAAGTTCAACAATAATGTCCCTGTAATTATTCTGCACCCATTTTCTCTTGGGATATAATTCTCTCCAATACAGGGGCATTCCTTTCAACATTTTAATCCCTTTTTTAAATATAGTTCAACTTGAGAATGCTTCTAGATTTCTCTCCTAAAAGTCCTACAATACAAAGAAGTACTATCAGGGTTCATACTCATGTCCCTCCAAAAAATCCCCTGATGTATTTTCCAGGATGAATAATTTTCCCATGTTGACAATTAACAACATTTTAAAAACTTAATAAGTATTAACCCCCCCCCCCCCCCAAAAAAAAAAAAAAAAAAGAGGTAATCACAAAAGTTAAGTTTTTACATACGAAGGTTAAAAAATAAATATATATATTTCCCAGATCAGCAGCAAATTTTCTAGGTATCAAGATTTTGTTATGTTACACACAAAAACCTAAAGAGTTGTGAAAGTTCCACTTTCAAGTTCACAACTGATTCTGAAGCACACACTACTGATTTGTTAAAGAATTTTTTGCAAAATTTACAAATTGTTGAATATTTTGCAGATACATGCTTTTACTTCATGAAGCATGTGAATAGCAGCGAGTGCCCTCATTTCCCAGAGTAGTCGAATGTTTTGCCAAATTTTCCCAGGTTTTTGATATTTTTTGGAAAATCCCCTGATTTTTAAGACACAAAATTTATCCCCTGATTCCCAGGTTTCCCCTGATGAGTATGAACCCTGACTATATTTTAGCAGTCTAAGAAAAGTTGTTTACTCTTGTAAATATGGCTTGAATAGATTTTTCAAAGAATTTTTCTTTTTAAGTATCATTAAATTGATGTGAATAGGTTCCAAGATAGTTTAAGGCTTTCAGTTTTACATAAGTATACAGTTTTAAAATGTTGAATTAAAAAACAAAGTCTGAGTAGAAATGTAAAAGTTTACTAATTTAATGATTTTTTTTTTTTTTTTTTTTTTTTTTTTTAAATCCTCGATTAGAAATCATTTTTTAACATATTACCAGAAATGTGATTCAACTTGTATATGAGTATATACGGTAATTTAAAAAATATATTGTCATTCTAAATTTCTACAAACTTTAAAGGGATTAAGAAAGTGAATTTTTTGATGATTTCAATAAAGATCCAAAGAAAAATTTCCACACATTGGCTTTGCTGGAATAACCTTTAACTGCAAAACCATGTTGCTATGATGATGAAGTTAGTTGAGAAATGATAATGCAAAAGGAAAAAAAACAAAGTTAGTCTTTCTCTGTTAGCTCGGTTTTTATTTAATTAAAAAAAAAAAAAAAAAACCTTTTAATTTCATGTTTTTAACGACCGTATGTTTTAAAGGTCTTCTCTCCCCTCACACGAAAACATATGCTCGATAATGTTAATCCTCTGGGACATTTAAAAAATATCTCGTTTGCACTTCAATATTTTTAAACGATGTTTTTTGCATTGAATAGCAGAGATCAATCACTATTTCTGCCGTTGATTACTGTTTCGATTTTCTTTGCAGATTTTTTAAACAAAGATACTTTCACAACCAGCCAATGAAAAAAAAAAAAAAAAAAAAAAAAATCGTTTAAAAATATTAAAATAAAAATAAAAAATAGAAAAATAATGCCCCATAGGATTAACATTAGCGAGTGTGTGTTTTCATGTGAGGGGAGAGGACTGGGGACCCTAAAATGAGCGACATTCCACATAATGCGCATGCGTGTGGACAGAGGGTCACATGACATTTTCAGGCAACCTCTGGCATCTTGGCAGCATAGATTGGCTTGGCATAATTTATTTTTCTACAATACAAGTAACCCTTTGAACGCATTAAGTTGGCGATATCCCATTCTCATTCATTTCCCTGATTTCCTTAGTAGGTAGCGTTGTTTTTTAGCGTTCCTTGTTGTCTCGTTCCTCTGTTTTTGCTTTGAAAATGTAGCAATTCTAAAAAAGTAAGTTTTAAAATATTTATTATTTATGATAGTAGTTTATAATTCTACTTATAAGGTTTTCTGTTGGAAAAATGCATTTCCTAAACTTATACATCGGTTGAAATGATAGGTGCATAAGGGAAAAAAAATGGCTAATCGCAGTTCATTATTGTATACTTTTAATGAGTGACTAGTTTTGTTTGACCTTTATTGCATTTCTTACTAAGATTGCTGGTTCTCAGTTTAATACATACGTAAATATTTGACCCTGTAGAAATTCATGTATCTGTCAAATATGAAAATTCAGCATTTTATAAATGCTATATTTTTTTTACAAAAAAAAAAAAAAAAAATCAAACGTGATTATTTAGTAGTGTGCACCTTTTTAAAGTAATTTTTTACATATTTTATAAATGCTGCATTTTTTGTGTACCTTTTTAAAGCAATTTTTAAATTAAAAAAATAATTTGGATGATTAATATTATAGTATCTGAGCGTCACTTTAAAAATAAGCATGGATTATAGTTCTAATAAACTATTTTATGAAATATTGTGTTCTTTCAAACTTTTATATTGTTTTCTTTTTCCTTTTTAGTGACAATTCCTGCCTACCACCATTGCAAGCATCAGCACCAGCAACTCGCAGCATATTAATTGAATGAGTATTGTCTTTGCTATATGGTCTGATAGTATTTCATGTCGTATCATTGATAATACTTGCTCAATTATACACCTAATTCTATTCTCAATACATCCTGATTCAATGTAGCCTGTGAAAATGGAGGGTTTGGAATAAATAGTGAAGAATGGAATCAACATTCTACTTCAGCATAAAAGGTATAATTTTGTTTAATGTTATTGTTGATTAAATAATCTGTTATTTAAAGTTTCTCTTTTAAAATTAAAAAAATCTGTGAAATTTACGTGAAAAAACCCAGCATTTCATAGAATACTTTGAGTTGCTATTTTGTTTTGTCTTGTTTCTAAACAATATTTACAATTAATTAAAAATACCTAAGGAGTGTTGTTCACTTTTCAAAGAATTTAAGCCAAAAATACATAATTCTTCATTTTCAGAGATTTCTTTGTTGTAATATAACATGTTAGAATGATGCTTATCATTTTGTTAAATGTTTTGGTGTAAAACCATTAATTAATATATGAATAAAATGCCTTGCCTTTAGCTGATTATATCGTGTTGTTCTGCTAATGACCTTTAAAAACAAAGATAAATATAGATATAATAGAGTAGATGTACCAGTAATGGGCAACCCTTCAAAGTTTTTGGTTTATTAAAAAAAAATAACCAATAAAAATTTAGCTTTTTATTTATTTTTTTTCGCAACTTCCCCTTGCATGTTTTATAATCTATGTAACTGTTGACACTATTAACCAAACCAATCAGCTGGCAGAAAATGTTTCACAGTTCCACTGTTTTGCAGTGAAAATCTTAATGGACATGCTAAGAGCTGGCTGCAATTATTTATATCTTTTTTATTTTCTTGCAAAAATTATATGCTTTTACTTTGATAGTGATAGAAAACTTCGAATTTTATATACTAACAGTCATTTGCAATATTTTATTTATTTGTAAAGTTTTAGGACCTGTGTCTATTGCTGAAATGCTTGATTAGTTGATTTCTAGTAATGGACATCCCCATGTGGATATTTCTAAAAGTGCAATTTCTGTAATAGTGCTTAAAATCTTTAAATTTAATTGAACAGCTACTCTAATTTGGATTTTTAAATTATACTTACCAGAATGTATTATATATATATATATATATAGCTGCTTTTAATTAATTTCATGTAATTAATAAAATTTTTAATGTTGCAATGAAATTAAGGTTTTTTTTATTAAAAAAAAAAAAAACATAACTTGCATATTTAATAATCTGGCAATCAATCAAACCAGTCAGGAAACAATGTTTGAGAGCATAGGAACAGGAGAAGCTCATGGTGATCAAGCCCTCTCCATTTGAATAAAGACAATTTTTTAAGTCGCACAAGTTTTAAAATTTTATCACTTTCTATCTTAAATGTTTCATTATTCAAATCTGCACATTAAAAAAGTGTAATATTAATTAAATTTATATTAGTAGTAATGAAATTAGTAAATCGGCAGATCAGGTGCCTCAAATGTCAATTGTACAGCTTTATTTTGAAACCATTTTATTTAGTATTTAAAACATTCAATGCAGGGTTGTTAAATGCCCGGTTTTTTTTCAGAAAAAACCCAACCCTTTGGGTTTTATCTGGGTTTTTTGGGTTTTATCAGGGTTTTTTTATGTGAAAAGAGGTGGTTCAGAATGTTTTTAAAAAAATGTACTTACTACTAAATACAATTTAAAGTAACTAATTGATCACAAAAATATATAAATCAATGACAATAATCAAAATTATGCTTTGCTTTTAGATAAATTGATTATTAGCAATAGTTTTAACAATGAAATTATCATTAAAGTACTATACTAATACCAGTGCTGAATCAGAACTTTTAAACTAATATTTTGTTAAGGATAAAGTATCTTTATTCATTTTAATTGAAGTGATTGCCTATATGCAATAAATATTTTCTCTAGAAAAAATTCATTCTGAAACATATTGATTAATGATGGATTGCAAGATTTTTTTTTTTTCTTTTTGAGTTGTTTGCATTCCAAAATGTGTTGCTATATTCTTTCTTAGGCACAGTAAGTAACATTTCCTCAGCCCAAGGTAAATAGGAAATTTTGGTTTTCCTTTAGTTTATGTTGTTATTGAATTAAGTTGGGTGGTAGTTTATACTTAATTAATCAAAATTTTTTGCAATTGAAACTGGATATAACAAAATTTGCAGAACTGGAAAAAAAAATATTTTCTGTAAAGTAAGTATTTTTTATTATAATTAATTAATAGAATAAATCAAATAATTCTACATGTCTACATCATTAAATTAGGATTCTCACATTTTTGTGGTATTTTGTTAAGAGTTTCAATTGTAGGATTATATATCAAAGTATCTATTTTAATGGGAAAAAAATTAGTGTTTGTGATAGTTACACATACTTATAGAAAATTAAGTTACAATTATTTGTTTTAAAAATTGTCATTGGGAGAATTAAGACATTTTTTTCCCTTGGTGTGGGGTGGGGGGTGATAAACTTTACGACTGATGTACTGACATTTAAAAATATATTACCAATGTAATTTAAAGTTGAAATTTTCAAAAAACCCACCTGGGTTTTTTGGGTTGGGTTAAATCATAACAACCCTTATTCAACGTGCAATATCATTTATTTCATATTTGTAATACTAATAACTAATTACTACGAGTAATATATCAAGTAGTTTAAAAAGTTAAGACTGTAACAAATAATGTGAATTATAATTTCAATGCATTAGTACTCTAAAACTTTTTTTTTTTACTAACACTTCTAAACATTATATTGTCTCAATAAATGTGATACTTTGAAATTTAATATTTTACCTAAAATAATTAAAATATTGATAGTGACAATAATTTAAGCCATGAATTATTCTCATTCTCATATATTTTATTAGTTATACTATGAATATCCTAATTGTTAAATTTATTTGAAAATGACTTTTTGTTACATTAGTATGCTTTCTTGAAATTCTGGTTTTAAATACAATCATAAAAACAATTACCTATTACTTTTTGTAGGGTGTCAATTACTGGAATTTTGGGTGTTTTGATTTATTTCTGTTACAATTAATTTTGATTCACATTGGAAAATGTAACTATGAGAATGGTTAAATATTGTTGATGTTGATAGATTAATATAATATAAAAAAAGAAAAACAGGAATATAATAATTATAACTATTAATTAAAGTATAATTTTTAAAGAAATTCTTTAAGGGTGCCCATTACTGGCACATCTATCGTATATACCCAAAAAAATTAACAAAATGAGATGTACAATTTTAATTAGATATTCTTAATGAGCATAAAGGAAAATTTATGCATATTTCAATAATTCTAGGGATTTTTTTTTTCAGTGCATAAAAAAAAACTTGCAAAATAAAACACTTTTTCACATGTGATGACCTTCACTTGTATTTTTATATTGTTCTGTTGTTTTCAAGCTTTTTCTTTTTTATGATTTTTTTTATTATTTAAGGCAGGAATAACCATTATATGACATATTGAAAATATTGAGGAAAAAAACTTAATTTAGATTAATTTAAAAAATGATTGCTAAAAACTACCGGTTTTCATGTTTTTATATGCAATAGTTTTTTATTATGTACCACCGAGACAGTCAAAAGATCACAATAAATTAGACTATGACAGCAAGAGTTATATATTTTTTTATCAGAGATTTAATCAAAGTTAGCTCTTGGAATAGGTGATAAAATAAGCACTAATAGGATTTTGATCAAGCCCAGTAGTAGAAACAGTGCAGCATGGCAGTGGATGCTGTAGATTATTTTGTAGCTAGCAGAATAATCTTAACTTAAAAAGAATTCTGGGCTTTAAAAAAAAAAGACAAAGTAAATTTTATGTTCTTGCCTTTCCTTTGAAAGTACAAGATTCTTATTTCACGGGTTACTTTGATTTCTTATGATAGTAAGCTTGGTTCAGCATAGTTGATAGATACATTTTGGTTTGCTGCAGATTGTCACAGAAAATTTGAAACTGGAAATGTCCAAAAAAAAAAAAAAAAAGGCTGAACCAGGGTTTGGTGATATTTGTTTTCAAAATATCATGATTTTTTTATATTATTAGGTATCTGTCCGGATTTTTCTCACAGGGTCTTGTTTTTGTGAAATTGTGAACAGTTTTTTTATATTTATGAAAATTAGCCATAATTTTGTGAATTTGAAAATATAGCTATATTCAGGTTCCGGTGTATATCCTTAATGTATAAAAAAGGCTAAGTAATTTGATGACTTTAATTGTTTTGAGACATGTCAGATTTAACTTTAATGATTAAATTTGTGAAAAGTTCAGTTTGAAGGTGTAAAAGTTTTCTGAAAGGTCTGTTTTTAAGGTGAAGAATTTTGTGAAGGGTCCTGTTTTAAGATGAGAATTTTTGTTGAAGGGTCGTTATAAGGACTCAAAAATTTTCTAAACAGATCCCTGATTGATATTTTCATACATTAGATATTTATTTACAAAATATTGTGCATGATTTTTTTAGTCAAAACAAGTGTAAATGAATTTTTAAAGCTGTTATTGACTGTGTCATTCTACAGATAAAGAACTTTTGCTCTGGCAGTGACTTTTTTAGTGGAAAAAAATGTATACTACAGTAGAAGATCTTTATATTATAACCAAACTTAAACACATGAGGTTGTGCATTATATAGAATTTTGCGTTATACAGATCACATTTCACACATCACTAAGCATACCTTGTGAACATGACCAAATATGTCTGTAACATATCAAAATATAGTACAGTATCTTTATATTGCAGTCCTTGGGCCCAAGAGTTGTGCATATTATAATTTTAGATAATATAGATAATTTCATACATTGTTAAATTTACTTTATAAACATGTTCTAAATATGCCTGGACCAAATCATTCATTATAATACTAAAATTTTAATTGTAATAATATCAACTTTTTCATTAAAAAGTTCTGAATTAAGATAACAATGAATAAATGTATCAAATTTAATCCTCTGGAAATTAGCAATTTTTGTACAATGTGGAATGAATGTGCTTCCTAACTGCAAAATTCATTGTTCATATCTGAGAAGCTGTGCGTTATAAAGATCTTCTACTGTATATACTATTCTCCAAGGTTTATGTTTGAGGTTAAATTTTTAAATGTAGAAATTTATAGCTTCATTAGGAATAATATTTTCTGGTTCAGTTTAATTTAAACTAAACAACAGGTTGAGGAATGAAAAAGCAAAAACAGACAAACTTACATTTATATTCAAATTTTCAACAAAAACAAATTATTTCGTATTTAAAATTTTGTTGTATAAAACATAAAATTTTCTCAAAACTTGATGCTAAATCCTATAGGTGTTTTTTTTTTTTTTGGGGGGGGGGGGGGGGGTGTAAAATGCAAATTATGTCTGTTTTCAATTAATTGATCTTCAATTTTGTTACATAAATGAAAAAAAAAATACATTTCGAATATTGTTTTATTAAGTTTTCATGCTAAGTGCAATATGTTTCAGTTTCTAATTTATATTGAGTCTGGAAATGTTTATAATAATCAATAAATTGACTATTTTGAAAATATCAGATAGTTATAAGAAGTATCAGATATTTTTGTTAGTTCAAAGATGTAATATTTAACCCTGATCTGAACAGGATTTCATAAATCTTGTATTTTATTATGTACAGGCATGTAGATTCATTTATTGATGGATGGAAGAGCTAACTTTGATTTAATCTTTTTATTTAAAAAAGAGTAACTTTTCATAGTTAAATTAATTGTGACCTTTTTACTTTCTTTTACTTGTTTTCTAATAAAGAATACTATTGCATATAAAAATACGAAAATTGGTAGTTTTATAGACAAATGTATGATAAACATGCTTAGGCAGATTTTAAATCGAAAAGTTATTTTAAGAACTTTTTGATGTTAAGTCAGACATAGTGGTTTTTTTTTTAATTTCAATATTTTATTCGAATTTTCAATATTAATAGATATTTATTTCATATTTTGAAAAAGTAGTTTTTTCACCTATTGTTGCCAGAATTTAAAAAGTGCAAATAATTTGAAATATCTTTCAGTTGAAAAATATAATTACATGTGAATATTAAAACAGAAAGCAAACTTTAAAATAATCAAGCTATTTACATGCAAAAAGCATTAAATGGTGAAAATTATTTAAAATGTCATATTTAAAACTATTTTCATATAGTGTTTCTAAATACAGTATTTTTAATTGAAATATATATTTACATGTGAGTTTTGAAAAAGAAAAGAAACCATAAAATTATTAAATTGTTACATGCAAAATTCATTTAATTGTGAAAATTGCATCATTTTAAAACCTTTCTTATGGAAATTATTCATGTGACGTCACAGGGGAATCACGTGGAGTGCAAAAAGGCGTCTAGTTCCTTTGTTTACATATTTCATCACTTGATGGAGTATAAATACATATAATATTGTATGTGCATACAATACTTTAGATATTTTTTAAGTAGGAGAAAGAAATTAACTTGGAAATAGTAACATACAAAATGTAAGAAAAGAATACAGCTTAATGCTTTGGTTATTTCACAAGTAAAGAAATAAATGAAGGGTTAAAATCACATGAATTTCGAAGCACTTCAAGGCATTGTAGTTACTCTTCACTCCATAAAACATATGCAAAAACAAGCAATAAGAATGTAGTTCACTATCTGAAGATGACAGTAAGTAAAATATAAAAAGTAACAAATATTTTTGATACAACTCTGATATAGGAAAAACTATAGGTGATATTACATTTAGATTTTTTTTTTTCACATGGTGTTTCCATTAGTGGTTTTTTAAATAACATTGTATATGTTCCCTACTGTCAGAATGTGCTCTCGAAGCTGGTAGACGGGAGGTGCTGGGTTCGATCCCAATCGCGCCCGTCGGCCTAATCGTTCGGAGTTTTCATGGTTTTCTTCGAGCCGTGGATTTATCCATGCGTAAATACGGATTAGGTTCCCTTAGAAAGACCCCCCACGAAGGGCACTCCCCCCGGGCCTATATCCCCAGTGTAGATAATTGGCCGTCAATAATCAACCCAACCCAACCCTACTGTCAGAAAGGAATGATCTCTATATTTAAATAATAAATTGCTTATGTTAATGATTTATAAAAAATTTCCAGAAAAATGATGTTTTATGTCATAATCAAATATAATAAAAATGGAATAAAAATGCTGTTAAAAAATAACTTTTAATTTTTATGAAATAATTTGACTATAAAGGACCCTTCACAAAATTCTTCATCTCAAAACAGGACCCTACACCATTTTTTTTATTTCAGAACAGTACCCTTCAGAAAAATTTTCACCTTTTAAACAGGACTTTTCACTTTTAAACTGAACTCTTCATAAAATTCTTTGCATTAAAAGTAGATCTTGCATAAAACTTTTCTATTTCCAAATTGAACCATTTAAAAGTAAAATTTGAGATGTCATGTTTCCATATATAAAGAAAATATATGCATTTTACATACGCATGTCTTTAAAATGTATAAACAAGAACCGGGATATAATGATCATTTCAAATTCACAAAATTATGACTAGACTTTTCAGGAAAAAAAAAGATTGTCTGAAAAATTTGGACAGATCTCAGTGTTATCTAACTATATATAATTTAAATTGACTTCACAAGGTCAGTGTCCTGGTCCTTAAGTCAGTAACTTTCGTAATACAGCATTTGAATGACTGATTGCTCTATTTTCCATGACAACAAAAGGATGAATTGGGGAGGATAGATCATAGATGTCCTTGAGATGCCAATTGAAATTGTATGGAGTATACAGGCCTGCCACTTGCTACTAAAATGCTACTTTTTGCTACTATTTTCAGCTTCAGGAGACTAAGGCAACTTTTTTAAGCGAAAAAGGCTTGAAAAGCAACTATTTCTGACAAATAGGCAACTATTTTATGAAAAAGGAGACTTTTTGAAAATTTTATTCTTTTCTCCCCCCCCCCCCCTCCACACACACACAGCATACAAGGAAATTTAAAATCTGTATTTTTATAAATAAAAAATTCTCCTGTCCTTTTTGTTGCTCTCTAGTGCAATAAATAAATAATCAGGCTTATAAACTACCCCTTCCTTCCAAAATTTTTGGTTCCCCTCTTTGCCCAACCCCTCTAAGCATGCGGATTTTCAAAACTTTATTTTAAGAAAAATAATTCTGCCCTATTTGTTGTTAAATTATAACATTAAATTAAAAAAATTAATCATTCACCTCTCCCTCTCAAATTTACATATCTCCCCTTTCCCCCTTCCAGTGTAGAAAAAAGTTTAAAATATTTATTTAGAGAAAAAGTCTCACCTAATTGTGTTATAATATTGGCAAAAAAATATTTAAAACTCTTTATTTAAAAAAAAAAGAAGTCTGTCATTCATTGTTTTCTAGTAACAATAAATAATTAATCAATCTTCTAAAATACCCTCATGCCCAATTTGTTTTCTCCCATTTCGGCAATTTCAAACTCTTTAAAATTTGAATTTTTTAAAAAAAAGTGCTGTAATTGATACTTTGTAGTAATGATAAATATCAATGCCCTAAATTGCTTCCCCCCTGAACATTTTCATTTGTAAATAATTTTTCAAATAGATTTTCTTAATGTGTAGCACATCACACTAAATCGGGATGCCAACTATGTTTTACTATTCTAAAAAAATGTCATTTCAAAGTAAACACATATACACGTAAAATAAAAATTTCCCTTATACTGCAGTTTCAAACTCTTTAAAATATTTAAAATCCCTTAAATCTGAAGTTTAGGAAAAAGTTCCAAGAAAAATTTCTTGAAGTTCATTACGAAAGCAAAAATGAAATGCTGGAAATATCACAATTACATCTGCAACTAACAAAAACTATATCAAGTGGTTGATCCAAAAGTTGCAGCAAACTGAGCTCAAATGTCATGAAAACTAGAATGGATTTACTTTTAACACTTTTGTTACATAATAATTAGAGAATTTGTAAAACCAGTACTGATTTGTGCAGATTGTATATAAAATGTTGTATTGGTGTGATCAGAAAAACTTAATCAGTTTTATGGAAAGATCAGGGAACAGTCAGAAAATTTGAAAAAAGGAAATCAGTATCTACCCTGATCTCAACACTGTCTTTATTTTGGTTAATACTTTATATGCAACTATTTTGCTACTAAATCAGTCATGATATGCGACTGTTTTTGCTACTATTTTTGTCTTCAAAGGCTACTAAAGCAACTATTTTGAATAATTTTTAGAATGGCAGCCCTGAGTATAGATGAGTCAAGGGTACCAGCAAGGCAGGGCAATTGCTCCTCCCTGGACTCCAGTCAGATTTCAATTCATTCAGTATTTCAAACTTTATTGTGATGACAAGATTTGTATTAGATAAAAGAAAGTAATCACAATAGGTTAACCCTTAAGATTAATATACTTCCTAACAATTATTTCATATTTTAAATTAAAATTAAGGGAATTGATTGAAAACTTCTTTTTATGTTTATTTTGGGAAAACAGGTGGGGGGGGGGGGGGGGGGCAGAGAATAATGTTCAAGGACATAAGAAAAAGATGGGCTCATTGAGCTGAAGCCCTCATAGTTGTTCATCTATTAATAAAATTTATGTGTACTTTTATAGTGTTAATAAATATTTTTTACTCCATAAACATTGTTTCCTTTATTTTTTTGTTGGAAGTTGGAAACCTATTTGCAAATAGAAGGTAGGTGCTATTAATTTATATAATGTAATTAAAAAAGAAGACAAATGAAACATTTATATAATGAAACAGATGAAGTACATTTGATTAAGGATCTAGAATTTCTTTCTCTTTTCAAATATTTGATATTAAAATATCAGTTACTACAGCAATTTAAATTAATATAAATATTAAAAAATATTTAAAATATGAAAAAAAAATGTGAATTTCTAGAAATTTATAACTTGACATTTTTCTAAACAAAGTTTATTTTTAAAACTAATTTAAGAAAAGAAAATCCATATACATATTCTTAATACAGCCTTTGTTTACATTACCAGTACATATTTTAAGATTATGTCAGTTGTCACCCATAACTGGTGCCGCACTTTAGGGTAAAATTGACTTCTAATTTCTATATGGAGAAACAGTGAAAGTGTTAAGCATTTAGTATTATGGAGATAGTGCTTAAAAAGGAGTTCAGGGTTTCCCTGATCTGATGAAAAAAAAAACCAAATTCTTTGAATTCTTCATTTTAAATAAAAGCAGTAGAAGTTCATTTTTGGATTTTTAATGTGTTATTTGTTATTCTTCTGATTATGATGATATGATAAAAATTGCCTTGCACACGGGGTTCTGATGAAAAACTCTTAGTTAATTTATTTCATGTTTATATTCAACATTATAAATAAAATTGCAACCTTTGCATTGGCTGCAGGCACTCTGTTCCAAAATCTTGCCCCTCCCTGGATTTTGTTTTGAGGGTGTTTATGGGCAGGGTGGTTTCAAATAAACATAATACAATAGGGAAAACGAACCTAATGTTTGGTATCCCTATGCTACAGGGGTCCACAACAGACACAGGCTGTACTCATCTAGAGAGTCAAACTTCCAAAAGACTTTTACGTTAACTCCTAATCACTCTTTGGTTAAAAGATCAACTTCTAAGCTCGTGGCATATTCTGAGGTATGGTTTTACCTCCTTGAAATAATATTATTTACTAACAGTCTAACTCGAAAGATGCACCCATGGATGCAAGACCTTCAGTCACAGGACTGATTTCAGTCTTGGAGATTTTTTTGTGTGACTGATTGTACATTTTACTTTATTTACTTGAATTATAGAAATTTTACTCTCAGGAATTTTTAATCGCTTTCTTTTATTGCAAGAGATCAATTTTTAGCCATAATGCAAAACATAGAAATCCTCTAAACCATTTTCATTTGGTTATTCCTAAAAGTTTTCAGTCTTGGCATAGATGGATTTCTTGCACCCATGGATGCACCATAATGACAAATGATGTCACACAAAGTAGGTTATAACAAATATTCTGTGGTATAACTCAATTCTCTTAAATTAGATGGAAAAATGGAGTAAAGATCTTTCGTATTCCCACTAGAACCACCAACATAACGGCGTACCAAAAGAAAGCAGAACAAAGAAGTGACACGACCTCATGATGGCTGTAGAGGTATGCAGTGGTTGGACAATAGGTCTGCACGAGCTTAGCCTGCAGACTCGGGTTGGGCCAGGCTTCTTATTTCTTCTTCTCTCTCCCAAACCCCTCTGAGCCTATTTTGGGTTGGCGTTTTATTTATTTTTATAAAAATGAAACTGTGAGGTCTAATTTAATGCCTCCCCGCCTCTCCCCAGCGTACAAATATTGAAATTTCAAAAACGCTAGAAATTAGCTCTAATTTTCTCTGGTTTCGGTATCACGCTGCTTTAACCCTTTCAGTGGCAAAGTATTCCTGTTGCTAAAATGTTGAAATCATTCATTTTCACCATAATTTAGAAACAAATTTATTAGGAAATAAGTAAAAACCTTTCTTCACTCTCATTAAAAAAACAAAATTTTATTTCAAAAGCCTTGTGTCAGTGTGACATTTAGGAATTAAAATTAAGTGGGATATATATGTCCCACTGCCCTTCAAGGGGTTAATTGAAATGCAAGGGGAAGAAGTGTAGCCTGCAGAGATGCGGCTGTTGCTATTTGTGGGTAATGTCCTGTGAAACAAGGGTGCCTCTGTATGAGTGTGCAACATATCCTATATATATAAAATCCTAATGAAACGATTTTATGAAATGACTAGCAAGTGATTTGAATATACGAAACGAATTTATGAATGAAACTTCATGGTTTGTAAAACAATTTTGTTACATAGAGAGATAGACATATACAAGGAGATAGATACAGAGACAGAACTAGAAGGCGATAGAGAGACGGACAGAGTTAGATGGGGATAGAGAGGTGCACGGATGTAAAAAAAAAATAGAGGAAGATAAGAGAGCTAAATATGGACAGAGAACTAGAGGGAGTTAGATAGATAGCTCCAAACAGTGACGTAGTCAGGGTGGGTGTCCAGAATCCAGATGCTCTGAATACCACTAACTTTGTAAAGTTTTCTTTGACTTTTCTAATCAGAATACTTTCTGCGATAATCAATGCAAAGAAAACTTTGCATTATTACTTGTATCCAGAGCATTTGGACACCATCCCTGGCTACAGATAGAAAGAAACAGGAAGATACATTGATAGAAGGAGATAGAGTGAGATATAAAGAGATAGAGGGCAATAGCGATAGAAGGAGATATAGTGATAGATAGATATAGAGAGAGGACTAGAGGAAAACAGAGATATAGACGGTGATAGGTAGATAAAGTGATATAGGTAGAGGGCAATATAGTGATAAATAGATATAGAGAGAGAACTAGAGGAATATAGGCGGTGATATGTAGATAAAGGGATATTGGTAGAGGGGAATATAGTGATAGATGGAGAGAGAACAAGGGGGCGTTCGAGAGATAGAAGGAGATAGTGATAGAGAGATATGGAGATTCAAAGCTAGATACGGAGAAAGAACTAGAGGGAGATATAAATGGAGGTAGAAGGAGATATAGCGGTAGACTGTGACAGGGATATAGAGATATATACAGATAGAGAAATATATGGAGATAGAAAGTGATAGAGAGAGAACTAGAGGAAAATAGAGATATAGACGGTGATAGATGGAGAGAGAACTAGGGAGTTACAGAGATAAAGTGATAGAGAAATAGAGAGTGTGAGATATAAAGAAAAAGAGAGATAGAGTAATAGGTGGAGAGTGAACTAGAGGGAAATATATAGTGAGAGGAGCTGGATATAGAGATAGACAGTGATAGAGATATAGAAAGATAGAGTGATAGAGATAGATAGGCGGAGATAAGGAAATGGAAATAGAAAGATAGAGAAATATGAATATAGATGGAAAGATGATACTTAGAAAGAGAGTCAGACAAAAAATTCCGGAGATTGGCGCAGGGGGCAGAGTCTCCTAGTCCTAATGCGATATAAAATTTAATCGATTGAGATGACTTTGGGAAAAACGAATCCCAAGCATCTTAGAGAGCCTGCCATTATCGCCAAACTAATTGTTGTTAATTAGTCTGACTCATCTAATCTAACTCGTCCAGACGAGAGTTGACGAGTTCTGGGATATAAGTTTGCAATAGTTTAAACAAAAACTTCTGTCTTAACACGTGTCTTGTGCGTATGTCCCCAGTCTCATATAGATGCACCCTAGTGAGATAATTCAATAAACATTAGCTCGGTGAAAACGGCAGGCTCGTCCATAGACATTTTATGTTTAGGCTGAGCATGGCAACACTTTAGTCTATATCAGCTGTAATAAAACATCAGTTGTGCGTTACAATTAACTCTCGTATTTACCCTCGACCTTAAATACTGGATAAGCGCGAAAGCTCAAATGGTATTCACGATTAATCTGATTGGACTTCAGCTGCGATCATGTCAAATCAGTTTAATGGTGAATATCATTTGAATGTTCGACCGAGGTTTTCGCGCTAACCGGCAGTTGAGGTAGATGGTGAATATGAGCGTAACTGGATTAGATCAACAATCTAATTTCACTAATGAAAAACAAAACTGATAAAACATCTCCACTAGGGTTCCTCACAGAGTGGTGACATTCGAGAATTAAAATTTGATTGGTGTAGACAATTTTGGACAAAAACATAGTCGTCAGGTAACGTTTGTTGATATCTCACTCATTTAATCGAACTCCTTCAGAGATTATCTCTACGTAGCGTTGCAAAACATGAAAAAAACGGGTTTAATTCCGGGAATAAATCGTGTGTTTTGGGATATAAATAAAAAAATCCCGGGAGTTTTCAGAAAGTTTCAGTTATAGAATAATCGGTACTTTTCGGTTAGCCGGGCGCCAGTGAAATTTATATATCTATGTATACATATATCTATACATACACACATTTATATATGCATGTATGTATATATACATATATATATACATACATATATGTGTGTATGTATACATATATATGTATATATAGATATATACATTTCACTGGCGCCCGGCTAACCGAAAAGTACCGAATAATCTAATTTACAGCTGTTATGCAACTGTAATAGATCTGTATTCACAATTTTTTGCATATTAATGATTGACTAATAAAAATATTTGCGATAACTAATGTAAACAAAACATAAATACAGAAATATTGCACAGTTCACATGAAAACTAACAAAATGTACGCTTCAGCAGCAAAAATGTTAAGAAAAATTAAAATATTCAATTATTTATAAGTAAAAAATGAGAGAGAGGCAGATCTCGCCTGACATGAATATAAGCTCCTGTTTGACATTTGACGGCGATTGCTTTGAGACCTATAAGCTACAGGGCTGTTTGTCTCATCATTCCTGTTATCAAAATCAAGCCAATGTAAACAAAAATAAAATAAACCAAATTAAAATAACTCAATGCGAAAATACAATGCAACTCGCAAACAAATCAATATAGAGGAATATTTGAAGGAGTGTTGCTTTGAGACCTATAGCTACCAAATATGCGGGTTATTTTCAACTTTATCTCCAAGTTATGGATTGTTGGCTGCCATAATTTGGACAAAATATTCAGTCTGAGAATGTAGTCAGAACGCGACTCTCTTATAGAGGCATCCGATCTTCATCAATCGCACATTTCGACTAACTGTAGTTAGGGTGCCTCTATAACATAATGGTGGCATAAGGAAAATAAAACTTGATTAGCCAAAACGATTGTGGACAAAAACGAATCGTCAATATCTTAATGCGTCTGCCATTATCGCCAAACTAATGTTTGTTGGCATGTCGAACTCGTTCCGGTGAGTTTCGCCACGCTCTGGAATATTGTTTACCACACTTTGGACAAAACATTTGAAACAGCCATTTTGCTGTTAGAGATAGTGAACCAGTCTAGTCAGTCGTAAAAGAGAGCACAAGATGTAAAATTCAAAGTCAAATTTATTAAAAATTTAATTTGGCTAGGATTTTGAGAAAGACACCACTAAATTTTCATTATACCAAGATAAATTAGCTTCCCCAAAACTTCAATCAACGAAATACAACTTCAAATGTCAATTATAATGAACTCAAAAACGTAACTTTTACAGCTTTGAAGACGTAGCAAACCAAGATGCTTTCAGCCAGACTTAATCTCCAATATGCAAGCTAGCCGAACACTGATTTCAAGATGTCCGCCTAGGGTACGACTAAAAATGGCACCCCGAAATTAACTTTATTGAATTAGCAGGAAATATGACAATAAACTCTTACCCACTGTTATAGAGAAGTTGCAATCAGCTGATCAACCATTGTACTTCACTTGGAGGTCAGGGTACTTCCACCAATCAGAACTGCCTATTTGTAGTGTGTGACCTCCAACATGACGTCAATTGCAACTGCCCTATTCTCCTTTCCAGCTTCGAATTAGATGAGCACGATTGCCGGATCTCACAATAACTCACAAAGAGTAGAAACTCCACCCAAGTTCCAATTTCCCAACGCATTCCGAAGCTTAAATATTATTTAAAACATCGATTGACCAGATGTGAAAATTTGCATAAATATCGATGAAAAGCAGAAACTCATAAGTTCCGAGGTTTTCACATTCATTCGTCGAAAGTTAAAGAAAAGTAGCCCTGATCAACTTTACCGCACATGGACAATTAGTGGACAAAAACTACGTTCTCATTCAAAACTTCGCCTACTCTTATGTCGATACATCATACATTTTTAGCCTGAGATATAGTGTGGAAATCAGCCAACCAAAATGTGCTAAAAAAACTTATCCCATAAAAGTTGAACGATGCTGAATGATAGATGTCTATCGCAGCGACATCTATTAGTTCAAACATAAACATTATATAAGGATTCAATGGGCTTTATTGGGAATCTGGGTTCGAGATTGTAAGAATACCACCAACACGTGATTTCTTACAATATCGACCAATGTATGCATGCGATACATAGACAAACAAATATAAACACAGCAGGGAGGTCACATGATGGTGGTTTATGACGTCATGCCAATAAAGCCCATATAAAAGGCATTTCGGCCATTGAACAAGCAGATGTCGCTGCGATCGACATTTGTCCTTCAGCATATTCACTCAATATTTATGGGATTCATTTTTTTAGTACTTTTTAAAGCATTATTGGAATAGCCTATTGCCACACTATATATTCTAGACGCTGTACCTGAGCATCCGCCGAGTCCGTGTGTGTATGTCGCCATTGTTTTATAGTGACATCCTAGCTGTAGTTGGGAAACAACGTTCATAATTGACAACAAGTACCAGGCCCACAAAGCATCGTCTAATTCTAAAAGGTCTATCTTAATTAGGATGTCTTTATATGAGAGCAACGATTTACACACAGTGCAGATGCCCATACTATGCTTAGACAGAGGTTCTTGTCCAAACTTACATTCCATGGATTCCAGAACTTGCTGGTACCGTGACTAACAAAACAAAATACATGGCCGGCTTATGACTTTTGAAACGTCATGAACCGGCAGTGTATGTCATTGGTCGTGCCGGTACACGGCTGATCGAATTAAGACAAGTCAACGAATAAGAGCTTGGAGGCAGGTCGTACGTCGCCAGGAGAAAGATTGTATGCGACACGGAAGGAGATATTCGTATTAAACCGAGACCAACGAAATACCGTCTGATTCATGACGTTTAAAACGCGGATGTCAAGGCGTAAATTCAAATGCGGACTGTGCCATATTCTGACCATAGCATGGGATTTCATTTAATCTAAATTTTTAGATCCCAGTTGGTGCCATTTGTCTTTCAGCCGTGTGTGGATCAGTTATAAAGCAGCAAAGGGCCTTTTTCAAGGCTGACCAACCCGAGCTAACTCTTGAAAACCTCCACTTGGGCTAGGCAATAGCCTGAAGTGTCTGAATCAAAATTAGTGAGCAATATGGCCCCCTAAGAGGTTCTTTGTGTATTGTGCTTCGGTTATTGGTCCTCTAGTGTACCAGTTGTTACAGCTTTGCAATTACTCTTGGTAACTTACTCACTTCACCTCTTCCAATTTTGTCAAATCCAGACTTAGACTTCTCTACGAAGTGTAGGGTAGAGGTCTGCACGGGCCGAAATTTACAGGCCCAGGCCCGGCCCAATCCGTACAAAAAACTTTAGCCGAACCGGTCCGGTATAAAAGCAAAATGTTTGGCTCGTACAATTTCTTTTGGCCCGGCCCGTCCGGTATAAAAGCTAAAATCTTGGCCCAAACCTGCTCCAGTATAAAAGCTAAAAGTTCGGCCCGAGCCCCGCCCTGAAAGAGTGAAGACCAGACCCGGTGCAAGTCTCGTGAATGAAAACAGGCCTGTGGTCGTGCAGACCTCTAGTGTAGGGCACCATAAAAAGATTCTTGGATGCTTCATGCCAGTAGCGCAATCTGGGTTTTAAGCGCGCAGGGCAACTAAAAAATTTGAAATCCCTTCTTAGAGGTTACTGTAGTTCCTTATATTATAATTTTAAAAAAATGACTAATTAGAGCTCTTAAAAGATTTAGCGTGCTGCGAAACTTTTGAGACCCTACAAAAATCCAACTTAAAGTAACACCGCTTTTCGAACTTTCCTCTTACAATTTTGATTTTGTAGCCGCAGAGTCCTGCGCGGATCGCGTTGTCCCGATCCAAACACGAAAACTCCATTGGAAGTAAAACCGAAACCCAACAAGAAAAATCTTTATTCACCTGTAACCGAGATGAAAGAAAATTACTTCATATTTTAATAGATTTATAAAATGTAGTCTACAATTATATATCAAACAAGCAGGCTAAGCCCACTGCACTGGTCCATTTTACAAATGAACCTTAAATCAAATGAAATGGTGAATTCGACCTTGTATTTTGAAGTATGCTTAATACATTGCCCCATGCTTAATACAATGCGAACGCCATTGCACTATTATATTATCTGATGCGTTAGACAAAATTCGGGCTATTAAGAAGCAATTCCCTTTTATTTGATCATTTATAGTAGAGTTTGGAAGAGAAATGTGGCCTTTATGTCCAATAAAATGTTCTCTAGTCACCACACTACTAAAAAAAGAGAGCATTACAATCAATGAAGAGATTGATCATTGAACTTAAATAATGTTCGGGTTATCTTCATACGCGTACTTCTCCGAGGTTATAAGGAAAGGGCATGTTTACAAACAAACAGTTCCATCAATCAATCTACCACTGCATTTTTGTCGCAGCTATCATTGCAGGAATCGTCATGGCGACGTAGGCCAATCATATTATAGACCAGTTTAACGTAGACCAATCAAATCCCTCCATCTCATGTATACGGTAGGAGTCGTAAAGAACGAACAGGTTTTTCTCCCAAACTAACAGTAATTTAATCAACAGTGACGTCATCTGTCCTTTCCTTATAGACACTGAGTGGCCAAAAAATTAGAGACACCTCTTATTTGAAAGTAAACCAGACCGACAGTGATGTACAATGACTTAACAACGCAGAATTGCTTATATAAAGAACTCTCTGCTTCGTAGGACTTAATAAGCACGGACGTTACTGTAAAAATGGGTAAGACGACAGATTTAATTTGACTTTGAACAAGGGGTGATCGTCGGTGCAAGAAGAAATGGTGAAACTACGACTTTTTTAAGATTTTCTCATCCAACAGTATATGGAATGTTTACTGAGTGACAGTTGAAAAAAAAAACTTCAAGCGATAAGCACCATTCCGGTCGAAAAAGGTTGGTGAACGAGAAAGGTGAAAGGCGAGCAGCACGCGTAGTTCGCAGCAAGAGAAGGGCAACAACACGTCAATTACAGCTGAAATCAGTGCAGGTGCATCACAAAGCACATCCCAACGCACAACAAGACGGACTTTGCAAAGGATGGGCTTTAGCAGCAGGAGACCATCAAGAGTGCCTTTGGTATCACATAAAAATAGGAAAAGACACCTGTTATGGGCAAAGAAACAACGAAATTGGTCACTTGAGTACTGGAAAGCCTTGAGTAGCCTGGTCCGATGAATCTCGTTTCCTGCTCCATCATGCAGATGGCAGAATCAGAATGTGGCGCAAACAGCACAAATGCACGGACGCCTCCTGCCAAATGACAATTCTTCATTTTGGTGGCGATGGAATTATGGTGTGGTGAATGTTTTGCTGGAGTACACTGGATCTGTCGATATATGTGGACACAACTCTGAACAGCACAGCTTGCCTCAACGTCATTGCCGATCACGTGCACTCGTTTCTGGCCATAATGTTCCCTTATGGAGATGGTCACTTTCAGCAGGACAATGCACCTTATCACCGCGCTCGATCGGTCTTAAATTGGTTGGAGGAACATCAGAGTTTAGTCTGCTTCCATGGCCAGCTTTGTCCCCTGAGCCCTGACTTCAATCCTATTCAGCATTTGTGGGACAAAGTCGAACGCCTCTATCCAATCTGACCAAACTTAGAGCTGCCATTATGTCAGCATGGGTCAACATTCCTCTGCAACTGTATGAGCAACGTGTTGAGTGCATGCCAAGAATAATATCGGCTGTGATCAGAGCTAAAGGTGGACCAAATCATCATTCGATCAAACTCATTTGATTACATCAGATTCATTTTTATGTTTTTTCATTTTCGATGGAGGTTACTTGCGGCGGCAAAGCGTTCCAGGTTGGCGCTCCTTAAGCACTGCATTAACGTGACTAACTTGGCGATAATGACAAACTGGCCTAGATGCTTGGCAATTCGTCCTAAATCGTCATAGCCAATCAAATTTTATTTTACGTATGTCTTTATTCTCTTACAGAGGCACTCTAGTCCAATTCTTCATAGCCAGTATCGTTAAATTCTGGAATGTTAGTTTGCCATAGCTTGTACAAAAACTTCAGTCTGAGCATTCGCGCTGTGTGTATGAGACCACTTTCTTATACAGGCACTTTACATCTGATAGATAATATTTCAGATGTTTGATTGGTCAACAGGATCTTGAATATCTTACTTTTCAGTATAGCGCTTAGAGGATTAGAGTGCTCGAGAAGACAATGGCAACATACGGAATATAAAATTTGATTGGTTGCGACGGTTTTGGACAAAAGTGAATCGCAATCATTTTGGCAATTATAGAGCTCAGTGGTCTGTTCATGACGTTTAAAAGTTACAAGGAGTGAATCATCTTTACACGACGATTGGTACAAAGCGGCGCGCCCATCGTTTTGTGCCATCATCCCTGTATGTTTTTGGTCGCGGCCAGCCACCCGAGGCTAACGAAAAAGACAGGCTACCGTGGTGCATTCCACTTATCTTTTTTACAGACCGCTAGAGTGACGTGATGCTCTTTTCGTACACTTGCATTGGTGCATTCGAGCATCACGTGACTCCCGCGGTCTGTAAAAAAAGATACGCGTAAAGCACCGCGGTAGCCTTACTTTTTCGTTAGCCTCGCAGCCACCACGAGGCTAGCGAAAAAGAAAGGCTACCGCGGTGCTTTATGCGTATCTTTTTTTACAGACCGCGGGAATCACGTGAGGCTCGAATCCACCAATGCAGGTGTACGAAAAGAGCATCACGTCACTCTAGCGGTCTGTAAAAAAAGATAAGTGGAACGCACCGCGGTAGCCTGTCTTTTTCGTTAGCCTCGCAGCCACCATTTGTGACGTCATGATAATGAATGAGCAAGCCCGGTATTTAGTGTTGCCCTGCTATTAGACGAGTGGGACAAGTTGAAAACTTAATATTGGCGTTTCGTCTTTGTCCAAAATCGTGTCAACCAATTCAATTTTATATCCTGTATGTCACCCCTTTCATATAGAGGTTATTTATTGCGCGCAACTTGGAGTACATGTGCGAGTGTAGTTTTGCAAAAGACAGTTATGGAAACCCTTTATTATTATCAGGGCTACACTAGATACTGGGCTTGTTCATTCATTATCATGACGTCACAAAAAGTGGCTGCGAGGCTAACGAAAAAGACAGGCTACCGCGGTGCATTTCACTTATCTTTTTTTACAGACCGGTAGAGTGACGTGATGCTCTTTTCGTACACCTTCATTGGTGCATTCGAGCATCACGTGACTCCGGCAGTCTGTAAAAAAAGACAAGCGTAAAGCACCGCGGTAGCCTTCATTTTTCGTTAGCCTCGAGGTGGCTGGTTGCGACGAAAGACATACAGCGATTGGCACAAAACGATGGACGCGGCCAGCCACTATTTGTAACATTTTAAGAAAAAATGAGCCAGTCTGGTGACTAGTGTTGCCTTCTTATTATGCACATTCAATTTAATCTACGTAATATGTTGGTAGTAGAAAAAGGCAATGCTAATAACATGATTTTTTTTAAACAATTGTATGTCGTAAACTAAAAAATGCTAAATTGAAGTAACTCTTTTTTTTTCAAAATTACTTATTCGTAGCTCTTCCTCAATGCCTTCAGTCAATACGATCCCCAATACCCGATGCCGTATGATCGATGTTGGCCTTGACGCACCCTTTACGAAAAGTTAGCTATTGCTTCTGATCCAGAAGACTCGTCGCACGACTCCAGGAAGAGACGGGATCTCAGCCAAACTTCTGCAGGGTCTCCCTAGAGAGTACAGGAAAGTTACTGGCTCTCTACAACAATCTTCCCATCATAGTTCCTATTCGTAAACCAGGGAAACCAGCCCATTTCACATTATCTTATCGTCCGATTGAACTGACGGCTGTCTGCTCCAGTCTTCGAACGCCTTATACTTTATCGCCTTGTTTACTGGGCTGGCAATAATAACATATTTCATGCTTCTCACTATGGCTTTATGCCGTTTAATTATTGTACATCGCTTCTCAGTAAATTCTATGATGACATCTCTAGTGCTCGTAACTCCCATCAAGCGGCCTTCAATATGCCTAGACATCCGGTTGGCATATGACTCAGTTTGGATCAACGGGCTGATTTACAAACTCGCTGTTCTCGGCGTACGGGGCAAGATTAGACGCTGGATCGCACATTTTCTGACTGACCGCTCCATCTGCGTCCGCTGGAAGTCAGTCTACTCCAATAGTCGGCAGTGCAAGAGAGGCGGGCCCCAGGGAAGCGTCCTCTCCCCGTTCTTATTCATGGTTTTCTCCAACATATTTTTGAGATCCTAGAGTCCATATCCTGATCCTCTTATACACGCTGGGAGAAGACCCCTCAGCAAGCACCTTTGCAAAACCATAAAACAGCATAGACATGCTGCTATTACAGTGCACTGCTTACCATCTTTCCGTTTCACCGGACAAAAGCGTCGCCATCGATTTCTTTCGTCACCGATCTTTTGTTTCTACGGCCATGCTCTGGGGTACGACGCTCAAGTGGAGCCCTGTAGAAGACATTTTAGGAGTATTGTTCAGTAGATCCCTCTTTTTAAACCACCATTTCTCATCCATATGAGCTAAGACTTTTAAGAGGTTAAATTATCTGAAGGCGGTTGCCTCGTGTAGTCATAGTGTAAACAGCGTCCATATGTTGAGCTTGGCCAATTCTACTGTTTGCAATCGCCTAGAGTATGCCTGCCATCCCTTTTTGTCAATGTCAGTCCATCCTCTCTCATTACTCACTACAATGCCGCCCACCATGTTGCCACAGTTCTTCCAAAGTGTACGCTTATCCCACTCCTTCGCCGTGAGGCGAATGCCACTTCCATGGACAGCCGGATCCATTGTATGACTCAGTTTCCTTGTTTGCCAGCTGTCCCTTCCAAACAGTTCATTTTCGGCCCATTCTGCTACCGGGTTTCGAAACCTCTCTGCTGATCCCCTAGCTCTATAGGGGCCGTCCATAAATGATGTCACGTTTGGAGGGGGGAGGGGGGTTCATGAAATTGTGACAAGAGGGTTGGAGGGGATAAGAAGAAGTGTGACATCACACATTTTGGTTAAAATAAAATCATTAAAATCAGCAGATCAAATTTTGAAGTTATTTTGAAATTACCAGAATTTGAGTGTATTTTTTAATCGGACTAAAACAACTTTCACGTGATTTGTTTTCACATATATTCCTTTCTTTTAAAAAAATATAAATATTTTATTACTAATTGTATTACTTTATTGTATATTAATTATGTTTTTGTCGTAAACCGTAAACTTATTTTATACAAAATAAATAAACGAATAATTTTTATTGGGACTTAAAACGGCCTATAGAGGCACTGATTGCAGCCGTCGGTACAGGAAAATTGGCCTTTTAACTAATGTTAAAGTGCCATTGAAACCATTATTTATTGTAAACGCGTTTAAAAGTGTTAGATATTCAAATTCGGATAATTTTTACTTTGACATATAAACACAGAACACAAATAGCACATGAAATCTGAAATTGTGCATAAAAATAATCATTATGAACAAATTAAAAATGCATGTAACGCAATGGGATTGCAAGGGATTTTCCTGAAGGGAGAAGTTATATCTTTTTTCCACCAGATGGCGTATTCGAGCGCTTGAATTCCCAATTGTTATGCTCACAAATGTCATTAAAACTTATACTTAAAGTTGAAAAATAAAATTTGAAACATGATCTATAATGTAGTGCTTTGTTTCTGAACTCCAAGTATATGTCTATATAATATAGCGTGACATGTGACAAGGGGGGGGGGGGGGGGGGGGGTACGGTGAAGTGTGACTAAGGGGGGCAGGGGGATAAAAAATATTGAAAAAAAGTGTAACATCATTTATGGACAGCCCCATAGGGCAGTTGCGAGGCTAACGAAAAAGAAAGGCTACCGCGGTACTTTACGCGTATCTTTTTTTACAGACCGCGGGAGTCACGTGATGCTCGAATGCACCAATGCAAGTGTACCAAAAGAGCATCACGTCACTCTAGCGGTCTGTAAAAAAAGATAAGTGGAATGCACCACGGTAGCCTGTCTTTTTCGTTAGCCTCGAGTTTGGACCCTGTGACATCAGAATCATTATTTTATCCATGATATTATCCATGTATTTTTCGTTAGCCTCTGAGCAGTTGCAATTGACGCCAAGCGTACTCACCACTGATTCAAGGTTCTTGTGAATCCAAATGAGTTATCTACAAGGAAATGACCCCACAGGTGGGCTCTTCGGCCACCTGCATCGCCACCTGCGTATCCTTCCCCTGCACCCCATCAGTTGATGAAGGTCGTTACAATAGCAGAGCCTATGTAAAGAGGAAGATTCCACAGAACACTTGGGGACCATACCAGAATTCTCTAGAAGCTTTGGGGCTGGAAACCCAAGAGTGTGCCATGCCGTAGGCCGTAAACAAGAGAATTAATACATGCTCTTGCAATACCGACGGCTTCGAACGCAGGTGCATTGGGTAAAATTGAGCTGTGCCACCAGGTGCCGGAGATCACCTGTCAGGCACGTCAACTGCCGTACCCAAGTTCTAAGAAACTGAGGGGTGATTATGAGTAAAAAAAAATTCCGAAATTCAAAACAAATTTTCTGAAAGTATACAACAAGGGGGAATCCACTCCCGGCACTAATTATGTGTTTTTTTCGCACCCCTTTGACGATTTTGCGTTTTTTCGCGATCTTTTGACGAAATTTGTCGTTTTTCGCGATCCTTTGAGGAAATTTGCCGTTTTTTCGCAATCCTTTAACGAAATATGTTGTTTTTTCGCGATCCTTGGACGAAATTTACCGTTTTTTCGCGACCTTCTGACGAAATTTGCCGTTTTCTCGCGATTCTTTGACGAAATATGCGTTTTTTTCGCGCTCTTTTTTTGAAATTTGACGTTTTTTCGCGATTTTTTGACGAAATATGTGGTTTTTTCGCGATCCTTTGACGAAATTTGCCGTTTTTCCCAGATCCTTTTTCAAAATTTGCCGTTTTTCCCAGATCCTTTTTCGAAATTTGCCGTTTTTTTTCGCGATCCTTTGACGAAATTCGCCGTTTTTCCCAGATCCTTTTTCGAAATTTGTCGGTTTTTTTCGCGATCCCTTGATGAAATATGCGGTTTTTTCGCGATCCTTTGATGAAATTTGCTGTTTTTTCACGATCCTTTGACGAAATTTGCCGTTTTTTCACGATCCTTTGCTGAAATATGCAGTTTTCCGCGATTCTTTGACGAAATTTGCCGTGTTTTCACGATCCTTTGACAAAATATGCTGTTATTTCGCGATCCTTTGACGAAATTTGTCGTTTTTTCACGATCGTTTGACGAAATTTGTCGTTTTTTTCACGATCCTTTGACGAAATATGCGTTTTTCCTCGATCCTTTTTCGAAATTTGCCTTGTCTCGCGATCCTTTGAAGAAATGCGGTTTTTCCGCGGTCCTTTGACGAAATTTGCCATTTTCTTCGCGATCCTTTGACGAAATTTGCCGTTTTATAGCGATCTTTTGACGACATTTACGTTTTTTTCGGCGATTCTTTGACGAAATTCAAGTCTTTTTTTCGTAATCCCTGGACGAAATTCGCGATCCTTTGACGAAATTTGCGTTTATCCCGCGATCCTTTGACGAAATTGGCAATTTCTCTTCGAACGATTGACGAAATTGAATTTTTTCGTCGACCATTTGTTGAAAAACGCGATATATTCTATGTCCGAATTTATGACAGATTTTTTTTTAAATTTTCGGAAATGACTGCCTTAACTTTTCGGAAAATTCGGAAAAGAATCATCACTGGAGAAACTTTAACGAGCACGACCAGGAGAGTTCCTGTATGCTCTACGGCCGGAGGACGTAATTCACGATCCTTTGACGAAATTTGCGTTTTTTGCAATCTTCTGACGAAATTCGCGTTTTATCGCGATCCTTTGACGAAATTTGCGTTTTTTGAAATCTTCTGGAGAAATATGCGTTTTTCCCCGATCCTTTTTCGAAACTGGTCGTTTTTCCGCGATCCTTTGACGAAATATGCGGTTTTTTCGCGATCCTTTCACGAAATTTACCGTTTTTTCACGATCCTTTGACGAAATATGCGTTTTTCCCCCGATCCTTTTTCGAAATTTGCCATTTTTTTCGCGATCCTTTGACGAAATATGCGGTTTTTTCGCGATCCTTTGACGAATTTTCCAGTTTTTTCGCGATCCTTTGACGAAATTTCCAGTTTTTTCATGATCCTTTGACGAAATATGCGTTTTGTCCGCGATCTTTTGACGACATTTACGTTTTTTGTACCAAACATTTTTTGTACTAAAATCGATATATCCTGTCGATGTCGAGTCGAATGAAACAAACTGCATTGTGATGGGACCCATAGAACTCGAGTTAGCTGCAAAATCCGTTAGTTCCATCTTCCACCACCAGGGGGCGCACTGTGTTCCATACAAACATAGCTGAAATCTTTGAGGCTGTCGATTTCGAGTCAAATGAGCCATACCTCGTCGTGATCGGGCCCATAGAACAGGAGATAGGATAGCGCCCCCTGGTGGTGAAACTTAGAACTAAAATATATATATCCTGTCGATGTCGAGTCGAATGAATCAAACTGCATTGTGATGGGACCCATGGAACTCGAGTTAGCTGCAAAATCCATTAGTTCCATCTTCCACCACCAGGGGACGCACACTGTTCTATACAAACATAGCTGAAATATTTCAGGCTGTCGATTTCGAGTCGAATGAGCCGTACCTCGTCGTGATCGGGCCCATAGAACACAAGATAGGAAAGTGCCCCTGGTGGTGAAACTTGGAACTAAAATCGATATATCCTGTCGAAGTTGAGTCGAATGAATCAAACCATGTTGTGATAGGACCCATAGAACTCAAGTTAGCTCCAAAATCCATTAATTTCCCCTTCCATTGCCAGGGCCGCACTCTCTTCTATATGAACCTAACTGCCCCTGGTGGTGAAACTAAAATCAGTAAGTTCTATCGATGTAGAGTCGAATGAGCCAAACTGCATCACGATTAGGAATGCACAACCTGTGGCCCGTTGGGTAACTGGTGGCCCGCAGAGACCATACATGCCAACCTATCCAAAAATTTCGAATTTTCGTAATAATTTGTGAGAAAAATTTGCAAATTTTGTCCATAGATCGTAGGAAAATATGAATTTCATCGATCAGGCACATAAAATCCTGAATTGCATAGAATGGATGCGAATTTTGTCAAATGGGCATGGAAAAATCAAAAATTTCGCCAATTTGTCGCTAGAAAAAAAACACAAATTTCAATAATCAGTCAACAGAAACTAGAGATGCCAAAATCGGTAACTGCGGAGTTGTAAATTTCGTCAATCACTCAAAAAAAAAAAAAAAAAAATCTTGAATTTTGTAAACTAATTGAAAAAATCCTGCGAATTTTGTCGATAAGGTACTTAAAATCGTGAATTTCATGGATCGAGCAGCGAATTTCATCGAATGGCATGGAAAGATCGCAAATTTCAACCAACAGTCGTGGAAAAAATTTGCAAATTGTCCATAGATCGTAGGAATACATTATGAATTTTGCCTATCGGGTTTTCAAAATTATGAATTTTGTCGATAGGCATGGAAAATCGCAAATTTCGTCAATTGGGCGTGGAAAAATCAAGAATTCAATCGAATGTTTGTGGAAAAATTGTAACTTTCAACTAACGGTAAAAAAAAAAAAAAAAAAATTGCGAGTTTCGCCATTGTCTAGAGAAAAAAAAATTGTGAATTTCATTAATTGGCCGACGGAAACCATATCATTTGAAAATCATGAATTTCGTCAATCAGGCACAGTAAAAACATGAATTTTGTGGATCAGGAGAAGGGAAATCATAAATTTTGTTGAACGCATGCATAAAAATCATGAATTTTGTTTATTGGACATGTAAAAATCAATAATTTCATCAAACGGATGCATAAAAATCAAGGAAGTCATCAATCGGGTGTGTAAAAATCTTGAATTTCATCGATCAGGCATGTAAAAAATCATGAATTTCATCGATCAGGTGCATAAAAATATAGGACAAAATTGCCATTCGCCAATCGGCGAGTAATAATGAAAATTTGGCGATTGACTTTACTGCCACCACTGGTCAAACTTAATAGTCACAATTGCCAATTGCGATGATTGAATGGAAAAAGATTTTTTCCCCACTGTTGCTCAACAAATTTCGAAACAATTTGGCAAATTTCACAATTTTTTTCCCGAAATTATTTGACGGATTGTGATTTTTTTTTCTCAAAGCCATTCGACGATATTCAAAAAAATTTCCCCCTGAAACCAGTTGTTGAATTTTGCGATTTTTCCACTATCAATGAATTTTATGATTTTTCTGCTATCGATTGATAAATTTCGTGATTTATCGACTATCGATTAATTAATTTCATGATTTTTTCCATGAACGAACAAAATGTGCACTTTCTTTCCGCTGATGTTCAACAAATTTTGCACTCTATTTCCGCTGCGGTTTGACAAATTTTGCAATTCTGTTCCGCGATTGTTAGACAAATTTCACTATTTTTCTCCCGAGATCGTTTGACGAATTTTGTGATTTTTTCCCCCGAACTTATTTGACGAATTTCTCTAATTTTTTCGCGACAGTTAGACATAATTAATTTTTTTCTGCAATACCTGATTTCTTTCCCGAGACCATTTGACAAATGTCGCAATTTCTTTCCCGACACTATTTGACGAATTTTGCCGTTTATTCCACAATCATTTGAGAAATTTCATAAATATTTTATCAAGTATTTGTAAATTTGTTATTGGTCAGTGCTGGAAAACACTGGCGAGTAAAAAAAAAAATCCATGTACGGGCCAGTGGCCACTGAGTAAAAAAGTTGAAACCTATATATAAAAGTTGAACCTATACATAAAAATCATGTATTTTTTAAACGGACACATAAAAATCACAAATTTGTCAAGTAGCCGCATAAAAATGACAAATCCATCTAGTGGGTGCATTCTTCCAAATTTGCAACTGAACAGTGCTGTATGTATGGATAATGCTAATTATCCCCCCCCCCCCCAACATCTCCCTGAAACAAAATTATCTCTGTGCTACTGATGGTGGTCCTCGACAACTCAACCATTTTTTTAAGTGGACCTTCACTTAAAAAGATTGTGCACCTCTACTATCAATTAACAATAAATTAACCTATCGCTTGTGTCATGTATTCATGAGCGGTGATTGCGATGCAAATTCTTGTTTACAAGAATAAGACTCATATTAGGTATTTTATTATTTATTTATTGTTTGTTTACTTATTTTGATTTTCTTGTCCTTTTAGAAATTGACTTTAGATTGTTACTTAAATGGTAAGATGATTGTCAATTACCTGTTTTATCGATAAAAAATTATACAAGGTAAGGAAATTGCATTGTGTCGAGTGAATATTTAGGAAGTCTTTTAAAAACCGCAGGCTAAAGATTTGTTTTTTACTTGTTAGCTATATTTTGCAACTCTCCAAATTATTGCAATGTAAATATAGTATGAAGTATTATCCTACACTAAACTTTCCTCTGTTGTATAGCTTTTTTTTATTGGAAAAAACTCCTGAAAATGTATTGTTGTAGTAATGAATTATTTTTGCAGTTGTGTAAATTCTGTCATAACAATTTTCAACTAAGGGAAATCTTACATTGGACATTTAATCACAGTATTTTAAATAAGAAAACTTAAAATATTTGCAAATTAAAGAAATGAATGAGGAGATTTTGTTTAAAATTACATCTAAGGATTTTTTTTTTACAAAAAATGCAAAATTCGCCAGTCATTCGGGAAATTATCACAAAATTCTACTAATAAAATGGGACTGTAAACAAACTGGTTCAAAATGTGTCCTTTTTAAAAATTAAATTCCATCCCAGCGACCCTTAGAGTCCACTACAGAAAAACCTTGTATTAAATGCTTTTTATTTAAAAATAGGGTACTTAAATGTTAGTCGAGCACTAGCTGATCAACAAATTTTTTTTAATCTCGCCAACCCTTTTTTTCTAACCAATTTTTAACATAAGCTAATAAAGTATAGCCAACATTTTAACATTGCTATATAGTATCTTAAAAAACTTACTTAAAAATAGCTAAAATATAATCTTAATAAAATACGTAAACACAAACATATCAATACAAATAACAAAATCTCATGTAATCGGGTATATTAATGATTAGGCTTAGTCAATAACAAAAATGTTAAAGTAAGCCATAACATAAACTATAGAAACATTGTATTTCATAATGAAAACATCGTATCTAATTTTATATACATAAAAGTGAAAACTTACGTTATATAAATACCCTATATAATATACCAAAGTTTCATCACAATTAAACGTATTTCAATCACACTGGAATAAAAAGTTTTAGTTATTAAATTTGTGTGAGGTGAATGATGGGAAAGAGTTGCAACTGAAATGATGCCAAATGAAACGAGATTTGGTGAATTATCACTGGCGCCCCCCCAAAAAAGTACCAAAAACAGTCTTGTAATTTGAAAGTAGGTTCTGTTTACACTTTTTTGTCTTTTGACAATGATGTTTTGAATGTTATTTAATTATGCTTGAAAGGTTTTTACTCAAAGCCATTACAATAGTGTTTTACTTTTGCCGATTTTTAAAAGATTCACTGGCCATAATGCAATTTCCTTATATCATTTTTAACGATAAAACAGGTGACTATTGACAATTATCTCACCATTTACATCACTAAATCAAAAAACAATTTCTAAAAGGACAATCTAATCAAAATAAAAAAACAAAACAATAAATAAATAATAAAATACCTCATATGAGTGTTATTCCTATAAACAACATTCGTGACTCGCTCTTGAATACGATATTTATATCTACTCTACTACAATAACGAGTGATTGGTTGGTTAACGGTGCTAGTTTTGTCTTCGCTCAGCAATAACAACTAAGAAATGGGAAATCTTTTAATTCTTTGAAAATCGAAAACTTATTATAAATAACAGTAAAATTGAATACATATAATTAAAAAATATCTCCTCATATTAAAAAATGAATGTAAATAGTTTTTCGATAAAATGCAAATTTATAATTTCGAAATATTTTCTTATAAATGGTAATTTAATATAATACATATGTATTAAATATTAGAAGTGTATAATTAACTGTTTTCGCATTTAAAAAAATTAATAAATTTACCTCCTACATGCAGAAGTTTTTAACTGTATTCGTGAAGCGATTATTTGGCATACGTTGATCGTGGAAGAAAAAAGGAATAAAAAGTCTAATGATAAGTCTATGGAAATACGTGAAGGAAAAGAGTCCGATTTTAAAACTGGATTATATAGAAAACAAGAGTTTTCCTACGTTAACGCAAAACCACATTCGCTTAATCTAAAGCCGATTAATATCTATATATTTAAAACGTTAAGCGATTTCTTTCGACAATCCGTCAGAACAAACTACTGCATCAAATTACACCATTCTTTTTTTAAATGACAGATATTTGGACACAGATTTGTTATCGTGCATTCGTTTGTTCAAAAATTTAATTAATTAGCTGTAATTTTCAATTAAACATTTACTTCTGCTTATGACGTCATAAAGACGGCAACTCCCACTTTTGAGGGCATAGAGTTTATTCCCTGAACTCTGTGGTTTGCCAATCTTTTGACATTAGCCAATATCAACTAGGTAATATTTTAACATTGTAGTATAAAATCTTAAAAAAAAACTTAATTAGCTAGAATATAATCATAATAAAATATCTAAACGTAAACATATCAATATGAATAACAAATCTCACGTAAAATGTTGCAATTTAAATGATTCCAATTGAAACAAGATTTGGAGAGTTATCCTTGACGCCCAGCTAACATAAAAGTACCTATTTTATTCTATTTATTTACACACATATTCAAATTTATTATAAAACACCAGGTTGCCATACAAAGCAAAAATCGTCATTTAGGTGCCAAAAAATAACCCAGGTGCGTCTGCGATATGTGTACTGATTTAATCAAAATTATTTTGGTTGCACCGCATATTGCAAAATTAATTAAATCCATGATTATTGTTTCTTTCTCAGATTAAAAATAAGAAAATTGGTACTTCTCTATTATCACGTCGACCACTTTTCATAACAAAAAACTATCGCCAAACTGTAACGCCAAATAAACGGGAGAACGTTGCCATTGAAATATCAAAATAAATAAATAAATAAAATACATGAATTTAAGGACACAATTGTTATTTTAATTACTGAAATAACTAATAATTCAGTAAAACATAAGGAAAATAGACGCAAATCTCGAATTAAAAACCACTTGATGACGTAACGAACACGTATATTGCTTCTGACATAAAAAAAATCGGACTGCATTTTTGGCGTTTAATTTTACAGTTTGGCGATAGTTTTTTGTTATGAAAAGTGGTCGACCGGATAATAGAAAAGTACCAGAAAATTTAATGTTTAACGAAATTCAATTATTTGATCGATCGCAAATTTTGGTTCTTTTCTGTTATACCGACACCATGCCATACATGTAAATATATGCTTGGCGACAATGGTGTCCGTATAACGAAAAAGTACTCAATTTTTTCTTAGTTCGGGCTATACCAAAAACAAAAATTTTACAGGTAACAAAAAAATCGCCGAAAAGGGCTGCTTCATCAGCTGTTATGACAGCAAAGTTGGATAAAATCTAAGAACCTGAATTTTACAACGTTTATGCGAAACACCACAGAAAACACACACTATTTTTATATAAGGAGGGTATATTTAAACGAATAAGAGAACTAACAACCTTCAATAATAGAATGCATGAAAAAGTAAACGAATGAGGGATTCAGCAAATCATAAAAATATGTATTTCTTAATATAACTATAAAATACAGAAAAATATTCTGGTACCATCAAAAATATTCATTATCCCGTCGAAATTCCGTGCATTATCCCGTCGTCCCATTAAGAAAAAAACTATATGTAAATTAGGTACTTTTCGGTTAGCCGGCGCCAGTAATATATATATATATATATATATATATATAATAATAAACTCCAATGGAAAATTACTTGCAGAATCATTATCACAAAAGCCAACCAAAATCTATAAACCACATAAATTCAATACTAGAAAACAAAACTATATACATTATATATATTTGTATATATGTATGTATATACTATATAAATATATACTTCATTGGCGCCCTGCTAACAATAAAAAAAAAAATAATTAAGAAAAGCCCCATTTACTAAAGTATCATTTATCAGTAACTTTTAACAATAAAATTTACAATATATTAATGAAAGCAGAATCAAAAATAATCTTGGATATTTATTTATTTTCTTAATTATGGAAAAGGAATAATCATCCTGATTATGTAAAGAAATGAAGAAACCATACAAATAAATTACACTTGAAAACATTAAAAATCTCCTTTATCTGTAGATTGATTTATTATTGTAAAAAAAATTCTTCATCTTTACATAAAAATTGATTAGCTTAAAACAATGTATGCATTTCAGAAGATATGGATTTGAAACGAACAATGATTAAAGAAGACATTTTAAAAATTTTGATCAAAACATTTTAAAACTTATTTTTAACGTCGAATTTCGACGGTGCGTTTGGGGAGATGCAATGCACATGCGCATAAGAGCTCATTCGGTTGCATTATCACAGAGGGGAGGGGGAATGTGTGCCTTATTTAATATGTTCTTTTATTGACTGAATATGAGATGAAGGTAGGGATATGCTATTTGTATGATACTTCATAGGTTCAGGAAATTTTCTTTCTTGCCGTGAGGAATAGGGCGGTAATATCAAACTGATTTCCATTTTGTTTATGGATTGTTTGTTTGGAGTTTGCATCGAAAATAATAACGTAATTCACTGGGAGAATTTTTTTTAAATAAAATATTTGAAAGATTGTTTCATAAGCACCCTTACTTATGTAATAAAGAAGCTTATTTTACTAATATTGTTATTGTAATTTTTTCCGCCAAGTTTTGACGGGTACCATCTAGTAATATATTAATTTTTTAAAAATCACCCGAGCCATTTTCGAGATAATTTTCAAGGGCCTTACATTTACCCAAATTTAGTTAAAAATGGACTTCCAGTTCTTAAAATCTATTGCATGTAGAAATGTATAAATTTCAGGATAGAGTTAGGCCATAGATATAAGACTAATGTGAAAAAATTGAAATGGTATACCTCATATTTACTGAGATATTAAATGTCGGCGTTTCGATTTTTCTTTGATGTCCTGCTAGCTGTATATATGAGAGTGACAGAATCTTCGGTTTTGGGCTTTCGGTTTTTCGCTGCGTCACTCGAGAAACTGCCGTCTCTCATGATATAACTCAAACGTCTGTGTGGCAGTATATGACCCTTCTTTTACAATAAGACATCTTGACAAAGTGACGCAGTCCAAATAACCAGTTTTGACATAACCGATGAATATGCGCTTTTACAGTTTTAAGTAGAATTTTCACCATTTAATTGAATCACATTGGATTTAACAAAGCGGCAGATTCCGTCAAGGCAGAAAGGCCAAAAAGTTTAATTTTAACTTTAGTTTTGATTCATATAAGCAGAAATTATAGTAATTTCTTTAGCTCTGGGGGGGGGGGGGACCCCCCTTCTCACCCTTGGCTGTGCCACTGCACATTACAACCAAAAATAAAACAACAAAAGCAATTTTCTTGCTAACTTAAATTTTTAAAAATAAACCAAATATACTAAATCTTTGCAGCACATCCCAGTTATTACAATCACATTTAGTACTACTTTTCATAACAGATACCCTTATAATCAGTCTTTAATTTTAATATAATAAAAACTATCCTCATAATTCTTAGTGTAAAATAATATTGTTAACCTGAAAAAAAGTAGACAAAACATAAAACATTGCATTTGTTTAATCGTCGTGAGTTTTTCTTTTTGCATATAACATGCAATATAAAATATAGAGTAGTGATATAACATTCATTAAAAAAAAAACCTCATTAAAATAAATATAATAATCTCTAACTATAATAATTTTTGACATATATGAGAAAGATGTTGAAGGCCTATACAACAGCAGGCTAGTGTCATTTAGACTTTTATGTCAAACTTCTGGCACTGCATAAAGCAAATTAAATGCGTCAGTAGTTTAAGTAAGCATTAAATTGACAAAGAATGGAATAACTATTTAATAACTGTATAGTTTTTTAAAAGTTATTTTTTATATTTAAGTTAATTACAGTTATTATATAATTAGTTCATTCTTTGTCAAATTAATACTTAATGAAATGACTGACATGTTTAATTTATGAGCTTACCTGTGTCATTATTAAATGTGCCAGTCACACATTTAATTTATGACACAGTGTGACTGACACATGTGA
Source organism: Maratus michaelseni (assembly GCA_963931845.1). Taxonomy (NCBI): domain Eukaryota; kingdom Metazoa; phylum Arthropoda; class Arachnida; order Araneae; family Salticidae; genus Maratus; species Maratus michaelseni. The sequence goes on from OZ007598.1 coordinate 38,961,257, forward strand.
ATATGAAATCTTCCCTTATTTATTTTTTAATTGAATCTCAATCATATCAAATTGTGATATGCAGCTGAATAACAAAAAGACTCCTGAAGTTAAGATATTTTCAAATTACTTTATTCATAATCTTATTGTTAGTAATTCTTTTTGCTTCTATTTTATATTGTCAATTTAATTGATGTTTTTATATTTTTCATATGTAAATAAAAAATTTTAAATTTAAATTTTATTGAATCATTTGGAAATTGGATGACCTAACGTGGATTTATATAAATGAACATACTATACACATAAATATGTGAAGAAAAATACTTAGACTGTAACACTGAATTTTATTAACAGATATGATAAGAAGTACTGTGTAGTAGTTCTGAAATTGTTGAAATACTGACTTAGACTTATTGAAATATAAACTTTGAAATTCCCAATTAAATACACTAACTCCTCGTTATATCACACATTCGGCTATTTTGCTCTTTTTTAGTTGTCCCTGATAAATTTCTGGTTTGCTGATAAAAGAATATACGGAATAGTCAGCAGCATTTCTGTATAAGCAGAAATTATTTCTGCAGTTCAAAAAGATAATAGTTCTATGGCCCAAGAAGAGAATGACAAAGAGGAAGTATCTGACGAGGATTTAGTAGCTTCGATGACAGAAGCTGTTCAGTTTCTTGAAAAAAGCATATGAAACTTTTGAAACGTTGATATCCAAGCATATAAATGAAATGCAATTAGTTCATTTTAGTTCTTTAACTTCCAGTGGCAAGAAAATAAAAAACAAACAACTCTGGATACTCATTTTCAAAAAATACTATACATGTAAGTAAAAACATATACTGTATGTGTACGGATTTGTATTTTTTAACGTTTGACCATCTCATTGTGTTAAACTTGTAGCTTCTTTGAACAAGTATTAAATCGAAACATAGTAGTTTAATTTAGGGTTCTTATTTTTCACTTATAAACACTCTTCTCACTCCCTTCGGTTTTTCGTGCTTTTCTCTTATCTCCCAAGTAGCGCAATATATATCGAGGGGCTGTTGTATAAATTTTAATGTTTTAAATAGAAATATTTTTAAAAAGAAAAAAATATATATTTTTAGGAAGAAATAGATACAATTTACATTTCAATTATTATTTTTCTCTTGAAAATGCTACTTTTTATTTCCTAATATTGATAAGGGTGATTTTAATTTGGATGATTGGAGTTTGATTAATGCATTGAAAAATAAATAAATACATTTTTGTACTTAAGTATGCCTTGTTAAGTACAGTACAAGAAAATTGAGCCTATACAACTAAATCCTATGTTAAATAGAAAATGAAATTACAAAAGAAGGTGTATCTAGTAAAAAAAAAATTCTCCAGTACATAGTGATTCCATTCTAGCAGCTTTTATTGCAATTATATTTGACAATTAAAAACAAAAAAAAAGTTCTGTTTTAGGCACTGTTATAAGCTTCTGTGTACATAAATTAATTAGATAAGAATAATGATGCTATCTGATGAGGAGACTGGAGCACAAAGATTCAATGTACTTTTCAAGTTTAAGAGAATTAATATTAATATTTTGCTCTGCAGTTTTGAAATTTAAAAAAAAACAAGATTCATAAACAAAAGCTATTCAGTGAAATAAAAAGGTAGTCTTGAAAAACAGTTTAAAAATTCTGATTACATTAATGTTCTGTTTTGATAAAGAGAGAAATTTTTCAGGAAAAGAGAAATTATGGTTGTAAAACTAATTTAATAAGATTATAAGTTAAAACATAACTCATAAAACACTTCTTGAAAGCTGTAGCTTTCGTTTTCAGAGAATAAGAAATATTTAAGAAGAGAAAAATTTATTAACTGTTCTACGTATTTGTTTATACTAGAAGTAATATGCATGATTCTCAGCCAACTTTATAAATCTGATACTAAATTGAAACATGAATTGGATACTTACTACTGTTCATTTAAAAAATTAATTTTTTATCAATAAAGTTAAGTTTTTACTGTGTTTTATCAAAGCTTAAGCCCAAACCAAAGTTAAAAAATAAAAACTTATTTTGGCCCTTTTGTTAACTGGGTGCAAATCTTACCAAGCCCCTTTTCAATAGCAGCTTTTATGTATTGTATGTTTAAATTAGAAACAATATTTTGATGGTGAAATAAATTATTTTGGTTAATTATATTGTTTCTTCTTCTTCATTTTTTTAATGAAATAAATGAAAGATGTGTATACTTTAAATGGTATAAGGTGTTTATACTTTAAATGAAATACATGCATTAGAAATATTGATGATGGGAACAACATTTAGTGATTTATCACCTATACCCAGCTAAATTAATAACACATTTATTTCTAATGAAACAAAAATCAGAATTGAACATAAATTACTTTCTTAGTCCCTGAAGAGGTAAACACAATTTCATTTTAAAAAATTCAAATAAAAGGAATTAAAACACTGACATCAATTACTACTGGTATTTAACTTTTAGATACATGATAAATACAATAATTTATTTTTTACACAATAATATATTTCATTTAGATACTTTTGTAAACAGCTTGTTTTCATTACTTAAGAAGGAAAAATAAACAGAAAAGAAATTGACACATGTATTTAAATATTAAAAAAAATTCTTATTTGGCGAAAACATGTGGAAATTAATTATATATATTAAGAAAAAAAAAATTGTCAACTATTACAAATATCCAAGCTGATTTTATTTAATTAAACATTCAAGACGAAATAATGATTTACATTTTTTTCATTGTTAGTAGTACATGTTTTATCTAGAAAAGAGTGCTGTAATCTATCTAATTGCATTAAAATATGATGATTAGAATTAAGCTTGGTTCCAAGCATTTTGAAACATTTTTGGTAAATTCAATATTTTTCTCTAATTTTTCAAAACAAATATTTTGAATAATTTTAAATTACCAATGGTAATAAATTACACACTTAAAAATATAGATACATTTTTAAAAATAATAATTTATCAATTTTTGTGTTTTTAAACATCACATCAACAGTTTAATGCCTCAACAGAAGACTTATTTGTTTATTTATAACCTGATTATCAGATTTTATGAATTATCTTCTATGTTTTTAAATGATTTGCATGCTCATTTCCAACCTGAATAAAATGAGAATAGAAAGTATTAAAAATAGGTGTGGTGTTACAATTCAGATTAAAAATCGTTTTTCTACTACAAATAAACAAATTTATTGAAATCTAGTATTTTTTTGTTCAAAATTAATTATTACTACCTTAAACCAAGAAATAAATAAACCTGTAGTGTTAAAATAAAGAATGTGTTAAATAAATTTTAAATATGTCAAAAAATAAACAAATCTATGATGTTATAGAATACTAAATGAATTAGAATATTAACATAAAACCTATTGCAGACATATAATTCACAATAAACACTACAGAACTCAAATAAATACTACAGGAATCCAACCATTAAATATGAAAGTTATTCCGAATTGCAAGGAAATAATTTTAAATGTATAACCGAAAAGCTTGCATTCTGTGTCATATTGTTTGCTGAAATTTAAATTGAAATATTATTTGAATTCATACCGCAGTTTTGTAAACAGGTCTGAATGTTTACAGAAAAGTTTAACATATGTACTAAAACACGAATAACACAATAGTATAAACTGTATCGCTCAGACTTTTAATGAATATAAACATAAAAATAGCGAATAAATTTTCTTTTAAACAGGTATTAGCGTTTCTTCAATAGATTTTTAAATATATGCTATATGCTTTTAAATAGAATATTTATTACACGTAATGATTAATAATTTTATAAGAAAAATGAAGACTTTATAAAATGCTTGCTAAATACAATCAAACACTGATTCAATTACTATAAATTATAAAATGAAGTTTAACATAGCCATATCATTTTTAAAAAATCAAAACAAACATAAGTAAAACACAAAATTGAAAGCGATTAACTGCCAAATATTGCATTCGTATATTTTCTTATTCACTACAACTGTTTGCTAAATTGCAAGCGATTTACCGCCAAAAATGGTAATACCTCGCTGGAATCAGGCTCTGAATTCCCAGAAAAGGTAACTTCTGACGCATGCGCATGAGATGGAATGACGCTCATTTTAGGCTCTCGTGGAGAGGACCCTTAATGAAATATGAGCTTTTTAATAATTTATTTTTACGATTGTTGTTTCAATGATTTACAGGAAACAATCTAAATTTTCAGGTGTTTTTTTTTACTATGTATTTTTCTTGTCGCTGTCGGTAAATTATATGCATGGGCACGACCTGACCCAAAGTTTGAGGAAGGTCCCAGCCCAGTGGACATGTTCTGGGGACATTCTCTCATTAGACTTTGACTGGTAATTGCTGGCTGGGTCTGCTAGTTAGTAATACATAAGAATCATCACATCTGTTTGTTACAATGAATAGAACTGAAAGCAGCTTTTAATTTAACATGACTAGATGACACACATTCTGAAATGATAGAAATTGGAGAATAATTGGACAATCAGGGATGGGGAATTACATCAATGTATTTGCCACTGGAAGTGGATTTTCTGATGGAGCGAATGAATTACAGTAGATCTTTATAATGCAATTCTTTATATAACTCATAACTTCTCAGGCGTAAACAAAAACAATGAACATTGCAGTCTCAGTTAAGAAACACTTGCATACCGCATTGTAAAATATTTGCTATTCTCTAGAGCAGTGTTTTTCAAAAATGTTTGGAAAGTCAAGTGGAGTCATTTCAGATTTTGTTGTTGTTGTTGCTAAGGGTTCCAGCTGATGCACCACTGTCAACAATTTCTTCATGGTGTAGACTTTTATACAAACTATGTCTGGCAAGAAGTGGATCATTTTTCTATGATTTTCCATCTTCTCAAATATAAAATGGCCGAATTTCATGACAAGATGGAAAACTTTCACCCATGAAGGACGGTTTTCAATTTTTAATAAATCAACAGGTTGATATTAGTTTATGGAGAATCGTTCCTCCCTCCAAAAGAGGGAAGAATAGGAAGCAAAGAGGAAAGATTAGACAAAAGAAATAAGAGAGGAAGTAAGAAAAAGAGAAATATCATTCAGGAATCCAAGGTTTTGAAACTCATGAATACATAAAGAAGGTATCCCCCTGGGAGCCATTATTAATGTAAAAATTATTTTACAATATAAGAATGTCCATATTTCCAATTTCAAAACACACAGCAAAAAATATACACTATTCAGTTAAGTTGATCATATACAAAATAAATAAGATAAATTTTTAAATAATTATTTAACTAAAAATGTATTGCAGCTAAATTACCTGCTATGTTTCCACTGCTCTCGAACAAATTTCATCTTATTATTCCTCATATCACTTACAGAAAAGATGAATACATTTTCATATTTATCAACACAAGAACGAACCTAGTGAAATAAAATGTATTAATAAAATAGAATATGCGCTAATATTTATAAATATACTTTAAATTTTATAACAAGTTGATATAGAGATAAAAATCCTTTGAAGCAGGGTTGGCAGGTATTCCTCACACGATAAAGGACAAAATTAGTGCTGGCCCACTATATGAAAATGGGTAGCTATTAAAAATTATCTACTAACAGCCCCTTTTCCTATAGGGAAGTTGCAATCAGCTGATCAACCACTGTACTTCAATTGGAGGTCAGGGTAGTTAAACCAATCAGAACTGCCTATTTGTAGTGTGTGACCTCCAGCATGACGCCTATTGCAACCGCCCTATAAGAAGAGAGTAAATTACACGGTTTTTACCGTCTTTTGAAAAACTTTCATTGTTTCACTATTTTATGTCATTTCTATAAAAGTGCATTTATTAATATATCATTTTCCACTGAAAAATGTGTAATTTATAAAACAAAAATGTACAAATGAACTCAAAAGTTATTATAATTATTTTTAATAGTATATTAAAGTGTATATGCTCATTTTAATGGGTTAACATTATAACGATTTTTTGAAAGATATTATAGCATGTCGATGAAAGATGAAATATAAGTAATGGTAAGAAAAAAATATCAATACATTTTTGGCCATAATTAACAGAAAATTGATCATTAATAATTTGCCACTATTTTTCTGGAAGTAAAAATTATGGCCAAATGTAGAAAAAATAGAGCACTTGCTCTATTTTTTCTAACATTTAATTCCATTACATTAAACAAAAAATATTTCTAAAGAACTTTTGTCTAGAAAAATGCATTCATAAATCATAAAATGCAGTTTTCTTATAATTCAACTTAATTATAATTTACAAATTTTTGGAATGTAAAAGGTAAAACAAGATTGCGAAACTTCTCAAAATGTAGCAGTTAAAATATGTATTGATATCATACAGACTGACAATCTATGTCTATTTGTATTCTTATAACATTATGAGGTAATAAAACACATCTTTGCAGCCTTTTTTTCACATCAAGCCTAATTCTAAATTCATTATGAAAGTATCTAAATAATAATAATAATAATAATAAAAATCATTTTTTTTTTTTTGCTCGGGGGGGGGGGGGGGGGGGGGGGGGGCAAAAGCAGTTTTCAATGTTTTGATTAAGAAAAACATTTTTTTTTCATATTCTGAGAAAAATTTGTGTTTCTTCAAATAAAACTTAGTTGAGTTGTTAACTATTAACACTTAGCTGGTGAAAGCCATCAATATACATCTTTGTATATGTAGTGTTCACTCTAGAAAAAAAAAAAAGGGCAGGGTGCTAGTCACAAAAAGGGCACTATTGAAGCATAAAAAGGGCATTGTTTCATAAAAAAAGTATACATTTTCGGAACCAATATAAGAAACTCATTATTGTTCATCATATACACATCAAGGTTTGTACACACATTTAGTAACATAAATTATAGAAATACATTTTTATTAAATTGATATTTTAAGGTTCTAGTAAGTAATTAGGTGTTTTAACTTTAAATTTCGTGTGCTTGGAAAGAAAGGGGGGATGGGCATCAATTTTGGGTGAGGGTGTGGAAAATTACTTGATCAATTATTTGCTATAATAAAGTGACAGAGCAGAAAAAGTAAGGCTTTTGAGCTTGGTGAGCTGGGAGAGCAAAAGATGAGTTTTTTTTCCCCCAGTGTGTTAAGGGGGGGGGATTGCGCCCCTTTGACGAAATTTGCGTTTTATCGAGATCTGTTGATAAAATTTGCATTTTTTTTCAACGAAATTTGCCGTTTTTGCAATGTTTTTGATGAAATTTGCCGTTTTATCGCGATTCTCTGACAAAAGTCACGTTTTCCCCGCGACCTGTTGACAAAATTTGTCGCTTTTTCGCGATCTTTTGACGAAATTTGCTGTTTTTCGCGATCTTTTGACGAAATTTGCTGTTTTTCGTAATGTTTTTGACGAATTTTGCCGTTTTTCGCAATGATTTTGCAGAAATTTTCCGTTTTCTCGCGATCTTTTGATGAAATTTGTCGTTTTCGCAATGTTTTTGACGAAATTTGCCGTTTTTTCAAGATTTTCTGACGAAAGTCACGTTTTTTCCACGATTTGTTGACAAAATTTGCCTTTTTTTCGCGATCTTTTGACGAAATTTGCCGCTTTTTGCAATGTATTTTGACGAAGTTTGCTGTTTTTTCGCGATTTTTTGACGAAAGTCATGTTTTTCCCCGCAATCCTTTGACGAAATTGTCGACTTTTCTTTGAACGAATGACGAGATTGATTTTTTTTCGGCGATCATTTGCCGAATTTTCGATACATTTTATGTCCGAATTTTCGGATTTATGACCAATATATATATATATATATTATATATATATTCGAAAATTGCCTTAATTTTTCGGAAAATTCGGACCAGAATCACCCCGGGAAGAAATTTAGATTCTCAAAATTGGGCACTTTTGACTAGTTTAAAAAAAAGAAAGGGCGCATTTTGCCGATTTTAAAAAGGGCAGGGCGCTGCGTCCTTAAAAAAAAAAAAAAAGCCTAGCGGGAACACTAGTATATGGGTAATTACATGTATGTGTCAGTTAATTGAACCTAATAATTATCACAATATTAATTGTTAAATTAATAATATATTTTAATTATAATATAGAAATCATACATATATCAATTATAAACAATAAGCTAATATTTATACATAAATATATAGAGGCAAGCTAATAGTAGTTACCAGTTTTTTAACAGCAAAAACCTGGTTTTCCCCACATCCTGGTAAAAACCCAACCCTGCTTTGATATAAAAGGCTTCAAACTTTGGAATTTCCAGTTTTATGCTTAAAAAATAAAAGATTCAAACAATTTTAAAATTAATTAATAATTCATGTATTTTTACTATATATAATTCCCTATAAAGATACTTTAAGTTCGTAAACTACAAAACCATGCAGTATAAATCTTTTTTTCTACCTTTTCTTAAATGCATTTTTTACATATTTAAGTACACTTTTTTATGAAATGTAATAATGCTAGAGAGTTGTACATTTTCAGGCTTGAATGGCTCAAAAAATAGCTTTAAAAACTATCTAAAATTATTAATTCAAATTTCAGAAGATATGCCAAATTTTGTAAACATATTTTGGTTATTAATTTTAAATTAACTTCTTTTTGAGACAAATGAAAAACACAGATTCTTATTACTAAATGATATATTTTTTAAAGCTGCATGTAAAATTTAAAGGCATTATTCACAATACCTTTTCAAAAAGTGTACCTAACTGATTTATAGTAATGTCAGAAACAAATAGATAACAATTAATGAACACTGCAAAATGGGGAGCAGCTTCCATCATGCCGCTGTGATATCGCTATCACATTCTGTGTTTTTATCGCATGCTTCGCTCTTCTGTAGCGCGCGCGATGTTGTTAAGCCTAACATCGACAATCGTTTCAGGCCGACGGCCGCTGTTTTCGGCGTCTCGTAAGAGCGTTTGTAGCCAGTGTTGTTTCTCCCATGAGATCATTTTTCATTCTGCTTGCACTCGGAGGCGTGGCTTATTAGTTCATTTTCCCTCCACGTTAGCGCTGATGCTAGGGGTGTGTTTACTTTAACGTATTATAACTTATGTTATGCTTTTGGTTTCATCTATTTGCTCATTAACGTTAATCGTCATTTTTAATTATCTAATGAATTTAATTTTCTCGTGTTTTCACTTTTAGAACCCCCTGGTCGTTCATATAAATAAAGATGTAACGGCCTTTATTTTCAGAAGAAGAGAGAAAAGAAACGTTCTTGATGATGTAGTTAATAATTACTGTTGTCTTTTCGGCGCGAGTTTCCGTTTATCGGAACTCCCAAAAATGCCGATTTCTAATTCATTTTAACGTCTTAAAAATCCTCCAGTTTGAATTTAATTTCATTTATTATGAAGTGAATTTATTGTATTTTAAAGAGCTTGCCGATTCAACAGAAATTCGACAGTATTATTTGAGACTTAAATTTTTCAACGTATGCCATCTGTCAAGAATTCAAGAAATTTAGAATATGATTTTTATTCTTAAAAAAAATAGCAGTGCAGTGACCGAAAGAGAAAGTCTTTTATCCTTCCCAGGGCATAAAATAACATATAAAGTAGGCGACACTAGTGTCGCCCAGTGTGAAATTATTGTCGCCCAGTAACAGGGAATGGTGCCGGCAATTTTTGAAATAAAAATCCTTTGAATAACAAAAACTGTCTTTGTGCGTCGGATAATATGACTGGCGATAGTCGTTATAGTAGATACCGAGTATAGGCAAGGCAGACTAGATCTACAGGCATATTCAATTGAGATTAATGTATGAAGCTTCCCTCCAGAGGACTCTGATACCCTGCCCAAAATTGAAAATTGACTTTAACCGTAACTGAAACAACCTGGGCAGGGTTGAAATGTAAACAAACACCAAAATTAGGTCACGTCGCCATGGTTACGTTTACAACTCTTCTAACATTCCAATCAAGATTAGAAATGACAGCGAATTCCAATAACTGTTCATTTTTCGATTATTAAAATAGTATTGCAAGGGAAAATATGGTAAATTGTTGCGTTTATAATTGTAAATCTCGAAGTGATCGTAGCTGCAGTGTTGGAGATAAAGACGAAAAACTATTGTTTCATAAATATCGTTTCCTTTTCTTTTTTTTAATCTGTTATAAAAAGGAAAAAAGTCGCCAAATTTTAGGATTTTTTCCTTTAGTGGTAACCTGGCAATTGTATTAAGTTACTGGTTTGGCGCGGACTTGAAAATCGCGCCAATCGAAAAGTCGACAAAGATCGATGCGTGAGTGTAACACATCTGTTCCTTTACGAATAAATGATAACATATTTATGGGTTAAATTCTTAATATATCGTAGTTGTGCGTAATAATTATTTTCCTGAAGAACAATCTGGTTTAATTATAGGCAAAATCAATATCTATAATTTTTTTAAACATAGTCAGAAAGAAATATTAATACCAAAATACAATCAATTTTATTATTACTTATTTTAAGAACATTGTTGAATGTTCTGCTTAAAACAGCAAACTATTGCTTTAAATGTATTCGTGTAGTTAGTGTTCTCCGTAACAGTTTGAGTCTCAGAATTTACATAATGTTCCTGATGATTTTTTTTTATTTTTTTTTTTAGATTTTTTTTCTTACAGAAAAACAAATGTTTGAAGTGTGTTTTAATTTTTATACTGCACAATAATCTCACACACTACAGGTGTCAAGTGGCACATTTTAAAATATTTCGATTTATAATTTTTCATTGAAACAGTTACAAATAATTTTTAATACATTGAAGACCCCCTTTTTTTTAAAGCTTATTCAAAAACTACAAGCAAAATAAACATAAATAAAAACTTTAAAAAGGTGACATTTTACAACGACAGAAATAGTGTTAAAGTATCGCATGCAATTATAAACAAATAAGGATCTAGCAAACCTTAAAAATTCACATTTGTTAATGTAGCTATAAAATGCAACAATCTTTACAAAAATATGTTTATAAATAGTGTGGAATTGAATGGTATAACTATTTAATTCGTTTATTTGAAAATACGATTAATGTATCTCAAACTTTGATAATGATCGAAATAAAAGACGTTAATAAAATACGAGCCGTTATCTGGGCAGGGTTTTAATGTAAACAAAGACCACGTGGTCCAATGAAATGGTTCAGGGTTTGAAGTTTAATCCGGCTTCACATTTTCGGCGGTTTTTGGCGAAATGAGCGGGCCGTATATACATTATAGTCGGCCATGGTATAGGCAGGGACAGTACGATACAACATGAGGTAGGCTGGGATGGCGGGAAGTGCCGTGTGACCTATGGCATATGGGAAACATTTTCGTTGTTGTGACCTTTGTGTTTCTGCTTGAAAGATTTATTTTCTGACAATCCATCCAGTGATGGGATTCAAATAATATAACAACGCTTCACGAATGATTTTTGATGCATTAACAATAAGGGAAAATGAAGCATCACACATAGATTATGAAACACTTTACATTAAAATAACAACAGAAACTTTGATCTTTAAGTATAATGGGGGAAAAAATCCTGAAACATGTTTTCCTATAAGGACGTAATTTGTTTAATAAATATTAGGCAAATGAAATCCTGATCAAAATTTCTATCAGAAAATGAATCAAAACCTGATAATACAATAACAATAATGCAAAAATAGCAGAAATTTAAGAAATGTTGAATAAGCATGCTATATAACCAGGGAGTTATCCCAAGCTGCCGGTTTAGATCCCCAAATTCTTTAAATCTTCAAAATTTCAATGTTTTTTGTTAAGTTAAATTGGATTCTCATAGGCAGACTTGTATAAAACCAAAAACTTTCTGCGCACATAAATATTGAGTCAAAAACTTTCTGCAAATTAATTTAATGTTTAATAAAATTACGTGTTATATTATTTGGACGATATAAATTAAAAACAGTAGTTTAAAATAATTACCATTTAAAATTAATTAATATTAATTAAAGAATTATTATTTTGGTTAAAAATAATAAAACTAAAAATCCATGATAGGAAGAGCTGAATTCTTATCAATTAAATTTTTTCAATGCACTTAGAAACAACCCAATCCTTAATATTTTGACCTCTTTGCAAGCGTTTGTAATGTCACAACAATGTTTTGCATTTTTAAAATTTTGAATTGTGCGCAAACAGTAAATAAATCGTACATAAATTGGGGAATATTTTTAATTTTTTGGCCCAGTGACAGAACTATCTTCAAGTGTCTGCAACGCTAATAATGTTTTAAATAATAGTCTGCAATACGCAATATATCATACAAAATTCGCGTTTTTTCCGCGATCCTCCGACGAAATTTGCCGTTTTTTCGAGATACTTCGACAAAATTTGCCGTTTTTTTGAGATCATTCGACGAAATTTACCATTTTTTCGAGATCCTTCGACGAAATTTACCGTTTTTTCGAGATCCTTCGACGAAATTTACCGTTTTTTCGAGATCCTTCGACGAAATTTGCCGTTTTTTTCGAGTTCCTTCGACGAAATTTACCATTTTTTCGAGTTCCTTCGACGAAATTTACCGTTTTTTCGAGATCCTTCGACGAAATTTGCCGTTTTTTCGAGACGAAATTTACCGTTTTTTCGAGATTCTTCGACGAAATTTGCCGTTTTTTCGAGTTCCTTCGAAGAAATTTACCGTTTTTTCGAGTTCCTTCAACGAAATTTACCGTTTTTTGGCAATCCTTCGACGAAATTTGCCGTTTTTTCGCGATCTGTCGGCAGAATTCTCCGTTTTTTCTCGATCCGACGACGAAATTTGCCGTTTCTTCGACGAAATTGACCGTTTTTTCGTGATCCTTCGACGAAATTAAGTCTTTTCGAGATACTTCGACGAAATTTGCCGTTTTTTCGAAATACTTCGACGAAATTTGCCGTTTTTTTTCGAGTTCCTTCGACGAAATTTACCGTTTTTTCGAGCTCCTTCGACGAAATTTGCCGTTTTTTCGCGATCTGTCGGCAGAATTCTCCGTTTTTTCGCGATCTGTCGGCAGAATTCTCCGTTTTTTCGCGATCCGACGACGAAATTGACCGTTTTTTCGTGATCCTTCGACGAAGTTGGCGTTTTCTCCGTAGCCCTTCGGCAAAATAAGCATTTTTCGCATATCTTTCAACGAAACTAGTTTTTTTGACGGCCTTTTGACGAAATTCACGTTTTTTCACGGCCTTTTGACTAAATTTGCGTTTTTTTCGCGATCTGTTAACGAAATTAGCCATTTTTCGCGATCTTTAAATAAATTTCGCGTTTTTTCCGCGATTCTTCGACGAAATTCGCCATTTTTTTTTTGCGATCCTTCGACGAAGTTTGCCGTTTTTTCGCGTAAACTACGCACTATAGCGCTGAATGTATTTCTGTCTGCAGGTGCCCTAAAAAGTCTGCGACGCCCGTCGCAGCGTCGCGTACATTCTGCCACGGGGTTTTTTGGTATTTAAAAAAAAAAAAAAAATTCCCCTAAAAATATTTTCTGCAAAGTTCCAAATTTTGCAGAAAATTTTCCGCGCACGGCGTGCGTCTATATTATACAACTCTGCTCATAGGACTGAAGAAGAATTTTTTTTTCAAATTAAACATTAGTTTATTAAATGAAACAATTTAGTTTTCTTCTTTTAATCCATCTACAGCACTGTTGCAGTATAGAAATCCAGTAATGTAATCGCGAGATGTTTGATATCGTTGGTGAACTAGTAAAAGAAAATACAGTCATGCAGCTACAAAATGTTGATTGTTTTCTATCCAGGTAGATGGTTCCGATGATAAATATGGAGTTGATAATAAATTTGTTACAGCACGATTTATTACAGAAGAACAAGAAATGAAATCAGTTTTTCTAGGAGAATGTAAATCGAGTAAGCGAGGAGCAGAAGGCCTCATGGATTTTGTCAAAATCGTATTTGAGAACTTGGGCATTGAGAGTGTCGTCAAAAATAAGTTGACAGGCTTAACTACTGATGGGGAAAATGCAAATACTGGCAAAAACAGCGGTCTCTGGGTTCGTATGAAACAATACTTGGGCAGAGACTTGCCATGCGTTTGGTGCGTTGCTCACAGGTCCGACTTAGCTATTAGGGTGGGCCGAAAAAACCTTTTTTTTTTTGACTCGCTATACCGCGGAAAACTTTGCTTTAGGGTTGCTTAGTAAAATAAAATGAAAAAAAAATTATTAAATTTTAATTTTAGCGGCAGAGCTGCTCAAACAAATTTTTTGGAAAGCAATAGTTTTCTTTATTTTTTAAAAGCTATAAAAGAAAAAAAAAAACGCTATAGTGAAAAATCTTTAAAAGAAAGATATAAAAACACATTTTAATAAAAAAAGAAGCAAAATTACTTCATTAGAGGATTAAACAGGAGGGAAACATTATGATGTTGGAGGGATGCGCAAAGCATTTAAAAAATCCTTAAGTTAACACGGTATAGTTGTATTCACTCAGTGAATGTTGGCCGGGTCTTTTTTTCTGTTTTGATTCGCTATACCGAAAAAAACTTGTGTCTAGGGTAGCTAAGTAAAATGCAAAAACAAAATAAGTAAAATTTTACTTCTGGTGGTAGCGCAAAAGGCCTAAAATTTGAGAAAAAAACACGTTTTAGGCCAAATTTTAGGCCTTTTGTGCTACCACCAGAAGTAAAATTTTATTTATTTTGTTTTTGCATTTTACTTAGCTACCATAGACACAAGTTTTTTTCAGTATAGCGAATCAAAACAGAAAAAAAGACCCGGCCCACATTCACTGAGTGAATACAACTTGATTGCGTTAACTTAAGGATTTTTTAAATGCTTTGCGCTACCTCAAATGAAGTAATTTTGTTTCTTTTTTTTTTTAAATGTGTTTTTATATCTTTCTTTTAAAGATTTTTCACTATAGCGGTTTTTTTTCTTTTATAGCTTTTAAAAAATAAAGAAAACTATTGCTTTCCAAAAAATTTGTTTGAGCAGCTCTGCCGCTAAAATTAAAATTTAATAATTTTTTTTTTCATTTTATTTTACTAAGCAACCCTAAAGCAAAGTTTTCCGTGGTATAGCGAATAAAAAAAGAAAAAAGTTTTTTTCGGCCCACCCTTATTAGCTATGTCTGATTTGGAATCATCAGTTATTGAAGTTCGGCATTGGAAATCAAATATAAAATCTGTAGCAACATTTTATCGGGCTTCTGCTCTACGCTTTGAAGAACTTCAAAAAATATCTGAAATAGAAAACCAAACTGCCTTTCGTTTCCCCGCATATTTTGAAGTGCGGTTCGTGGAACACTTAAAAAACTTAGCTAAAGCAGTATAGCACAATCTTCCTTTCATGCAAAAACATTGTGAACCATCAACCCGACTCATCAAAAACTGAAAAAATTTCTGCTCGCGGGTTCCTCCGATTATGGATGAATGATTTTGAGCAAAAACGCATGACTTGCCTAATGCTAGATCTGCTGAAGCACTTTGAAAAACTTCAGAACCATAGAAGAAGGAACTTATTGTTTATTCTATGTTCAGAACAGTGACAGATTAACCACCTACCAGGCCCCTAGGCTTAACACATTGGGGTCCCCCCTCCCGCTCTATATGTATTATGTATATACATTGATATACAACATATATATATATATACAAACATTCACACACATACATGCATTATTTTTAGAACTAAAAAAAAAAAAGCCACAGACTTAGCACCGGGCCCCTAGGCTTCAGTCTACTCAGCCTATTTGGTAATCCGCCTCTGCTTCAGAAAGATAGTCAAAGATCTTTCATTACGCTACCTGACATAGAATTGTCAAAGAAAATGTTTTCGAATGCTTTGACTCTTATCGAAGATGGGTGTTATCCTGGTGGATACGAAGAGCAGTTGATGGAAATAAATGAAAGTACTAAGGAATCTGAAAGTGACTCGGACTCGGATGTTGAAGAAAATCCTCGCAGACGTAACATTTGCAACTCATTAGTTTCTACCAAGAGATATTGGTCTGCGGTGAGAAAAGAAACTGTATTGAATTACAAAGAATTCGTTTCTCAAAGATTGGAAGAGGATCAAATGAGCATTTCCAACAGGATAGAGGCTTTCTTAAAAGCAAGAAGACCAACAGAGGTTGTTAGTGCAGGCCGCCTTGATGTTGAGAACCTTTTTGGTAAAGACAAAGTTGCCGATTTTACCGATGATGGGGTTGCTTTATACACGGCTGAAAAACTGTCTCCTCTATCAGATATGACCTTATCAACAGCAAGACTATCACTACTTTAAAGCATTTCAACCCCACTCAGTTTTTAACAAATTGGTACAATCATATGTTTCTTTAACACCTCACAGAGCTGGCACAAAAAGAGTTGTGCCCATACATACAACGCTTAAATCTAACAAACAGTCGGGACTATCAAGAAAAGCATATTAAACTCAAGAATGTTTATTGCTCTTAATGGAATTGGAACAGCTTTTTATGATCCAAGACCTGCTGTTGCAAGGTTCCTAGAGAGCAAAGAAAGAAGGAGAGAGCTTCCAGACAAAAAAGTCTATCAAACACAAGAGTTTGTCAAAAAATTCTTTGCAATTGATAATAACGTGTAAGAAAAAATTTAACGATTTTAATTATCATTGTAACATTTTAAAACCATTATAAAAATTTAATACATTTTAACTTATTAAAACATAAAGAATGAATCGATTTCCTTGTTTAATTTCATCATTTCCATAAGAAAGTCCTTTGTATAAAAATTTTAAACTATTGTAAATATTTCTGTAGTATTTTGAAAGTATTTTACAGTTAGAATTTGATTTTTTTTAAACATAAAGAGTAAAATCCATTTCCTTGTTTAGTTTTAGTCTTTTCAAAATACAGTAATTTCTGAAAGGCTAAAGATGTTTAATCACTTTAATTATTGTTCATTTGGCATTTTAGAAACATGTTATAAAATTTAACATGGTATTTTTTTTTATTTAATGTTTCTTAAACAGCAAGAGGAAAATCTTTTTGATTAGTTCCACTTTGGATCTAAAACTATAGTTACGGGAAATCAAAAACAAATATTTAATGATTCAGGTTAAATTTGTTTTTCAATTTGAGAATTTATTCCAGGCTCCAAATACCAAAACAGGTAGATGTAATACTGTTATGTACAAAAGTCAAGTGTAGAAACAGTAAAAGGTAAGCAGCATTTTAACATAATTTTAGTGATAAATTTCATACATAAATTTTTAATTATGTACAGAAATTTGGTAGGTTGAATGTTATGTACGATCTATATATATGACTAACATAACAACTGTCAACAATTAGTCTGAACTGTGAATGTAGACTTTCTTTAATGCTAACTAGTTATAAATGAATGGGTTTACATGATTCAATGAAGACATCATTATTTACTTACCAGGTATAGAAGAAATAAAATAGACAAAATTAATAAAACAGAATTACAGAAATTGATATTATAATTATTTGGTTTGCAGTTATCGAGGGGGGGGGGGGGGGTGCTGAATTTATAGATATTTGCTTGGGACAACAGATCAAACCTATTGTCGCCCAGTGAGAATTCCTTAAAATATGCTCTGATCCTTCCTATAAGTTTGTTGATGGATTAATAAAAATTGGATTGTACCACATCAATAGAGTCTTCATTCTACAGTCTTCTTGTGTCATTCTTCAAATCAAGTAAGATCTACCCTTTATTATTTCTCTTCTATTTTACAGAACACGACCAAAAGAACTAAAGGGTTATTTGTTTGCTCAAAATCACAATGCAATGTCTGAATCGTTATTATACGATCTATAAAAATATACCTTCCACAATGCAATATCATCATTATATTTTAGAACACCAAACACAAATTATTAACACCACATTTGGTGCTGTTTGGTGTTCTGTATTTTGTGATATTTGGCTTATTTTAAGCAGAAAAAGTGTTGTTCTTTTTTTTTTTTGAAGAGAAAACTTTATTTAATTATTTTGGAAAGTATTATTCTTGAATGTTCTCAATTAAATTATTATTGATTTAAAAATAAATTATTATTGAAGTAATATGTATAAAAAAAAAAAAAAAAAAGAAAAGAAAGAAAGAAAATGAAAATTATTCTTTCACCATAACCTTTTATTAGTAAGATATTCTTTTGTTCTCAAAATATGATTTTGAAGAATACTTTTGTTTCAATAGAAGATGAAGTTTTAAAATAGTAGATATTTTGTTCTCAAATTGAAAATTTCACATATAAGAGATAAAGCTGCATTGTATTAGTTTGAAATTATGATTTTATGACGAATTGTATTAATTTAAATATTATGATGGAATACTTGTCTTAAATACTTGAAGAATTTTTGCCATTTTTTTTTTCCTGAAATATTCTACAATATGAAATTTTACTTTGAAACTCAAGATAAGATGCATTTTTTATGAAATTATTGAAATATTTTACTTGAAATGAAATATTGATTATTTTTGAAGATATATAGATTGAAATATATTATTAATAATAATGAATTTTAAAATGCTTATTCTAAGAAGAAATTTTATTTTTAATAAGAGGCTATGGTATGGATTATATTTTAATGGCACTTTGGAATTAAATTTTACAAATTTAATATATATTTTATGAAGATTGATTATTTTACTATTGAAGAATTATTTAAAAATTTTATCATCATGACATCTTTTAAGTGGACTGATCCTGTTCTCATCATTTATAACTCAATGTTGTTCTGTCGGAAGCTGAAGTTCTTTCAGTGATTTGGTAGTAGTTCCTAATCCTATTTGAATTCTGAAAGCTTCTCTGCTTCTATACTTAACAAATTTTATTTAAATATATAATAGCATTACTATGCCATTTTTCTATATTGGTGTGCTGTATATGAATTAATCAACTGATTTTAAAGAACTGTTCTCATTTAAAAAAAAATCTGTTCTCATGATGTTATCCTATGGAATCTCCTACCTAACAGATTCATCGCTTTAAGAAAATGTTCTTACTTCAAAATTTTGAAATTTTATGGCAATGCTCATACTTGCTGCATCATCACCTTGATTCTCTTCGTCAATTTTTCTCTTCTTCTCACGTCATAATCAAAAAGAGACTGACGTTATTTTTTTTTTATTTTGAGAAGCACTCAGGTCATTCTTAATTCCTGTGTCATCCTTGTTCCTGCAAATTTTCTTTACTGATGCTTCATAGTTTTTACCAGTTACTGAATTAATCAACTGATTTTAAAGAACTGTTCTCATTTAAAAAAAAATCTGTTCTCATGATGTTATCCTATGGAATCTCCTACCTAACAGATTCATCGCTTTAAGAAAATGTTCTTACTTCAAAATTTTGAAATTTTATGGCAATGCTCATACTTGCTGCATCATCACCTTGATTCTCTTCGTCAATTTTTCTCTTCTTCTCACGTCATAATCAAAAAGAGACTGACGTTATTTTTTTTTTATTTTGAGAAGCACTCAGGTCATTCTTAATTCCTGTGTCATCCTTGTTCCTGCAAATTTTCTTTACTGATGCTTCATAGTTTTTACCAGTTACTCTGCAACTCAACTATAAATATCAATAAATATTAACTGTTTTTCACACAGTGTTTGCTTACCTGTTGGAGTACTCATCCAGAATGTGTCATATCCATTATTGTTTGAAGGTTCTCTACTGTTTACAACTATTGTGGCAAATTAATTAAAAATTTCACTGTTTCTGTACAAAATAAAAGTCTGCTCTATATTCTACAATGTGAATTACATGATGATGGTCGCCATTCACAGATAGGCAATATATCCATCTATGTCTGCCCTTCCTCTGTGTTCTTCATATTGTGCAATTGAAATAATAATATATACAATAGTGTTTTATTTTCAATGATAAATTATTTTGTTGTTGGTTTCTGCTGCAAGATCTGATTATAGAAGTTTGCTGATCAATCTTTTGCTTATGAGCAGTAATTCATCTCCATATAGTGAGAGTTTGTTGATTCATCTGCTACTGTGATCGTTTTGCAATTTTTATTTTTTTTGTGTCAACTTGCTAATGAATATTAAACTGGAAGTTCAAAAAGGAACTCAGGTATAGAATAATGTTTAATTTTGTGTGCTCTTCTCAAGATAAAAGAAAATTTTTATTTTTAATTAGTGCCATATTTAATTATAGTGCCTTCTTTTTCATGCTATTTTATTGTTTCTATTATTATAACCCAAATATTCTATTAATTTTACCACATGTCTCTCTATAAATTTAATATATAAATGAAAAGTTGAAATAAGGAAATTTGAAAATTTAGTTTATTTTATTCAAGCACAAATCTTTTCACAATGTATATTAAGAAAAGAAGCACGTATTCTTAGAGACTTAACAGCGCCTCATAAAGAACTCATCAAGTGATATTGATGTCTCTTCAATTTTTTTTCTAAGAAATATTTCAAGTGCTTGTGTTTTGATTTTTATGATGTTCCTAATATGCAATTCTACATTAGAATTTGTGGTGAAGTTGGCTATGCAACAATGTTGTTATATCCATTTGTTGTTCCTTTTTACTGCTGTTCTAGATGCTAAAAATACAAATATTACCTATCTAAAGTGTGTCAGATTTTTTTTTTTTTCTGTTGATTTCTGCAAAAATTAAGTAATGATTTATGCTGCAAGTACAGCGTTGATGTACATAAGGGGAAAGTATGTTCACTTATAGGCAACTTATCCATTGGTGGATGCCTTAGTTCGATGTTTATTCAGTGGTGTCTTCAGCTACTATAATTACCTCCTAATTAATAGCAATATGCAATTTAAATTATTCAAGAAGAAAATATTTGTTTAATTAAAAATTAATTTAGAAATTTTTTTTTGCACCATTTATTTATTTGTATAAAGAAGGAGCAGAAATTCCAATTTACCAGCGCCTTTTAGAAGTTTTATCTTCAAATTTTATAGGAATTTCATCTTGTGCTTCAGAATTTTGTGACTCCCTGATTTGTGTCTCCAGCATTTAAAGTGATTGTGTGTGAATTTTTTATTAATTTTGGTGCAAAGTGATCCATCCGCCAATTGCTCTACAATGCTCCACCGATCTGTGTCCATATGCATGCAGTGTATCAACTAATTTTTTTTTTGTGTGTGTGTTACCAAGTGGTAATCTTCTTGAATTTGTGCTGCATTTATTGTGACATTTTTAAGACATTGAATAACTTTTACTCAAATTGAACTGCAATAACTTTCACAATGTCTCATGTAACAATTATTTTACCTAACTGCTTTTGTGCCTACAAAAAGTGCCACATAGCACTTTACATCTGTAAACTTTTAATTTTTTCAACTTCTATGCTATTTTTATTGTGTTCTTGTTTTTGCTGGGATTTTGGATGTCTTCAGTGGCCAAGGAGCTGTCTGCGGTTTCTGTGAAGAAGGAACACTCTACAACAACTTTAATTTCTTTAACTTAGTAAAATATTCTTTAATTGTTAAATTTTAAGCACAGAATTTCTTAATTTTTTTTTTAATATAAAGGTAATTAATTTAATTAAATATTTCAATGATACACTTGTTTTGCATATTAAAAAAAAATTTACCTGATTATGTCAATTTGTTTAATTCCTTATAATGGATTATTTTTTTAAAGGAATTATTGATTTAAAAGAAAATTTAAGTCCTAGGTTGTCAGAATATACATAAAATATTCTTGACTTTTTGTTGCTTTATTATTGCAACTTTTTATTAATTGTAATTTGAAATTTCTATTCCTAGGCAGTCAGAACATAAACAGTATTTCTGACTTTTTGTTGCTTTTCTCTTGCAACTTTATAAATTTTAATTCATAAGTGTACCGGATAATCTTATTGAATTCAAAATTTCTTTATGATCTCATTTTGGCTAAAAATTATTTAGCTTTTGATTATTTTAAAAATATTATATAGGGTAATATTTTATTGAGATCATTTTATAGGAAGGTGCCTGTCTTTGCGTATAATTGCAATGGGGCTTGTTAATTAATTGTATACTTTGACTTTTTGTATACTTATATTGAATGTACTATTACTGATGATGTATATTCTTTTTCTTATTTTTCTTTTTGGTCACTGTACATATAAATTCTTTTTGGCATCATATAATTTTTTTGGCATATTTTAAGTATTTTTGGCATTTATATATAAAAAAAAAAAAAAAAAAAAAACATTTTTTTTCTTTTTCGTTGGCATTTAAAATTTTGTCTTTCCACTTATGAAAAAGGTCTTTAATTTTTTTCTACCTTTTTCACCTTCTGGTCATCCAAAATTTTATTCGGCTATTGGGGGTATTGTGATATCGCTATCACATTCTGTGTTTTTATCGCATGCTTCGCTCTTCTGTAGCGCGCGCGATGTTGTTAAGCCTAACATCAGCAATCGTTTCAGGCCGACGGCCGCTGTTTTCGGCGTCTCGTAAGAGCGTTTGTAGCCAGTGTTGTTTCTCCCATGAGATCATTTTTCATTCTGCTTGCACTCGGAGGCGTGGCTTATTAGTTCATTTTCCCTCCACGTTAGCGCTGATGCTAGGGGTGTGTTTACTTTAACGTATTATAACTTATGTTATGCTTTTGGTTTCATCTATTTGCTCATTAACGTTAATCGTCATTTTTAATTATCTAATGAATTTAATTTTCTCGTGTTTTCACTTTTAGAACCCCCTGGTCGTTCATATAAATAAAGATGTAACGGCCTTTATTTTCAGAAGAAGAGAGAAAAGAAACGTTCTTGATGATGTAGTTAATAATTACTGTTGTCTTTTCGGCGCGAGTTTCCGTTTATCGGAACTCCCAAAAATGCCGATTTCTAATTCATTTTAACGTCTTAAAAATCCTCCAGTTTGAATTTAATTTAATTTATTATGAAGTGAATTTATTGTATTTTAAAGAGCTTGCCGATTCAACAGAAATTCGACAGTATTATTTGAGACTTAAATTTTCAACGTATGCCATCTGTCAAGAATTCAAGAAATTTAGAATATGATTTTTATTCTTAAAAAAAATAGCAGTGCAGTGACCGAAAGAGAAAGTCTTTTATCCTTCCTATGAGTTTGTTGATGGATTAATAAAAATTGGATTGTACCACATCAATAGAGTCTTCATTCTACAGTCTTCTTGTGTCATTCTTCAAATCAAGTAAGATCTACCCTTTATTATTTCTCTTCTATTTTACAGAACACGACCAAAAGAACTAAAGGGTTATTTGTTTGCTCAAAATCACAATGCAATGTCTGAATCGTTATTATACGATCTATAAAAATATACCTTCTACAATGCAATATCATCATTATATTTTAGAACAACACCAAACACAAATTATTAACACCACAGCCGCCAACTGTCTCTGCTCCAGGCAAGGCTTTCCTCAGTTCTTCGAACAGAGAAATGGAAAACGGTTTTGTTTTTTCTTCATTTTAAAATCACAATCGACAGGTAAAAACAACAACAACAAAAAAAAACTGTAGGTTAGTTTTGTTGAAGGCAGCAGGACCCCAGTAGCAGAATTTTCCATGTTAATCTGTAGCAAACCAAAATTTATCTGCGACCCAAGAATGCTAGACCAAGCTTACTATCATAAGACATTACAGTAACTCATAAAATAAGCAAAATTTGTATTTATAAAGACAGCATAAGAAGAAAATACAATAAATCTAGAGACAAAAAAGAAAATTTAGCAATTTTTCATAGCCCAGAATTTTATTTTAAACTGCTATATTGATCTGCAAAGTTTAAAATAATTTGCAGCGCTGCTGCACTGTTTCTGCTAGGGTTGGCACGTTTTTGCCAAAGGTGGTAAAAACCATGGAAAAAACCGGTAAAAACCGTCCTGGCAAAAATACATTTTTGCCACTTTTTGCCAAAGTGGCAAAAATAGATATGTTTTATTTACAGCGATGTAATTAATATATTTTAATTTTTAATAATTTCAACTCTAATAATATGTAATTTTATTTTTTTATTTACCTTAGAATATTCAATGCATCATTTAAACAGTTAATCTAAGTAGATTGTATTTTTTAGTAAAATACTTTAGTAATCAGTTTTACTTTTTAGTAAATAACTTACTGGCTTTGGTTTAAACTCTCATAATTATTAAACAATCAATCCTTATGCTTCAGTTAATTTTGTAGCAAAGTCTGAGAGAGAAATAGCACTTGCCAATTTGGCTATGCTATGAGAACAACAGTTATTTGAAGTTAAATTTTAAAAACAATAGAAACAAAACCTTTTTCAAGATAATTCATTCTCATTTCCTATGATCAAATCAAGATTCAAGTCTGTAGCAGGTATAATGACAATGGGAAAAATTGTAAGAAAAATTACCTAATAAAATCATTGTACCCTCCCCTCTCTTAACTATCGCCAAACTATAAGATTAAATGCCAATTATGGATCATTGTAAATGTCATTTTCACTTGATATTAAACACGTTACATGTGTTTGTTATGTCATCATGTGAATTTTAATTTATTTTTGTATTTTTATTAAGGTTTTACTAATTTTTGTTTTCATTATTTAAAATGAAAATTATGTCAATAAATGATTACCTCGTGATATTAAAGGAAGAAAAAATATAACAGATTAGTTTCAACTGGTGTCACCAATTTTTGTCCACAAAATATTTTTATTTTTCTATATTTGCTTCAAGCCCATATCTAATGTTTACATATATTTTATAGTTTTTTTTCTACGTTTTTTGACTAAACTAGTCGGATGTGCCAATCCCAAAACTTTCTTCTATCTCAGTCATGTTAATACTTCTAATTTCGTCCTCACATCGCCAATAAAATCAATATTTTTTGTCATTCTGTTGTACGTCAGCTGCTTGCGAATCATCGGGTTACCGGGATGCAATCAACTGATGTATACTAAACTACGAAAAGTTCTTTTGGCCTGTACCGACCGGAACAGATAGCCTCCCTATTCCTTGGTTCTACGATTTTAGCTAATTTTACTGAAAAACACGAAGCTAAAATGCGTGGAACCCAATTAAAGAAGATTCATTCCCAGTTCTCGTCAACATTGAATTTGAATGAGAATATCGCCAAATTAGTCTTCTATAGCCAAGTTGGCTTCATTTGTGGCAACCTATTTTTGTCGCAAAATTTGGCGATATTTCTTCAATTGCCGCCAAGCTTGGCGAGAATTTGACGTTGGCAAATATAAATATATAGTGTTAAGCATTTAAGAATAGGAACAATGGTTACAACAATGAAAGAAAATTTGCTGAAACCCTGTTAACTAAAACTCATAAATTAAACCCGTTTATGGATGAATTCTGCTGTCTTGTTTGAAAATGTCAACCACCCTAAAATTTCAAACTGCTATATCTCCGCCATTTTTTAATATAGAGACAAAACAAAAACTGCTCCGGATTCTCCGGATCAAGGCCGAACATTTAATGGAAAAAACTTTTAGGATTTCTAATATTTTATACCTCTTTTTGAATTTGAAATCTTTAAATGGCTATCACAGCGCCCCCTTCCGGCGGAATATCCCCACATTCTAGTAGGACTTGCTGGCTACAGCCAAAAACATATTAAAAAATTTTGGTTTAATTATCTGCATAACATCATACACTTTTCGATGATACAATAGAGAAAATCGAACAAAAATCGCGATGGCAGCGCCCCCTTTCGTCGAAATATCCCCGAATTCAACCTGGACCTGCAGGCTATGGTCAAAAACATAGAAAAAAAAATTGGTTCAATTATCTGCATAACTTCATACACTTTTCGATGATACAATAGTGCAAATGGAACAAAAATATCGATCACAGCGCCTCCTTTTGTCGAAATATCCCCAAATTCTGATAGAATCTGCTTGTCATAGCCAAAAACATAAAAAAACATTAGGTTCAATTTGAAGCATAACTTCATACACTTTTAGATGGTACAATAGTGAAAATGGAACAAAAATATCGATCACAGTGCCCCCTTTCGTCGAAGTATCTCCAAATTTTAATAGAACCATCTTGCCATAGCCAAAAACATAGAAAAAAATTAGGTTCAATTTGAAGCATAACT
Source organism: Maratus michaelseni (assembly GCA_963931845.1). Classification (NCBI taxonomy): domain Eukaryota; kingdom Metazoa; phylum Arthropoda; class Arachnida; order Araneae; family Salticidae; genus Maratus; species Maratus michaelseni. Next base: position 38,987,194 of record OZ007598.1, read on the forward strand.
TCATACACTTTTCGATGATACAATGAAGACACACAGACGGACAGACATTTTGTAAAAACGTGTTTTTTGGAATCTCCTACCCCTAAAACGTGTAAATCCGTCGAAAAAAATTTCGATTACAATACTTTCTTCTATTATAGATAGAAGAAAGTAAAAAAGAGGATTGAATTCTTTACAATCTTCCGTTATCATTGATGTTTACTATGTTCCTTAATAAATTCGATTATTACATTTAAAATACTTACAATTAATTCACAAATTCAATATCTTAAAAATATCTGTTTGCTTATGGTTTAATTTAATAATTCTGCATTTAAACACATAAACTGTATTCTTAGTATTATTTTGACATAAATAATCTGGATAATTCAAATTTTATATTTGCTGTGTCGTTACGTCATGAGTGAACTTTATCATTAAAGTAACCTATAATTTAGATTTTTTTTTTTTTAATTGAAATTCATTCATTTTTCCAACTTAAAATTTTAGAATGGCAATATTTTTTCATTTGTATAATTTGGTGAAATTGGTCAACGGGATAAACAAGTAGTACCGTTTACTTCTATAAAGTATTTGTAAAAGTTATACCTAAAGGCTCAAATAAAGATAAAATGAAGATTAATTTGGCAAATGTTTATGCATTAATATTGTTTTTTATTATAGATTTTTTAAATGTAGAAACTGTTGATTTAATTTTTTTCATTTTAAAGGCAACATTACTACATTAATTTGTGAAAAGTAAAAAGTTTTTACCTGTCACCATCACATAAATTTATCTACAAAATTGATTATGATTGATTATTGATATTTTTTTATTCATATTACCAGTGAAAATTATTTTAATTAATCAAATTAATATTAGTGAAATATGTAATTAATATTCTGATTTAAGTCTCAATTATAATATATACAAAATTATATTATTTTATTATATTTATTAAATCCAGCTTTTTTTGCCAGTTTTTTCCAGTTTTTGCCACTGTCCTGGCAAAAATACCATTTTGCCGGCAAATTGCCCAACCCTAGTTTCTGCTACTGGGAGCAGGACTACCAACACTAAATCTCTCCAGAGAAACATGTCTGAATTTAACACTTCTTTAAGGTAATTTAAAGTTATTATCTTCGGCACGGGCAACTCTTGGTGGATCAGCTAGTATAAAACAAAATACAATCCAACCTGGATGTTAGAAACCTCTATTATTGGAACTGCTACTTCAATCCTGCATTTGTACATTGAAAAACCTTAGTGAGACTGCTAAACCTGTTTAATTGAGATTGCTTTTTTTTTGTATCAGGTTGAATCCATATCAATTCAGGCAGAGGGGTTACCTTCATAGTCTCAAAAGTTTTTGTATTGAACACATGTTAAAATTCAGGAAAAAGTAAGATACTTGTATATTTTTGTTTTGCCCCAAAAAATTCATGGCCCGAGATACAGACCTCCAAAGATGGTGTCTCAGGCATCATTTTTGACTTGTGATTTTCGGTAAAAATTTTAAAGTGCTCTATCTCTGGAACGGTGAAAGAAAATTTGCTGTGGTTTTTTTATTTTAAAGGTAATAGTATTCTGTTTAAGACTATATACTCCATTTTGAAATATGTGTTCAACTTTTCTTGCTGCCGCCTTCCGATTATTATTTTTTTTAAACAAATTTTTTTTTTTCCAATCTCAAAAATTTATATTTTTTGTACTGTTTATCAATATCATTGAGTACTAAATTTCCTGTAAAGGAGAACTTCCACTTTTCAGTTTAACAAGTTTTAGAAACATTTTAAAAATTCTATACAGTTCCTGTAAAATTCTCTGAATTTTTATCTACTTAAGCGGTGATGTACCCAGTTCTTTGTGTGGACCGGACCTGTATATGATTTTATTTATATTCAACAAACATCTCTAAGTTACTAAACATATTTTACATTCAAAATGCATAATCGATTACAAAACCCTTTAAGCAATTTACGCCGATACAGAGTAATGCTTATGAATTCTTTTGTGTGCCACTGTTTATGATCTATACCATTTATACATACCACATAGTATGGAAAAATTCAGTTAAATGCATACCATACCTAACTGAAAGCACACTTTCAGCAATTATTGCTTGTAGACAATACTTCAGATACAGTAGTGTATCTGAAATTTTGTGTCCCCCCTTGCAAATGAACAATAAATGCTATGCATGTCATATTATACAACAGGTATGTTGTTGTAAATCACATTAATGTATATCAATTTCATTATATTTGAAATAGTGTAACGTAATTAAAATACACTGTAGACAGCTTTTCTCCGTAGACCATTATGTATCTAATCGAATACTTTTATGTGACCCTGTAAATGAATGATAAATGCTTTACACTCCATATTCTACAGAGAGCATGTTTTAGTGCACCCCAGAAATTGATAAATTTCATTATGTTTCTGATAGTAAATAGTGTAACACAATTAAAATGCATCACAAACTTTAGTTGTCCATGATGTAGAGCGAGAGACCTGTTTGTTTCAAGAATGTGGTGACTGTCCTAAAAAGGGAGGACTCTTGTTACAGGCACTTGGTCTGGAAAACCCAAAAGATGACTCTTCTGAAGTTATATATGCAACATGGGAGGAAAATAAACTGATTAAGAAAACTGTTGCCATTGATACCTTCATTGATGAACTCGGAAAATGCACAGTGAAAGCAACAACACAACATCTGAAGAAATTACAACAACACATTGCAGAAGTGAAATGTAGGAGTTCAACAACTATGTTTTGTGCTTCACTGTGATTTTGCTGAGAACTGGTCCGTGATTCTGTCACAAGAAGTACGGGGATATCACTGGAGTAATGACCAAATTTCAATTTTTACAGGAGTCCGATATTTTCAAAACAGGACCACAAGTGTTGCAGTTATAAGTAATGACAGAGGACATGACTCAGCACATGCGCTGCTGGCAATACGAAAAATTCAACAGCTGCAATCACAGCCAGAAAAGATCTTCATTATTTCTGATGGTGCCCCTAGTCCCTTTAAAAATCGTAACTGTTTGAAGTAAATAAGTCACTTGTGCCAATGGAGTGGGTATACAGCGCTATTGGACATGGGAAGGGATTTTGGGATGGTGTAGGAGGCCTGTTGTGTGTGTGTGAAACACCATGCTACAAAACATAATCTTTCCAGGCCCAGTACTGAGACAATTCAGAATGACGGGGATTTTACGAAAGTGGTGAAGTCATACACATTAATAGCCCTCATCCTGTTACCCAAAGAGGAAGTTGAAGAATTCTGCCTGCAGAAAATAGAAGAAAGGTCCAGCAAAAGTGCCCTGTGAAAGAGGAATTCAAAAGACACGTGTGTGTGTGTATGGACTCCCAATGATGGGCGAACCTATATTGCACGAACTTTAAACAGCAAGAAAGAAGAAATTTCATTTGCCCAATCAAGATCTTTGAAACGACAGGATAATATTTAGATTCACAATTTACAAAAAGGGATGTTTGTGGCCTGTATATATGACTGTGAGTGATGATAGATATCAGTTGTGAGTTAAATGAAATTGATGTGAACTTTATGCTCCCCCGTGGACCGGCTCCTGGACACAGATTTCCAGCTGCAAGACAGCAACAACGCCACCAGTGCTCACTTCAAATTCACAATGTTTTAAAGATTATGGATGCCCAGTTCCTATTGGTTTAACAGGAAGGCATCACTCAATATCAAAGGAAGATACTGATGCAGTTCAACAAATTTTTTGTTCACTGAATTTTTAATTTCATTTCTAAGCAGAGTACACAGGATGTAGTATGTTTTGGAACTTGCACATATATTTTGTAAGCTTTTATATGTTTTTGTAAGCTTTTTTTTTAAGTCGTCTGTTTCTTATATTTATTAAGAATTAAAAAATCTTGTCAAAGAAGACTAGATTTTGATTTCATGGGACCAATATGTGATTATATCGTAACAGAAAGTAGTAAAATATATGGCAAAATTTTACATTGTTTTCTAAAACCTGTCAAACTCAAAAGTGGAAGTTCTCCTTTACAGGGAATACAGTACTCAATGGTATTGATCAACAGTAAAAAAAAAATCAAAATTTTTGAAATTGGCATTTTTGAGAATTTTTTTTTTTTTTTTTTTTAAATAATAATCAGAAAGCTGCAGCAAGAAAAGTTGAACACATATTTCAAAATACAGTATATAATTTTAAACAGAATAATATTACCTTTAAAATAAAAAAAAATGCAGCAAATTATCTTTCACTGTTCCAGAGATAGAGCACTTTAAAATTTTTACCGAAAATCACAAGTCAAAAATGATGCCTGGGACACCATCTTTGGAGGTCTATATCTCAGGCCAGGAATTTTTTGGGGCAAGACAAAAATATAGAAGTAGCTTACTTTTTCCTGAATTTTAACATGTGTTCAATTCAAAAACTTCTGAGACTATGAAGGTAAGATTTTTTCTTTGCCTGCCTGAATTGACATGGACTATACCATTAGCTAACTAAGAGGGGGGTTTCACTTACCCAGTAAAAGGCAAAATTAGCACTAGCCACCAAATGAAAAAAAGTAGCTGTTAAAAAATTGTCTATTAGCGACCACGTTATGGCCACTTTCCTATGACGAAAGAGTAAAATTTTTTTGCTTTTCTTCAAGGATTCCACTTTTCCTGGTTCAAATATGTTTATATTAACAGGTTTATTAGCACAATTTAATTTTAAATTAATACTAATTTAAATTTTAACAAAAGTTTACTGTTTAGAACTTTTAAACAGAAAAGTGGCCACTAGAGTTTAAAGAAAGTGGCCACTTATAAAAAATCTACTTCATTTACACCATTACTATGTTATCTGTGCCCTTAAATCTAATAAATTTTAGCAAAACTTTTTATAGGGAAAAGTTAAGGGGGAAAAAACATCAATTAATGGGAATGAGGTGGAAAATAAAATACATACTTCTTCAAATAAACGTTTCTTCCACTCCAGTCCTCTTTTCTTAGTTTTAGCAAGTTCAACTGAAAAAAAGAAGATAAAGGATTGAGAAAAAAAAGGAGGTAAAACATTAACAAACATACTGATAACTTTACAAGCTGCACTAATACCCAAAATCTTTAACTGTATTATCTTAACATTGTACAATACTTTCAGCAGAGTTTTCACCAGACAGTTTCAGAAGGCAGGGGTAGTACTAGCCCTAGCCCCTAGATGATATTTCAGGACATACTTTTTTCGATATTTCAGGACATCAGGATAACATCTGCTTGGCATACTAACCGAAAAAACCCTTAACTCCCTCTTCAATACATTTTATTACCATAAATAGTACACTATATACACAAATTTTTTTGTTGTAAAAGTATAGGTACATTTAAAATAAAAGTAATTTTACCAGAACCCTTTGACCAAGCTGCTAAAAAATTGCAATTTTTGCATTACTGAAGGACAAAAATTGACTTCATCTTCGCTGATCAATGAAAATTGCAAAATAGTTTCTTTTTTATAATTCATAGGTAAAAATTGCGATTTTTTTGTGACTGACAGATGAAAATAGCAAGCCTTTTTTTTTTTTTAAATGACTAATCGATAAAAATTGTGATTTTTGGTAATAATTGATCACTAAAAATTAAATTTTGTGCAAATCGACAAAAATCAGTATTTTTAACGATAAATTGAAGAAAATTGAGACTTATGTGATCATTTTCCATCAGTAAAAAGGTACATCTACACCCTATTTGATGATATCAAATGCCAATATAGCACAAAACTCGCAAAATTTCAGGAATTTTAGGACAGACTACCATATTTCAGGACATTTTAATTTTTTTCAGGAATATCAGGACAAGTACTACCCCTGAGAAGGGTGCTGCACCCTGCCTGCCCTTTGATTTTCAAAATAGCACCCTTCTTGCCCCTCATAAAAAGAATTAGCACCGTTCTTGCGCCCCAATAAAATAATTAATATTCTTTTTGCCCTCCAGTTTATTCATAGTAAAAATTGACTGAATGTTGTCTTGAAAAGAGTGCAATGACTTTTAAATATTAAAAATGGCTTTAAAAACAAAAGAATGCCTTTAACAATTAAAAAAAATGCCCTTAATAATCTGAAAAGTGCATTCAAGAATCCAAAAAGTGCCCTTAAGAGTAAGAAAGTGCCCTTTTCTCACCAGCAGCACCCTGTCTTTTTTTAAATCTGTGCGAAACTCTGCTTTCAGACAGATCATTAATATTGTCATTCTGTATTCTATGGCTTACTGATATAACATGAAAAATCTATAAATTAAATTTTTTGCATAACGTAATGTTCTTTTAAAAGAATTTTAATTGTGAGATAATGTTGATCAAGAAATATTGGCCTTTTATACCAGGCTAGAACTCAAAATTTCAGGCCATGCATATCTATAGGGTCAATCCCAAAAGGGATATGACAGGTGTAATACTCTTTTGCCCGTGATTATAGAGGTTCCCAATGAGACTAAAAGACCCATTTTCATGATATATTTATAAAACAATAAGTTAATACCTAAAAAAAAACAAAAAAAATTACCATAACAATTTTTATCAGTAAAACTGGATAAGAAGAAAAAACGTCCCATCAACTCATTCGGATACAGTAGTTTTCTTTTTATTTATTTACTTTATGGGATATATACTACAGATTTTAACACAAATTAAGCAGATTAGTCTAACTCCTTCTAAGTTCGCTATATTTTTGGAAAAAATGTACATAATTTGCAGGAAATTTTAAATTAGGCTTATCAAATGTAATTGAATGGGTATAAGGCAATTATATAAAAAATTATAAATTTCTTGAAATCTTTTGCAATTTTTTTTAAATCTCTGTTTCAAAATCTTTTGTAGGCTGTAATATAATCGAAACCATTCACTTAATGCTAATTGGATACTTATACTTTTGTATAATCCCAACGTAGAGCAACATGTCTAAAGACCTGACCATTCGCCGACTTTCCATTTAAAAAAGCGTGCCAGCTTATCCAGTGTATGCCGGCAGATAACATGGAATAATAGAACAACATTCCAGGTTTTTCCCTTTAAATACTTTAATAATGTTTTCTGTTTATTAATAATTTTGGCATATATTTTTATTCAGGAAATATTAAACTGATGAAGAGAACATATTTAAAGTTGAGAATTAAAGTTTCATCGCAAACAAGTGTTTATTTCTTAATAAAATTTTCATATTGTGTAAAAAGAATTTCTGATTAGTAAACCACTAAATTTAATTTAAGGGCTTGATTAAGTTTTTAAATATTTCAACAATATTTAGGATTTTTATTTTGATTGTCATGTAAAAATACACTTTCCTGTGCCTTCTTAATACGTTGTTATATATAAATGTTGTGCTTGCCATGATTCCAAGATGGCGATGGAAAATAGTAGCTTGGCGCGGGCTTGGAAAGTGTGCTAATCAAAGTCACCAAACATGTCTTTTGACCATTTTTTATTGTTATTTGGAATTTATTCTTGCTTTAAGCAATATGATTACCGGAGGGGTTCAGGGGGCTGGGTCCCCTTGACAAAAAGTATTTAAATAACCTTATTTAAAAAAAAAAAAATCCTTTTTATAGACCCCCAAAACTTCCTAGAAAAATCATTTTTAAAATTTTCTAGGTAAGTGAGATCATTGGTTTTCTTTTATTTTTTATAAAATGTATGTTTTTTAAAACATAATTTTGCTTTTGATCCTCACAATTTTAATTTGCTTAGTTTTCTGAACACTTCGCACAAAGCAGGTGAATTTGATTCTTACCTTGCCGAATTCCAAAAAGTGGATTTATCATTGTAAGAAAAAAAAAAAAAAAAAACGGGGGTCCATGACAGCAAATAAACACCTTTTTTACCCCCCACCCTCCCTTCAATAACAACAGTTTCTAAATAAGTGAAATCCCCTTTTTCCCCCCCATAAAATCTGTGTTTTTAAAAATGTTATTTCGCTATTATATGTTTTAAAAGACAAAATGCAAAAATGTGCCAGTTTGGCGATTGTTTGATAACACGCCCCGCCAAGAAGGGGGGAACGCTTAGGTTGCACCCAAAAAATAATACACATAACATTTATAACTATTTTAAAGATTCAGACAAAATAATTTGGATCTCTGCTTCTGCCCCCCCTCCTCTCCACCTTCCAAGGCAAATTTTAGATACATGAAGGTAAAATGGCAAACCAAATTAAAACTTAAATTTTTCATCTTTAGGGAAATTATGCACGGAGATTTTATTAACATCTAGATCAAAATAATCCACTCTACTGTCGATATTGCAGAAGGGCACGCAAGACGCAACACCTCACATTTGTTAAGATATAACGCCAAAATTAAAAAAAAAAAAAATATATATATATCATAGCACACGTTCTTCAAAGAGCAGTTGTTGTATTGACCACGAGGCATCGAACGCTCGCTTCGAAAATCAGCAAGTAGAAAATCGGCGAATGGTCGAGTCATTCGTATCACATGTTCGTCTCAATCCCAACAAACGAACTAATGAGGAACATACACTAATTCATCCAAGGTATTTTCAAGATCGATACACTGTTACAATTAGGTTTGAATTGGTTCAGTATTTCGGGCGTTATCGTGATGACAAGTTTTGCTTTACTGTGGCCCTGTAAAATAACCATAAGAGAGCTACACACTTGATTAACTAATTCATCCAAGATACTTGCAAAATCAGTATGCTAGTTTTGTCCGATTTCTAAAGAAATTAAGCCAAAATAGGAATTTTAGATGAGAAAAATAAGGCTCACTCTTGCAAAATATAGAAAGCGTGTACCCTGTACATGGATTATTATCTTTTATTTATTTCTCTGAGAATCTATGGGATTTGAGGTTTGATCGTATTTATTTACTAAGATAAGAAGTCTTATTACTTACTTTGCTTATTCCTTTTAGATCGAGGCATTCTTCAAGTTTTCAAAAGGACTCTACAATGGCACTTGATTTCTAAGTAGCACTAATGAAAAAGATCACAGAATCCACTAGAGACAACGTGCACAAAATGAAAACAAAGGTTGTGTTCAGGAAAGAAGATCGCGCGGCGCGCGCGCCATGGAGAGAAGGGTTATGGAGTAGGTCTTATCGGAAATTTAAATGATTTAATATATTGAAATAATTTAATTATTTCAATTATTTTAAGCTTCTGTGGCTCGGATTAGGTGAAACTAGCGACTACACATCTTTATCCTCCAAAAAAAATGGATCTTATAATAGGAATATCTATTTTTATTTCATCATAATAAACCCCCGAAACATTCATGAAAAGCATCACGTGATCAGATAGCCCGATCCGCGTTCATAACCTGCAAATTTTTAGCGCGGGCTGCGCGCGGGTGACTCACAAAAATTCTGTGGGCGATTTGATCACGTGATTGGGCTTTTTGTGTCTTACTTGGTTTGGTAGGTTGATTGATACAGCTGTAGCAACATGATCGGATATCTGAAAAATTTAAAATTTTTAACATTCTAAAATGATTTTTAAGCCTTTGATCCAACATAAAAATAATAGAATACGAAAGTATGATGTGTATATATATATATATATATATATATATATATATATATCTGGAGGCACGGCAGTGCCTCCGCCAAGTCGAGAGAGGACAGCCGTAAGCATACTTTTCTGGAAGCAACTCAGGGCACTTTTGACCCCCCCATATCTCCGCGCTGGAGTATCCCAAAAATTTTAAACTTCAATTATAGAGAGTATTTGGCCCACAGGACCAAAATTTAAAATTACAACTTTCTGTCTTTTCTAGTTCAGGCGATATATGAACTCAAACATTCGATTTTTTGTCACTTCTTACTCACTCGTTCACGCGTCATCAAAAAGATTGGGTAGATCCCGTAGCCCCAGAAACTTGACATTTGGAAAAAAGGTAGTGTTTAGGATACAAAGAAAGAAAAAATTATAAAATCCAGAAAATTCGAAAAAAAAACATTCGAAAATTCAACAAATTCCATCAAAATTGAAAATTGAAAATAATACGATCTTGTAGTCTTGGAAACTTAAGATTTGGTGTGAAGGTAGTGTTTAACATCCAGAAAAAGAAAACATCAAAAACACCAAAAAAATCGAAAGCAAAATTGAAAAAATCGAAGAAATTGAAAAAAACCGAAAATTTGAAGACAATCCGATTTTGTTGCGCTAGAAAATTCAAATTAGGAATAAAGGTAGTATTTAGGATACAGAAAAAGGAAAATTAAAAAAAATCCAGAAAATTCGAAAAAGAAAAAGAAAAAAATTCGAAAAAAATTGAAAAAATGAAAATAATTTGATACGATAACGCTCGTATTTATAAATTAATTTGGATGAAACTAATTGTGTGTATTAAGCTCACCAATGTCTCGACCGAGTTCGTTGGCCAGCTTGGTCCGCCATCTTGTTTCAAGATGGCGGCCACGGAAAATTTTAAAACTAAAATAAATATACAAAAAAGTTAAAAAATCAAGTTTATTTTTTAATTAGGTGTTAGGACTTGATACAAGGATCCCAGAGCATTTTTTGTTTTACCTCTATCTTAAAAATTGGCTGAGATAGAGCAGTTTGAAATTCTAGGGTGGCTGACATTTTGAAACAAAACAGCACATTACAAAAAACCAACGATAAATTTATGGTCAATAATGGTCAAGCAGGTGCAATCCCGAATGAATACTCCGTGTTATTATAACTGTAACTTTGACTTCGAAACTTTGATACGTTGCATTTTCTATTTGTTGATATTTTTGAACTATGATTTACGCTAGGTGAAATGTTGTTGAAGAGGGATTTTCCATGTAAATCCGAAACGTCCAATTTTAATATGTTTTTAATGTTTTATGAAAGTGTATTGTAATGTCTGTAATTTTAATGATTTTAATATAAATTTATAAGTTTTAGTGAACGCGATTTCTCGCAAATTATTTTCTTTCATTGCTGTAATCATTTTCCCAATCATACGTATAAATCTATATATTCATATCCATTAGCACCAAATTCTCGCCAAACTTGGCGACAATTGGCAAAATCTCGCCAAATTTGGCGATAAAAATAAGTCTTCATAAATGAAGACAACTTGGCTATAGCTCAATAATTTGGCGAATTTCTTATTCAAATTCAGTGTAAACGAATCTTTTGTAAACGGTTTCTTTGCATTTTAACTTGCTGTTTTCGAGTAACATTAGCTAAAATTTTAAAACGAAGATATAGGAAAGCTACCTTTTCCTGCCGGTACAGGCCGGAGGACTTTTTTATGAGTTGTCGGATGCAATCTATGTTTTGCATTAAATAAAGTAAAACATTGAAAAACAAATCCCACAGGATGGGGATAGTTTTTTTTAGATAGATTTTAAGATAATTGTCCTATTAGCTAGTACGCCTTCCGTTATTGTTTTGTGTTATTTTCCCCGGATTATGCTTTTCTTTTCTTTTGTTTACGAATTTTGTAATGGAAAAGTTCCGCTATAGACTGGCTACGTTATAGATCTTTTTTTTTTTTTATAGACAGGTTCATTTTCTTTCACAGGCTTTACTCTATTTAATTTATATATGAAATATTTGTTGTTAAAAGATGTTGGTCGCACAAAAATTTTCTCATCTCTCCCTCCCTCCCTCCCGACATTACTGGTTGGTTATGGCTTGATAGTCCTTTCTAAATAAAATCATGGTGATTCTAAGATTCTCTTGATTTATCTGTAAATTGAACATAAACGATCCTAAGAAAACGGATCAATGAATTACTATATTGGCATGAGGAAATTTAGTTGCAGAAAAATGGAGCATATAGCTAACATTAAGTCTAATAGGAAAACCACAGCCTTGGCAAGATTGTATTAACAAGAAACCATCCAAATACATTTTTATGAAAGTAATATAATTTTCCCCTCGAATCTATATAAACTATGTATTATAAGAAAAACCGGTACTTCTCTATTATCCCGTCGACCACTTTTCATAACAAAAAACATCGCCAAACTGTAAGATTAAACGCCAAAAATGCAGTCCCATTTACTTGATGTCAGAAGCATTACACGTGTTTGTTATGTCATCAAGTGGTTTTTAATTCGACATTTGCGTGTATTTTTCATTATGTTTTACTGATTTATTAGTTATTTCCTTAATTAAAATAACAATTGTGTCCTTAAATTCTTACATTATATTTATCTGGAGGCACGGCAGTGCCTCCGCCAAGTCGAGAGAGGACAGCCGTAAGCATACTTTTCTGGAAGCAACTCAGGGCACTTTTGACCCCCCCATATCTCCGCGCTGGAGTATCCCAAAAATTTTAAACTTCGTTTTTCTAGAGTATTTGGCAAACAGGACCAAAATTTAAAATTACAACTTTCTGTCTTTTCTAGTTCCGACGATATATGAACTCAAACATTCGATTTTTTGTCACTCACTCACTCACTCGTTCACGCGTCATCAAAAAGATTAGGTAGATCCCGTAGCCCTAGAAACTTTACATTTGGAAAAAAGGTAGTGTTTAGGATACAAAGAAAGGAAAAATTATAAATTCCGGAAAATTCGAAAGAAAAACATTCGAAAATTCAACAAATTCCATCAAAATTGAAAATTGAAAATAATACGATCTTGTAGTTTTAGAAACTTAAGATTCGGTGTGAAGGTAGTGTTTAGTATCCAGAAAAAGAAAACATCAAAAACACCAAAAAAATCGAAAGCAAAATTAAAAAAATCGAAAAAAATCTAAAAATTTCAAATAATCCGATTTTGTTGCGCTAGGAACTTGGAATTCGGAATAAAGGTAGTATTTAGGATGCAAAATAAGAAAAAATTAAAAATTCCGGAAAATTAGAAAAAAATTTCAAAAATTAGAAAAATTTGAAAAAATTAAAATAATTTGATTATTTAGCCTTAGAAACTTAAAATTCTCAGTAAAGATAGTGTTTAGGATTCAGAATAAGTTAAAATAAAAAACGCAATAAAATTCGAAAATAAAATAAAAAAGTCGAAAAATAAGGAAAATTTGAAAATAATTCGATTTCATAGCGCTAGAAACTTGAAATTTGGAATAAAGGTAGTATTTAAGATACTAAATAAGGAAACATTAAAAAATATGGATAATTCAAAAAATTAGTGCAGACGATATATGAACTCAAAGTTTCGATTTTTTTGTCACTCACACACTCACTCACTCTCGCGTCATCAAAAAGATTGGGTAGATCCCGCAGCCATAGAAACTTAAAATTTGGAATAAAGCTAGTGTTTAGGATACAAAGAAAGGAAAAATTATAAAATCCGGAAAATTCGAAAGAAAAACATTCGAAAATTCAACAAATTCCATCAAAATTGAAAATTGAAAATAATACGATCTTGTAGTCTTAGAAACTTAAGATGCGGTGTGAAGGTAGTGTTTAGTATCCCGAAAAAGAAAACATCAAAAACACCAAAAAAATCGAAAGCAAAATTGAAAAAATCGAAAAATCGAAAAATTTCAAATAATCCGATTTTGTTGCGCTAGAAACTTGGAATTTGGAATAAAGGTAGTGTTTAGGATGCAAAATAAGGAAAAATTAAAAATTCCGGAAAATTCGAAAAATTCAAAAATTCGAAAAATTCGAAAAAAATTGAAAAAATTATAATAATTTGATTTTTTAGCCTTAAAAACTTAAAATTCGCAGTAAAGATAGTGTTTAGGATTCAGAATAAGTTAAAATCAGAAACGCAATAAAATTCGAAAATAAAATCAAAAAATCGAAAAATAAGGAAAATTTGAAAATAATTCGATTTAATAGCGCTAGAAACTTGAAATTTGGAATAAATGTAATATTTAAGATACTAAATAAGAAAAAATTAAAAAATATGGATAATTTAAAAAAAAAATCGAAAATTTCAAAAAAAAAAAAAATAGAAAGAAAGAAAGAAAGAAAAAGAGAGAAATTGAAAATAATATGATCTCGTAGCCTTAGAAACTGAAAATTTGGTGTAAAGGTAGTGTTTAGGATTCAGAAAAAGAAAAAATTAAAAACACAACAAAAATTGAAAATAAAATCAAAAAATCGAAAAAAAAACGAAAATTTGAAAATAATTCGATTTTGTAAAGCTAGAAACTTAAAATTTGGAATAAAGCCAGTATTTAGGATACAAAAAAAGAAAGAAATAAAAAATCTGTAAAAATCGAAAAAAAAATCGAAAATTTGAAAAATTGAAAAAAATTTGATTTTGTAGCTTTAGAACTTAAAATTCGGCGCAAACTTATTGTTTAGGATACAGAAAAAGGAAAATTTAAAACACAATAATTTCGAAAATAGAATAAAAAACTCGTAAAAGATAGGAAATTTCAAAATAATTCGATTTTGTAGCGCTAGAAACTTGAAATTGTAATAAAGGATACAAAATAAGAAAAAATTAAAAAATCCAGAAAATTAAAAACAAAAATTCGAAAAAAATCAAAAATTCAAAATAATTTTATCTTGTAGTCTTAGAAACTTAAAACTTGGTGTAAAGGTAGTATTTACTATTCAATAAAAGGAACAATTAAAATATTCGTTAAATTCGAAAATAAAATCGAAAAATCGAAATATCTTTAAGAAATCGAAAATTCGAAATATCTTTAAGAAATCGAAAATTCGAAAACAATTTTATTTTGTACTGCTAGAAACATTAGTTTTAAGATAATTGTCCTATTAGCTAGTACAACGCCCCTAATTGTTTTATGTTATTTCCCCCGGATTATGGTTTTCTTTTCTTTCGTTTACGAATTTCGTTATAGAAAAGTTCCGCTATAGACTGGCTACGATATAGGCGATTTCTTTATAGACAGGTTTGTTTTCTTTCACAGGTTGTACTCTATTTACTTCACATATGAAATATGGATTGTTAAATGATGTTAGCCCCACAAAAATTTTCACAGCTCCCCCTACCCTCGCGACATTACTGGCTGGTTATGGCTTGATAGTCCTTTCTAAATAAAATCAGAGTGATTCTAAGATTCACTTGATTTATCTCTAAATTGAACCTAAATGATTCTAAGAAGACGGATCAAATAATTACTATATTGGCATGACAATCAGTTAACTTAGAATTAAAATCGAAAAATCAATAAATTTATAAAAAGTCGAAAATTTGAAAAAAAATCGATTTTGTAGTCCTAGAAGCTTGACATTTGGCAGAAAGGCAGGGTTTAGTACACAAAGTAAGGAAAAATTAAAAAAATCATAAATAATAAAAAAAAGACTAAAAAAAACATCGAAAAAAGGAATATAGTTTGATTTATTGGAAATTTCCGGAAATTTTAATTTTGGCTTTCTTTTTATACTAAAAAGTACTTTTATGCTAAATATCAAGTATCTAGGGCTGCGAGTAACATCTCAGATGGATAGCACCTATCCTGGAAGCAATTGAGAGTGCTTTTGACACTCCCCCTCCCATAACTTAGTGCTTACCTAGGAAGCTGAAATCTCTTTTTATCTACAGTACTTTGCAAACGAAACTAAAGCTTCAAATTTTTTATACCTGTAAATAATAGGGACAGAGTGTGGGCTTAGCGACAATCAGTGGATGATCTCCAAAAATAACCCAAAATCAAGAAAAGGAGGATTACTTACAAAAAGAAGTGAAATCTCATCAAAAAGTCACCTGTAAAAAATACAGCCAAGTCTCGTAACTCATTTACCGTAAAAAGTACTGATATCGTATAAAGCCAAGTTTAACTATCTTATTAACTCTGAAATTTTCATTCACAAATCACTACTAGTCTCTACATCTTTAGTTGACTATTATTTTGTGACTTGGCAATTACGCAGCACAGGGAAGTTATTACACCGTACTATGTCATGGGATGGGATGGGATAATTTAACTAAAGCAAATTATATACGCACAGGGAAGTTATTACACCTTAATATGTTATAGTATTCTTTGATTAAGACTAACTATATACATCACATTCTCGTGCTACGTAATTGCCAATTCACAAAATAATAATCAACTAAAGATGTAGAGACTAGGAGTGATTTGTGAATGAAAATTTCAGAGTTAATAAGATAGTTAAACTTGGCTTTATACGATATCAGTACTTTTTACGGTAAATGAGTTACGAGACTTGGCTGTATTTTTTACAGGTGACTTTTTGATGAGATATATATATATATATATATACATCATATAGTTACATAACTGCTGTCAACTTATAATGTCTCTAAAACTACAGCACCTACTAAAACTGATATATTAGTTTAGTTGATAGCAGTTACATAAATATATATATTGTACAAAACAATGCATATAATATTATAAAGTTTAATTTTCTATAACCAGTGCACCTTTAACTAACAAGGGAGAGGACGTTCGGATCACCGAATTCCTGAAACACGGTATTGGTGGTTTCAATAAAATTAATGTAAACTCTAAAAAAAAATGGTACTTTTTGGTTAACCGGGACCGGGTACCAGTGAAACAAATATAAATATATACACAGACACATATATATATATATATACATACATATATACACAAACATATATGTAGATATATATTTATTTTTTTTTTCACTGGCGCCGGCTAACCGAAAAGTACCAAAAATTGTTATGTACTTTACTGACGTTTGGGTTGTTCTACACAGATGAACCTGAAAAGTATGGATACAAAGTGAATGCTCGCCGTTTATTTCCGATTTTCTTCCCCTATTTTTATTAATTTAAAAATTATTTATCAGTTGCTTTATATATTTTGGGATAAATAGAATGTTAATAAATCAAGGTCGTGATACCAACATATGTTGGTATCACGACCTTGATTTACGATAAATCTTTTAACATATGTTAAAAGATTTATTTCTTTATTTATAATAGTAAAATAAAATCTTTGTTAAAATTTGATAAAAAAGCTTTTAAACATTTTATTAAAATATATTTTTCGATAACAACCTTGTTGAAACATAATTATTAATTTCTAAAAATTTATTTTTCTTGAAATTCATTTTTCGATGTAAATTGCATTATCTATATATATAAAAGAAAGTCCTTTCTGGCTAGATGATCAACGCACAGCCAAAACTACTGAACCTACAAAGACGAAACTTGCAGGAAAAAAACTTCTTAGTGTGTAGAGGCGCACTAAGACGGGATTTTCAAAAACTCCACCCTTAAGGGGGGTAAAAAGGGGAACAAACTTTAAAAAAATTCCTTAAAAATCGGGTATTATAGTTACATGACAAATGATAACATATTTTAATGTATTTTTGTATGCTGAATCGAATGGTATCAATTAAATACTCATTAGTCAAATAGTTCGTGAGATATTGCACATTTTTCTAATTTGGCGAAGTCTTTGACGTCAAAGTTTCAAAATTTCTAACACTACAAGTGAGAATTTCTAAAAATACATCCGTTACTATAGCAATGGACGAGATTCAAGTTAAATCTTTTTGTTATTTAATTATTTTGTATATTTTTACAGATAGAAACATTAACTGCTGAATTGGGAATTGAATATTATTCTTACGGATATTTATGTAATTGTGTATTATTATTATTTCTACAAATTAAAAATTCACAATGTAAGCTGAAGCGAATGGTACCAATTAAATACTCCTAAGTCAAATAATTCGTGAGATATTGCACGTTTTTCTAATTTGGCTATGTCTTTGACGTCAAAATCTCAAAATTTCTAACAATACAAGTGATAATTTCTAAAAATACATCCGTTACTATAGCAATGGAAGCAATTCAAATTAAATATTTTTGTTATTTAATTATTTTGTTTATTTTTACAGATAGAAACATTAACTGCTCAACTGGGAATTGAATATTATTCTTACGGATATTTATGTAATTGTATATTATTATTATTTTAGCAAATGCCACGATTTAAAATAAAACGAGCTTACTAAAATAAGGTTTCGAAGGTCTGTTTAGTATTATATATTACTTCTTTATTTGTTTTCAGTCTTCAGCCATGTTTCCCTTTTTCTTTGGGTAGTTATTCATACGATTTCGGGCTAATTTTCCGTTATCGGATACTTCGCCATTTGGCGTATTAGCTACAATGTTGAAAGCATCGTTTATGTTTGAAGCGAAACTTTCACGATGAATCCTATTACAGAAAATCATATCATCATCTACTATGAGTATAAACCGCATATTCACATTTTAATCCGATTATTCATGATATTTTGGTAGGTTCACTGTTAGTTAGGTAATGTTTTTTTAAAGGTTTTAGCGTATAGCGTTTATTCTACGTTACTTTGTTATAGAGCTACAGCGGAAAGCTCTAAGATTAAGTGAACCCGATTATTAAAGATTACCTTTTTAAAAGAAATTCTACTGAACAAATTTTGATGGAAGTGATTTTTCAGGTATGGTTAATGACCCTATAACATATCCTTCTAAGTTGCTTACTGATAGAGGTAATGGGAAAGGTGAATACAATTATGAAAGATACATCTACTCTAATATAAAATAATAAATCCTAACTGACTCATAATCAACGCCGAGCCTAAACCATTGGTCCTAGAGCAATGAAATTTGGAAGACATATTTCTTACACAATGTAGGCACCCACTAAGAAGGTATTTTTGAAAATTCACACTTTTAGGGGGTTAAATGTGGGTTGAAAATGTTAAGACCTTTCGTCTTTTTGCCATATCTCAGCAGCAGTTTTAGGTAGGAGCGTGAAATTCAGGATGACAAATCTACTAGAAGATAGTTAAACACATATTTCACAGATTTTAAAAATTCACAACCTAAGGGGGTTAAATGGGGTGTCGAATGTTTTAGGTCATTTCGTCTTTTCGCCATATCTCAACAGTAGTTTTAGTTAAAAGCGTGAAATTCGGGATAACAAATCTACTAGAAGATAGTTAAACACATATTTCACAGATTTTAAAAATTCACAAACTAAGGGGTTTAAAGGGGGGTCGAAAGTTTTAGGTCATTTCGTCTTTTCGCCATACCTTAGCAGCAATTTTATGTAGGATCGTGAAATTCGGGATTACAAATCTACTAAAGAATAGTTAAACATCTATTTCAGGTGATTTTAGAAATTCAACCTCTAAAGGGGTTAAATGGAGAGTCGAAAGATTTCTCTTTTTCGCCATATCTTAACAGCAGTTTTAGTTAAAAGCGTGAAATCCAGGATAACAAATCTACTAGGGAGATTTTAGAAATTCAACCTCTAAAGAGTTTAAAGGGGGGGGGGGGGGTCAAAAAATTTAGGTGATTTCGCCCTTTTGCTCTATCACAGTAGCAGTTTTATGTAAGATTGTAAAATTCAGGATAACAAATTTACAAAAAAAAAAAAAAAAAACACGTATTTCAGCGATTTTAGAAATTCTACTACTAACGGGAATAAATGTGGGTCGAAAGTTTTAGGTCATTTTGCCTTATTTCAGCAGCAGTTTTAAGTAAGAGCTTGAAATTCAGAATAACAAAACTATTAAAAAACAGTTTAACACATATTTCATCGATTTTAGAGATTTTGTAGCCACCATCGGCTTTGAACTTGATTATGGAAGATTAGACGAATGAGACAACTATTGCTGATTTGTGATTAGATAGTTTGTGCAAGACATTTTTCCAGGGTTTTTTTTTTCGTTTATACTTATAAAAGTGTATATTCTGACTGACTCATAATTAACTCACAGCCATAACTACTGAACCTAGAAACATGAAAATTGGTGACAAAATTATTCTTGGTATGTAGAGGCGCACCAAGAAAGAATTTTAAAAACTTCACCCCTAATGTGGGTAAAAAAAGGGACAAACTTTTTAAAAATTCTATAAAAATCGGGTATTAGAGCTATGTGAAAAATGATAACATATTTTAATGTATTTTTGTATGCTAAATCGAATGGTGGCAATTAAATGCTCCGAAGGGAAATAGTTCGTGAGGTATTTTCACATTTTTCTAATTTGGCGCCAAAATTTCTAACAAGTAATAATTTCTGAAAATATAGCGTGTCCGAGAAAGGTCTTTATCATTCTAAACATTAATAACAAATATACTAACAGGTGAAATGAAATACAGTTTGCTGCAAACAGTAGCGTAGCTAAGGGGGGGCAAGGGGGGCGACCGCCCCGGGCGCCGCTGCCAAGGGGCGCCAAATTGAGAGGGGTTTTTAACCGAAATTATCTCTCATATTTTGACAATAAATAAAAATGTTTGACCTTTTTTTTTGTGTGTGTGAATGTTTTCTTTAGTGAAACATTTTATATTATACTGAAATAATGAAAGAAAAAGCTTCTGTAAATGTTTCTAGGGATGGCTCAACACTCTTCGTACTTTACATGATTACGTACCTGAAAGCTGGCGCAAAATGATTAAATGCACGAGGGAGGGGCGCCCAATTGAGAGACGTATTAAATCAAAACTTGTAGGGAGCCCAAAAAAGTCCAAGCGATAGTTTTGAGCAGTGCCCTAAGATGAAAACATTTTTAAAAATCCTATTACTTAGCGCTTTAGATCATCAGTTAGTCGAAATTAAGCATAGGTTATGAATTAATCATTATAATAAAATTTTAAAGAAATGTGCCAAAAATGGGGGAGGGGGATGTTTAAAAAAGAGCCCTAGGACCCTAACTAAAATATGAGGATTGTGGCCCGAGGAGAGGAATTAATACAAAACTTTAAAGTTATGCTTTAAGAGGGTGACAAAATTAGGGAGGGGGAAAATGCACAGTGAAAAAAGTTCACGGGGTCCCGGATCGGGCCCCAGAGTCTTAACTGGGATGTTGAAATGGGGGAATAGCTAAATGGAGAAGACGCCTCAAAATGAGGAAGACTGGATTGAAAGGGGGACACAAGTTATTAACAGTTTAGAACACAAAAACATAAAGGGGCCCAGGAGGCCCAGGTCTTAAAAAATTAAAAATCTGAGCCTCAGGTACATCAGGGCCTGCCTTAGACTATCCACACCCAAATTTTCAGACTTCAGCGGGCATTAGATTTCGCTAGCCATCGCACACAGACAAACAACTTTCTTTTATTAGTATAGATAATTAAGTTATTAAAATATTTAAATGCTGTATTGTCTTTTGATATACACCTGCGTACATAATTTGTATAATTCTAGTCTATCAGGAAGTGGGTGAAAAATCAATTAGAAAATTCCATTTTTACATGACAAAAAACAAGTTAAATGAAAAGGAAATAAATAAAAATGAATTCATGTATTATTAATGAAATCTTTATTCATTGAGTAAAGACACAAGTATAATAGATGAATTCCAAAGTTAAAGATAACGCTAATCATAGATAATTTTATAACTAAAATGTTTTATTAGATCTTCAGATATATATATTTTTTAAAAGAATAAAATAAATAAAAATAAAAATTCATTATAACTTTCAGAAAACGGGCAGTCCACCCATACACTAAACTTTTAGAGATTTAGTATATTGGAAATCGAAATTCCACGCTCGTTGTATCCGGGATTTATTATGAGTCAGATATGCTATTGCAGAGATCATTTGCATACTTTTTATGGCTAAGCCACAATATTATAAGTTTCGGGGACGCAACTGAAGTTACGCCGCTAATACTTTTAAACAACAAGCTTGTAAATAGTTTTTTAGATTGCTTTTCAAACAAGGATTAGCCATCATGATTAAAAGAAAGCAAAAGAGACATAAAATAGTATAATTAAATCTGAATGGACAAATACATATCTCTTTCTCTTTGGGCTGATCAAAGTAAAAATTTTACGGTAATTAAAGTTAGCAAATAAGGTGCACCGATATAAGTTTTCAGATGCAGTTTTTATTGATATTATTAAATGGTTTTGTGAAAGTTTTATGATTTAATCAAGCAAAAACTAATTCTTTAGGTAAAATTGGTTTTGTGTTAAAAATATTTCATTGAAAATCTTTTAAAGAAAATTTCAAAACCACACTTTTGTATAATAATAAACTTTTCGCAACATTTTTCTTTCATACTTTCCTTATAAATCTACTCTATAACTGTAAGAATCACATTTTCAATTAGTTAAAATGTCAGGACAAATGTTAATTAGTTAAAATGTCATGACAGATTTTAAAATAAAATACAAAAGACATTTTACTTAAACTTTTTGTTTTTAGAAAAAAAAAAAAACCTATCTATATCATACTTTTAATTTTACGAAATGCACCTTAAGGAAAAAAAAAAAAAAAACAGGAGTCAATTGAAAAATATTTGTTGCAGTTTTGTCACTTAAGCTGCTATCAGATTCACCAAATTTTCGAGCAACCAATTTTTCAGCCAAATTTAACCCCAACTTTTTCGCGCTCAAAGTGAAAGAAGGGTTGCAATTGTCGTTGATAAAGTTGGAGGAAAAACCGGTTACTACGAGCACCAGTTGTTACTATTTATCACTCTTTTGTTGGCGTAAATAAATCGCTCCGTACTATCGACTTGCTGCAAAACACGTTTTGTTTTCTTCAAATTGTTTTTGCTTTCTTTTGTTCCAATCTTTGTATCGACAATATGGTAAACAGTAAATTTTTATCGTTGAAGGATAAAAAAAAGTTGTGTTTAGCAATTTTATTATTAGATTCAGATAGCAGAAAGAAGAAACAGAAAAGAGAAGTTTTTGGATTAGAAGTTGTATGTAAATTGTAAAATGGAAAAAATGGAAAAATTATTCTCATGTGCCCCCCCCCCCCTCTCCCCTATTATTAATTTGAAAAACTATCATACAATAGCTAAAATGCTTTTAGCAGTTTTCATATTTATTCATTTTTACAATAAGTAATGCACTCGGAATTTGCAAATACCTGATATCTTTTATTCAATTCCTACTATTAGTTCACACACTCTATATATTTATATATCTTGTTCCAATTTTCAATCGTTAATAAAATACTTTTTAGCTCACAGGCTAACAAAGCCTGGGAGCTAATGTGCCCGCCGTTTCTGTATGTACGTATGTATGTACGTAACGCGTGAACTCTTGATAGAAATATCCGTTTTGCTTCAAATTTTGGTTACATGTTTATAGTGATAAGGCGCTTCCCTGATTAGTTTTGGGGGTTCATTGGTTAAGTATAAAGGAGGGAATGGGGGAACTAATCCTTCCCCCTTTATTTTTGTAAATGGGTTTTTCATGCAGAATTACCCAATTTGCTTCAAATTTTGTATATAGATTAATTGTGGTAAGGCGTTTCCCTGATTAGTTTTGGGGGTTCAATGGTTAAGTATAAAGGGGGGAAATAGGGGGCTAATCCCCCCCCTTAATTTATTGTCGATCTCTTTATTTTTCAAGGGGCATTATTCTTTGAAATAAGAGTATAATATACAATTAGTGTGAATAGCCTGTGAGCTCAATGCCATCAGTTTAATTGGACACTTTTCTTTTTATTATTCATTCACTCAAGTTCAAATACATTTTCTTAAACTTGTAGTGGATGACACTTCATGTTAATACAGTTTTTTCAAATATTAATTCAGTAATTAAATTAATTTTAGTTTTATATTTATAAAAGAATCGGTGCTTTTTTGTTATACGAGCTTCCAAGGTTTAATCGTTCAGCGACCGAGATACTTATTTTATTACAGAAATTAATCTGCAAATGATATAATTCATTTCACGGAATTAAAAATCATCAAGATCTGAATATTTATATAACTAGCTATAGTACGAATGCACCTCATTTGTCACATTTGATGTACAATTTCCAACTTATGTTTGTAATTAAATTAATTAATTTTAGTTTTATATTTTCAAATTTTCAATCGTTAATAAAATACTTTTTATTCATCCACTCAAGTTCAAATACATTTTTTTAAACTTGTAGTGGATGACACTTTATGTCAATACAGTTTTTTCAAATAATAATTCATTAATTAAATTTCATTTCTATTTTGCCACTTAATATTGTGATTCTGTCATATGTATATACATATTTATATTAATTGTAATTATTTAATAAAAAGTAACTAAAATAAATTTTTTCTTTGATGACCTAAGTAGGAATTGGGTTGATTATTGACGGGCAATTATCTACACTAGGGATATAGGCCCGGGGGGAGTGCCCTACGTGGGGGTCTTTCTAAGGGAACCTAATCCGTAATTACGCATGGATAAATCCACGGCTCGAAGAAAACCACGAACGATTAGGCCGACGGGCGCGATTGGGATCGAACCCAGCACCTCCCGTCTACCAGCTTCAAGAGCACAACCTCTCAGCCACTGGTGGGGCATAAGTAGGAATTGACTTTAAAAAAAAATTTCTTTTATATTACTTGTTTAATGTAAAACTAC